>CM052436.1:191934056-192003163 GCA_028533085.1 Varecia variegata | reverse complement strand
CCCCCGCTGATTCACCGTGAATTCACACAGCTATTCTTGTGGGGGAGCAACCCTCCAGCTTCGTGGCATACGGAGATCCACTCCTTCCTCTCCGGGAGCACGAAACAAGGAGGTCACTACCACTCCGCCATCTTCTCTCCTCCCTAAACTATTTTTCAATCATTAGTTTGCTAATACAATCACATGTCACTTAATAACAGGGATATGTTCTGAGAAATGCATTGTTAGGTGATTTCTTTGTTGTGCAAACATCATAGAGTATACTTAGACAAACCTAGGGGGTATAGCCTACTACAAACCTAGGCTACAAACCTGTACAGCATGTTACTGTACTGAATACTGTTGGCAATTATAACACAATGGTAAGTATTTTTGTATCTAAACATACCTAAACATAGAAAAAGTCAGTAAAAATATGGTATTATAATCTTATGGGACCACCATCATATATGCAATCTGTTGTTGACTGAAATATTAGTATGTGGCACATGGCTGTATATTAATTTTTCTTTCTATCATGGAACTTCTATGATAAACTTTTTAAAATGATGGAATCAAAAAACAGTTTAAAGTCTTATTATCTTTTCTATTAATTTAAAGAGAAGACTGTTCATTTTTAAAACATTGATGTGAAAATTATACATGTCCCTAAATGGTGTCAATAATAATATGTGCATTCTCATTTTAAACATACTCAAACATTTTTCCAAGATAAATAAGTACTTCATTTGGGACATTAGTCTTCAGGAGCTTCCCTCTGTGTGCATAGAAACCTGTAATATGTGCATAATACCTTGTCCTTCATATATTGAGAAGGTGCCACCAGGCCTTAATCAGAATAAATGATGGGGTTATTGTGATTCATTCATTCTGATAATATGGTGGCATACATTTTTACTATAACCAGCAGGTTAAGAGATTGCAGCCTGGCCAGTTGACCCATACAAGCCCATTAGCATTTTGTCAAACCCCAAATTAAAGTATAATAGTAACTGTATGAATAAGGTTTTGACCATGTATATTATTTTTCTTAAAGATTTTTGTATTAATTGCTCTGTATGTGTTTGCAATGGTTTTATTACTCTTTAGACTCACAACGAGCCAGAGAGCATTCTCAGAGATGATGGATGTACTCAAACGGAACTTCACCTCATTGCAGAAGCATTTTGCAGTGCTCTAGAATTTCTTGCTGCCTCTTTAGAACACAATGGAGGTGAAATTCTCACTGACACGAAGTATGGACACTTTTGGTCGGTTCAGGCAGATTCTCCCTCTGTTGTCAACTGGCCAGATTTGCTTTCACGATGTGGCTGTGGATTATACAATAGCCGGGAAGAACTCAGCTGGTCTTTCTTAAGAAGCACACATCGTCCTTTTATGCCACAAACCTGCCTTCCCCGTGAAGCTGCGGGCTCGGGCAGCAACCTGACCGTGGACTGTTTGGCTGCTAAGCTCAGTGGCCTAGAGGTGGCTGTAGAGACAGCCAATTTGATTTTGGATCTTTCCTATGTCATTGAAGATAAAAACTAATAGAATAGCGTGTTTATATTACAAAACAAACTAGTCATGTGTCAGTTAAGAAAAAGAGTGAGTGTGTTTGTTCTCTCCCCAAGGCCTGTTCTGCATATTCGAACAGATGACTCATAAAATTATAAATATACTTATTTAAGGAAAAAAGGTCTGATTCATGAATAGAAATGTCATAAAGTAAAATAAAATAAAAATGTGAAGCATTGTTATTAAAGATATTATAATTATATTAGGGATTCCACAGTGACCATAGTATGTTGTTCTAATTTTTTGTTGCTATTTTGACATCATGCAAAGAACATACAGAAATAAAAAATTCCTAATCCATGCTCTAGTTCAGATATACTTAGTATAGATATTTTGTAGTTAGCAATTACATATGTTTAAAGGACAAAATTAGGCTGGGCGCAGTGGCTCACGCCTGTAATCCTAGCACTCTGGGAGTCCGAGGCGGGAGGATCGCTTGAGCTCAGGAGTTCAAGAACAGCCTGAGCAAGAGTGAGACTTACCTCATCTCTACTCAAAACAGAAAAATTAGCTGGACATGGTGGCATGCGCCTGTAGTCCCAGTTACTCAGGAGGCTGAGGCAGGAGGATCGCGTGAGCCCAGGAGTTGGAGGCTGCAGTGAGCTACGATGACGCCACTACACTCTACCTCAGGCAACAGAGCGAGACTCTGTCTCATAAATAATAAATAAATAAATAAATAAAGTACAAAATTAGATGACAAAGTATCACAAAGCACTCGGTATATATTGCTTAATCTAAATAAATATTCAAACTGCATATTTAGTAAAATTTCACTGTTCTCCATGCCCTTTATCTCAGACTGTTATTCAGTGGTTAGGTAATTGATGTTGAACCTGCTTTGCCTGCAATTGTTAGTTTGTGTCACTGTTCCACATTTTTGTTATTTTGAGGAAATGTGTGGTTAGGGAAAAAAAGTAAGTTTATATAATAACGAAGGCTGAAATAACTCTGTAATGTCTTCACATTTAAAGTGGGAGGAAGAACTGGTTTGTTTTAGACCAGGTTTCTCACCTTTGGCCCTGTTGTCTTTCTGGACCAGATAATTCCTTGTTGTGTGGGTGCTGACCCGTGCATCGTAAGTTGTTTAGCAGTATTCTTGGCCTCTACCACCAAGGATCAGTAGTTCACCCCAGTTGTGACAACCAAAAATGTCTCCAGACATTGCCAAATGTACTCTGAAGAACATAACTGTCCTTGTTTGAGAACCACAGTTTTGGACTGATAGAAGAGGAAAGAAAATAAGGAATATTCTACCAGGACTTCAGAAAGCCGCACAGAGAAAGGAACTGGAATTATTTCCCTAGCTCAGTCAATAGTGCGAAAAGAAACTAGAACAGCTCCCATATTGAAAGTAGGCACTGCTATTTCACCAAAGAATGTAATTTGAATTTTATGCAAATGCTAGGCATTTTATAAATTAAAGAAGAAATATAGAATGCAGCTAAAGGAATAAGTAGAGAGCTGTAACAGATGTTATATTAAACTTTAGGAAAACATTTTGGAACTTTTTGGAATATGAAACAACCTAAAAGTCAGTGATCAGATCTATAGCCATGGTAAAGGGAAATAGAATTTTTGAACAGTTTCCTCCAATATTCTTGTAATCAAAAAGAAATTTTACTCTGAGCCAAAGAAAAAATTGCCATACAATCTCACAGCAATGCCATATATTGAAAAATCAACTACACTTCAAGCTTCATAAAATGTTTCTTTGAAGTTTTACTCCTTTTATGACTAGAGTCAAATAGAAGGGCAGTGTGGTGGTCAGGTTCTAAGATGGCCCCAGTGACCCTCACCTCCTGGTTTGCAGACCCTTGCTATAATTCCCTCCGCTTGCATGTGGGCTGGACCTAGTGACTCCTTTATGTCACCCATTTCCCAGTTTTGTGAACAGGAATGATATGGTCATGATTATGCCTTATCCATCATTTGCTGCTGGGAGTGGAGGGCAAATAACTTGTCTCTTTAGCTTCATGGGTCTATGGATGGAAAGCCACTGTGCTCCAGGAGCTATACTTAAAGAACTACCCCTGACGAGGAACATCAGCCACGCTGACCTGATTTCCATGATGAGATTCCAGACTTTGGGCTGATGCTATAATGCAGTGAAACTCTGGGGGATCTTGGGAGGAGGGGGAATGTATTTTGCATGTGTAGGCAGCCTCCAAGATGCCTCCCACTGACTCCACCTCCTGGGAGCCCAGCCCTCTGGGTGTGGGTGGGACCTAGCTGCTAATGAATACAATACAGCACGAATGATGAGATTTCACTTCGGATATTAGGTTGTAAAAAGATGGGCTTGTCTCATGACCCCTTCCTCTCTCACTCTGATGGAGGCCAGCTCCCATGTTGGAAACTGCCCTGTGGAGAGGCCCATATAGCAAGGGTTGAGGGGGGCTTCCAGCCAACAGCCCACAAGGAACGGAATCCTGCCAATAACACAAGAGTGAATTTGGAAGCAGATCCTCCCTCATGGAACTTTGCAATGAGTGTAGCCCCTGCCATCGGAGCCCCGTGAGAGACCCTGAAGGAGAGGACCTAGCTAAGCCACTCCCAGGTTGGTTCCTGACCCACAACATTTTGTTAAGATAATTAATTTTGTTTTAACTCAAGTTTGGGGTATACTTTGTCATGCAGCAATAGATTTCTAATAAACGCAGAAGGAAAAGCTTATTTGTAACTACTTACTGAACACTTGGTCATACATGTGGGCAAAAGCATTCTTGATGTCATGCCTTTGTGTTTTCACCGTCACCCCAAACATAAAAGAAGTATTCTTCATCACACGTGTTTATAATGGGGTTTTCACAGTCACTGAAGAAAGACTGTCACATAGGAATATGGGAATTGTCCTGGTTCTCCTTGGCCCTATACTACATTTCCAAGTTCCTCCAAGGAGGGGTGACATGGTGAACTTCTCCAATTGACTTTATAGGTTAAGGGTCTCCATTTTTCATGATTTTTATCTCTGTCATTTTTAGCTTTGCCATAGAATTGGATTACATTCCTTGGTGAAACATCAGTGCTGTCATTTTGAATATGTCACTAATTTGTTGAAATATTTTTATGAATTCATTTGTGTTTCCTGAAGTTATAATAATCCTTAATAGAAAATACTAGAAATGGGGGAAAACAACATCTTTCTTAATAGTTCAAGAAAATCATTCAAGTTCAGATAGTAAAACATGAGATGAAAATTCTTGCTGAAAATAATTTCAGAGAAGTTCATTTGGGCAGCAATAAATGACAAGAAAAAATAGCAACTAAGTTAAGCCTCAGGCACTGTTTTGTGACTTAAAGTAAGATTGAGGTCTGAATATTGCATGATAAGGTACCTCAGGAGATGGAACAGGAAACCCTGATAGCTATAAAAAAGGAAAGGAAGAGTATGCAGAAGAGAATGAAGTCAGTGACAGCTGTTCAATACTTTTGTAGGACTCACGGACATGTAGCATGAAAGACTATTGAACCAGAGGAGGCCAACAGGATTATCATCTTATTAGTTAAAAGAGGTTAGGATTTTGTCAGCAAAAAAAAAAAAAGTGGAGAACTAAAGCAAACTAAAAGAACCTTGTAAGTCAAAACAATTATTTGGGCTTATAAATACCCCACTCCTTAATTCTTCCATTTGTACTATACTAGAGAATCTTTGTATGTTAGACATTTTACATCGACCATTAGACTGAAGCATTTTACTGAAAAGTGGAGTATTTTACACAAGATACTTAAATTATATATTATTGGTATCTTTTAGCATAAGTATCTTTGAACTTATTTAATTTGTATCATCAAAGCTATTTAGGCATTCACATGATAGAAGAGAAATTTTAAGCACCCCTATACCAGCCATCATACTCTATATTTTTATGTTGTTGAACAGTTCTTTGGATAACTTTAAAATAAAATAATATTGTTTATAGTCACATAAATTATACAGGTTATTATTTAAGAGTATCAGGTACAAAAATCACTCTCATAATCAATGCAGGCCCTGTCAAAACATCCAATTAGTTAGGTTATACCTTTTTGATAATCTCTGGAGAATAGTCAGAGAGACTAAACATCTCTTACAGGGCCCTGTTTCAGCTGTCTAAATAAATCTATCTCTTAATCTGAAGGAAAAGTCAATATTGAATATCTGATATCTTTATAATTTTTTCATGTAGTTAAGTGGTCCCCTTTAGTAACTTTGGTATCTCATAATCCTTGGAAATTTTTGCCACTCACCTACAAAATTTGAATTTAGATGCATCTAAACCCAATTTTGGCCCGTATTTTTGGATTACGAGTAGATTTATATGCTTCTTAATTAAGAATATAGTTATACTCATAAAAGAGAATGCAGTCTCTGAAAACTATTCCTATATGTAAATCAAGCCTTTCGTTGGAGAAATGATTAGACTTGGTTCACTAAACACCTTGGGATACTAGTTACCAGTAATAGATTGTGAATTTAGAGGGAAATAAAACAGCTTGACAATCTCCTGTTAAAATTCATGTTGAGGAAATATTTATAACAAACATCCCATTTTAGCCCTATTGTTTTAATTTGGAGTATTGTGGTTTCATTTTGGGAAGTTTTAATTGAGCTCTTTTTGTTTGCCAGACAATAGTTAAGAGTATTGGAAGAAAGGAAAAAAAAAAAAAAACCTATTTGTTCATAGTCTCTGACATCAAGCAGCTGATCATTTTATGATGACATTAAGAAAAGTCATCATTTTTAAATTTTTAAAAATGTTTTTCTTTTTTAAAAAGTTAATTTTATAAAATTAATATAAACATTATGTTGCAATAGAAAATTGGGGAACTATAAATCAGACACACATACAAAAGGAAAACAAAGTCAAGTGTAGTCCCTCTATCCAGAGATAAACACTGTTTATATTTTATATCCATTTTTTCTGTTAACTTTCTATATATACTTTTCCAAAAAGATGATCATACAGTATGCCCTGTTCTGTTTCATAATCTGTTCCTTTTACTTAACATGTCATGAACATCATAAATATGCCCAATTAGTGCACATTCTACTACTATACCATTTTTAATGCCTGAAGAAATTTCAGTTGTAGAGATTATGCCATAATTTAGTTAATGAGCTTGGTATTAGTAAACCTTTAGGCTTGTTTCAATTTTTGTATTAATATGAGTAACAATGCAGTGAACATGTATATAATCTTTTTCTCATACATCCCTGATTGTTTCCTCAGGATAAATAAACAGAATTAGGATTTCTGGGTCCAAGTCTACTGAAAATGGAAAGACTATATATATAGGTATATATACAGACACACACACACACAAATATATATACTCATATATATATAGTATACCCTCATTGATAATTTTTAAAATGTAAATTTAAAAAAGGAGAGTCCATTTTCAGTCATTAAGTTAGCAAAGATAATAACCAGTGTTGGGAAAGGTTCAGGCTAATAAGCACTTTCACACTGTGTTTGGGGTATATTAATGCAACATCTGGAAAGCCATTACAGAGTATATATTGTCCTTCTATTTAATCTAGATAATTCAAGGAACAAATCCAAATGGCTAACAATATCTTTTTTAAATGCTCAAATTCATTAGTAATCAGAAACTTCAAAAAAATAGCAAGGAGCCAAAAATCAGCAAAAATAAAAAAGACACATAATACCTATTATTTACTGGCAATGACAAGGTTTGCTAGGTGAAGTGGTTTGTTGGAAATCGTATTCTCAACGATGGGTGGCAAGATGAATTGTTATAGCCTTTTGCAAAACAGTGAGGCAATATTTATGAAAGAGTATACATCTTTTTTTTGACCCAGAGATTTCACTTATTAGAATCTAACACTTATAAATGAAAACACAAGTAAGAATTTGTATACAAAGTCTTTGGCTTTTTTAAAAAGAATGTATGTACAAAGTCATTGGCTATCCACCCACCTCGGCCTCCCAGAGTGCTAGGATTACAGGCGTGAGCCACCGAGCCTGGCCTCTAATTTTTCTTATTTGTAAGAGTGCTTTGTACTTTACAGACATTATTATAAATATTAACATTTTATTCATCCTCTGTAGTATAAATACATTTTGCAAATTGTTTTGTATTTCTTTCAGTTACTGAACGCTTTACCATTTAAAAGGCTTTAATTTTTCTCTAATCAAATATGTCTATGTTTCCTAGTTTCTGGGTATTTTGTCTTGGTTAAAAACCCCTAAATTTTCTAAATATTCTAATAATTTTACCTTGTACATTTAAGTTTTAATCCGTCTGTAATTTATTTTTATATACGATATGAGGTAGAGGTTCAACTTAATTTTCTTCTAGATGGAGAAACAGTTGTACCAACATCTTTTATTTTTTAAAAAAAATTATTTTCCCAGTGAATTGAAATATATCTGTCATATTATTTCACATCCTCATCTATGTGGAGATGTATACCTAGACTGTCTTTTCTCTTCCACTGATTTCTTTGCCTATTCTTAAACCAATACCACACCTATTGATTATAATGGCATAATAAAATTTTTAGTATCTGGTAAAGGAATTCCCTACTTCATTGTTTTTCTCTTTAGTACACCTCTTGGCTATTTTTAAGTTTTATTCTTGAATATGAACATATAGGTCATTTCATGCAATTATAAAATGAATTATAATTGGAATTCAGTTTAGGTTTATATGTTAATTTGTAGAAAAATTAACATTTTGGGGTTACTATGTGTTTCCACTCAAGAATATGGTAGTCATTTCATTTTTTCAGATCTTATTTCATGAACTTTATTAAGATTTTAAAGTTATTCATTATAGATTTTAAACCTCTTTATATTAATTTTAAGCATTTCATTGTTTTGTTGCTATTTTGAATAGAATGATTTTCCATTACTAAATATCCTTTACTATATTTCTATATTTTTGAAAGACCATGAGTACTATTGACTGCTAATAGAGATAATAAATCACAGATACTTTTAATATCCATGAGGTGATTTTTTTTTCACATTTAACTTTTCTAAAATTGGAATGTGTCTTAAAATCAAAGTGTACATTATTTGGTTTTTCTTTTCCCCACAAAAAAAAAAATTGTATTTAAAGTTGGTGGTGTGTTTTACAGACTTTTACAGATTTGAGGAAATAAGTGCACCTAGGCAATTTATATAGATGAAAAGAGGTTTGAGAATATATCTGAGAATTCTGGTGTTTTGAAGAGAGAAAGAGAGAGACCTGGTTTAAATACTTGAGTAAACTCTTTAACTTCTGTGAGCTTCTTAACCTCATGTGGTTGTTTTTAAGAGTAAATGAAATGAATTAAAAGCTCTTACTATATATAGAGCCTGGCACATAATCAGCACTCAATAAATGGGAGCTGGGCAAAATCTTCCAGTAAATTCCAACAGGCTGACAGTCACACATTATTTTAGAATTTAAAAAACCATTAATAATGTTTTAAAATTTTAACTGAGTGAGACAAGGCAAAACTACAAATGTATAAGTTGGGTGGAGTGGTTACAAGGATACTCAATCATTTGTTTAAATTTGAAGTCCTCATAGCCTTAGTAACTTTACTGGGCATAATCTTATAATTCTCTTAGGTTGTGTTAGGGGTGAGATTTAATTAAATGGGCATATTTATTAAGTCTCTTTGACAGCTTTGGTCCACTAGGAATGTAGATTGATGTGCTATGTTTAACTTTTTATCAGTGCACCAGATGTATGTATGAGTATTGAGTAGGTGATTTCATTACAAAGGAATTTAATATTCCCTGGATTTAAGAAAAATGGATCGAGTTTTTGTCAATAAATAATTAAAATTTGTTCCCAGTGGTGCTTAAAATATTATTAAAATCATTATTTTGCGTGTTTTTACTCTTATTTATATTTTTGGCTATGAGAAATCAATAAATATATGTGAAATAAGTTGGAATCTATTTTACAATCATACAACAACTTGGATATTCTTGGGTTACTTGTCAAAACTAAAGAACTTTTTAAAACTAAAACAGAAATGCCTATCAATTTCTCAAGAGAAATTATCAACCATTCTTATTTATTTTACTTATGAATTTACTATGCATGAACATTTATTAAATTAGGCTACTTTTACTTGATGATAAAGTATAATGGAAAATTTTATCTTAATATTCACAGCATATGAAACCAAGATCTTTAAAACCCAGATGAATTCAAGTTCTTGTTTACTCTTTTTTGCTCTTAATTGAGCTTTATAAGAAATATCATTGTCATTTTCTACTATAATTAATTCCTGATTGCCCTCATAGATGAATCTCCTCATACTTGAATCGTTTCTGGTTTCATTTTCATTGTAATGAATTCATTGATGTCAATATTAGGTCTCTGCTTTGGAAACAGTTTCAAAATATGAAATTAAATATAGGGCACTTGCAGTTGGTTTTTGGACCTGTGATTCTTACTTTCTTAGAACCAGATTAAGTTTCTCCTCATTCATTCAGTGAAGACCTATTGATTGCCTACGCTATGAAGTCATTGTGCATTTATTTTTCCTGTTCAGCTTCATTTTTCCATCCCTTTATTCAATATCTAGCCTGGCATCTTCCCCCAAAACTTGCCTCTTCTTCTCTCACTGTGTGATCTCTCCACACTCCAGCTCCCCTTCCCCTTCCACCATGTGTGGGAACAGCCTGAGCCCCTCGCCAGAACAAGATGCCGGTTCCATGCAGATCCATGAGCCAAATAAACCTCTTTTCTTGATAAATTACCCATCTTCAGGTATTCCTTTATAGCAACACAAATAGACTAAGACAGTGGTCTTGAAACAGTTCAATCACTGATTCATTAAATCAACATATGTTTATCACACTCCTACTATGTATTGGGCACTGATCTAGGTTCTGGAGATTCAGATAAATTTTAGAATCAGCTTGACAAAGTCCATGAAAATTCTTGAAGATTTTTAATTGGAATTGCATTATTTGTATAATTGACACTTGTATAATATTTAGGCTTTTCATCCTAAAAAAGATGGTATATCACTCCACTTACTTGAGTTTTATTTACTTCTTTAATACTTTTATAGTTTTTTGTTTATTTCATTATGTACCTTGCATGTTTCTTTTGTTGAATTTATTCCTAGATATTTTATAAGTTTTTTGTTATTATGAATGGAATCGTTTTCTGATTAGATATAACTGACCTACAGAAAGGATGTTGATTTTTGCATGTTAAACTTTTATTCGAATTCCTTACTAAACTCTGTTACTAATTCAATAACTTAATTCAGTCTCTTGGCCTTTGGAGATAAAAACAGTCATATCATTGGCAAATAACGACACTTGTGTCCCTTCCTTTCTTTTTACGCCTCATTGCATTGGCTAAGACTGCCAATACAATTTGAATAGTAACAGGCCTGGATGGAACTTCTTTTATTTTGTGTGTGATTTTCCAAGTCTTACAAATTTATACTCCACTCTACTGGCTAAGAAACATATCTTTTGGGTTATAGCCAGTAATGTCCTCAATTGCTTGAATTTATAAGAAAGTGAGTAATATATTAAAAAAATTTAATTTATAGGCTTTATTTCACTTTTATAATATTTTAAAACATTAAATTTTATTGTTCAATTAGATTCTCTGAAAAAACTATTGATATACCATGGACTTGCCAATTCCAAACAAGAAATATTTTTTTGGATTTTCCTGTTTGAGATTTACATCCTAAAATATATCAAGCAAGTTTCAAAAATATCGGGAATAACGAAGCCAAATGGGGATGTGTGTCTGAAAAGCTACAAAAATGCTAGTCTTGCATAGTTAATAATGACCCTGTAGCATGTGCTACAAATAGCATTTTGCTTCCTGTTAATAACAGCTTGCCATCTAAATAGAATAATGTAAAGTTTAATGAGTACTACTCTTAAATATTACGTTTATTTTCAGTGAAGTGGAAACCACTGCCATTGTCTTGCTTTTATATCTCCAATCACTATGAAAATAAACCTGCCTTAAGGTACATCAAACAGCCATCGTGTAGTTCTAAATTCAAGGTACAGTTAACCGGACTGATCTCTGAAGAGCATATTATTATTAATCTTTAAAACATTTGGTTGGCTTAATATTATTGGACCTGCCCACAAAACTGCGTAATTTTTATGAAATTTAATGTCAAAATGATAAAACTATAATGACTTTGGCATGTCCACTCTGTAGATAAGAATAAGTGATTTGCTTCTAAAAATATATATACTTTATAAAGAGGAAAAGTTTCATTTTGCTCAGTTATACTCCCCTGTTACCAAGACTTTTAGAACTCCTATGTAACTCTGAACAACCTCATATCACTTCACACATTTTAAACATATATAAATGATTGAAATATTTAGATGTGTATTTCAAATTATATTATTTTCAGTTTTATTCCTAACTACGAAGAAAAAAAATTACATAAAAATATTAATCATTATTTTCTCTGAGTAATGAAACTATGGGTGACTATCTTTCAACATTTCTGTATTTTAAAATTATTTACAGTGAGCATATATTACCTACATAATGAAAAAAAAAAAAAAAACCTTGTGTTTTTCAGAAGTTGGTTAAAGCCAATAGGAAGCATGTTTACTAGACTAAATCTTCCCAACAGTAGAAATTTTGCAGATTTTACTGAACTTGAAAAAAATCTTGTGCTTTCTCAGATCTCTGCCCTCCACCTGTCTTCCCTCCCTTTGGGGTGAAACTTGACCACCAGGAATCAAGAGAGAGGAGGGAACCAGCAGAATAATTCCCCTGGTACAATCTTTACCAGGAATTGCCAAAGTGGTTGTGCCACTTTATGCCTTGATCAGCAGTAAGTGCGCATGCCTGTGTCCCACATCTTCACCCACAGTTGGTCTAGTTTGCTGCAATTATCAGACCTGCTGCCTCAAAAATAGGGACCTGAGTTTGTTCACCTCTCTCTGCACTCCCACCCCACCCAAATGCCCATACACTCCTTGCCCCTGTCCTGTGGAGATTAGGCCAATTATGTGAATGCTGAAGCAAAGATTAGTTGCATTCATTTCATTCATTCAAAACCATTTAGTACCTACTGTGTGCTAGATGTTGGGGGCAGATGATAAAGGGAAAACAAGACACTGACAGCCCTCAAAAAGCCTCCATGCTGGTGGGACTTGGGGTAAGCTCTTAAATATCTGGTATGTACCCTGTGCTAAGTGCCTTTGTGAAGGTGTGGGATACCTGCAGCTTCAAGCTGCCAGAAGAGAGGAAACAAAGTTGTAATTAAATCTCTCTGGGGAAAAAGGAGGCAGTCAAGGCAGGATCACCCAGGAAAGGCCATCTGAGCTGAGCCTTGGAGGTGAAAAGACAATTGCCTTGCCAAGTTTCAACAAAGCGTTCAGAGGGAAGGACTTTTCAAGGTACATTCATCACATTGGGTGTATATTTCTCAGTACCCAGGAGTTCCAAACTAACACAATAGCTGCACAGAGTTCAAGAGTGGGAATGGTAAAAGGAAGAAAATGGAGAAGTATATGAAAAAATGACAGAGGAAAAGATAAATAGGGAAAAGTTCCAGGAACAAGAAAGAGAGAGAAGCCATTTATTTTTATTATCAATACTTTCTCTGTTTTATACACTTCAGGGAGACAAAATAAAAAAAAAATAAAATAAAATAAAATAAATACTTTCTCTGGTCATAAAATCCAAAGATGTAATCCAAAATTGCAACCCTCCTTGTATCTTGTTAAAATGACCTCCAAGTAGTAGATAAATCAGGTAGATAAACTAGGTTGGTAATCACAGCTGTCTGCAACCTGCAACCTGGTCTGAAGCCATGGTTCATAGACTTTCACCGGCATAAGAATCACCTGGAGGATTTGTTACAGGGTCCCACGTGAAAAGAATGTAATTTAATTTTGCACCTATTGATAGGAGAGTCTAAGTGTGAAAGGGGATTTTGGAAGAAGCATACTTTGAGAACATCCGAAATCTGAAATATCATCAGCAATAATTTTTCATTTCATCAAAGGATTTGCCTCGCCTTTCTATAAATAGCTGCTGTCACTTGAGCAGTTACAATAAATAACCCAAATTTGATTAACTCTATCATTCTTAAGAACATACACACCTATTAGATAGAATACCTGTAATTACATTCTGAGCTGGAATCTTCCAGAAGATTGGACAGTATTGTGTTTTATGTTTTATGAAATTATAACATGCATGGAGAAAAGTGCACATAAATATACTGCTAGATGCATGTCCATAAGCTGAACACACATATGTTACCAGCACCCAGATGAAGAAACAGGACACTCTTCCTCTGTGTCTCCCTCCAGTCGCCAACCCCTTCCAAGAGAAACTGCTATCCCAACTTCTAACACCTGAATTAACTATGCTTGTTTTT
The DNA here is from genome assembly GCA_028533085.1 of Varecia variegata. Taxonomy (NCBI): domain Eukaryota; kingdom Metazoa; phylum Chordata; class Mammalia; order Primates; family Lemuridae; genus Varecia; species Varecia variegata. The sequence continues at coordinate 191,989,251 of CM052436.1, read as the reverse complement.
TGTGCTTTATATAAATGGACTCGCACAGTCAGTATTCTTTGCATGTGGTTTCTTTCACTCACCGTTACTTTTGTGAGATTCATTTATGTTGTTCTGTGTAATTGTAGATGTTTCATTCTCATGACTGTTTCATATTGTGTTGTCTAAATAGACCACAATTTATTCATCTCTCCATTTTCCTGTTGATGGACATTTGGGGTTGTTTTCAGTTTGGGGCTATTGTGAATAGTGGTTCTAACAACATTCTCATACATATCCTTTGGTTGAAATATATACGTGTTTCTATTGGGTATATAACTAGAAGTGAAATTGCTAAAACACCCTAAGCAGATGTGGCCAAAGAGTTACTCAAACTACCAGTGTGTGAGAGTTCCAGTTGCTTTGAATACCACCCAACCTTTGAAGTTTTCTGTCTTTTTTAACTTTAGCCATTCTGGTGGATTTTAATTTGTGTATGGTTTAAATTTGCATTCCACTCATGACATTGAGCACATTTTCAAGTGTTTATTGGCCATTTAGATAATGCCTTTGAATTTATCTTTTGCAAGACATGGTTTATTCAAATCTTTTGCCAATTTCTATTAGATTGCCCTGTCTTATTTTCTTGTTGATTTGTAGGCATTCTTTATACATTCTGTTTAAAAGTCTTTTGTTGGATATATGTATTGGAAATATTCGTTCTTTCTGTGGGTTGTGTTTTAACTCCCTTTATGGTGTCTTTTGATGAATGGAAATTTGTAATTGTAATACAGTCCAATTTAATCGATTCTTTTCATTATGGCAAGTGCTTTTGTATTATTTCTAAAAACATTTTGCCTATCCAAGTTCATGACAATGTTCTGTTCTGTTTTTTTACAAAAGCTCTATTATTTTACCTTCCATACTTAGATCTGCATTCATTTGGAATCGATTTTTGTGTAAGATGTGAAGGGGAGATATATGGCATATTGATAGCCATTTGGCCAAGAACCACTTATCAAAAACACTGTTCTTTCTCCACTGTCCTGCAAAGCCACCTTTGTCACAGATCAGTTAACCACATGTATGTGTAATTAGAATTAATGTGGGATATATTTGATGGTGGAGGGGAAAAAGGGAAGGTGTTTATGCTCACATACTTCAAAGTGTTTTTAAAATGTATACTTCCATCGCTTCTCAGCCTTTTGGCTAAGATCAAGTGTAGTATCTGTTCTTATCAGTTTAAAATGTATACTTCCCAACTGCATCCCCTTACTCATATCCACAATCAGTGCTCATCAACAAGATGATAGATGGATTCAAGAATTTTTATCCATCTCCCAGTGTAAACTCCTCCTTTTCCTGCATTGGATGGAAAAATTGTTGAAACCATCCTACCATAGAAATACCACGTAAACAAACTTGAGTTAAAAACACCTGGCAACAACAGGCAAAGTTAAGCAAAAGCCAAAAAATACTTCTCATTTATGAGAGAAATGAAAGGAAAGAAGTCCATATTATTTAACGATCAGCATAAATCACTTTGTGGTCAGTGAAACAAAAATTCTTGCCTCCTCCACCTGTCTTCCTCATTTCTTAGTTTCTCTTACTTTAAAATCTACCCAGAGGAATAGCAAAGACAAGAATCAGCCACCATCAGCACAAGTGAAACGGACGCCCGGGAGCACTGGAGGGGCATAAGGAACCCAAAGCGCAGGAATTTATTTAGCTTCTTAACTTAAAGCCCTGGCTTAGAAATCAAAGGGTTTGGTTTAAATCATCCTCAGCCTCAGAAAGATAGAAGGAAAATCATCTGTGACAGGTAATTGTCCAAAGTAGAACATTTAAGAAAAGACCGACAACATTTTCTGCATGAAAAGTGCTTCCTGATCAGGTTTGAATATTTCAAACCCATTTGCTCCAATCTTAGCCTGTAGTAGAATTGCTGACAATTTTATTCTTTCTTCCTCAAAATGGATAATGAAGATTTATCACCCTGTGAGCTGAGCCTTTTCTTTTTTTCCTTTAACTGCAGTATGATATGTCAAATGAACCAATTTTTCATTGCTATTTGTTGTAGAGGTATAAATCATGGAAGTTTAATACCTAAGAAAGGAAAAACCAAGAAACTTGACTGGATAGGACCTTCCTTTAACAGATCAGCCTCATCCATTAACAAATGGGAAACCAGAGGCCAAAAAAAGATGGCAGGGCTTGTTCAAGGTCCTGCAGGGATAATGAGGAAGGTGGGGATGCAGTTCAGGCTTGCAATTCTCCAGCACATTCATTTTATCCAGTGCATTCATCCAGTTTTTATTCCCCAGGCTGGCATCAGGTAGCAAAATTTCAGTCATGGGAGATCCCTGTGTATCTATTACCTGTTGCTGCAAAACCAACTGCCTTATACTTGGTGGTATAAATCAGCAACAACCATTTGTACTGTTGTATCTCTCGTGGTTTGGGAGGTTCACCGTGCTCAGGTGGGTAGTTCTCAGTCAGGAGTCTCTCACGCAGTTTCAGTCAGAGGGCGGCTGGAGCCAGAGTCCTCTTGACATCTTCTTCACTCACATGTCTAATAATCGATGCTGCTGTCCTCTGCAACCTCAGCAGGCCCAGTCAGCCAAAACACCTACTAAATACATACGGCTTTTCCACCTGGCCCGGCTTCATCACGGTACAGGGTCTGGGTTTCAAGAGCAAGTGTTGGCTGGGCGCGGTGGCTCACGCCTGTAATCCTCGCACTCTGGGGGCCTGAGGCAGGAGGATCGCTCGAGGTCAGGAGTTCGAGACCAGCCTGAGCAAGAGCGAGACACCTTCTCTACTAAAAATAGAAAGAAATTAGCTGGACAGCTAAAAATATATAGAAAAAATTAGCCGGGCATGGTGGCACATGCCTGTAGTCCCAGCTACTCGGGAGGCTAAGCCAGGGGTGTAAGGCTGGTGGTGGGCACCCCTCCCCTCCCTAATGGAAAAAGAAGAAGCCCACCAGACCTGCTGAGAACAATGCCTGCAAGGCCCAACTAAGTTAAAGGATGACCACACCTGGATGGTCACGATTCCTGGAGTCCACACATACCACCAGCCCCTCCTATTTCTCAAGACCTGCCCTAAAACTGCAACAAAGAAATTCCTCACTCTTCGCACCGAAGAAACCCCATCCCCCAACTTTAAAAACATATGTAAGCCCACTCAAAACTTCTGGGCGATGTGACTTCTCGGGTCTCTCTCTCTCTCTCTCTCTCTCTCCCCACCCCCCAGGACCGGAGAACCTTGCCCAGCGCTCCAATAAAGCCTCTTTACTTACCCCTTTCAACCCTGCTCATCTTTCTTTCTCTGGCGCCGCAGGCCAATCCAAAAAACCTCACCTTTGGTGCCAAAACCTGGGAGGGGTGTTTGGCTGTGCTGGCCCATTCCGCAAACTCTCACATTCTGGACCGAGACCCTCCGCTGACTGTCTTCGAGTCCCTGATTGACGACCTCGGCCTGGGTGAGTCACCCTGTGTTGTCCCAGCCCGGATCCCCCACCAGGATCCTCTGTTCTCTGGGAAAACTGTTCCCTGTCCGTTAAACCATGGGCCCATGTCGGAGGCTCCCCCGTTCCAAGGGCTGAGGCTATTCAGGACGCCTGAGTGCCTCTCATCCCTTTTCATACCGGCACTCTAGTCTTGGGCGGAGACGTCCCCCCAGACTTTTGCTGCCTCCCTAGTCAGGATACTGTTCCTGTCTGTTTCTCCAGCCAGGTTGGGATGACAAGGGTAGCCAGTCTTCTAAAATTCCCTGCGAGATGCCCCTGGGGTGTCTGTTGGCCGATCTGAAGGCCCTGGGTTTAGACATCGGGCCCAAGCGCCTCATTCTTTACTGCGACACTGCCTGGCCAATGTATAAATTGGACAATGGCTCCCAATGGCCTGAAAAAGGGACTTTCGATTTCAATATTCTACAGGACCTTGATAATTTTTGTCACGGGAATGGCAAGTGGTCGGAATCCCATATGTCCAAGCCTTTTCTGTTTGTGCTCCCGTCCTTCTCTGTCTGACCTGCCACCCTGCACAGGTCCTCCTTGCTCGGGGTCCCCCACCACCGTCCGCCTCTTCTCCCTCTAACTCTCCACCAGGCGTCTCTTCAGACGCCCCTTCTGCTTTCTCCGATCTGACTCTCTCAGATCTGACTCTCTCAGCTCTCCCCCCACTCGACCTCCACCGCACCCGGATGCGCCCCCTCACCCTCCCACACCACCCAGCCACTCGCCGCCGAATCTCCCGTCAGCCATCACACTCGCTCTCGCGTAAACCCCTCAGACCAGCCCCTCTTCTGTCCGTTACGGGAGGTGGTGGGTGCTGAAGGGGGTCGTATGGGTGTGTGTTCCCTTCTCCCTTTCTGACCTTTCCCAGATTGAAAAGCGCCTAGGTTCGTTTTCTAATGACCCTGTAGCCTATACCAAAGAGTTCCGCTACTTGACACAGGCATAGGACCTTACCTGGCGTGATATTTTCGTTATACTATCCTCTACCCTTACTGCTATTTTCACACCCTTCCCTATGTTCTCTCATCAAAACTGTTTGCTTGGACTGTGACATTTGTGCCTCTGTTAACCCTGAAGGGGGCCTCAAACTCCCTGTGTCCACCCACCAGATGCATGGTCACCTCCCCGGACAAGACTGGCAGGTCAGTTTCACTCATATGCCACCTCACAGGCGTTTCAAGTATCTTTTAACACCGGTAGATACCTTTACGGGATGGGTTGAAGCCTTCCCCACCGCCAGTGAAACCGCTGCTGCTGTTGTTGCCTCCACTCTCATGACTGAAATTACCCCAAGCTTCGGCCTTCCCTCCTCCATTCAGTCTGACAATGGCCCCGCTTTCATTTCTAAGGTTGTTCCTCATGTCTGTGAGGCTCTCGATAGCGAGTGGAAACTTCACGTTCCCTACAGGCCCCAGTCCTCAGGAAAGGTTGACAGGACTAACAGATTAATCAAGACCACCTCACCAAACTCGTTATTGAGACCCGCCAATCATGGCTTGACCTTTTGCCCTTGGCTCTCACCCGGACCAGGGCAGCGCCTCGGTATCCTACCTACCTTAGCCCTTTGGAACTCGTGTACTGCCGGCCTGTTCTCATTGATCATCATCTTCCAGCCCAGCCCCCACCTTTGGCCTCCTATTTCCCATATCTTTCTCTCCTCAGGCAACTTCTCCGCGCCCACGCGGACGGATATCTGCCTCAACCGCCGGAAACCGACTCTGATAGCGACTCGGAGAAATGCTGTTACGACGTCAACAAATCCTGCCTGTGTCTCCACCGCCGCCTGCAGGAATTATCCAGAGTGACAGTAAATCAGATGCTTCTTCACCCCTTCTCTCCCCTTCCAGTCACCCCTCCACCAGCCAACTCCGGCCCATAACCCCCACTACGCCCCTCAAAAGCAGGAAGTACCCAGAAAGACCAAGGTGCCCTATTATCATTAAAAGGCTGGAATGTAAGGCTGCTGGCGGGCACCCCTCCCCTTCCTAAAGGAAAAAGACCTGCCTGTCTGCAAGGCCCAGCTAAGTTAAAGGATTACCACACCTGGATGGTTACCCTGATAAGGGTCACGATTCCTGGAGTCCACACATACCACCAGCCCCTCCTATTTCTCAATACCTGCCCTAAAACTGCAAGAAAGAAATTCCTCACTCTTCGCACCGAAGAAACCCATCCACCAACTCTAAAAACATATATAAACCCACTCAAAACTTCTGGGCAATGCGACTTCTTGGATCTCTCTCTGTCTCTCTCTCTCTCTCTCCCTCCCCCCCCACCTGAGAACCTGGCCCAGGCCCCTCTCTTGAGACCCGTCACCCTCACCCAGAAGCGCTCCAATAAAGCCTCTTTACTTAGCCCTTTCAACTCTGCTCGTCTTTCTTTCTCTGCCGCCGGTCACTCCAAAAAACCTTACAAGGAGGATGGCTTGAGCCCAGGAGTTTGAGGTTGCTGTGAGCTAGGCTGACGCCACGGCACTCTAGCCCGGGCAAGAGAGTGAGACTCTGTTTAAAAAAAAAAAAAAAAAAACTAAAGAGCAAGTGTCCTAAGAGAAACTGGGCAGAATTTGCATCACCCTTTATGACCAAACTTCAGGAGTCACTTAGCATCACTGTCAGTATAGTCAAAGTACACCCAGATTTAAGCAAAAGGAACATAGACCTTATGTTGTTACCAAAAACTCCGTACTTGTCCTCGAGGCCGCATCAGAAGAATGAAAACAAGTGTTTGGCGGGGGGATGAAAGAAAATTTTCTATTACTTTGCCGGCAAAGGAGGAAAAATGGCAGACTGTCTCTTCTCAAAATCCAAATTTCCTGAACATAGGCAGAAATACAGAGCTTTTAAAGGAAGGGCCCCTCAGTTCTAGGCTATTGTGGTTAACTGTTCTAATCATCCCATCTTTGCCAAAAACAAAGCCTGTGAACTCTGCCAGCTGCCCACCGAAGGGGGCTGGTGCTGCCTGGGATAAGAAGGAAAGGGCTTCTCCCTGTTCCTCCCTACCACTGGCCTGAGGCAGGGATGTAGGTTTCGGTCCTCAAAAAGGTGGGGGAAGTTTCAAAGAGACAGAAAATGTTTCTGCATTTTTTTTTTGTTTGTTTTTGTTTTTTCCAGGCCATTCCCTGTTACGATGTCTCCATGGGAAGAATATAAGAAGAGCATTTGTACTTGTTTCAAGATGTAACATGTAATCCATGAATATGTACAATTATTATCAATAAAAAAATAAAATAAATTTAAAAAAAAGATCATGTGGGATGCAAGATAGTGTTGTGGTCTTTACGGGAAATGCAATCTGCCAACACTATGGTATCATGAAGACTATATCTGGGCTTTGTCCCCAGTTTCTCACACTGGAGCTTTACAAACCCTTGGAATTTCCCGTGATAGGAGTGTCTTTGTTATGCTAATAAAGTGACTCAGTAGGATCTTAGTGTCAGGGTGGGAGCTGGCTGCCAGAAAGACCAACCATGTGATTAGAAGGTTGGAACTCTGGGCAGCTTTACCTCTGGGAAAAGGTGAGGGGCTGAAAACTGAGTTCAATCACATAACAATGATTCAATGATCATGACCAAGTAATGAAGTCCCAATAACAACTATGGACACTGGGACCCAGGGGTGCTTTCCAGTTGCTGTACACATCAATGTTCTGAGAGGGTGATGCATACGGATTCCACAAGGGAAGAACTTAGACGCTCTGTGTCTCCTCCTCCTCCAGACCTTTCTTCATTTGGCTACTTCTGATCATATCTCTTATAATAAAACTGTAATCGTAAGTACAGCACTTTCCCGAGTTCTGGAAATCATTCTAGCAAATTATCAAACATGAGGGGGTCATGGGCACCCCTGAATTTATAACCAGCTGTTCAGACGTGCAAGTATCCTGGGTCCCCTACTTGTAGCTATTATATGAAGTGGGGGCAATTTTGTGGAGGAATAGCCCCTAACCTATGGGGTCTGCATTAACTCTGGCTAATTAGTGTTAGAATTGAATTGCAGGACACCCAGTTGGTGCCACAGGATTGGTGTCAGAACACTCAGACTCTGGGACATTGGTTCTTCTTCAGTTACCAAGTTTTCTTTTTATATTCTTATTATTCTCACTTGTCTTAAAGGAGAATTTTATGCAGATGGTGCCCACTCCAGAAGCTGGAGACAGCTTACAGGTATTACAAAAAGCTCAGAGAGCATTCTATTTTTGTCCAAAGCTCTTTCTTTTCCATTTTCTCCCTATGCCAAAGATACCCAGTGAACATTTGTCATTTCCACTCCAGAGGATTTCCTATCCTGTCTTAAGTTTTAAGGATCATGAAGGCTCGGGCAGCACTTATTTCTGACAGGTCAGAGTGTTCTGCTCTGATAGAGATAATTACAGCAACATCTCCAGGACTCAGTCCTTCAATCTTTTCTCTTTCCTACCTCCCTTTTCTCCTCAGTTGGTTTCATCCTGTATCATGGATTTAAGTGCCAGCTGTCTACTCACAGCTGGATGTCTCCTCTGAACTCCAGATTTTTATATTCAATTCACTTGCCCAGTCACATCTCCTCCTACATGTTTACTACTCATCTCAAACTTAACACGTACAAAACTAAGCTCATGCAGGTTTCCCCAAATCCTGCACCTCCCACAGTTTTCCCAGCCTCAGTGGTACCTTTATCCTTCTAGTTGCCCAGGTGTCATTCTTAATTCTCCTTCTTTCATATCCCATGCATTATCCATCAGAAAGTTCTAAAATATTCCAAATTCCAACTATTTCTCTCGACCCTCACTGCCACCGCTGGATCCAAGCCACCATTATTTGTTGACTAAACTATTGCAAAGTCCTCCTAATTGGTCTTCTTGCATCCATCCCTATCTCATCCCACAGTCTGTTCTCAACACAGAGGGCAAAGAGATTCTATTAAAAATAGTTAAGAAAAAATAAATATGTTAGATCATGTCACTTCTCAGTGTAAACCCTCCAGTGGTACCCCAACCCCTTCAGAGTAGAAGACAAAGTTCTTAATAAAACCTACACGGCTGTGAGACCCAGCTCCATTACCACTCTAATTCCATTTTCCGAGTCACCCTGTTGTTCACTACATTGCAATCACAGTCATTGCCTTCCCGTTTCTCCAACAAACCTCACACACTCCCACCTCAAGGCTATTGTACTCCCTGTTCTCTTTGCTTAAAATTTCACGCCTCTTAGTAACCACACGACTCACCCCTTGCGTAATTCAGATCACTACTCAATATTCTACTTTTCAGTAAGACTGTCACTGGTCACCTTATTTAAAACTTCAAACTTCTTCCTCTCCAGATATTTATTTTTCTCTTTCCTGCTGAGTTTTTCTCCTTAGCTTGTATAACTCTCTAATGTACTATATATTCTACTTATTCAATACCCAATTAGGAGCCAAATCAAATAACTTAAGCAATTTAGAAGTTTGGGAAAGAGGGAGATTTATAATAGCCAGGAAAGACTTCATAGAACAGGAGGATTTGAGTTGACTTTTGAGGAAATGGCAGTGGGTGGGGGGTTGAAAAGTCAATGAGAAGTGTAGGAGTGAAAACGGGTCATGGCTGACACTCCTGTAACAAAAGGATAGCAAGAGAAAAGCATAACAAATTTATTCAATCAAAGTTTTACTTGACATGGAGCCTTCAGATATGAAGAAGCAAAGACCAAGGGAAAACTGTGTACTTTTATGCTAAGTGTAATTAATGAAAGAGGTGGATTGCCAGGCACAGTGGCACACATCTGTAATCCTAGCACTTTGGGAGGACAAGGTGAGAGAATCACTTGAGGTCAGGAGTTCAAGATCAGCCTCAACAACATAGCAAGACCCCATCTCCACCAAAAAATTTAAAAATTAGTTGGGCATGGTGTCGCACACCTGTAGTCCCAGGTACTCAGGAGGTGGAGGCAGCAGGATGGCTTGAGCCCAGGAGTTTGAGGTTGCAGGGGGCTATTATGACACCACTGCACTCTAGCCCTGGCAACAGAGGGAGACCCTGTGTCAAAAAGAAAAAAAAAAGGATAGTTATGGGAAAACATGGTTGGACAAAAAGAGTATTGTCTAATGATAATAACCTGAAGTGGAGTCCAGCAAAGTCTGTTTGTTCAGATTCTTCTTGTCTCCCTATGTAGCATTTCTTTCCTCTAGTATAGTGCAGGACACCTGTCACATGAGGTTCTTAAGACCCACTTCCAGGAAAGGTAGGTCAGAGAGTTGCTTTTTAGGTTTTATGGCTTGCTTTGGGGAATAAAAAAGGGCTAGAAACAGGATGGCAAGGAGAAGGTCATAGAAACCATCTTGCTTCTGAGGACCTCCTATCTCCTTCAGCTCAAAAATACTCCTCATGCCAAAGGATCACAATGCTTTGGGGTATTGTGTTCTAAGCCCTGATAGGAGAAAGGAGAGTATTCCACAAGAAAGAAGATGTAAGCTATTTTCTAGACGTTTGTGGATGCAAAAAGTCTGATCTCAGGAAGTAGGGCATTGCAGTATTTTTTTATTTTATGGCACCTCCTTGAATGCAAGGAGTTTTTTACTGTGTTCTAAAAGTTTATCTATCTGGCATAGAATAGAAATTCAGTAAATGTTGGGTGGATTATAGAATGAATAAATGGATGGATGGAGAAATGGACGGATGGATGGTTGGATGGATGGATCAATGGATTAATGAATCAAAGGATGGATAAGCAGGCAGATGATACAAACTCATGGGTCCAGGTGCTTCTTATTTAAATGACACTGGACTATGATGTATAATAACCATAAAGATGATTCTTCACCCAGTGGATTAAAAGACTGAGATAATTTTGTCCTACACATGCAAGAACCTTTTTAAAAAGACTATAAGAAATTTTCTTCCTTTATGCTACCATGACAGGAGCAGTCATTGGAAAACTTTCTACCTTAGAAGCTAAAGTTCCCTGTTGTGCAGTTCAAAACTAGATTGGGAAACAAGAGCTGAGTATTAATTTCTTGATCTGATCTTTATGTGTATTCAGTACAGAAAATGATAATTATCTTCATTATGTAAATGAAGCAAGTCAAAATACCATATTTTATCAATTCTAAGACACTCATTTTCCCCTCACATTTTAATATCTCTGAAATGAAGATGTGTCTTCACACATCACTGGTGTTTTACTATTGTGTCATAGTTTAACTGGAAATATTTTTTCTCTCCTGGTGGCATTTTTTTTAATGGTGTATTTTATAAGCATCAGTGTCCTAGAGCTATGAAATAAGATAAATGATTGTCTCAAAATCCCAAACCAGGTCCCTGATTGAACTGGGACTGGGACAAAGGTTTCCTGAGTTTTAAACTAGTGTTTTAATGAGTAGGTGACATTTTCAATAACAATGGAGCCCTTCCGAAATTGCTTTTATACTATACCTTGTAAATTTAAAGGAACTATCATTCTCCTCTATGTGTCTCACTTTTGAGGTTAGAAAGGAAGAAATGTTGAGTTTCAGAGGCACTATCTGTTATATATATATATATATATATATATATATATATATATATAAAATACATACATAGTAGATATGTAAAATACACTATATATATATATATATATATTTTTTTTTTTTTTTAAGAAGGGTTAGTGCTCTGTTACCCAGGCTGGAGTGCAGTGGCATGATCACAGCTCACTGTAGCTTCGAACTCCTGGCCTCAAAGGATCCTCCCCTCCTCAGCCTCCTGAGTAGCTGAGACTACAAGTCAGAGACAGTATCTTCTGACAAGTTTCTTGCACCTGGGACCTCACCTAATGTTGCCAGATATAGCAAATAATAATATAGGAATATTCCAGATATCCCATGTGTTGGGGCTCAGAAAATGATACCTCAAAATTTGGCTCTTTCACATGCTGAACTAAAAGAAGCAGCCTCAACTTCTCTCTGACCTCATCCTCCTCCTTTCTCTCAACTCTTTGTCTCTTACAAAGCACAAGATGAGGCTGTTCCCTGAAATTCCCTTATCTACCTAAAACCTGGACCTACTGAAGAATAACACATTGCCTTGATCCCTTGCCTGACATTTCATTAACCAGAAAAGATCAAAAGTCATATCACAGAGCAAGAGACTGAACATTGAACACCATGCCTACAGCCCAAACTTTGTTCCAAACCATTGTTTGTTCTTCGGTTCCATTGAATTTCCAAAGAGAATTATTCACAAGATAATGTGTGCCATCCCATTCATCCCCCCTAAAAATTATTTGCTCCTATAGCTCATGTCCTCTTCCCCTGTGAGGAAGGGCATATAAGCACCTGGACCTCATTGGGTTATTAGGGCAATCATCCTCCTGCAATTCTCCTGTGCTTGTGCCTGTTAAATAAATCTGTATGGGCTGGACACAGTGGCTCACGCCTGTAATCCTAGCACTCTGGGAGGCTGAGGCGGGAGGATAGCTTTAGGCCAGGAGTTTGAGACCAGCTTGAACAAGAGCTGAGACCCCATCTCTACTAAAAATAGAAAAATTAGGCAGGCATCGTGGCACGTGCCTGTAGTCCCAGCTACTTGGGAGGCTGAGGTAGGAGGATCTCTTGAGCCCAGGAGTTTGAGGTTGCAGTGAGCTATGATGATGCCACTGCACTCTACCCAGGGTGACAGAGTGAGACTCTGTCTCAAAAAAAAAAAAAAAATCTGTATGCCTTTTTCTCCTATTAATCTGCCTATTGTCAGTCCATTTTCAGACAGTATTTAGCAGGTAGAGGGAAGCTTTCCCTTGATCCCTACATGTGGAACATATGCTAAAAAATAGTTTATTGTGGGCACCCTGTATTTAATCTGAAACGCTAACCTCACCAAATCCTCCGAAGAAAGAAAATCAACAGATTGGTTTTGACTTTGCACAAGATTCTCAGAGACCAGAGTGTCAGGCCAGGGAAGCTGGGCAGGGAAGTGTGAGCTGCTCCAGTTAACCAGGAATGGGAAAGCATCATATGGCCAGGACCTTGGGAGCCCCCTGATTCATTTGTTAAAATTCATGTTGGGAGTGTACCAAGTACTCGTTTTGGCTGAATGCCAACTGGCCTAGTGTTAAAATAAATATTGGACTGAAGCCAAATATCACCAACTTAGAATAAACTTCTGGGGTAGGTGGTTCTCTTTAAAAACTCACAGCCTATGCCAGAAGGGATGACAGGGAAGTAAAGAAAGAAAAAAAAGAAAAAAAAAAAAAACAACTCACAGCCTGAATGGAATTTAATCACAAAATAAAAATAAATACAATTTTTAAAGATTATTTTGTTTAATGTCATAAAGGATAATAAACTAATGATTCTGCAGACATTAAAAATATGTTGTACATATAATCTCTTTTACTCTGCCTTCCATGCTTATGTAAAATTGTATAAACATTTGTTGGCTCAAAAAGGATAGAGTGTTCTTAAAGTTATCTAGCAGTGGCATTCTTTCTTAATATATTTCTCTTAGCTGCTGATCTGGCTTGACTTTACTATTTGAAAGTTTTTAATCTTTTATTTTGTACCTAAAATGCACAGTTTTTGCAATCATTAGTCACAGTAGAACTTTAAACTCTTGAAGTAATAAATATATATCTATACTTCAACTTACTGATAGAATTTTTTTTTTTTTTTGAGACAGCCTGTTGCCCAGGCTAGAGTGCAGGGATGTCATCATAGCTCACTGCAACCTCAAACTCTTGGGCTGGAGCGATCCTCCTGCCTCAGCCTCCCAAGTAGCTGGGACTATAGGGGCAGACCACCAAGCCCAGCTAAGTTTTTCTATTTTTAGTAGAGACGGTGTCTCACTTTTGCTCAGGCTGGTCTCGAACTCCTGACCTCAAGCAATCCTCCAGCCTTGGCCTCCCAGAGTGCTAGGATTATAGGCATGAGCCTCCACTGCAGCCGGCCTGATGGAATTTTAACGTATATCTCACACGGAGATTTTTCATTCAAGGTGATATTGAAATGATCTAAATTTTTACCTCTATCTGAAAATGAATATTCAGACATTAACAATAAATCTGAAATACGTATGACTAGTATATATCAGTACAAAATAAAAAGAAAAAATGCATTTGAAAGAATGGCATGCTTGTTTCATTTAATTCTTTTTTAGCAATCAAATTGTGCACCTACACCAGCAGGAGGAATATGGGAGGAATATGCAGGCTCTTAGGCTCACCCCAGACCTACAGAATCACACCTTCTGAGTGTAGGGCTGTTTTCACAAGCCCTGCAGGAGATCAGTGTATGCTCCTTGAAGTTTGAAAATCTCTGCTTTGCAAAAGAAACATTGGGCAGCTGGTTAGAAATGCAGGATCTGAGACCCCCACCCAGCCTAGGGAATCGGAATCTGAATTTTAACAAGATGGTCAGGTGATTTGTGTGCACCAGGAAGTCTGAGATGCACTGTTCTAGAAGATACTAAACTGAATGTTGTGTTTTATCGTAACCGTCTCTAAATGGCTGATGCTGATGGTGAGCCTTGCACCCAGGCTGGGCCTAATTTAAGACTCTTTCCTGATCAATGACACATGGGGATTATTTTAACCAACCGTGGACGCCAGCAGACATAAATCTTCCATTCTTCCGCTCTGTTCCCAGTGCTTTCTTTCAATCCTTAATTCGCATAACTACCACAAAAACCCTCCTGCCTCCCGTCTATCCCTTGCTGCTGCCTTTTCCTCCAGGAGAGCTACTTGTGGAATTTCTTCACAGCTGTGTGTTCCCAAGCCCAGCAGGTTAAGAACTTCACCATTGCTTTTTCAAAAATTTTCTTCTTCATTCTAAAGCTCTGGTGATGTTTGTTTTATTCTTCAACAAAGGTCTGGTGGAGGCTTTTGTGAGACAGGAAAATTAAAGAACTGTGCCGTCCCCTGTCCTGGAGGACTTACTTTGCAGGTTGCAGGCCGAGGACAGCAGATGCTGGGGTGGGGAGGGAGGGCGCCTGAGGTGGTTCTGGTATTTCAGTCCTCTCCAAAAGATGGTGCTTAGAGTTTTCCTTCATTATGATCCTCTGGTTGGGGGAAAATGTGACGATGACACTGTCTCAGGACAGTTTATAAAGCTGTGGATCTCACAATTTATGTAACTCATTTCATGTGTTGTCTTGTTCTTCGTTTATCAGGTTTCAGGACAGTTACAAAATTTTATTGTGTCTGGATGAACAGATATGAGGTAGGGGCAAGTGATAATGTCAAAAAGGGGTTTGCTGGGGGGGGGCGGTGAGGTGGGGCATGTCCACTGGGCCCCCCACCAGTGATCAGGAATAACCAGCTTTCTTCACCTCAGGTGATGCTTGTATCTGTTTTTTCTGATTTTTGTCTTTAAAAAAAAGAGAAGAATTTAGCATATTCATAGTTTCTCAGTGGAATCTAAAATAGTTCATCCTAATGGGGAACAATTTGCCAATAAATATCAAAATTCTTAGAAACTTACATACAGTTTGACCCTGCAATTCCATTGCCAAGAAGCTATCCTAAGATAGTAATTGGCTAAAGGCCTTCAGATATAGGTACGTGGATGTTTTATTACAATGTTTGTAATATCTAAAAGTTGGAAATAACACTTCAGTCCAAGAAGGAAGAAACTATTTAAATAATTCTGCTATATAAATACAATGGAGCTTCCATTTAAGAATGATCTAAAAACATCTTACACGGGCCAGGTGTGGTGGTGCCTGCCTGTAATCCCAGCTACACAGGAGGATAGCCTGAGCTCAGGAGTTTGAGGAGAGCCTGAGCAACACAGTGAGATTCCATCTCTAAAAAATAAAATAAAAAAAATAATAAACTACACTTTTTCTGTCTGAGAATGAGGGCACATACAAAAAAGAAAAAGACCCATCTTACATGGAAAAATTCACATTCTGTTTTGAACTAAATAATAATGATATGCATTAACATTTATTAAACATTTACCATGTGATAAGCACTATGTTAAATTTTTCATGTGCATCAATTCATTTATTCCACAAAATACTGTATGAATAAGGCCTAATTATTATTATTTTACAAATAAGGAAACAGACTCAGTGAAGATAAGTAACTTGTCTAAGTTCAGAGGACTAATAACTGGTAGAGTCAGGATTTGTACCAGAATGTGTACTTTTGGGGTATAATTTTTTTTTTGGTAAAAAAATAACAAAATGAATATTCAGAAAAAAATCTGGAAAGATATGAACTATGTTAATCTGGTTGGATAAAAACAAATGTGATTTTACCTTTCTTTTTTGTGCTTATCATACTTTCTGATTTTTCTGAAATGAACAACTATGTTTTATGTAATATATTTTTTAAAAGCTGAGGGTAAGGGAAGCCAAAGGGGACATTTGCTATGTAAGGCCCTTGCAATAAGCCATTAAGGGAAGCCGCAACTCATTTGTTATAAGGGTATCAATAGCAAATTATAGAGGCTTGAAAGGGACTTTGTGATATCATGTAGTCTCACTGTATCTTGGCAGATTATTATAAAAATGGCCCCAATACTCCTCCTCACCCCCATCCAAGCCCTTTTCAATGTGACATTTGTGAAAATAAATAAAGTTTAAAAGTTATTGGAACTCCCAAAACATTTTAAGCCTTGAAAGAGATGTAACTGCAATCTGAGTCACATAGCATATACTTGTAACTTCTGTTGTTTCTGAGATTATAGGTTAACTCTCTTCCTCATTGTTCTTGTTCTGTAAATAACTAGGAGAGACCAGAAACCATACCTCCCCCTTCCAACCACTGATCTTTGTTATAGATTAACTTCCTCATTTATTGTCCTATACCTAACTCAGACCATGTGGTGCAAAAGACCCATGACTGTTACAATGTCAGTGTGGATTGTTAAATATACCTTTCCTGAAAGAAAAAGACCACCTCAACTAATCAGATCATTGTAACTATGCATTAAGTCTTACAGAGAAAGATGTTGAAATTCTGTTAAGCTTCCCTAAACTTTGTTCGTATAAACAATCCCATACTTCTATCCTTTGGAACAACTGACTTCCATCCTTTGGAATCTGTGTTTCCAGGCAGACATCCTCAAACTTTGCACTTGAATACATTCTTTAAACTAAATTCTGATCCTTTTGATTATTTTAGGCTGACACATTACAGCTGCTCCCATCAAAGAGTGAAGTCTATTTTCCTACACCATGACTAGCTAGTCTTCAGCTGATTCACCAGCTGACAGCAGCCAAAATCAGCCGATCCAGGCCAGATCTATGGAGTCAACCTTCTGGACTATAGAAAGAAAAAATATATGGTGTTACTTTAAGTCACTGAGTTTTGGGTGTTTTGTTACACAGCAA
Source organism: Varecia variegata (assembly GCA_028533085.1). NCBI lineage: Eukaryota > Metazoa > Chordata > Mammalia > Primates > Lemuridae > Varecia > Varecia variegata. The sequence goes on along the minus strand of CM052436.1, from coordinate 191,972,504 downwards.
TAGCTAACTGATACAATGTCCCCTAGGATGGCTTCATCAAAGTCTTTGTAAAGGCTTACTTAAAAAGTATCTTGAGAGATGATACATAAAGGTCTTCAAATTTGTTAAAAGCATTCTTCTAAAGCAGAATTGCTAGCCATCACTACCTATTAGATTCACTTGGTAGCTTTAAAAATTCTGATATCCAAGGAAACCTCCAGAAAATTAAATCCAAATCTCTGAAGATAGGACACAATTATCAGTCTTTTTCTAAAAGCTTCCCAGGGAATGATTCCAATATGCAGCCCATGTAGAGAATTAATAATCTAAAATTTGGTTTAATTATCACACCTTCTCTATGCAACATGGCCTATGTAGCTAAGTTCAAAGCTCATGGTCTTTAAAGTTCAAGCAAATGAAACACGTAGGAAAGTCTAATAAGCTCTCTATTGTCTTTTAAGCGGGAGGCAGATATGCTTTATCAAGAGCCTCAGCTCTCAAAAACCCAGTCATTTATGAAACCCATACCAAACGCATTACTGGAATGGAGTTCTTATCACCTGCTTCAGACACACCAAAGTTGGCATGTCAAAGATTTGTCATAATATTCTTATTTTCTCTTCTTCCTGATCCGCTGACTCCCTCCCTCACCCCATTCCCGTGTGAGTCACATCTAGCCCCTTATCTTATCAGTGGAAAAAAGATCTGATACGTGAGGGTCAGAGTCCTATAGGCAGCTAGAAATTGACCTTTAAATTTGAATGCTAAGTTAAATAATGGTTCTGATCTTTCAACCTAACACAGGCTTTGGGAGAAAATATCCGTGTTTAACAACTCTTATGTCCATAAGACTATTGCTAAAATTTAACCCAAATCCCTCTAGCAGCTGAACAAGTTTACCTCTACTCTTGAAGAAGAATTCTTGGTTACAGCTCTGTAATCCCAGATGGGCTTCAGGATTGGAAGTTTTGGGATTGTGGAAGGGTAATACGGCTCATGTATTGCATATTGCATTACATCTCCAGGGGCATCTAAAGCAACATCCTGTAATAAACACATTTAAATCTGTGCAATGAAACACAACAATTCCCAGAAAGTGAGATAAACAGACATTATAAACAGCCTCATGTGAGTTCCAGTTTTACCCTTCAATTTAAGGGAAACTTTTAGTTTTCAGAGCTTTTCTATGTAGGCAATGTGGATAAGAAATTGTGGATTCAAACCAGGAGGTGCAAGTTGCTGTAAAAATTAAAGGGAATGAGCATCCACTGGGAAAAGCTGAAGGGAAACAAACGAACAACAGCAGTGGTACACACTGAAAAAGCTCATTTAACAGGTTTCTTCCCACCAGCAAGCTGGGTTTAGATGAAATTTGTCTGGCCCCTCAGGGGCCAGGCTCAGAGCCCCAACTAGGAGACCTCGCAATAAAAAAGAGACTGATTTGTTTTGGGAGATGGAGTTTGGGGGAGAGAAATGGAATGAAAGGAATAAAAAAGAGCTTTGGGAGCACCTAGAAATGGCACCTTGTATGTGGGCTAATTATTTCCAAGGCTGATTCATTCCTCCAGCAGTTTACAGCTGGTTCCCTTTTATTTTCCCAGTTCTTTTAATTCATCTGCATCAATTCGGTGAGTGGTGGGTGGTTCAGGATGTCTCAGCCCACCCTCGGGTAGACCTATTGTTTTTGTAGCTTTTTAGAAATCTCCAGGCCTCTCCTCTGATCTTCTAATTTTGCATCCCAATCCTCTGAGTCCTCTCTGCTCTTTGACTGTTTTCGTTTGCAGGGAGAAGGAAGGAATCTCTTGGGTCTCCTCTGATTGTTTAATTGGCCTTTGCTCAAGGATCATAGCAGGTTAGTGAAAAGAAGATGGAAACTGGAAGGCTGTGGAGTGAATCTAAGCTGAAACGTGACAGATCGAAGGTAGGTTAAATATTCAAAAGCAAATCATTTCTTCCTCACAAATACTTTCCTGATAGAAAAACAAAGCACCTCAGGAGTCTAAGTCACTTTTAAGACACTCACAGGGTTTTCTTTTCTTTTCTTTCTTTTTTTTTTTTTTTTTTTGAGACAGAGTTTCACTCTTTTGCCCTGGCTAGAGTGCCATGGCATCAGCCTAGCTCACAGCAACCTCAAACTCCTGCGCTCAAGCCATCCTCCTGCCTCAGCCTCCCGAATAGCTGGGACTACCGGCATACGCCACCATGCCCGGCTAATTTTTCTATACACATTTTTAGCTGTGCATATAATTTCTTCCTATTTTTAGTAGAGACGGGGGTCTCACTCTTGCTCAGGCTGGTCTTGAACTCCTGAGCTCAAAGGATCCACCCGCCTGGGTCTCCCAGAATGCTAGGATTACAGGCGTGAGCCACCGCGCCCGGCCACTCACAGGGTTTTCTGTAATGTAAATTTTATTGATGTGTGGAGTTTATACAGAAGTGCACATGTCCTAAATGGACAGATAGGTGACTGGAACATCATAAGAAATGTATGGATGTTAATAAGGCAAAGAGTATATAGGGTGAATGTGCAACTTACAGAAGACTTCATGTCAAGTTTCCTCTAATAATGTCCTCATTTTATGCACAGGTGTATAATCTAGTAAAAATAGCACCAATTTATTAACTGCTGACTATGTCCTAGGCAGTGTGATCAAAGCATTAGACTCTTGCTACTCAAAGTGTGGTCTAGACATCAGCATAGGCATCAACTGGGAGCAAGTTAGAAATGCAGAGTCTCGGGCCCCACCCCAGATGTATTCACTCAGAACCTTCATTTTAACCAGATGTCCAGGGGATTCTGATACACATTAAAGTTTGACAAGTGCTGTTTTAGACACATTATTAGAATAAATCCTCATTATGACCATGTAAGGATGGGAGCAGCAATATCCCCATTTTAGAGATGAGGAAACAGAGACATAGAAAATCCTGGAAAATGCATATTTAAAGAAAGACTGACAGCAGAGCACAGGCTTATAATTGTTAGTCTATGAGACTTCCAACCTATTTCATAAGCATTTGATTTACATGTGAAATTTTAGGAGCTTACCTTGTCATAAATAAATGCTGACCAACATCAGGAATCCGGTCTTTTTGGTATTGACTTTCGGTGATTCTGATATTTTGCTGGTAAACCGTTAGACAGGGTAGAATGTGACAATAGAGAATAGGTTTGGTTTTCAGGTAAGGTGGGCAGTTTGGTGTCTCCAGGGAAGCAGAGGAATAAATGAGTTGACAATGTTGAACTTTACCTGCACCCTGTGCTCCCAGAACACAGCACAGTTAACACACCCTCCCAATGTTTTGTTCTCTGAAATCCACCTCACCACCCTTTTGTGTTCCAGGAAGGGACACATGGCAAAGAGCCATCCTCTCCGTAAGATTTAGGTAAGACTGGCTGTCCACTTTTTCTGATGACTCCTATCACACTGTCATGGAGCACTCCCTTGTTTACCCGTGACAAAGCCAGACATAGACATTTCTTCCTTTGCTTGAACCCACGCGAAGGCCAGAGGCAGACCTCCACCGCCCTGTTCTTTTTCTCATGAATGATTATTTGAGATTAGAACTCAAATCTGTCCGCTTGAATCTAGCAGACAGATAGACATATCCTATTCAGCTGACTGATGGAGACTTCCCCAGACTGCAAAATAATCCAACTCTAAATCACCCCACTTATAGCTTATCTAATTCTCCTTATAAAAGTGTAAGGCAAACTACCCGGCCAAGATACTTTGGGTGTCCTCTCTATTTTAACAGTCTGAGTAAAATCAGTTTCCTTACTCACTGGGTTTTTGTCTTTGGCAGAGCCCATGCTCTTGGTCTTTAATGATTTAAGGTTAGTAGTTAACCTGGCAAAGACGAACCTTCTCTTATTACATCTGAGCTTTATAATGTCAAGGGTAAAAAATGACTATTCTTTTGAAACCTGAAAAAATACTTTCTCCCCAAATTACTGTCATCTAGCCCCAGGTTTGATAACTTTAATAAGCCACTATCTTCTCAAAGGCTCTCACCTGGGCTCCAGCATCAGTCTATTTTTAAGTTTATCCTTAGCAGGCTCAGCAGCACCTGAGTGTCTTGCTAAGGTGTTGAAAATGCTTGAAAAGCATGAGAGTGTTTAAAGCAGAAATCCTCTAAATGTCTAAGTGCGTAATGAGGTCGCAGAATTGATCTGACAAGCATTGAAAAGATTTGCGCTAAGATATATAATACATACTCTCTTTTAACATTTGTATTTCATTTAATAATATCATTTTGTTCCTCTAGAAGTCTGCTTAGCCTTAGAACACAAAAGGTGTTAGGGAAGAAATATGTATTTATTCAATTTCATTTGTCACAAGGGGAAAAAAAGCCAACTTCTTTCCTGTATTTTACTAAAAGACATGCTTTCTACAGAATAGGACTCTAGAAGTAGCAGAGGAAGGAGGTTTTCATCTGCTCTGTCTTCCATTTTTGCTGTTATAGAAGCAATCCTGAGATTTATAAAAACCCATCTAAGCATCCCTTCTTTGCATTGCATCTGTGTTGTGGGCGAGGCATTAAATGATTAGGGAACAGAGAATAAGTAAATAAATAGAGAAGTCGTGATTAACCAAATGGTTTTTGACTTGAGGTTTTAAATCCTGACACTTGAATTGCTGTTCAGTGTTCTTTTCATACTAAGTATGAGTGTATTTAATGAATTCAAATTAGAAACTATTTTTAGGTTCTCTTAAAGTCAGGTCTGAGACAGCAGCAGAAACTGAAATACCAAGATCTATTAATTACTGTTTCTGCAAAATTCTATAAAGCTTAGAATTCTAATTAAGTTAGATTTCTTATAACCAAAGGTATCAATATATAAATGTTTATGACTGTAGACATTCTTATTCTGCATAGAGACTTTGCAGAAAGAACGCCTACATCTCAGTCATTTTCATTCCCCACCTGTTGTTGTTGAAATCTCAAGCCTTATTTTCATATCTGTATTTTCTAGTCTGCCTCTAGAAAATAATTATGTAGAACCAATAATGCTGAAGGTAATTAAAAAGTTGCATAGGTTTCAGAAGTAGCAAGAAATAACATCAAGCAAAGTATAGACCTTTCTGCACTGTAGCAAGAGTAGCTGGATTTATTTTTGTAGTATGAATATACAGTTAGGTAATTGCAAAGTTATCTTAATGTTTTTACAAAATAATCTCCTTACTATGAATCAAAACAAAACCATTGTTTATTATTTTTTTCTAAATTATTTATAGACTGAATTAATCCAAGGTCAAAATAGCAGCACCTTCTATTGAATGCAAATAATTCTATTTGTATAATCACTTTTAAAAAGTTGGATGAGGCCGGGCATGATGGCTCACACCTGTAATCCCAGCACTTTGGTAGACTAAGGCCAGAGGATTGCTTGAAGGCAGGAGTTTGAGGCCAACATGGACAACACAGTGAGACCCCTTTTCTACAAAAAATAAAAAAATTAGCTGGGCATAGTGGTGTGCACCTGCAGTGCCAACTACTCTGGAGGCAGAGGTGGGAGGATGGCCTGAGCCCAGGTGTTTGAGGTTGCAGTGAGCTATGATGACGCCATTACACTCTAGCCCAGGCAACAGTGAGACCCTGCCTCCAAAAAATAAAAAAATTAAAAAGTAAAAATAAAATGTTGGATGAGCTCATGGTCTACTTATGACAACAAACCTACGAAGTGAATATTTGATTTAATTGAACATTTCTATGATTTATAAACCTAAAAGAACTTACTTTTTGTACTAAATATTTAAAAAAAGACAATTTATTATAACATTTAAAGGTGTACAAGGTATAAAGAATAATACAGGGATAATATAACACACACCCACCACCCAGCTTAAGAAATACAATTTTACCTTTACATTTGAAACTCTTGTACTCTCTGCCCCAATTACAACTCCCTCCCCTTTGGAGGAACCACTATCTTAAATTTGGTAATTGATATTCCCATACATTTATCTTTTATACATGAATGTATCCCTAAGCAATACATAGTGTTTTGTGCATCTTTTAAAACTTTACGGCCAGGCACGGTGGCTCACGCCTGTAATCCTAGCACTCTGGGAGGCCAAGGCGGGTGGATCGCTCAAGGTCAGGAGTTCGAGACCAGCCTGAGCAAGAGCGAGACCTGTCTCTACTAAAAATAGAAAGAAATTATCTGGCCAACTAAAAATATATATAGGAAAAATTAGCCAGGCATGGTGGCACATGCCTGTAGTCCCAGCTAGTTGGGAGGCTTGAGCCCAGGAGTTTGAGGTTGCTGTGAGCTAGGTTGATGCCACGGCACTCACTCTAGCCTGGGCAACAAAGCGAGACTCTGTCTCAAGAAAAAAAAAAAACTTTACCTAAAAGGCTTGAAATCTGCAACTTGCTGCATTTAGTCAACATAATATCTGTGAGATTCATCTCTGTTGATGCATGTAACTCTATATCATTTCTTTTATCTATCATATAGTATTTCATTTTAAGACTGTGCCATGACATATTTTTTTTTCTTTTTACTTTTTTAAGTAAAGTAGCCATGACATATTTATCCATTTAACATTATATATTGCCTAATTGTTTTCCAAAGTTGTTTCAATTTATATATAATTTACATACAGCAGCATATATAAGAGCTCCTATTGTTCCACATGCTTGCCAAAATTCGGTATGGCCAGACTTTTCCTTCTTTGCAAATTGTATGAATATGCTAATTAAAATCTAACTTTTACATAAATTTAAATTTATTTAAATTTAAAGTTGTTTAAATTTAAAACAACCAACTATATAATTTCGAGTTAAATTACAGTTCATATGTATATTAGTTACAGCAGGGATAAGCAAACATTTTTCTAAAAGGCCACATAGTACATGCTGTGGGCTTTGTGGACCATAAGATCTCTGCTCCTGTATGGCAAAAACAGCCATAGACAATATATAAACAAACAGGCATGATAGTGCTGCCATAAAACTTTATTTACAAAATCAGAGGCCTACCTACAAGCCCTAGTTTGACAATGCTGAGTTAGAGTGTTAGCCAGGGTTCTCCAGAGAGACAGAATCAGTAGGATGTATAATGCATAGATGAGAGGGAATGAATGGGGGGGATTGACACCCGTGATTATGGAGGCTAAGAAGTCCCACGACAGGCCGTCTGGGATGCTGGTAGCATGGTTCACTCTAAGTCTGAAGGCCTCAGAACCAGGAAAGCGAATGGTGTAACACTCAGTCCAAGGCCCAAGGTCTGAGAACACTCCCCGGGTGCTGCTGGTGTAAGTTCTGGAGTGCAAAGGCCAGGGAGCCTGAAGTTGTCCAAGGGCAGGAGAGAAAGTGTAACCAAGCTCCAGCAGATAGATGGACACATTTACCTTTCCTCTGTTTTTGTTCTCTCCCAACCCCCAGCAGATTGGATGGTGCCCACCCACACTGAGAGCAGATCTTCCCCGCCGGGTGCAGTCAGACTCACATGCTAATCTCCTCTGGAAACACCTCACGGGCACACCCAACAATTATGCTTTACCAGGTTTCTAGGTATTCCTTAATCCAGTCACAGTGACACCTACAATTAACCAGCACACTTAACACTACAGCATGACACTAAATGCTGTAATAAATTTCCCCAAATCTCAGTGGTTTAACTTGATGAAGATTTATTTCTCATCCAAGCAAAATCCAGTGTAGAATTTTCTGGTTATCTGCCCCCCACCCCGGGAGGCTATCCTTCAAGCAGTGACCTGGGTTTTTTCATGCTGTGTTCTGTAATGCTTGGGCTCCATGGTTGCCACAGAAGGGGAAAAGAAACGGTGAAGTTGGTTATATGGCCAATACATATCACTTCCATTCACATTCCATTGGTTACATCCCAGTCACGTGGCCCAATTAAAGGTCAAGGGAGGCTGGAAAATGAAGTTGTCACATGTGCCAGGAAAAAGAAACAAGATTGACAAGCATAGACCTCGTATTGTTTTGATTTAATTTTCTTTTAGTGATGGGGTCTCATTCTGTTGCCCAGACTGGAGTTCAGTGGCACTATCATAGCTCACTGCAGTCTTGAACTCCTGGGGCTCAAGTGATCCTCCTGCCTCGGAGTAGCTGGCACTGTAGGCATGCATCACCACACCCAGATAATGGTTAAAATATTTTTAGAGACAGGTCTTGTTATGTTGCCCAGACTGGTCTCAAACTCCTGGCCTCAAGGGATGCTCCCACCTCAGCTTCCCAGGTAGTTGGGATGACGGGTGTGAGCCACCACGCCTGGCCCATCATCAAGCCTGCCTTTGCCACAATGTGATAGCATTAAATATATTAGTATTTCATGATAATGAAATTAGTATTTCACAAAAAACATCATGATTTTCAGATTGGCCACCTGAAGAATTTGAAAACCATTAAGGTAGGTTCTTTACAAAATTGTCACTCCCATTGGGTTCTAGGAATGCTTTTTCCACCATTTTCAACCAAAAGATTGTGTTTTTTTTTACCAAAAAGACTAAAAAAAATTAAATGACTAAGTGCCACGGATGTAAACAAATGTCTTCATTCAGTGAATTCCTTCATTCTCATCTACATTCCCATTCAAGAATAGAATTTCTGGAACAAAAGTGAGACAAATATTTTTTCCTTCACTGCAAACTTATTGGCAATGTTTCCTACTTTTCTTCTTAACTCTTCAACTCAAGAATCACACATGCCATCTAAATTACAGCAAATACAAAATGATTGTAATATAAGTGCCTGAGGCTTTGTAGGCATTTATATTATTTATTCTACATGAAATGCCTAGGATGGTCTCTCTAGGGATGACATGTATATTGGAGTTAGGATTATCAGAGTACATTATTCTTCACCAAAGCTAATTTGTACAAATTATTTGGTTTCCAAGCTTCTATATACAGCTTCTATATACAGGTTGGAAAGTTGTAAATTATACAGTTCTATGATTTTACTTCATGTTGAACACTTCTTTGTAAAGTGTAAGCATAAAAGACCATATAAACTACGCATAGGTTATATAAACCTTTATATGTCTGCTTTACAATGAAATGAATATCACTAAGAGTCCAAAGGCCTTTCCAACAAAGTTTAAATAGCTAATTTTAGTATTGTGAAATACATTTAAATGAATCAAATGGAAATTTCATGGAAATGATAGAAGAGGATCAAATAGGATGACTAGTGTATTATTATCAAGATATAGGCTTATATCTCTCTTTGTAAAGATGTAATATCTCTTATTTTCTCTTTTTTTCCTAATCACTCCTGCTATTTATTATGGGATGCTCATTATGGCACTGGTGGTCAGGGGATGGTAATTCAGTGTGGATTGTAATGTTATCTTTGGTATAATTTAGCAACATCTCAAGGAGGTATAATTATCTCCATTTTATTGAAAATGAAATGAAGCTTTGGTGTCCCACCCATCATTACATGACTAGTAAGCACGAGAGAGGAGACTGAAATGCAAGTTTTTCATTTAAGTTGTTAGTAATGCTTTTATCTGTACCAAAGCTGCCTCCATTACAATGGCACTCAACTACGGAAGACTGTGTTTACAATTTATGGCAATAAGCCCTGTTTGGCTTCCCCCCGCCCCCACAGATTCCCAGAATGTTATAAAATTCAATCCTTCACATAGCAATTTCATACTCTGTATCCCTCTGTGGAATCTCTGCCCACAAAAACGGTTATTGTTGATTTAGGCTTTCCATTGTCTGGGAAGAAGAGTTGTGTTTTATTAAATTAGAAATGAGAAATGAACTATTGATCAAACAAAGCAAAATGAAATATTACCTGATGGAGTGAAAAATATATTGTGTTTTCTGAGAAACGATTTGAGCTTCTTTGCTCAAGTCCTAAACGTACCAAATACAGAAAATAGACTTAGCAAGTGTATTCTAAAAAATATTCGTGAACCAGGTAGGAAAAAAAATGTTAATTTATGAAAAGCTCACAGCATTGTGTTTTGCAGTCAGAGCACCTATTAGCTTTATTTTTATTTATTTATTTATTTTTATTTCAGCATATTATGGGGGTACAAAAGTTTAGGCTACATATATTGCCCTCCCCCCTTGCCCCTTCCCACCCCGCCGCCGAGTCAGAGCTTCAAGCCTGTCCATCTCCTAGACAGTGCGCATCACACACATTATGTGTGTATACACCCATCCCCGCCCCCCCCACATCTGCCCGACACCTGATTAAAGTTATTCCTAAATGTGCTCTTAGGTGATGATCAGTGAAACCAATTTGATGGTGAGTACATGTGGTGCTTATTTTTCCATTCTTGGGATACTTCACTTAGTAGAATGGGTTCCAGCTCTATCTTGGAAATTACAAGAGGTGCTATATCCCCATTGTTTCTTATGGCTGAGTAGTACTCCATGGTATACATATACCACATTTTATTAATCCACTCATGGATTGATGGGCACTTGGGTTGTTTCCACATCTTTGCAATTGTGAATTGTGCTGTTATAAACATTCAGGTGCAGATATCTTTTTTATAGAATGTCTTTTGTTCTTTTGGGTAGATGCCCAATAATGGGATTGCTGGATCAAATGGTAGGTCCACTTGTATCTGTTTAAGGTATCTCTATATTGCTTTCCACAGAGGTTGCACTAGATTGCAGTGCCACCAGCAGTGTATGAGTGTTCCTGTCTCTCTGCATCCACGCCAACATTTATTATTATGGGACTTTTTGATAAAGGCCATTCTCACTGGAGTTAAGTGGTATCTCATTGTGGTTTTGATTTGCATTTCCCTGATGATTAGAGATGTTGAGCATTTTTTCATATGTTTGTTGGCCTTCCACCATCCTATGTATTTCTTCATCAGGCTATTCATTTGTATCCCTCATGAGAAAATGGTACTTGTAAGTATAGTGTTTTCCTGAGTTCTGTGAGTCATTCCAGCAAGTTATTGAATCTGAGGGGGTATGGGAAGCCCCAAATTTGTAGCATGCTGGGCATAAGTGTGGGTAGCTTGGGGACACCTGGGACTTGCAGCTGGCAACCGAAGTGGGGCAATCGTGGGACTGAGCCCCTCAAGCTGTAGGGTCTGTGCTAACTTCAAGCAGTTAGTGTCAGAATTGAATTGAATTGTGGGACACTCACCTGGCACCAGAGCATACATGCCCAGGGATAAGCGCTTTCCATATATTCTCTCATTTCATCCTCACAGTAAACCCATGAGGCAAGTGTGGTTATCATTATCTTTTTATACAAATTGGGAGGTTGTAGCACACAGAGGGTGAGCTCTCCATGGACAGAGGCCTGATTGTTTGATGTTGAAGTCCAACAGTCTGACTCATGGTGTTATACTGCTTCCACGTCTGCAAAGTCTCATAAGTGAAGAATAACCCATTTAGCAGTGAGAAAGAGCGGGGAAATCCTGGTGGGGAAGGAAAAGTATCTTACTCCACCTGCTGCCACGGTGACCAGTGCAGGATATGCCTTGACCAGCTTTGGGGAGATACATCTCACTCAGACTAGCCATGTCCCTTTTGTGGAATTACCCTTGGGAACCGCTCAGCATCTACACATGTGACTCCCAGATGAGTGGAAGTGAGGACTCTTGATGAATGAGGGATGGAAGCCAACAGGTGGATAAATGTTTCCCTCTTTTGCCCCTGAAATACGTTTCATAAAACTTCAGAACATCTTATGGGGTCCCATACCAGTTCCAACATGGTGATGGCTCACTTGGCCACGTATTCCTATTTCATTTCTCCCTCTTGCCCCAATCCCCCCACCACCCATCCCACACTCCTGCTCCGTGGGATTATTTTCCAAATAAACTACCTACATTTTCTTAGGCTCTGCTTTGTGAAGAAACTAGGCTAAAACAAAATATGGTTAACCTCAGCCAGAGGGATGTTGATGTTAATGACAAAATGGTACAGGAATAAACGGGTTCCCACTGAATTTAATGCTCCTGCACAACTCTGATTTGTGGTGAAAGAAAATATGTTGAAACTAATTAAAATTGTTTCACATCATGGAGTTTTTCTGAAAGAAATGGACTTGAACTAATAACATCCGAAGAGATGAATGGTAGGGCAATTGGAAAATTAACATCAATGAAGAGTGTGCATTAGAATTTATGGAAAAATTAATATGAAGAGATGCAGAGTAGATAAGATATCCTTTTATGTCAGTTTAAAATGTAATTTAGTTTATTACTGAGGGATTTAGAGTGAAACCCTTTGGTAAGTTATCATCTGGCTAAAGACGGCCAGTGGCCCCATCATACTGATGTTTGAATCTTTACTGTCTTGTCCCTGGCACATAATAGACACTTAACAAATGTGTGTTAAATGAATTTGGAATGCACAGAATCTTAAAATTGGTGGTTAGAGGTTGTAGTGGGTTGAATTGTGACCACCAAAAACATATGTCCAAGTTCCAATCCCAGGTACCTGTGAAGGTGACCTTATTTGAAAAAAGGATCTTTGTATATATAATTAAGTGGCAGGATCTTAAGATTAAATCATCCTGGATTAACCAGGTGGTCCCTAAACTCAACAACAAATGTGCTTATAAGAAGAAGAGAAGAAACAGAGACAGGGGAAGACCATGTAGAGATGGGAGCAGAGATTGGACTTAAGTGGCTACAAGGCAAGGGATGCTGGAGCCATCAGAAACTCGAAGAGCCAAGAAGAAATTCACCCTTACAGCCTTTGGAGGGAGCGTGGCCCTGCTGACACCTTGACATCAGACCTCTGGTCTCCAGAACTGTGAGAGAACAAATTTCTTTTGTTTTAACCCAACAAGTTTGTGGTAATTTGTTATGGTAGCCTTGGGAACTAAAACAGAGGTGTAAAAATTTTAAAAAAACATATGACAAAAGCTGATGGAACATAAACAATGGTTTCAACCATAAAACCATTCAACAAATATTTATTGAGCCCCTACTATGTGCTCAATATATAGCACTCTAGGGAATCCTCAGTGAGCAAATACATATAGAAGTCCCTGCACTCATGGCACTTACCTTCTAGCAATATTTTGGTCAGAGAAGCCAGTTCATACAATGCTCCTTTCCCCTTAACCAAGGTGGGCTTGTGTCTGTACCTATAACAGAACTAATTGTTAAACATAGCTAGTCGTAAAGACATCACTAAGAAAATAAAGATTGCATAAAACTAGGGGAGCACTTACTCTCCATAGAGGATACAGCTTTAAATTTCCAGATAGGAGATGTTATTTTTTAACAAGGATAATGGAAGAAAAACATTTGGGATTTCATGACCTTCAGACTTCCATTCAGCTCATGGGATAGATTGGAATCGTCCACTCGGTTGCAATGGAGTGTTGATCTTCTGTGAACAAGCACAAGGGGTTCTGCTAAAATGTAATGGTAGTCCAGTTTGGAGAAAAAAAATAAATCAAGGAAATTTTTCCAAAATTTGTTTTTCCAGAATACGTTTTAAAATACTGCTTTTTTTTTTTTTTTTTTTTTTTTTTTTACCTTTGCACAGGTGTCTTTGATTATCTGCCAGGAGGACTGGCTGGCAACTAGACAAATGAGCACACAACAAACTGATGATATTAAGGGTTAGGTTTGGGCTGGGTGCACACCTGTAATCCCAGCACTTTGGGAGGCAGAAGTGGGAGGATTGCTTGAGCCCAGGAGTTCATGACCAGCCTGAGCAACATAGTAAGACCCTGTCTCTACAAAAAACAAAACAAAAAAATTAGCCAGGCATGGTGGCACATGCCTTTAGTCCCAGCTACTTGGGAGGTTGAAGTTGGGGGATCCCTTGAGCCCAGGAGTTTGAGGCAGCAGCAAGCTATGATTGAGCCATTGCACTCCAGCCTGGGCAGCAGAGCAAGACCCTGTCTCGAAAAATAAAAAAGGATAGGTTTGATTCAAAAGCATGTGTGTATGTGTGTTTGGATCTGTATACTTGTGGCTGCAATTTTCCATTGCCTTTCATGCTGTGTAAATGTAATTAAATTCAATAATCCTAATCAATATAGACTTAAAATAACCAAACAATTTTGTGTTAAAGTATTATATTATTTGTGTGATTGGAATACAACATGCCAATATTTTATTATGTTCTGCAAAAAGGGCTTTGGCTTCCAGGTTCTCTGATGTTAGAACATTTCTGAGCATCAGTCAGCAAGCAGAGCAAACCTCTGGCATGACAGACAAACAAAGCATAAGGTGAGAAATCAAATCCTATGGAATTAATAATTTGGTGCTTGCAGATGAATCAGAAATCTTCTTTACACTTTAACATGTCAGCATTGAGTCACAAACATATTTGATTTATGCAAATTGGACTTGGCAAAAATAAACAAGCAAATAAATAAATGAATAAACAACCTTTTAAATTGCACCTGCCAATCTACTAAGTGAGGGTGGGCCCTGTGGTCGTGTGAGGTGGGAATCTTTGTTTCCTCAGCGTCCTCAGTCCCTGAAAGCCTCTTGTGCATGTGTGTCTATGTAGCTGAGTCAGATATAATTCTTGTGTTTAAAGTTGTGTCATTTTTCAGACATGTCCCCTGATTCCAAGCCAACTACTGTCATTAGCTTTTAACCAGATCTTTAACTGTGTTAAATTTCTTGAAATGCATACAATATTTTAGGAGTCATTTGAGGGCTTTTTTTCAAAAGTAAATTGACTCTAGAATTTCTGTCTCATATAGAATCTAAACGACAGAGAGAGAGAGAAAACAACTGTTGAACATTGTATGACACAGCCAAGAATATGAAAAATGATGCCTGTAGCCCCAGCAAGCAGCTTGACTGTAATCTCATGAGAGACCCAGGGCCAGACCACGCAGCTAAGCTGCCTCTGGAGGAACCCTAAGAACATAAATGTTTGTTGTTTTAAGCAGATATATTTTGGAGTAATTTGTTGTGCAACAATAGATATAGCTCATACAATTGGTATCATAGGTTTGAAGAAGAAAATGTATAGTTCTTGCCTTTCTATATTTTGAAATTGAGATGGAAAAACAACTATAAGACGATGTGAGAAATGTCACAATATGAACAAGAAATTAGGAAGACAAATAATATTTAGGAGCAAAAACAGGACACTCCACTCCTGATAACTAGAGGACTACATGTATATATACTCCACTAAGCAAAGAATTATCTTCCCCCGACAAAAAGTTTCCTACTTTTTGGGAAGTCCAAAAGGACTATTGCCAAGGGATGTCCAGGCAATAAAAAGAAGAAATGGAGGAAGGAAGGAAGCCCTGAGAAGCACAAAGGAGAGGCACCAACATTTATTGATGACTTATGTCCCGTGTACTTTACATACATTATCTTATTCTATCTGTACACCAATTGTATGAGGCAGGTATGATTTTCCTTATCTTACAGATGGGAACCTGAGACCAGTAAGTGGTGGAGCTAGGATTTGAACACATGGGCTGTTGGCGCCAAAAGCTTATTTTTGTTCTACTGGAATAGATTGCTCTCCTTTGCCCCCCAGTGGAGTATCAAGGCATGAACGTTTTCTTTTTGTAATGTTCTATAGCATTTGGCAAACTTGATCACTAAGACTATGCTGAAAGTCAGACCTTCTGGTCTGTAGTAGACAATGACTCGAGTTTCATTACTAGTCAACTGCCTTCAGACAGCTGTTACAATATCATAGGAGTTGGGCAGTATTTCAAGAAGGGTCAGGAATTAAACAATGAGTAAAAGTAATATAACCAGTAGATATTGTTTTCCTCCTCAGTTCCCTAACTTTATAGACAAACAATACTTCCCCATCTTATTTAACTTTCCCGAAGTACTCTAAATGGAAATGTTCACTATGATGTTTACCTCGGCAGTTATGATTATGCCCAAGTTTTTAAAACCCCTTGAATAATTAAGAATAAGCACAAGACATTTCTTTTCCAAGAAAAAAAATATTGATGGCTGAAATTTCTTCAAGAATAGCCACTTCACCATCACAGTTGTTGCTAATGATCTATAATTTTATAACATTAGACTTGTAAAACTGAGCTGAAATGAAAATGGCTATTACCAGATGAGAAATGGTTAGAATTTGTTTCAGATAATTGTATTGCTAGAGTAGAGAGCCACTTACTTCTTGTCTTAGTCTGTTTTGTGCTACTGGGACAGAATAACCACAGACTGGGTAATTTATAATGAATAGACATATATTGGTTCTCAGTTCTAGAGGCTGGAAAGCCCAATACCAAGGTGCTGGCATCTGGCAAGGACCTTGGTGGGGTGTCATAACATGGCAGAAGGCATCATCATGTGGCGGAAATGCGAAGAAAGAGTGAGAGAAGGCTGAACTTTCCCTTTTATACCAGCACTAGTGTCACCCAAGAGAGCAGAGCCTTCATGGCCTAATCACCTTTTAAAAGTCTCGCCCTTAATACTGTTAGAATGGCAAATAAATTTCAACATTAGTTTTACAGGGAACAAACATTCACGCCATAGCACTTCTGTACCTTGAAAGGTGCTGAAAAGGTTACCCCCAAATGATTCCTTTATTGTTTTGTTAAAACTCTTACAATTCCTATGATTAGAGTTACTCCTTTTGTGTTTCTGCAAGGCTTCATCCTAAATGGGCATGGCAGAGGGCTATATGATCAGAAAACAAAACGATGACAACAAAAAGGGACTTCCAGGATGACTAAGTCTGGGTAAGTAAGCCTCTTTCTCTTTCTCTTCCTGAAAACTAACTACACAAAGTCTTCAAGGAGGATGAAAAAACACCCCCACCCCCCACCATAGATTCCATCTGCAGTGAAAGTCAGACACAAGTATGATTCATAGACTGTAAAATGAAAAAGCAACAGAGAGGGGGAGCGGCTAAGAAAAAGAAAGAAAAACTTAAAAAGCAAAAGATCAGTGAAAGAACCCAGAGAAAAACACATTTCAGAAAGCACTGTAAGAATACACTTGCTGAAGGGGATGGACTCACCTTGAAGTGAGTAGGAACAATGCAAAAATTTTACAACTAACACAAACGGGGGTGAAGAATATATGAATTAAAAATAGTTATGCTGATTTAAATGACATCATTAAAAGGTGACTGATCAAGTGATAGGCATATATACATTTTTAATAGTACAAACATAATAGTAAGAAATGTAATATTATTGATTTCAATTGGGTAGTGGGAAAGAGAGAAAGGAAATGGGGAAGAAGGAGAAAACACTACTCCTATTATTTTTCATAGCAGGGAACTATTGTGCACTGACTGTATCAGAACTACAAACCTTCCTAAATCTCATAACTACATACAGAAAGCAAACCAAAGGAAACAGATCACATGGAGAAAGTCTACAAAATATATGAAAACAGAAAATGTGAAACAATATGACAGAACTGAGACCAGGCTTATATGTCACCTCAATAAACATAAATGGATGTAGCTTACACATTTAACGAGGAATAATTTCCTTCCTTCCTTCCTTCCTTCCTTCCTCCCTCCCTCCCTCTTCCTTTCCCTTCCCTTCCCCTCCCCTCCCCTCCCCTTCCCTCCCCTCCCCTCCTCTCCCCTCCCCTTCCCTTCCCTTTTCTTTACAGAAAGAAAAGAAAGTCTCACTCTGTTGCCCAGGCTGGAGTGAGTTGCATCATCGTAGCTCACTGCAATCTCAAACTCCTGGGCTCAAGCTATCCTCCTGCCTCAGCCTCCCAATTAGCTGGAACTACAGGTATGTGCCACCATATGCCTGGTTAATTTTTTTGTTTTTTGTAGAGATGGGGTTTTCCCTATGTTGCTCAGGCTGGTCTCAAACTCCTGGCCTCAAGTGATCCTCCTGCCTCAGCCTCCTAAAGTTCTAGGATTACAGATGTGAGCCACCATGCCCGGACAAGATGAATAAATTTAGATTAGATTGGAATTAAAGCAATTTTAAACCTTATGCTATCTATAAGGGACACATCTAACAAGATGACTCAGGGTGGCCAAAAATGGAAGGATGAACAAAATTCTACTAGGAAAGGGAAAAATTTTAAAAACTCAGGAATTATGATCATAATATCTGAAAAGGTGTGGGCACCAGCCAAATCTGTAAACCCTTGACTGGTTGTTGGCTTTCCACTCCGTGCTGGGGTTAACCCTTTGGTAGCTGGCTGATCCTGGGGGTCTGGAGGGAGAGGCTGGGATTCTGGGATAACCTGAGGATTATCCAAGTGGCTCAAAGCTATGGCTAGTTACCAACGAGTGCTTAAATATTATAATATTTTAACAAGCTATGAATACTGGCTGAATCTCAGCCCTGCACATAACCTAGGTAAACCCTTGTCAAAATTTGCTGCTTTGAATTGGGTTTAAGATGGCATTTTGCCTAACCCTTCTGCTGCAGATGGGGACTAAGGAGTCTATAAAATCTCCCAAATGCCTGTAATCCACATTGGTCACATCTAGTGACTGTAGAAGATAGAACCTCTGAAGAGGTAACGTGGATTGGTTTAGTCTAGACCGGTATTTTAAAACTCTTGTTCTAATACCATTTATAAACATTAATCAGTTGTATAAGCTTATTTATTTACTTTTGCACATAAAGTTCTCAAGGTAAAATCACAACCTAGTTTTTCTTAGAAGTGTGATCACTTGGTGGCCTGTCACATATAGCAAGCTCATGGAGGAAAATATCAGAATACAGGTGAGCTGAATATGAAAATCTGGGTTGATTTTTTTTTAATTAAAGGGAAGTGAGGAATGTGGAGTGCTGAGGAATTAAAATAGGTTATGAACTTTCTTATTAAAAATGAAGAATTGAGTATTTCTCTGCTTTCAATAGGTATTATCGATTCTGAAGGAGATTCTGAGAATCTATGATGCGGCCAAACTGATTTCATTGTACTATGTGGCTGCCATGCACGTAATTTTTAGTCCCATATGCATGGTATTTAGGTTACTTCTGATGTGCCTTTTCCCTGAAGACATTTTTCTGATTTTACTTTCATGTTTTTGTACTAATATTGCTGTTGAAAAAAAGTTACTCAAAACTTAGAAGTAAGGCAAAAAAAAAAAAAATATGGAACCTTTGTTACCATTGTTAGACAATGCTCAGTTTCCAAATCAAAGGTTGGCAAGTTTTTTTTTTTTTTCCTGTAAAGGCCAGATAGTAAATATTTTAGAGTGTGCAGGCCATCTAATCTTTGTCACAGCTTTTCAACTCTGCAGCAAAAGCAGCCATCTACAACACATAAACAAATCCGTGTGGCTGGGTTCCAATACAACTTTATTTACAAAACAGGTGGTGAGCTAGCTTTGGCACAGAGGCTAAGCAAGGCTGTAATGTGTTGACTTCTGCCCTAAAGTCACATAATATATGAGTTTGTTTGATTTACTATTTACTGTTTATTAGAGCTCAGACAATTTACAACTCTGTAAAGTTGAATGTTCCTTTACTAGAAACTGATAAGATGTAAATGGTTTTTGCCCAATATTATGCAAATAATTTTTGTCTAGGAACAACGGGAATTATTTTTGCCTCATAGTAATATAAATTATTTTTCTTAGGTAGAAAAAATAACCTCAAAGGGTATGGTATTATTGCTGGTAGGACAATACCAGTTTTGCATCTAACAAAAGCAAATAGATGCAGAATGTATTACAGAATCTTCTTTCGTTGACTATATCATCGTCAATTCCTTATATCCTTTTTTGAACCAACATGAGTATAATAAACCTTTGACTTCCATTCATTATGAATTTATTTGAGAATTACAATTTTAAACATTTTGAAAGTTGTACTTTGAGTATTGTCTGTTAAGATTTTTGCCTAGATTAGGTATCCAGGCTCTTGTGCTTCTATTTTATGAACAGGGAACGAAAGGGAAAAGTATTTCCTCTGATTTTAAAAACCAATTCAAGACCCTTAAATAATCTAACCAAGGGTTGAAGACAAGTAAAAACGATCTGAATGTGATAAGGAAGCCATGGGTGCCTTGGACAGAGCAAACACTTAACCTAAATGCCAGGATGTGGCTTCACGTTTGGCAATAGTGGAAAACGTGGTATGTGTGCCTAATTCTGATACAGTAAACCTAGTGCATGTTTTCC
Source organism: Varecia variegata (assembly GCA_028533085.1). Classification (NCBI taxonomy): domain Eukaryota; kingdom Metazoa; phylum Chordata; class Mammalia; order Primates; family Lemuridae; genus Varecia; species Varecia variegata. The sequence continues at coordinate 191,952,531 of CM052436.1, read as the reverse complement.
TCTTTTCTGGCAACATCTGTCTCAAGATGGGAGGTGTTTGGCCCACTGGAAGTTGTCAGCACACCTCTCTGATGTTACCTTCACTTTTTTTTTCTATTTTTTATAAAAAGTTTTCTTTTTTTTTAACCGAAGATATCAAGAGAAAGGCAATACCTTCACTTTTATATGTGAAAATGAAACCGAAGTAAAGTAAATTTTCAGTATAAGCTAATTCCACATATTACATATATTAATACTTCCCCCCCAAAAAACAACTCTCAGGAAAATTAGCAAACTGCAACTCCTCTCTCCCTCTTTGGCTCACAGCAGTTTCTGTACCTGCTTTTAGGAGAGGCTGAACCTTTGGAGGACAGCTGAGTTCATGCCATTCAGCAGGCAGTGGCAAACTGAAGTGGATTTTCTTTTACATTAGACTAGATGGTGGAGTGCCAAGCTGAAAAATATTATTCCGTTTCATTTTGGATTCATGGGTTTTTTTTCTACTGTGTGATACTTGAAAGTCAAACTGAATGTCAGAGATAAAAATGTCATGCAGATCATAACTAGGTTCCCCTGGGTTTGTTGGAGATGTACGCAGTGGAGACTCTGGACTGCGGTATGGGGAGGTCAGTTCAGCTCTGCTGTTCCCTAGCCACCTCCTGCTACTCCTCACTTCAAAAGACTAATTCACTTTACTGCATCCAGTCGAAGCTCAGGTAAGACCAATATTCTGCTGAGCTCCTGGAAGCTTAAAGACAGTCAGCTTATGGAAGTATTAAAGGATAATTTTTTTAAAGAAAAGATAAATTCTTAACTCTTATATGAACATAACATGGACACATGTCAAAAATTTTATTTAACTCATTAATGAGGGAAGCAATAAGATGTTGCAAGCAGTACAAAGGGCAATCCAAAGAGAAGACATACATGTAGGCTGTCAGGAATGTTGACACGAATTCGAATTTGCTTAATTGGTGCCAAAATGACTTCTTGGGAGGTGGGTGGGAGATCAATTTATCCTCCACCAAATTCAATTGCATATTAGTGGACAAGAATCATTTGCATTTATTTTTTTTCCTAGCAGCATTATTCATAATAGCCAAAATGTGGAAGCAACCCAAATGTCCATCAACTGATAAATGGGCAAACAGAATGTGGTCTGCCCACACAATGGAACACCACTCAGCCATAAAAAGGGATGAGTACTCATTCATGCTACAGTATGGGTGAACCTACATCAATAGAGCCAGACACAAAAGGCCATACATTGCATGATTCCCTTTATATGAATTGTCCAGAATAGGCAAATTCATAGAGGCAGAAAGTAGATCAGTGGTTGACAAAGGCTGAGAGGAAGATGGAAATGAGAATGACTATTAATGGGTATGAGGCTTCTTTTGGAGTGATGAAAATGTTCTGGAATTAAATAGTGATGATTGCATAATTTTGAATCATTTCCATTTCTTTCTGTTCTTTACCACTTACAGAATTGTAAACAGCCCAAATAAAATGAAAGGTGTAAAGACCCCTAGATTCAGCTAACCTGGAAGGGTGTGTTAGACAATGCCTAGGTTTTCCATTGAAAACATCCAGTAATTTCTTTTGTTATATTTCAGTGCTTTGCAATTTTTCTTTACAAAAGAAAACCTGACTAAAATTGTGTATCTCTAGGGTTATATAAAACAGAAAAGGCAATAGTGTTCTCCTCCTGCATCTGTTTGCCAAAAACAATCAAAATAGAACAACAGATGGACTAAGTAGAAGACACTTGAAAGCTGGAGAAATCAAATGGAAGGAAAATAAACTTCAAAATACCCTTTGCTTAATCACTTTCCTTGCAGCATATTACTTTGCATTCCACGTTGTGGAAAATTTTAAGAGAAAAATACTAAATAGATTGAGCTGTCTTAAGCTCCTTGTTTTCATTTTGCAACCTTTTCAACATTTTGGAATGTCAGAAAAAGCACCATAAATCAAAAGCCTTGGAGAATAATGTGAAAGTCTGGTGACAATTTTTCATGGAAGGATGAGGAGACACCATACTATATTCCACTCCAAATGCCTTCCTAATAACCTTCATTATATATCGCTCCTCCAAAATTCTCCCCCCAATAAATAGCTGTTCCTAAATCCCTTCTCTTGCACTTACTCTCCAAAAGTTTCCAATTGTGCTAGCTCTTCTTCCTATTTCTCCTATCTTTTCTCTTTTTGTTCTCATGAAGATTAATTTCGTCTTTTCAACTTCTTCACGGCTCCTCTCCTTCCACTGAGAGTCTCAGCACGAGAGTGCCCAGGTAAGCAAACCAAGCAAATAGTATTTCCTTTATCCTTAGGAGAGAATGGAGAAGGTTGTCACAAAATGGTATTCTCCTCTATGCCACACTTTTTAATTTTAAACTTAAAGATTAAGTATCTTTGCTCTACATCTTGGAATATAAATAGCTACCACACCATAATTTTAAATAAGTATACCATAAATGATAATGATTTTATTAAACCTTTGTAAAAAAGGATTCCTATGTTTTTTCTAAATGTCAACTGTGTTCTTCCCAATATTTGTAAAATTCAGGTAGGCAAAGGGCTCTATTAGTTTGCTAGGGCTGCCATGACAAAGTACCATTGACTGAGTGGGTTAAGCAATAGGAATTTTTTTTTTTTTTTGAGACAGAGTCTGTCTTTCATTTTCTTAACGGTGTCTTTTGCAGGGCAGAAGATTTTAATTTTAACAAAGTCCAACCTATCATTTTCTCCTTTCATAGATTTTGCCTTTGACATTACATGTGAAAACTCATCTCCCACCCCAAGGTCATATAGATTTTTCTCCCATGTTTTCTTGCAGAAGTTTTATAGTCTTGCATTTTACATTTAGTCTATGATCCATTTTGAGTTAATTTTTGTGAAAGGTATAAGGTCTCTGTCGAGGTCCCAGCACCATTCATTGAAAATACCATTGAATTGTCTTTGAGACTTTTTCAAAGATAAGTTGACTCTATTTGTGCAGGTGTATTTCTGGATGAGGTCTAATCAATGTAGACAGAAAACTTACAGTTAGGTAATGTAGTGCCTACCTTGGGCATTCAAATTTATTCTTAAATTTAAAAGGTAGAAAGCAAGTGCCCCCTCAAGTCTGCTCTCTCTTCAGAGAGGGGAAAAAAAGGATAAAAATGAAATGCATTTAATTTCAATAAGCATGTGTGTACATGAAAATCTACTTCAAAATAGCTAAAATGATAAAAGATGTGTTGCTATTTTAAAGTCAGAAGATCTGGATTTGCCCTAGGCAGCTTTAAGCTTCCAGGCTATTATGTATGGCTCACTAGCTTCAGGTTAGAAAATTAGAAATGCAAAGGCAGGCTGTGGTTTTAGTATCTGCCATTCCTTCATAATTTTGTAGTACAACGGTTTCCAGGGAGGGAGCTGAGGGAGAGGGTGGAAAATTAGAGAGGAAGAAATGAAAGGTAGCAGAGAACTGGTCCAACTATCTGTCTTTATTTTTAACAGCCTTCAAAGAGAGTCATGCGTGCTGAGCACTGCAAAAGCACCAGGCATATGTTGAGGGAAAGAAAATCCTCTGGGAATGCACCCCTTGAGGGGAGAAAATGGCTTCATAAAGAAATGATGCAAACACCATACTTTGCCCTGCCAGCAACTTCTCTCTTTATTTGCAACTGCAGAATGAAATATCCACCACACCAAAGCCTCCATCAGCTGCACAAACAATGTGCTGTAATCTGATATTTATTTTTGCTGAAATGGATCTGCAGTCCTGCCATTTCGGATTCTGCAGCCTTGCAAAGCACCCAGAGAACCTTCGCTGCCCTTGGGGGGAGTGCAGAAGGCTAATGAAACATCCTCGCTTTTGCAATATAATTTTTCTGCAAGAACCCAAACCAGAGCTGGAGGAGTTTCCATCCAGCTTTTGGAGGGAAAAACAAAAATGAATTAATTAAGCTTATCAGACAGCCTCTAACAAGTGTTCAGCACTTCATTATGATATAATATCAGCCAACACTTGCTTCACTTTCCCTGGGAGATACTGGATTGGAGCTGCTGATGGTGGAAGAAGTGCTTTGCTGTCCCAGCCCACATACTCGAGTGGTTTAAATCTAGTCTCCAGAGAGACCTGACATCATAAAGGGAAATTGTGGTCAAGTTTTCTAATCTATGAAAACATTACCTCAACACTGCTAAAGTAGTCACTACTACCGTTGCTCTCCTTGCAGGCAACACCAAATTTCATGGAAGAGAAATCATTGCTCCACTACTCCACCACCTAATATTTCCTTAACTCTAAGACCTGCTGTCATGGGACACTTGAATGATGCTGTTCTTTTGAAGGTCACTAGGGACTTCACATTCTCCAATCCAATAAGTATTTTTCAGTCCCAACATTAGACACCAAGCTTAGCGTTTGCCTTTTGTGCACATGATGCTGGAGGTTTCCTCGCTGTCTCTTTCCTGGGCATCTTCTAGGCCCTTCCTTGTCGTTATCCAAGGTTCTTCCTTTCAGCCTTTTATTCTTTATGTTCCTTCTCTCACCCATTCCATATTCTCAGCCATCTCCTTCCCGATGGCTGGTGCTCCAGCAGCCATCTTGAATAATGAAGTACCCTTGAGATGGGATTCATCAGTGGAGGATGCTGAAGCAGCACATTAGAAGGAACGTGGCTCCCTGTTGACTTCATGGAGACACCGTATCTATTCCGCCTTGCCTACTTCCTGATTTCTTCTATGTATTAGAATGAACCCTGTGTTTAAGCCATTCTTATTTTGGACTTTTTATTACATGCAACAGAATCTAATTTAACTAATAAAAATGGGTATAATAATGCCTTGCTCATAATGCTGGTGTAAGGTTAACATGACAGAATATAGGTCTTGTCTCTGGCTCAGAGCCAGGTAAGGCCTATATGGTCAAATTTTGTAGATATTATTATCATAAACTCTATGCCTGTATCCACAGAGATGGCATGTACCATACGCACTATGTCCAAAACAAATCACACCAAACCAACTCCTCCTAATCTCCTTGCTCTCTAGTTTGTGCTATGACTAATCTCTTGTTGATTCCTCCTATTCTTTCCCTCTTAATACTTAATTAGTTGCTAAATCCTGTTGATCTAGTTCTTCAAAACTTCTCCAATGAATTCCCTCATTTTTATATTTCCCTTGCAAACTCCCTGATTCGAACTTTCATTATCATCTACCCAAATTATTGCAATTATCAACTCAGTTGTTTCCCCACTTCCTGTGCATCTTCCTCTATTCCAGGTTATCCTAGGGAAATCTTGAGGTGCATCTTCTAAGAGCACTGCTCTAATCTTGTTGCTCCTCTGGTTAGAGACCTGAGTGGCATGTCATTGTCCACTGAGCTAGATAACTCACTCCTCAGCCTGGTGCTTGAGACCTCAACCTACTTCCTGACTTTGATCTCTGTCTTCTTCCGTGCTAGTCAATCTAGACTTTTCAATTTGCCTTCTGCTGTCTTAATTCTGTGGCTTGGCTCATATTTCAGCCGTCCAGAATGTTCCTACACTCTATCCACTTCTTACATTTCAGTATCTTAGCAAATTTTCAAAGCTTCATGGAAATACTCTCACTCCAGGAAGTTCTCCTTTCAAAACGGATGCTATTGTATTTTCCTTTTATTCTAAGCACTTTACATCTCTCTTCTGGCATTTGTGCTCTATTGCTTTATGGCAGTGATTCTGAAATTTTAGAGATCATCAGAGTCACTTGGAAGAATTGCGAAAACACAGATTGCTGTGTCTCACTCCCAGAGTTCTTTATTCAGAGGGTCTGGAGCGAAGCCTGAGGATCTGTATTTCTCATAGTATCCCAGGTGATACTGACACTGCTGGTCTGGGAATCATACATTGAGAACTGCTTTATAGTTATTTAGATCTCATTGTCCCTCTACATCGTAAATTTCTTGAGATCAGACAATATGGTTTATTTTCATCTTTTATTCCCTGTAGCAACCAGCACACAGTAGATACTCAATAAGTATTTATTAAAACCAAATAGAACAGGAGGCCACAGTTTTACTTTTGAACTTGGCAATTCCCTTTGGGATTATGCTCAGTTGTTGGTTTCCCTCAGCCAGAAAGAACACATCTAAGGGCTTTTGCTGAGGGCATAGTCAAATTCTTCCTAGTTTTTGCTGTTGTTTTGGTCCAGCGATGTGAGCTCATGGCATGCACTCAGAGGAATGTTAAGTATTGAAGGCAGTACCATGACATGAATTCAGGGAAAGCAGTAGTTGAAGGACTCCCCCAAAGGAATAGAATGACAAAAGTTCAACATTTGTGAAATTAAGTATGAAGGTTGCCATGGTAAGGTAACAACAGATTTCAAATCTATAATTGTACCTGGAGAGAAGCATGTTACAGTCCCCTCGGTGTATTTTTGTTCTCTTATGCTTTTAATGCTTCAGAAGCAAGTCACTCTGATTTCAAGTTGCGCTTCTAATTATCCTTATTATTATTCTCAGAATGTTCTTTAGAATCAACATGGGTTTTTAGAAAAGAAAATTAATTGCAGCGTTTCTTGGTTTAGAAATGTGGGCAACTGGATATTTTGGCAAATTCATGTCCTGTCTTCCTCCTGTGCATACATAACAGATTTCTCCTTCTACCTGTCTGTCTACTTTTCCAGTAGGGTGTTTTTCTCAGGGGGATGAGATGAAATTCTGCATATTGCAGTTGTTTTTGAAATCACAAGAAAATCAAGAACAAGTCAGCCAAAGAAATAAACAACAACACAGTCATCCCCCCAAAACCTTTGTTTTTAGTTTTTAATGTTTCATGTCATACTTCTTGTGAAGTGAATTCTATAAAAACGACAAAGGATATATGGAGATCATTGCAATAAAGGATATATATCAAATTTGGATATTTTTTATTTTAAGGAGGCAATTTAATTATACCCAGATGGAACATTTAAAAAGTCACATCTATGCATCATCATTTTTCAGCAGTAGCACAGATGGTACCTTTTCATTCGCACCACGTGCCAACATAGTCAGTGTGTCCAGCTGTCTGCCCCACCCCCATCACAATTCCAAATTTATATTTAAGAGAACATGTCAGTTGAGTTAAATCAGAGACCCTTGGGAAACTGCATTATCTGGGGTCCTGACATTACCATTTTATAATGTTTCCTTCTTGAAGGAAGCAGATGGGATTGCTACACCTGGACTTTTATCTCCTTTTCTTGAGTAAGGCACCCCAAGGCTTCCTGCCCCTTCCCAGAGACAGGACACAGATCTGAGAGAACCATGTAACATCTGCAGACTGTCTGTTAAAAGCCCTTGTTTATTTAAACATTCTGTTTCCTTGCTATTATGTCTCTAGAAATTAGAGAGATGCTTATCCTTTTTTGTCCCAAATAAGGTTAAAACTTATGATTGATATCATCAAGTGCCCACAGTCTATGTCATGTGTAAAAAATAAAACACCACCAAATCCAAAAAAACAAATAGAGTGGAAACACAAAACCAACAGCACCACCACCCCCACCTGACTGTTGGAATGGTTTGCATGGAGATAGGAGCAGAAATTCTACTTCTTTAGGGAAATTCCTATGGTCTTCTGAGGGCAACATACCAGCCTGGGGCCCAGAAGAATCTCACCCAGGGAAGGACACCAAATAGCTATTAAATAATTTCTGAGAAGCACTTATAATTGCATTGCAGGGGAACTAATGGGAGAATGAAATCGTTTGCCAGTCTATCTTATGCTGTTCTGTGATTTCTGTTTTATTGTGATAAAACAAAATTGTCCAGGGAGCCTAGAATCCCTAATTTGGGCATATCCTAGGGCCCCAAGGCATTTCACGGTTTAATTCTTGGCTTCCTAAGCTGATGGGTTTCACTGACAGCGATCAGCGCTTATCATTGTCTACGTCCCACAGCTATGTTATCCTCTGTTGTCTTCTGTCCCTGGCCGTTAATGTTGAGCTTCTAGTCCTTTGCAAAACACTGTCTTCACATCCTGCCACCCTTCCTGTATCCTTGCCCTTTGTCGGGTGGCTCTGCAGTTGCCCCCATCAAGACCCGGAGCCCATTTCCCTGCCCGTTGAGTCTGATTTCATCCACGTGATTTGCTTTGGCCAATGAGTCGTTAGCAGAGGGTCGAGAAGGAGCTTGTTCATTTCCATCGTGGCCTGCGCCTCTGCTGTCACCATGAGCAAGTGCCCAGGCTGCCCTTCTGGAGAATGACAGACACCTGGAGTAGGGCTGAGTTGTTCCCTCTGAACCAGGTAAGGACAGTCGAGGTCAACTAACAGCCGACTGAACAATACTTTACCTTCCAAGCCATTGTCAAATTCTGGTTTTACCTCCCATGTGTGAACAAATGTCAAACTGAAAGAGCCAGTCCTTCAAGATGGATCCAAAGTGGCTAACTGGACCTACATTTTATTGGAGCCAAGAGCCCATTTGCTGACTTGAGGTCACACGTGGATTCTGAGTTCCCTGAAAGCCCACACCTGTTGTTCAACTTTGGGACTTCCAGGGTTCACCTGAACCAACTAACCAACCACAGATCAGTTGTATCAACCAATCATAGCTCAGATGTATCAACCAATCAGGGCTCAGCTGCATTGACCAATCAGAACTAAACAAGTTTGAATTCTTTATTTGCATAAACAAACCCAATTGGGAACTTAGGCAGGAACTTTGGTATAAAACCCTAACCTTCCGTTTGTTCTCTGGAAGGTATTTTCCTTTTACACTAAAGGCTGTCTTGGGTTTGCAAACTGTTTGCTGGAATAAAGTCTTTCCTCCAAATTCCTTTTCAGAGAACTTTTGCTCACACATGTAATTCTCAGGTTTGTCTACTTCTCTCTACCTCCATCATCAGCACCATAGCACCTGTACCATATTTCACCTGGATTTCTGTAACGGCCTCTTCCATGGGGCTCCTGCTTTCTCTCACACTTCCCTGCATTCCCTTCCCTGCTCAGCAACCTGGCGGGGGCATGGTGGGGGTGTCTTTCAAAAACATAAACCAGGTGGTGTCAATCCCCTAGAAAAACTCTTTGCTGGGTTGTCCTTGCTCGTAGAATAAAATCCAAGACTTCACAGTTCTCAAGGCTTTCAGGTTGTGCTCCCTCACCTGAATTCATGACTCTACCCCACTCTTTTCCTAGGCCCCTGTTCCACTGGCCTGCTTTTTTTTTTTTTCTCCAACAAGAGAAATTCCTTTCCATTTTTGAGCCTTTGCCTGTGCTGTTCCCTTTGCTTGGAACACCCTTTCCCCAGCACTGCTAGTCACTGTGGGATTTTTCTCCTTTAGTCTTTGCTTAAATATCACTTCCTTAAACCTGCCACCACCACTGTGTCGCTAGATTTCTGACTTTCTCTCATTTTTACATTACCTCTGTCCTCCATCTAATAGATCCACCAAGTTGCTATCATACCATCTAGATGATATCTTGCATAACATTAATCACGATTAGCAATTATCCTATTATTTATTTGCTTCTTTGTCGACTGCCTTCCTAGCTAGAATGTAAGTTCCTCTTAGAAAAGACTGTAATTTTCTTATTTTCACTGATATTTCCAGCACCTCACCTAGAGCTCAGCATGTAGTCAGTGCTCAGTGGATGTGTGCATGTATGAGGTTAAAAGTGGAGAACTCCTATACATATGTGCACATACATGTAATATATATGTAATAAGTGTGTGATTATGTTAATGATTCTTTTATCTTTAAATTCACATGCATATGTAATGTATATGTGGAACGCACATATATCGTATGTGTATAATATATAATGTACACATATGTAATGAATCTTTTATTTAAAAATCTTTTTTGAGTTTTTCATTTTTAACCTAGCATACACGTATAAATATACACAATTTAGTCTTTAAAATCTTAACATAATATAAAAATAGAAGTTGAGCATCTTTTTATAATGGCAGATATAAGCCTACCTTATTCTTAAGGTTGCCTAGTGTTGCTTTGTATGAATGAGTCATCATTTATTTAGCCAATGTGTGCTGCTATTAAGGTTGCTCCCATTTCAGTGATGAGGAGACAGAGACTGAGGGAGATAAATAGTTTTTCCCAGCCAGCCAATGTGGGACTTGGGGTGTGAGTCCCAGCAATAGGGTAGGGGAGCTGAGGCCTAATCTAGCACTCCCATGGCACATACATGGGAGGAGACACGCTTGTCGGGAGGAGATTCAGTTCCTGTTGCTGTTGTACTTTTTTGTCTGTGGTTTTCTGTTGGCCATTCTGTCTGCAATCAACCCATCTCCCAACAAGTTGAGTGGGATGATGTATGTCAGTGGTTTTCAAATGTTTGCGCCCATAAAGTTACCCAGAGGTCTTGGTAAAATGCAGATTGCTGGGCCCCACCCCGGAAATTCTCATTTAGCAGATCTGGGGTGGAGGCTGAAATTTTGCATTTCTAACAAGTTGATAGATGCTGACACTACCACTCCACGGACCATGCTTCAAGTATGTGAAGTGCTCCGTGTTCTGTAAACTCTAAAGCCCACAAAAAATCAAGAGAACGTGAGCTTTAGACCTATATTGAGCCCCTGCTGAAAGCCAGCTATGGTGACAGGCTTATGGGGAAATAAAGAAACACAATGTGGGGCCCCATCCATGAAGACTTGAGAATTTAGTCAGTGAAAACAAAACGTGTAACAAAAACAAGTTTTCAATGCGAGCAAGAGTGATATAAGTGCCAAAGGAATAGTCTTTAAATAGAAATCAGATCTGGGGAAATAAACACTCTACTTAATGCAGACCATCAGATTTTTAATATCCACTTGTTGAATATCGATTTCGTTGATACCCTCACTTCAGTTTGTGCAGAATTAGCATCCTCCCAGAACTCGGTGACAGCTGCTTTGGACCTGTGCTTGCTGACCTGTCTCATAGCTGAGACTGTCTCAGGAGTCGAGTCACCAGAAGTGAAGGCTGTCTTAGGTCAGGTCCCCTAGAGCAGAGCCTGAGATGAGGATTTTTGTGCAAGTGATTTATTTAGGGAATGCTCTCAGAAGACATCTGAAATGGCATGAGGGAAGCAGGACAGGGCAGGGGCAGGAGGAGACCGAGGATGTGGTCTCAGTTGTCGCTTCAGCCTGACCTCACAGGGACCTGTGGAGCATAAATGGCACCAAGAGCTGTCCCAACCTTGAGCCAAGGTCGGGGCTGACCTTTAGCACTCGGATATTAAGTCACTGACAGGGTGTTGTCCTGGGGGTAGCATCATCTTTGGGGTGATGTGGCTCCCATTGGCATGCGTGCCTTCATGAGGACCTTGTAGGCCAAGGGGCCCGTCCACTGTGTCACTAGATTCCTGACTTTCCCTCATTAATCATCCCATCTCTGCCAAAGACAAATCCTGTGACCTCCGCCAGCCCACATGGCACCACCTGTGATGGCTGAATTATCTTTATTTTTTTTGAGACAGAGTATCGCTTTGTTGCCCAGGCTAGAGTGCTGTGGGGTCAGCCTACCTCACAGCAACCTCAAACTCCTGGGCTCAAGCAATCCTCCTGCCTCAGCAGCCTCTCAAGTAGCTGGGACTACAGGCATGCGCCACCATGCCTGGCTAATTTTTTTCTATATATTTTTAGTTGTCCAGCTCATTTCTTTCTATTTTTAGTAGAGATGGGGGGGGGGGGGTCTCGCTCTTGCTCAGGCTGGTCTCGAACTCCTGACCTCGAGCGATCCACCGGCCTCAGCCTCCCAGAGTGATAGGATTACAGGCGTGAGCCACCGTGCCCGGCCTGAGTTATCTTTTTTAAGGAAGGACTTAACCTGCCTTAGGGATGCAGGTCGGGCTGCAGTTCCCAAAAAGAGTAGGGGAAGTTTTAAAGAGACAGAAAATATTTTTGCCTTTTTTTTTTCTTTCTCAGGCCATTCCCTGTTACATATTCCCCACTCTCAATTTTACGCTTCCATGTCTAGGGGAGGAGGGGCGACTACTCTGTTACAGTTGGAACGGTATGGCCACAAGGCAAGAAATGCTGGCAGTCACCAGAAGTTGGAAGAGGCGAGAATGGATTCTCCTCTGGAGCCTCCTGAGAAAGCATGGCTCTGTCAACACCTTAATTTCAGACTTCTGGCTTCTAGAACAGTGAGAAGCAACCCAGTTTGTGGTAATTTGTTATAACAGCCAATAGGAAACTAATTGTGATATTACCTCTTCCTGGAATTATCCAGGGCCTGTACTCTCCCCTACAACACATTCTTCATGAGAATAAGTGCTATCTCTGTAGCTCATATACTACCTCCTCCAGGCAGCCCCCCCAGATTTCTCCTCCCACCACCTCCAGGCTTCCCTCTGGGTAGACAGCCCTCCTCTGTCTCCCACAATTCCTTAAGCAATCCTCTATCATTGCTTTTGCCCCATTCTTTTGTATATGACTCTTCCTAGGTCAATCTCCCTGTTAAATTGTAAATCCCCAAGGGCTTTATTAATTTTTTTATCCCTTGGGCTTGGCACAGTGATGGGCAAAAGTGGCTTTTTGGTGAGGATTTTTCTCCTGCCATGAAGACAAGGTGGATGCTGTAGTCCAGTGGCTAAAAGGAGAGATTCAGGGACCCACAAGGTCTCTCATCACTGGCCAAAAATCAGCGTATATGGTTGGGTGGCAGCTCCCCTGGCCGAGCCAGCCGTGCACAGGCTTTTTCCTGGCTGGCAAGCCCTCCAGCTCAGCCTGCTCTGGAGCATTCTGGGCCCTGAGGTCTGGGGTGCTCCCTGCAGCTTCATGTCTGCAGAGCCGGTGTTTATTTTCTGCTCAGCTCTTTTTATATTCTCCTTCTCTCTCCGCTCTCCTTCTCCCAAACAACAGTGACTCACAACCTCAAAGGCTGCTCCCTTTTCTCATTATTTTTAGGAGCCGCCTGATTGCCCTCATTATCGCCTTGGGGCTAGACCAGGAGCTGGCCCACGGTGTTTTATTTCTCAGGGCCAAGCTGCAGAGCACAAACCTAGTGACATTTCAATAAGCTGAGGGTCATGTTAGTGTTCTAGTAATCTAGCTGCTCTGATGAGGTGGCAGCTGAACAATGGAATTTGAAAATTAGGGATTGAGCTTCAGTCAAAGGGGATGATGTCGAGTCTTTTCAATTCTTCCTTTATAAATTAGCTTCTTGACTCAGAATTCTCGGCCAACATTTGCAGTCAAATCTGACATTCGTTCCCTCCTAAAACCTGACAGTTTCCTATTAGCCTCAAATGAAGGTAGATAATTGTTTTTTTTTTAACACTAGGTAGAGAGATCCCAAGGCAGGGGTGGTGGTGGTATATTTTCTACCCTTTGTGCTGTTAAGAAGCTCCTGTTATGTTGTAATTATCAAACCTGGGCTTTGTGGGGAGGGTTTAATAACTTCTTCACAAAGTGGCGAAATTAGTTATCTATTGTTACATAACAAATTATCCCCAAACTTAGCAGCTAAAAACAACAAACATTTATAATCTCACAAAGTTTCTGAGTATCAGGGTTGAGGAGCAGCATAGCTGGTTGGTTCTAGCTCAGGGTCTCTGATGCAGTCAAGATACTGCAGTCAAGATACTGGTTTGGGCTACAGTCTTCAGAAGGGCCTAGAGGACCTGCTTCCTAGAAGGCTTATTCACATGGCTGTTGGCTGGAGGCCTCAGCTCCTCGTCACACAGACCTTGCTATAGGGTTGCTTGAGTGCTCATATGACATGGCAGCTGGCTTCTCCCAGTGCAAGTGATCCAACAGAAAGAAAGAAGGAAGCCAAAGGCCTTTGATAACCTAGTTCCAGAAGTTACACATTGTCACTTCTGCCTTGTTCTGGTCCGCAGAAGTGAGTCACTAAGCCACACTTAAGGGGAAGAGAATTAGGCTTCACCTTTTGAAGGAAGCGTCAAAGAATTTGTGGACATATTTTAAACACCAGAGTGGCTTTCCTTCAAATAGCACCAGAGAAGGCAAAACAAGTCATTGTTACCCTGTAGGCAAAATACTACCTGACATTTGAATGTTCTGCTGGGAGGCTGCAAGAAATATGGAAGTCTTACAACATACTCATTGAAATAGTAAAAAATAATGCTTATGAAGATAGGTGAGAGGATATTCTGTTCTATTAGGTATGGAAGGAGGAAGAATTTGGAAAATGTGGGGAATACAATTGGCTAATACTAGAAGTATTTTCTGTATAATATATGCAAAGTTAACTAGCTATCTCATTGTGTTCTTTCATTCAACAATTCAGCACCAGATACTACAATGAATGAGACAAAAACTCTACCTTCAAGGATGAGAGACAAAAGGAGAAGAGCTAACTCAGTTTATCTGCCCAAATCCAGCCCCGCCTAGACAGAACCTCAGCTGACCTACAGATGAATAAATGATTCCAGCAAAGACCAACAGAACTGCTCAGCTAAGCCTAGCTCAGATCTATTGAACCCTGCAGAAGTGTGAGACATTAATATTTATCATTGTAGGCCTGTGACCGAATGTTACTTGTTATGCAGCAATAGTAACGATATAAGTTTACAGTGTCATGAAAGAGACAAACATAAAGGCAAATTTTGCAAAGCAATATGATAAATACCACATTTGAGGATTGTATAGGGTGCTCTGAGAAGAGTGAGATGGGAGTGTTTAAATCTGCTTTGGGGTGATCAGGGAAGTTGAAGACTTCAGTTGGTGCCTGAATGAAGTTCTAAGGATGAACAGGTGTTTGCCATGGTGGGGTGGGAGGAACACAGTGTTTTGAGATAACTGCAATATCCTAGTAATCTAGAGAGCCATAGTAATGGATGGGTCCTAATTGTTGGCAGCCATTAGATCATGAATAACTTCACATTGTGCTAGAGTTCGCACTTCATCTTAAAGGTGGCTATTGAATGACTGAAGAGGCATAACATGATCAGATTGATGATTTTTAACCTTGCTCTGGGAGTGGTATAATGTAGGGTAAGGCCACCCAGGCAGGAATTGGAGAGGTTCATCCTCAGTCTGTGCTCTTCCAGATATGGCCATAGGAAAGGAGGGGGCAGAGGAAAGAGATACTTGGAGGTGGTGTAGACAAGACTTGGTGACTGATTTAATGAGGGGGTGGTACCTGGCTTCAGTCCCAAGGCAGAGAAGTTTAGAAGGGGGTGGTGGTGAACATTTCATTGTGGCTCATGATAAGTTTGAAGTGCCTGTGGGTGAGCTGGAAGGAGGTGTTTAGTAGGCAGGCAGAAATGTGGTTTGGGGCTGCAGAAGAGGAGCCTGCAGCAGGCATCTGGTTCGGGGCCTCATCTGCATGGAGATTGTAGCTGAGGCTATTATAGGCAAGGTTGGGTTTGTATGCTTTGAGAAACAAACCCAATTTAGTATCTTAGGAAAACGCTGACACATAAAAGATGGGCAGAGGAAGAGAAACAGAAGGAGATTGAGAAAGAGCAGCCAGAGAAGACCCAGGGGAAAGTGGTTTTGCAAAAAACAAGGAAGTAGTTTTCAAGTTGGAGGTTAACAATATCAAATGTCCCAGAGAGGCAAGAGTAGCTGAGGATTGAAAGATTGTTTAGTTGTTTTGTGTCGAGAAACTATGATGAGTTTCACGGTGACCTAAGCAAGGGTTTCATCAAAGGTCAGGTGGGATGAGATATATATTGCAGAGAGTAAACAAGAAAATGAAGGGTCAAGAAGTAAAAACAACAGTGATAAAGAGGGATCAGGTAGAGCACAGTATTTAGCCAGAGTTTGGGGTTTGTAGTCCGGGAATGATGAGCAGAAAATTGAAGTTGCTGATACAAGAGTGGAGAGTGTCATACTCTGGGGCTCTTGGTGGGATTGGGAAGATGGACTCATTGAGAGAAAACTTAGAAGAAGGTACTAGAAATTTAGGTGCATTTGAAGGGTAAAGGTAGAGATGTAAGAACATAAGAAAGGGGAGGTATGAATATTTTGGTCAGAGAATGGCATATGTGGAGTTTAAGATCTCTGAACTTTGGAGAATGTTAGGTGAGTTGATATTACTGAAAGTTCTGTTCTAGTCCTCAAGGCTGAACGAAGAATGAGCACAGATGGTTTAAGGAAAAGGAAGGAGAAGTTTATTAATTTGCTGGCAAATGAGGAGGATGGCATACTCTTGTCTTAGAGAACCATCGTCCCCCCTTTAAGCAGAAATACAGGGTTTTCAAAGGGGGTTTTCAGCTTCGGGCTATTGCTATTTAACTATAGCATCTCTGATGAAGACAACCTCTGTGGCGATAATTCTGTTGAGCCATCTCTTGTGGTTTAAGATACTAGAAAACAAAGAACAAAGAACATTTTTCTGTCCCTTTGATTACTGGCCTTGGGCAAGAATGTAGGTTTTAATTCCCAAAAAGGGTGAGGGGTTCTAAAGAGAAAACATGTAAAACATTTTGCTCTTTTTCAGGCCTTTACCTCTGTTACATTGAGACCTAGAATGAGAGCAGCTCTATGGTGTAGGAGGATGTAGTCAAGGTCACCGTGGTGATGGCTGTGAGAATAAAGGAAGAGAGGGGGACCAAGGAACAGGTTATTTCAGGAAGATGAACTGGATACAGCCTGGAAGTGGCAGCTGCAAACTGAGTCCATAACCAGCCCCTGTCCTCCAATCCTTCACGTGCTATTATTTAAGTTTCTTTTTATGTTTTTCTCTTGTTCCTTTTTAACTAATTTTGTCAGTTCCCCCCATTCTCTCCTGTGTCATCAATTCTGCCCTGGACTTTTTCTGGGCAGAATTGCTTAATCCTGTTTTCTTTGTCTTAACCCTTTTCCTTGTCTTCTTCCTCATGCTAAACTTTCTGGTACATCCCCTCTGGGTCTTCAGGATTCAAAAACACTAAAAGAAAAACAAACCAAAAAACACCTTTTCTATTACTTTTCTATGTCATCCAAAACCTTCAATCCACTATCAATATTTAGAACTTTATTTTTCCCATCTTAAGTTTGTCCTATTTGTCTTCCAAATTATTCTAGAACAGTGGCTTTTAAAGGTTTCTTTGTATTCTATTCTTTTCTTTTCTTCTTCTTTTTTTTTTTTTTCATTTTCTTTTTTAGCAGTGGACGCACTTTCCAAGAAAATCTCAGTTGAAATCCTTTATATGGAACAGGCAAATGTGGTGTGAATGGTGCCCCCTAGGGTTGAGCCATTTGCAACTTGAACAAACTGGATGCAGTGCTCTGGGCAGGGGCCAGTAGATGCTTCTTATACCTTCAGATTTTCTTGTCTCTGTCTCTTATTCTACCCACAGCAGTGGCAACCAGTTTCATGCAGACTTCAGTCTTAAGGAAGTATGAGCTGACCATGCCCACCTCAGCCCCACCTCTCACTTCTGCCCTGGAGTTTCTCTGGTCCTCAGGCATAGGACATCCTTGCAAAGAACCCCTTGGCATTCATGCACACAATCCCAAAGAGCAGGGAAGTTAACACCCTGCCCTGTGGGTGACCAGAGGGAGATGCGAGCTGAGTGGTAAAAGGCAGATGGTCCTAATATGCATTTCATAGGCTTAGCTATCCCCTGGGATCAAACACCCAGATGCCTATAGCATTGGCTAACTCCATAATGCATGCTTGCATTGGCTTTCCAATGAGTTGTTTTTACTGTTTCACTCTCTCATCCCTCATGCCTCTCCCTGGAATCACACTCTCAGATAAGCTGCTTAGACTTATGCCTTTATCTCAGGCTTCGTTTTCTGAGGAACCAGCCTGTAACATCCCCTAACTCAGGAAAAGCGCTTCCAATGTATACCAAAGCTGCTTCTTGGTTGGAAATCATCGCTCTGGAATAAAATTATATTGAGATAGTTGGAAGGGATATCTTGACTAAAGAACTGGTAATTATCCTCAGTGCTGAGCAGGCTATTTGCATAAGGTACATAAATGAAAGTTCTAAGGGTAGAAATTCAAACTGGGCATTGTTATGTTCAAGTCAATAGGCGTGGAAAACAAAGTGGATTTTTAGCAGAGTGGTATAAAAGCTCTAGCCCCCTGGAGAATCTATTTGGCCTGTTTTGGAGATTTGCCTTTAGAAACAAATGAGAGTACAGATTTAGGTCTCTAGGGCCTTCCATCTCCACAATCTGAAAGTTTAAAAACACACACCATCAGCACTTGCCTCATCTTTCCTAAACTGGCGGTTGTCACAGTTCCCTTAAAGAAGTAAGACAGCACCTAGGAAGACAGCAGCCACCTCCCACACCCCCACACCCCCAGACACCCAGGATATATCTTGTGTATACTTAAGCTGTCTCTGACACACATAATTTCTTTTTCATCCCTGAGTAATCAGTCTTTTTTGTGCCCTTAGTAAAAAGAACACTATATTTTTGTACAGAAAAGACTAGGAGGAAAGGAAAAGTAAAAGAAAGCCTCTTCCTCACCCCCTAAATTTCAGTGTAAATTCCCACAAAACAGCAACAAATAAAAGATGGGAGGGGGAAAAAAAACCACAGACGTTTCTAGAATAAGGGCATTTGTCAAGTGCTAGTTGAGGGTCCAGTTCTATTTGTATATTTTATTTTATTTTTTGTTTT
>CM052436.1:191833965-191925454 GCA_028533085.1 Varecia variegata | reverse complement strand
ATGGCATTTCTGAAGGCAAACATTCTAAGATCTCTTGTATAAGAACGCACTGATGAACCTTCACATTGGTGTCACAAGGAAATATGTGAAATAAAGCATGAGATTATTCTTTGGATTTCCTCAAAGGATCTGGAAAGAGCTGGAACAGACTTGTGTTCAGTGAGCATCTGTGATTTCCACCTAAATTCTTTCTGGAGCACATGAAAATTCCAGCCCATACCATATCTGATACAAAACGTACTGCATCTTTATTATCTTATATAAAAGAAGTAGTACCTTTTATAAAAAAAAATCCTGAATCTCCTTTTAGATGTCTTCCTGGTATTTGGAGAATGCCTTGGTGTTAACCCTATTTATATGCTTTAGGACTTTATTTTTGAAGTCTATTCTGTTCTAGTTTTCATATTTCTATTTAGAGAATCCTAGATTTGTTGGCACACCCAACATATGCTGTACGTTTGTCCTTGAGTAGAAGCCAGGATGACCACTGGAGCCAGGAATAGGTTAGAAGTTGCCGCTGAGCCTTCTGAACACTCTGGGAATCTCAACTTCAGATCATGGCAGGCAGCTCAGATTTCCAGCCTGTTCTGATACCAGGTTTGAACTGTTCTCTTACTATCTTTCAGGTGTAGCAACCAGGTCACAAGAGCTGGTGAATGGCAAAACCCTGTTAGAACCCACGGCCTTAGTTCTCAAACGTTGTGTCTCCTCATTGGTAGAAGAATTTGAGAACTGCTAAGTGTCAGCCTCACTGTATTTCAGTGTGCCTGACATCTACCACTGACCAGTTTAAAGCAAAGTTTGAACGTCACTAAGTTATTTCCTTAGCAACAGTTCCCATAAACCATGTGATATAAACTTGCCTCCAGTTTAGTAGTTTCCTGAAATAATTGTATGTTTTTACCCTTAGAAAATTGTATATATAAACACCCTTAAGCAGAAAATGGGTCTTTAAATAGACAAAGTAATTTCTCAACAGTTCATGGGGATGTATTGAAAATCTCATTGTTTTGGACTTCCAAAACTTCACCATCAATCCAAGTGTTGAGAAAAGATCATGACTGATGGAGCTGGGTGAAGGTTGCTGTTGGGGTCATGAAAGAATATGAGAGAAACATCACAGACGCTCCTTACCCCATGATCATTTGGGGGAAATGCTGAGTTGAAACAGGCTCTATCTAAATCATGTGCAGATTCTGATTTTAAAAAAAGGGCTAAAGTGTTAACTGGAATAAACTAACTATTCAAAAGCAACAAGACCCCTCCCTCACTTCTTAAATGATTCAGCACTGAAGGAATGATATAACCTGGAAAAGCTATTTTCCATCCACTTGCCTGGCTCTGATTAAACCTTGTAGCTGCACACGTCTTTGCCTTTGTAGTATACTGGGCCTAAAGATGAGAACTAGAAATTGCACAAAGTGGCAGAGTCAAGATGCCACTTGCCTTTCCAGGAACACTTTTTTTTTTTGCTTAAAGCCCAACTCTATCAATAAGAGTTTGACCACTCTATTAGTAAAACCTCTCCTTCTGGAAAGAGAAGCTCTCCTCTTTCCTAATTGGCTTTGATGCATTATCTACCTGCATCTTCCAGTAAATTGGTTCCATTAATAGAAAATGAATACTTCCTGTTTTCTCAAATCATTTTCCTGTTGGAAGGCAGTTCAGCAATTATTTCTTAGTACATTTTTATGGGCCATTATGGGTTAGGTCAGCTTGTGTTGGCTCCAGTGCTTTTTGAATCTCTCAGTATTATTTTAAAATCTATTGACTTACACAGCTTTAAAAGCTTTATCATATCAAAGCCTTCTTAACAATGATGAGCATGTTGTAACTTGCAAAAGTAAAGCAAAACACAAGCATTTGGCCAACCAACACTGACATTTGTGTAACTCAGTACTGACCAGACAAAATATTGCACAATCAGATATTTTTAACATGGAACACATATATCACAATAGGGCAAAGTGTTTCCCTTATGTCTACTCAATCCTTCTTCGAGTCATTGGAGACTGTCTGTGTACCAAAAAATTACTATTTAGCCTTATGATTCAAGAAATCTCAGAAGTATCCTCCTATGCTCACCAAAGTAAAATGAATTAGAAATTCAAGATCTCAGACTAAGAACTTCAATATCTCCCAGGGAATAAACATATAACATAAGCTTAGCCAAATAGAGTAGATTATAGATGTACAATTATCATTAAACCTATAATGTGTCTATTTCTCCTTTTTGGCATTTGGACATTTTAAGAGCTTCTAATCAATATGCAAGACTCTACTGATTATGGAAAGGGGAATACAAGGAAAAATTATGTCAGATTTCTATGGTATAGAATGTCAGATTTTGGTGTCCTAAATCTCTTTGTAGGAACTTTCCAGTGTTTCTTTCTGTTCTCATCTAATTTTAAGTCCCCAAACCCACCTCTTCCCATCTACTCTCCTCGGTCTTCCTATGACCCTTGGAGCCAAGTCTGGTGTCCTTGTGTGAACTCAATTTCATCAGATGTGAGTTTCCTATTTTGAGATCTGGGGATGTGAACTGTCGCCGCCGGAAATGGAGCTGGGTCTTTCTGAGATACCATTAAAGCTTTGGCATTATAAAAACAAAGCTCATATTCATCTTCCAGCTAAACTGACTATTCATTCCCCCATTTTCTGATTCCATTCCTTTACCATCTCCACTTGACAAACTACTGAACATCCTCCAAGACTCAACTCAAATTCAACTTTTTTTGAGATTTTCCCAGCCCCCACCCCTTGAAATTTTTCTTATTTAAATAAACATTTTTTTTCCTATGGATCTCTTAGTGAATTATATGTTTGTGGGACAGTAATTCGTCTGCCTCCCATAGGCTGTGAACTTCTTGGCAGTAGGAATGGTGCCTTTCTCATTTGTGTATATCCCACAGTGCCTACCCAGCACAATGCCTGGCATAGAGGAGCCTTCCTTTGAGAAATATCTGCTAGATTAAATCCCACCCCCTTATCTTCACTCCAGTTCTGTTGTTGCATGCTGTGTTTTTTGTCTTGGAAACTTAAGGGCAACATTTCCAGCTATCAGTATGCCTGAATCCAAGGCCGTATTTTGAGGAATCTTATTATGCCTTTCACGCTTCCTGGTGGCCACCTGATGCTCATTTCAGAAGAACTGAGGAGCAGTACAACTTGCTGACTGCCACGTGCTTACCTTCTCCATGATCCTGTCAATCTGGCGGTTCTGTGTATCGATCTCATTGCCCATATCCAGGGCCATGTGACGGAGGTTCCCAATGATGCCGCTCACCTGCTCCAGGTTTTCATCCATTTCATTTTCTCGGGCATCATTTGTTACCCTGGGAGCCAAAGAGCAATTTTTAGAAGACAGAGGGTAGGGAAAAAACTTGAATACCAAGGACCAAAAGCGTAGGGGAAATCTGTAGTCTTCTAGGCATCAATTTTTATCTATCTTTAACCTCCATTTGATACAAGAACACATTTTAGCTTTTGTATATTAGAAAGTAATTTTTTAAATTGCATTTTGAATCCTTGAATTTCTATTTTTAAGGCAGGTATAGCAAATAGATTATCTACTTTTCTTACTTCTACTAGCACATCATTTTCCTCTTTGTATGTTTATCCCAATTTTTATCTTTTAAAGATGAAGTCCTTTTAGTTGGCAGGACTCTAGGTCAGAGAATGAAGATGGAACTAGATAGAAACTGTATTTTTCTTTCTGAAATACCAACCACAATCTCTAAGATTCGAGAATTAAAGAAAAACTTCTTGTGCTAAGTCAGAGTCTCTCTGTTCAACTCTTTTCCTATTTGGGACCAACAGCAGTGGGAAGAGTCATGCTGAGTACAGTTTACCCCTTAATGCTGCTTGCTCCCAAGAACTCCAAAGGGAGCTACTTGTTCAAGATGATTTTTATTTGCTCATACCTTAATGCCATGGGTTTTTCAGTGGCATTGTGAGTGAGTGATTTCAGAGTAGAAAACTGGAATAAAAGATTATTGTTTCAGTTTGAGTAGGGAAGGAGTAAGGAGGAAAAAGTTGGCTCACAAAGCACCTTACCAACTTGCCATTTTTGCACAGTCCAACTTGAAAGTGAAGGATGTACTTTATTGCAAACAGCGGGTACTTATTCCAGAATTTTCCCAGTACATATGATGATGGGCTAAAAAATGTTCAGAAGGGTTAAAATCCTTCCCCCATGATAATCCCCAATGTAGACTGGCCCATTACATTTTTTTTAAAGCAGCCCAGGCCAGAAAAAATTTAAAAATTAAAGGAGAACTTCCTAGCTTTCTCATGTAGGGAAGAGGATTATTTAAATGAGCATCGACAGCTAAGATGTATTTCTAGTTTGATGCTTCTCAGCCCTGATTGCATATCAGAATCACCTGAGGAGCTTTAATGGGATGCTTATGTCCCATGTCAAGGGATTCTGATTCAATTGGTGTGGATTGGGCCCAAGCATTGGTATTGAAAAAAAGTAAATCTCCCCAGTTGATTTTAACGTGCAACTGAGCTTGAGAACTCTTGGTGTAGTTTCCCTGGGAGCAGATAGGGAGCTGAGTTCTGTTTTGTTTTTTTTTTTTGAGACAGAGTCTCACTCTGTTGCCCAGGCTAGAGTGCCGTGGCATCGGCCTAGCTCACAGCAACCTCAAAGACCTGAGCTCAAGCAATCCTCCTGCCTCAGCCTCCCAAGTAGCTGGGACTAGAGGCATGCGCACCATGCCCGGCTAATTTTTTTTTTATATATTTTTTTTAGCTGTTCATATAATTTCTTTCTATTTTTAGTAGAGACAGGGTCTCACTCTTGCTCGGGCTGGTCTCGAACTACTGAGCTCAAACAATCCACCCGCCTCGGCCTCCCAGAGTGCTAGGATTACAGACATGAGCCACCGTGCCCGGCCAGGGAGCTGAGTTCTGAATTGGCTGATCATGTAATTTGAGATTTTTAAAGTAGATATTTAAGTTGTTTTTTGCCTCTAGATCTCAAAAGAAAAGATTAATAAGAAGCTCATTATTCTCTATGCTCACTCTAATTCTATTCACATCTGACCATCTTTGCTCTGTGCCCTGAGAGGCTAACCTCCAAGACTGGATCACCCAGCTTCTCTTACCCTCTGGCTTCAAAGATGCTTTAGCTAATGGTGAGTGAAATTGAAGGGCCGGAAGAGTAAGGGGTTAGGGCATGTATTTCCATTGTTCACTCCCTGCTACCTTTGGCGGTGGCTGCATTTCTCTACCCACAGCCCCTTGTCCACAGCCATAACTATTGCTGGGTCCCTCTCTGGTCTCTTCAGGACTATGTGATAAGAGCTTCCTGCTATAGCTAGTCCAAAAGTGCTTCACCGTAACTTGTTTTTTACTCTGCTCACACCTCTGTAAACAGTCTCTTTAATAAGCTCTGTGCAGTTAAACTCATGGAACAAGATGCCTGTTTACTGCCACATTAAATCTGGATGCGGTCATGTAACTTGCTTTGTCTAATGAAACTTTGGCAAACATGATACAAGCAAAGGTTTGATAAGAGCTTGTGCATCGCGTCTTGCCCTCTTGGAATGCTGCTACCACCATGTAAGAAGCCTGGGCTCTTCTGCTGGGGAGGCCACATGGACGAGAACGGGGTGCCCTACCGACAGCCCCAGCCAACCACCAGATAAGTGAGTGAGGATGTCTTGGATCCTCTGGTCTCCAAATGTGTGTAGTCCCATGGGTTAGCTCCAGAAAGGCTCTTGGAAGAATTGCCCAGCCAACTTGTAGATTCAAGAGCAATAAAATGGTGATTGTTTTAAGAACCACTCAGGTGTGGGGTGTTTTGTTAGTCTACAATAGAAAACTGCTACAGTGCGTAATACATGAGGCTCACCTGCGGATGAAACCGCCACTGATGGCCATCTGCTCCCGTTCATCCACTACACGAGCAGGCTGGCTGGCTACCACGCCGTCCTGATTATTGCCCCACGCTTTTTTGTAAGCATCACTTGATTTAAGCCTATGCAAAAAAGAGGGTGAGTGACAAGGCACGGGGGGTGGAGCAGCAAGCTCACAACAATCGTCATTTCTTCAAGCGAAGAATCTAACCAAGCGAATGAGATTTAAGTTGAGGCATTAGAGAATACCGATATATCATAATCCAGACCCAAACAGTTGGCCACCACCATGCCTCAGCTACTCAACATTTTCATTTCCAATCGAGTTGATTGCAATTGTCAAGACTGCAATCTTTGCCTACAAAGTTGTTCTTGTTTTAGTTTGTTCTGTGATTTCATTTGGATTTAAGACGAGGATTAAGGTAGCTGGAGGACATTCAGTTCTATTTCAGTGACGTGGTTGTATTTTGAGACACAAAACACACACACAGAAAAACATACTGGCAGACAGACACAAAACAAGACTGCCAAGTAGAGTGTGTACATCACACCACAGTAACACACTGTCATTAAGAAAAACATACTCAACCAAGTTTTTACACACCACCATGCAAAGATCCCTGTTTAATATTTTTTTCCCAACGCATATATGAAACTAACATTTACAAGTCTATATGAAGGACATAAAGGATTGGTGGTTGGCCAAGAGTGGTGGTCTTTCAGTTGCCTCTAGAGTGATTTGAATTAGATAATATATCGGTACTTCCAAACAGTCACCATACATCCAGAGTTGATGTACAAACCTTTGTCCACAGAGACAAAAAGTAAAAGAAGCATAGTGAAATGAATGCAGGAAAATAGAAGAGAGAACAAGCCATCTAGCACCAAAAAGGGAAACCCCTCTATATCTTCTTCATGCACCAGCTACAGGCATGAGTAGAAAGTGAAGCATTCTCATTTAAGCCAAACTACTCCAGAAGTTGACCATTCTCGAAAAAGGCACTAGCAGGACAGTAATAGCCTTCATGAGGATTTGAAACGCAGGTTCAGTAGCTTCTTTGTTGGGCTGAGGGTAGGGTGGAGAGTGCTTACAAAATCCTACTTCAAACTATCCTGGGGTTGTGACAGGGGGAGAGTGGTTTGGAACTGGTGTAGTCTCCATGGGCTGTAATTCACTGAGCTGCCTTGGAGTAAAACTTAAAATCCAGGCATACCTATTGTGCCCAATAGAAACATGTGCAGCATATTTTGGTGGGTGTTGTAATTAAAGGCAATCAAAGATGTTTTTAGGTTCTTTGCATAGTAGAAATCACATGCTTTTTAGTCCAAAAACAAGAGACATCCTTTGGTCCCATTTTCACATTTTCTATTACAAGATACCAGAATTTAACTTTTTTTTTCTTTCAACAGAGGACCACAGCCATCTATTAAAACTGGCTCTAATAATTGCAAATTGGGGACCAAGCAACCCTGGAGACAATTTGGAAAATTGTACCAATGAAATTTCAGCAACTCCCACAATCTAGCGCACAATGCCACAGGCCTTAGAGCAGTCAGAATTTACTGCACCAAAGGGCCATGGGCCCATTCAATGAGACAAGATCCCCAAATTAATTTTAACAGAGTTTAGAGTCTGGCTTTGTTTTTTCCCAATTCCCCATCCCCTCCCTTCTGGGATTAAAAGAAGTTATATGGACTTTGTGATGTTTTCTGCTATGTAAAATGTCTGGTATTCCATCTTTGGCAAAGTCAAAGGAGTGGGAAATATGCGTTTCTGAAAGAAGGCAAACCACTGCACCCACAATGCTGCACATAGACTCACATCACTGCTGTACATCTACCATAATCCTTGGAAACATGCCGAGATAGTCCAGGGCACCACCAGCCACTGCGTTGTGACACATGGTTTTCAAAGCATTATTTACACAAAATAGGGAACACACTTCGGTCAAGCTTTGAAGCTCTGTTAAGGGTCTCATGCGCATTAAGGATTTAGTGACCACTGATATGTGGAATTCATAGGGGCCATCATTTCATCAGAATGTTAGAATCCATCCCAGGGGCCCCTGCCTCCCCCCTTTCTTGACACACAGTTGACGAAGGGGGGAAAATGTATCTGTTGGAATTCATCCCAAAATGGATGGAAATCTCGCCTGTGGTCAAGTTGCCACTGGAAAAGATAGACAGTCAAATCTTGACTAACTGGAATGCTCAGTAATAATTTTTTTTTTGGTGTATTATATGACTTTCTTAATGAACAGTGGACCATGGGGGGAAATTTTGTTTCAAGGGCAATTGGTGAATACTTTATTAGACTCTAGAGCTACTTTTCTGCCTGAGTGACTTAGGGTAATGGACATAATTGAATCTTTCCTTGGTTATGGTTTATACTTATGTGTCTGATGGTCTTTCCTCTGAAGAGCAATTCTTATTGTTTGATCCTTATAGATGTGGAAGTTGTAGGAAAATGAAGTCTGAGTGAGATAATGCAAACTAGATTGCCCTGTTAAAAAAATATTTTAACTCTCCAATGTGATTATTTTTCCCTTTGTTTTTTTGTTTTGTTTTGTTTTGTTTGTTGGTTTCTTCTCCCTAAAAGTGGAAGGGAGCAAAAGTATACAGTTCTCATTGGCTAGATTCCAGTTAATCAGGCTTCACTGTAGATCGTTCTTTAAAAAACAAGATTTTAATTTATTTGTAAATTGAGCCCCTCCCCCTCCTAAACAGGAAGTAGGATATTTTAAATCAGCCTCAAAGTTTAAAGGATGTGAATGGTCATATAATCTGCTAAAAATGACATCAATTTCTATTCTAAAAGCTAGGATCAGGAGAGCTTTTAGGAAAAAGGCTTCTTTTAAAAGGGCAAAGTGGGAGGGGTGAGGGAGATCGGGTGACGAGTTTAATTTTCCAAATGCATGTTGGACAATCCACTCATGCATTTTTTTTTCACTGCTAGTCAAATAAGACTGTCTTCCAGAACCCTCAGTTTTAGGTTCCTTCTGTTGCAAACCTTTATAACCACATGTCACATTTCTGCTACATTCCAAAAGAAGCGTTGCAGAACCTTTAGAACAGTTGAATGTTTTGTGATGTCGTGCATGCAAAATCTACACATTTCAACATTTCAGCCAGTGTACGGGTAGCTCTTCCAAGGAGAAGAATTGGAGGGGGATGGGTACAATTTGGGTAAAGTTTGAGCACTTCTCGCCGGAAGAGCTCATCACCTCTGTGTTGGGTGCAGCAGCAGCACCTTGTGACCCAATTTGGCAACTGGCGAGCAGTAGAAAGGGAGACTCTCTGTCATACTCTCTAACTTACAGAATGCTTGCTTGGGCCAAATTACCTGTCTCCTTCACTTCTGAAAAATCAAACCTTGCTATCTGTGTTTCTCCTCTTCCAAACTTACCCGCAGCCTTTTTCTAAATCTGCAATTTTGGTTGGGGAAAATAAAGTTCCCTGGGGTGCCTCTTTCTTGAGACTAGTCTCTGTCTCAAGGTACACTTTCTGGAAAATGTTGAAACGTTCATCAATAAAAATTGCTGACAGTGAAGCTTTCACTGTAGTATGCCTGATTTTTAATGCATCAACAGTAACTTCCACTAGTATCATCTATGCTATGAGATGAATGCATTGGAGACGGTATTGATCTGTTCTGCATGCCACATGCTCATCCTGTCTCTGAGCCTGGCAGGAATGAGCTTGTCAAGGCTTGGAGATGGGCCTTGGGAAACCAAAGCTTCAGGCAGGCAGGCAGCACCTACTTGTTACAGGGACACACACAAAGCCCGCAGAATTTTCCTAGGTCCGTCAAATTCTTTTCTGCTTCTTTCATGTCCTTATTGATTTGGTCCATCCCTTCCTCAATGCGTTCCAGTTGTTCTGATTAAACACAAGTATTTTATCCCCACAGAATGAAGCAGATGGAAAAGGACAAAGAAAAAAAAAGACAAAACTTCAGACATTCACTTTGACATTAAAAAAGAAAAAAAAAAAAAGAAGAAAGAAAACTGGACGCCACAGATTAGAGCTGGTACCCAGTACCTACTTGTTACAAGGACATATGAAAAGGCCACAGCATTTCCCTAAATCTTTTAAATTTTTCTCGGCCTCCTTCATGTCTTGGTTGATATGGTTCATGCCTTCTTCAACACGATCGAGTTGTTCTGGTTAGGACAAAGGGATGACAGTGTGGAATGAATTTTTTGGGGGTTTCCAACAGAACGTGAGAAATGACTATGTGAAACAGAATTTGAGAGAGAAAGAGAGATACTACAATGCATTGTCCAAGTGGATGCATTGTCGTAGACTGCTGCCGCTGCCCTAGCAGGCATGGGTGGAAGGAAATGAACAAAAACGATGCTCAAAAATAGTTTGTAATTCTAACGTGATGGGATGGGGTCGGGAGGCCTGTTTGATTCTCAGTGTCCAGGAAAACAGCACGGCATATTCACTTACTCAGACACCAGTGAAACCCAAGAGAAAGAAAAACAGGGTGTCAGTTTATGTTTTAGGCATACCAATTTAATGCCACTGGAGAAAGTATCTGTTTTAATTTTAAAATATCTACATCTTTTGGTTTTCTTAAGCATCCTCACTAGATAAAGGTAGACAATAGAATCCATTTCTTCTCTGGGGACAACAACAGCAGTGATCATTAGCGATGGGTACAGATCTTTTTTCTTCCCCTAGCAGTGGCTGTCTAACCAGAGGTAGCTCATGGTTTGTTTTTGGTTTTGCCTATTTAATTCATAGAAACTGTAAAAAAAAAAAAGTAACATCAGCGCAGCAACATGATAAGTACTGGAACATTTCAATTCCTCTCTCATCCTATGACTTACTTGCTATGAAAGCTTTGGAAGATATTTCAATTCTCTGTCTCCTGATGTAGTCTCCACCACGGAGAGTGTGCTAAATACCAAGCCCAGGCAGAGAGAGCAGGGAGAATAAATGTCTCTTTGCTGGTAGCAAAGCTGACGTTATTGTATCTAAGACATAGATCGATACTCATAAAAATGAATCAGACTTCTAGGTTGCTAGGGTTACATACACCAACTTGATTAATTTTTAAAAGTTGTATCACCAAACTGAGGTAGCTCTAAGTTCAATGAAGGGATTTTTAAAATAGCTTTTAAGACCATTAAAGGAAAGCAGTAATGGATGTCTTGGCTGTCTAATTACAAAACCTAATTACATTTCCATTCCTTTTTTTCATGCCTATGCCTCCAGGAATAAAGGCATGCTTAGAATAAAACTGATAAGTACATTTCCAGCCTAAGGACGTAAACAATCACGTAAAAACAATTTCACATTAAGTTGTACCATGAAATTGTTATTGAAAAAACTAAGATAGGTTTGCTAGTGACTCAACCTGGGGAGACGAAATTTGGAAAATAAAATCCTATTGTGTTCTCTGTTGTGGGGTTAAAGAACAGAATTCAGCTTATTAGGAATTTCCTATTTCTGCTATGCTTTTCAAATGACTGGTGAAAACAAAATTTCAGTG
Organism: Varecia variegata; assembly: GCA_028533085.1. Classification (NCBI taxonomy): domain Eukaryota; kingdom Metazoa; phylum Chordata; class Mammalia; order Primates; family Lemuridae; genus Varecia; species Varecia variegata. The sequence continues at coordinate 191,914,087 of CM052436.1, read as the reverse complement.
TTTATCCATCCATCATTGGATACCTGGAGGAAATAACTGTGTAGTGCTAGAGGACTTATGCTGGATAAATACAGGCACAGTGATGTCTTCAAAAAAATCCTTATAAGGGTTAATGACTTTCTTTTGCCATTATGTTTGACTAGTTATTTGTGATAGAGCCACCAATGGCAGGATGCTCAAGGATCTAAGTTCACACATATTTTCTACTAATCTCACATAAGTAAGGCAACATGGGGCCCTTAGAATCCTCAACCTGGTAGAAAACAGTAGAAGAATAGCAAGAATCAATGCTATTGACCTAGTGTGCAATATCCAGTTACAAGATGCTGCCTATATGATTTTCATTTTCCTTACCATTAATAAACATATAGAGCTTCATTTAAATAACTTTAGCCAAATGTGACTAGTAGCTACCATATTGGATAGTACAGCCTTAGTCATTCGTAAAAGGTATTGGTGAGTGAACTTTAGCAAGAGGGATATTTTCTCAAATGCTGCCTCATAGTGCCATGAACCTTTTAAGATAGTCATAGTAAGATGATAGGATAGCCATCTGGCCCTCTGGATGGGGCTTTTCTTTGGCTTTCTTCTGCCAGGCAGTGGTCAGAGATAGTTTGTAGTTGATCCCAGGATTTCCCCAAAAGCCACATCTTCAGCATCAAAACAAACATATAAACCAGCAAAGACCAACAAAAGAAACAAGAGATATGAAGGTGAGAGCCCACATTAGTGCCAAGGTCATTTCAGGGGATTTCTCTTGGAGACAAGTTTTCTAGAAAAATGAAAGTCCCAGGGCTCAGGATATTTCCAGGGCTGTCTCTCATGCTCAGTGCTCCTTGGTGTCTCCTGATACCTGGGTATAAAACAAGAATCCCATAAGGAATTTCCCAGTGCAACCATTAAGCTGGACAACCTGGAATGGTCTGGCCTGACCCCAACAGTAGTTGTAACGGTTCTTTAGAAGGATGGCTGTTTCTTGAGGCTCCTGTGCAGCTGTGGGGTAGAAATAGTCAACGCTTTTGGTGTTCAGGCACAGACAAAATTAGTAGAGCATAACTGAAGAGAAAGTTTAAAGTAGTTACAGAGCTGAATAGCTAAACATGGCATATATAGAATTAAAATGCATTTAAGATGGCAGTGAAGATAGTTGTTGACTTATGCTCATCTGTCATTTTAAAAGGTCCTAAGCTCCTATTATACTATAAATGGAATGGGTCCCACTTCAGACCAGGCAGAAACCGCTCACTTTTGGGATGCTTTACAGTTGCATGTTTCTTATCAGTATCAATCTATTCAGCTCACCTCTGGTAAAACCCTGGCTATCCTTGCTCAACTGAGGAATTCCACATTTACTGTGGCATGGCCACAATTGAAATGTTTTAACCAAGAACATTAAAGATCTCATGGGGAAATCTGTCAAACAGACATTCTATTCTGTTTTGTTTCACAGAGAATAATATATAGATGATCCTGGGAATCATCTGTGCTAAAGAATGACATATTTTTGCATTTGTATGAGGATTTCGGCAAATCATATCTTTAGATTTTCTTCATCCAAGTACAATGAAATTTGCAACTCAAGTAAGCAAGTTCTTTACTTTCTCTCTTTTTGTTTTCAGGTTTGTCTATAGTATTTTCCATGTTTTTATGTCAGTGCTTTCTCGTTGGGGGGAAAAGGCTCTATCCTGAATCTTTCCTAGATCTTCCTCTTATTGCAATGCCCCTTCCCCCTTCACATTACAAATTATTAACTGAAAAAGTTAATAAAGCAGAACTGCTAATTATTTGAGTGTATGTGTTTCAATTTTGTCTGGAAATGAGGTGCCACTCTCCTATACGGGCACCTACTGTTTAATTTTGTTTTTTAAGCTGCAGCTTGCTGCATCCTGAGTTTGAAAGCCTGTGTCATTGTTGTGCAGATGGAACCAGCAAATCTTGTAATTATAGCAAACTCACTTGGGGACTTCTGAAGACTGCCACCGCTATGGTAATACCTTCAACACAGACCTCCATTGGACCTTGTCATTTGTGTATAAATTTTGACAATTTGTACTTTGAAAATTGGAGGGAAAGCACTGGGGTTGATGTTCGATTGTTTTTTCAAAACTTTTTTCTTGATTTTTTTTTTGATTGATTATATATTTATTGAAAAAGTTCAGTACAAATAAATAACGTAAAACCAAAAGTCTTTAAATGACAGTCGTGGGTGTGCCGCCTCTGAGCAGGAAAAGTGCCTTATGTCTGTTATCTGTAAGGCAAATTTCTCCCAGTTTGAGCTTTGTGCTTGGAGTTTATTTATGGTGGCCTATGCTGTGAATACATTTTACATTTTTATCTTTTCCATTAAAAAAAACTCAGGCGATCCAAAAGATTGTCTAATGCTTTCACAAAATATGAATAAAGAGAAAAACTTCTAAAAAAATCTTCTGATTATGATAAAATTCAAAATGCAATCAAGTAGCTAACTTGTGGCTAGAATTATGTATAGTATCACCATATAGCTAGATACATTGAGGCAAAGAAGAATTAGGGTATTATCCTCCTGTGTTGTTCTTTAGAGTATAGAGATGCTATACTAAAATGCTGGCTGTCTGATTTTCACTGCTTCTAGCATTTCTATAATCATTTTAAAAACAGGCCAAATATTTCAGCTGGTTCAATTTTCTATTTTCCAGATAATTCTCCTCTGCTTATGTCCTGTTAAAAATAGCTTCCAGTTATTTAAGGAATTCCCATAGTGACTTTGGAAATCAAAACTGCCAGATACTGAACTAGAATGGTCAAGAAAGTGGACAACATGACATACTATACCATCATTCTATCTAAGTACTAGTAGAAGGAAACCAAATTTATTGGGAAAGTTTGGGGGTACGGAGAATAAGAGAATCTTCACACTGTCCAAAATACTATCATTAAAAAAATACAAACAAATGGCTTTTGCCTTCAAAATTCTGTTACCCCAATATATATAAGAGAGAGTAGTACCATTCATTCAGTCATGAAGAAGGCCTCGACATTTTCATACATTTACTAATCTTTTCAACAGAAAAAGAAAAAAGCAAGATGAAAATTCTAGAACCCTCACATTCACGTACGTGGGTAACACATGTCAAAATGACCACCTGCATATGCACAAATAATTTAAAAATGCACATTATTCAGATGAGGAATTGTTCTTACTGAAGAAATCTGAACTTACCTCCTTGTTCATCCAACATAACCAAAGTCCTGATACCAGCATCTTTACTCTACATTCCAATAATGGTAGCAAAGTTGAAAAGGAGTTAGAGAGAGAAAAGAGAGAAACAGACATCAGTAAGGAGACAATTAGCCCTAGAAGTGGAAAATGAAGAAGGACCAAAGGAAAACAGGGAGGAAGTGTGGTGAGAGCCTTGAGGGGTGGGGAGGGATGTGCGGGAAGGGGGAGCCTGCAGACTTGCTCTGTCAGTGATGCCCTGGGGCAGAAGAAGGGGAGGTAGCATAATCTCTAGGGAGGAGGGCTGGGGATGGGGCTTGGCATGGAATTGAAATATACATACTTAATATTATCCTGTAATTTTATATTTAGAAAATAACAATGCCTATGGTTTCCATAACACCAACCACAGAAAACAAATCCTTCAAAATCTTCTAGACTGAATTTTCTTCTCTGGCATAATCTATCAGAAAGTCTCCATCAGGGAATTGGGGAGGGATGCCCCCCTGGGAAGCTGTGCAAGAATCTTGCGGGGTGGGGAGAGATTTTTAGGTTTCTCAGAAGAGAGCATGGTCTACAGCCATACCACCCTGAACGCGCCCGATCTCGTCTGATCTCGGAAGCTAAGCAGGGTCGGGCCTGGTTGGTACTTGGATGGGAGAAGACAGTATGGCTTCACGAAGGTGGGGAAACACAGCTCAAAAGGAATCTCGCCCTCCTATTTTCTCTCTGTGGAGAGAAGTTCTGTGATATTCAGAAAAGGGATTGAGGTGAGAAATAAGGGCTCTTCATTCTGAAATCTAAAATTCTGCACAATGATACAGTGTGAGAAAGTAATTCCTCTCCAAGCTTTACCGCAGTTCTTTTGTGCAGGCGAAGTCTTTAAAAGGCAGCGCTCATGTTACTCCTGATTGTTCACATAAACTAACTGAACGCTGTCTGAACCGAGGGCAGGAGAGTGGGAGTTGGTGGGCAGGAGAAAAGGGACAAAGACACTCGCATCACTGCCACGTAGGAATCATCATTTCTAGGAATGCTAACCAGTTTAGCCCACCCATTTTACAGAGTAACTGTTAATGAGTATAAAATGGCATTGGCCGCAGTTCAGATTAATTGATTTTTCAAGGAAAGCTCATGGTAGCTCCCAGAATAAATTCCAAAAGAAGACCTCTCTCCTAGCCTCATTCATTTTCCACTGATTTACTCTGAACTAAGAAAGAAAGAGAGAGATGTTAGTGGAGGCCAACGGAGGGTTTGTAAAAATATAGATAGTATTTCAGCAATTAAATTCCAATAGTGCTTCTGAAAAAATAAAGCACTGACAATGATTTCTGTGAGCTCTGATAAACTCCTCCTTTTTGGAGACTGTATGCAGTTGAGTTTCCAGGACACAAAAGCCTATCTCACCTCTGAGCACACTTTGATAGACTTTAGTGGTAAATCCAGGGTGTAGTTTGGAGAGTGATGGCACAGGGTGACTCCAAGCGTCAAAGACAGCACAGATTCTGGAGCCAGACCCTGGGCTGGAATCCTGCTGGTTTCATTTCCCAGCTGTGGGACCTCAGGCAAGTGTCCTAACTGCTCTGTGCCCCTTTGTAATCCAGCAATAATAGTTCGTACCTCCTTGAGTTTTTATGTGAATTAAATGAATTAATACGTGGAATGTGCTAGAATGGAGCCCAGCCTACAGTTAGCATTACCTCAGTGTTTCCAAAATAAATAGATTCCAAAAGTGCATCTACAGCGGGATATCTAGGCAAACTAAAAATATCAGCGTTACCAAATATCATCAGAAGCTTCTAGACCACTAATTCTTTAATGGACATATGAATCCCCTGCAGATGGGTCACCTTATAAGATTCTGAGTCAGTGGGACTGGGATAGAGCCTGAGATTTTTTTTATCTCTAACAAGCTCCCTGATACATGCAGCTGGTTCAGGGTAGCAAGCAATGAGTAGCAAGATTCTAGACCACAAAAGACATCTCAAAATTTTTTCCTTACATGTGTTGTAAATGGACTTTTTTCTATATTAGCCTGTATTTGAATGATTTATTTGCCCTTTGCTGCATATTTTATCTATTTCTTGTGAGAGGTAATTATAAAAAGCAGATGGCTATCCAGGCATATATGACGTGACCATGCAAGTTCTGGTGAGGACGGAGGCATCTTGGAGAGCACCTTCTCCTTGAGGACCCAACCAAAGCCACACATGAGATCCCTGATCCATTCTACTGGGGACAGTGGATGGGAAAAAAGCTAGTGATTTTAGTCTGGTCAGTCCAGCTGTCATCTGTTTACACTTTCTTGATATTCTGTTATATCCATTTATTTTTATAAGAAGCCCTGCAAGTATAATTTCATATTTGTCCAATTTGGTGCTGCATGTTTCCACATTAGAATGATTCACAGAACTAATTTGAGGGAGCAAGAGTTTTTCAGGTTGCCCCAATCTGGGAGAACAGCAGCAGAGAGCACTGACCTGGAAGTCAGGAAAGCTGGGCTGTGCTCTTAGCTCAAGCACCAGCTAGTCATGAGTCTAGGGAAGAATCATCTGACCTTTCAGGATCTTTCCCCACATTTAAATAGGAGTAGAGATGCCAAATAAGATTGTGTGGCTCAGAGGTTGGTTCACTCACTCACTGGCTCACTCGCTCCATTCATTCATTCAATAAATGTTTATCAAGCCTTTGCTCTGCCCCAGGTCCTAAGGGTAAGGGGTAGACAAATGCCTGGCTTCTCAACTGTGCTGCTCAGAGAGACAGTTTAATCAGGTGGGCAGAACTGGGATGTGGGAGTCAGTAATGCTGAATTCTAGACTTATCTTTATAGTCGTGGTTCTCTAAAGTAACCTGTTTTGTGTCTCAGCTTCCCCAGCTGTCAAACGGGGACAATCACATCTCCTTCCCACAGAAAAGCTACAGAATATAAAGCCTTCTAAAAGTTCTCCTCCAGGGGAGGCTGTGCTAGGTTCAGAAGGAAATACACAGAGATGCAGGATTTAATTTCAGTAGAATCTCCATCAGTTTAGAATGAGCTGCTTTGTTTTCATAGACCATTTTGTTTTTTGTGGAATTCTCAAAGAAAAATAATTATGGTAGGAGTTGCTGGTGGAAGGGAAGTTAAGTGCTGTGCATAAGAATTTATGCTCTAGAATTTAGGGCTTTCATTTCCTCTCTGCCACTTCCAGCTGTGTGTCTCAAGCAAGCTACTTAACCACTGTATACCTCAAACTCCTCCACAGTAAAATAGAGATCAAAGTAGTTGTAAAAGGCAGCTACAAAGATTAAATTAGATAATAGGGGTTTGATGATAATGATGGTGACCTCTCTGAGCACAATACCTGGCACATAGTAGGTGTTCAATAAATGTTGGAACTTACATTTAGCTCTGATGCTTTGCTGATAGTTTCTATCAAAATAACTGGACTGTTCTTTAGGGGAGTTGGAAGCTCAAGGAGAAGGGCAGGGATGGGGACAAGATTTCAGGGGAGGCAGAATATTACGTTTTCTTATTCCTTAAATAGTATTATGTTTTAGTAGCTAGGAAGTGAGAGGAGGTGGTTCTATTTTTATCTTAGCACAGTTCTTGGTTTCTGTTTGAGATTGCTGGGAAAACAGCATACCTAAAAACAGGGGAGTTGGAGCTATGAGGATTTTTTCTTCTTTATCATTTCTTCCTTTTTCTTTTTATTTATTTCTCTATTTTAATTTTTAAAATTTTTACTTTTTGGCATATGAACTAAGACGATGTTTATAGAATATTTCTAATCTTTCTTTTGTCATTCTGAGCTGCTTTCCCTGAAGTCTGATGCATTTGAGCTAAAACAGAACACCCCAGGCTCTCTCTCATCTGCTGGAGTTCCAAAGGACCCCACAGCTGCATATCTGAAAAGAACTGTCCAACCTGTATTTTTTCATTTTTAACAGAAAGTCTGGCATACCACCAACAGCGTTAGAATGCTTGTTCTCTTCCCATGGCCAAAGTGTCTTGAAAGATAAGGTGGAATAAAAAAGGAGAGATGCTAAAACATTCATGAAATTTTAGGAGTTCAACAACCACTCCATGAAAGCTGTGTTGTGCATTTGAACTGACCCGCCCTGACACAGTGTGGCTTTTCCTGGGCTTGGTTTTCATAGCTCAAGGCATTAATGTATAGACTTCATTTCCTGGGATCCAATACTCCCTCCTTGAAGACACCTTCATGATTCTCTCACCAGACTGAGGTGTTCCCTTTTCTATGCTCCTAAGGCAAATATGAACTTGAACTTGGAGAGCTATTTACATATATGTTTCTCTGCAAGATATCAATTGACATCTCCCTTCCTATCCTCAGAGTTAAGCATTCCATAACTATTTGTTCAAATGCATCCACCCAAAAGAGAGTTCCCAACTCCCGGTGGGGAACCAAGTGCTATGTGATTTCTAACCTTGTTACCTACCTATGGTGTTCAGCTTCTCTGAACTTTCCCCACTGTCCTCTGTGTAACATTACATTATCCTTGAAATGCTGGTGATAGCTTCTGTTAAAAAGCTAGTTCCTACCCCAGCCATACTGGAGACTACCAGGGATGGTGCAGAGTTGTATATTCTATTGACAGTGGGATTGTTTGCCTTAGGGAGATTTCACAAGTTGAATAACCTTTCTTGTCTTTGCGACTGAATTTCTATACGGATTCAGCTCAATTCAAATTATATGGCACTGATGAACCTTGGGATCATGGGCAAGATCCTGGTATTTCGGTGCTCAGATTTTCCAAATGATTTCTGCCCTTGATGAATATTTAATGCTGACTCTCTTTATAGAGAATTTCCTTTTTGATTGAAATACAGAATATCATCTGAATAGCCAATGTCCTAGGCATCAGGGTGTTGGGCTATAAATATAAAATAACCCAGGAGGAAGTAAGAGCAAATCAATCTCCTCTGATAATACGTTGCTCACAGTTTCCTAAGGATGGAAAGTCTAACAGCCTCCTCTCATTTATTAGAGGTAGGAGATAGCTTCCATCTGTTTTGCTTCTTGTTCTAAGATGCAGCTTCATGCTTGATTGAGAAACACTTTAGGAGAAACAAAAACATATGATTTGAGAATCCTACTTCAATCAATAGAGCTTTTGAGATTTTTTTTTTCCCCTAGAATAAATTAGAGCAGACACTCATTTTTCAAGGCTGGTTGACACTGCTTGCAATTTAAGAAGACACATGAAAAAGAAGCGTCCATGTCCCAAAGACTGACGGGCGAGGGGCCAGCTCAAGGTGGTGTGTTTTTATTCATTTGTTTCACTACTTCCCACAGTCTAGGCAGCGTTTCGACACTGCACAGGCGGGCGAACTGGTGACAGTTCTGGTATTTTAGAAATTTGCATCGCATGTGCACACACGTAAACAAAAATGAAACGTTAGCTTGGAGGCTATGGTTGAAGGTCATAAAGATGTATTATGATAACAACATAATAATATACAATAAAATAATTATGTCGGTTGACTTCTGGGCTTCCTTCAGGTTAACATCAGAATTCCTGCAGGAATGTTGCTAACATTCGCTCCTTTCGTTTTTTTCTGATGACAAATTGAGAGAGAAGTCTAGGCTGAGAGCCTTCTCCAGAACTCCTAGATTTAGAATATCTGCCTCCTTCTTGGTCCTCCTATTTTTACATGAGGAGTTGTTCCCAGGACAGAGCAAAGAAAACATCTCTCTTTATTTAGAGAGGGAAGGCTGCTTTTTACTGGGCTGAGGGCCTCCTCGCGGGGTCTGCCTTCCTGTGTGGCCCAATTTGTGCTACACTGCAGGCTTGAACTGTCATTTTTTTGTGATAAGAGATTTTGCTATGTGCACCCTACCCCACCTCCTCCAATTTCCCCGGCTTCCTGGGGCGCTGATGCTCGCTACCTTCTTCCCACGGCCCCGGTGGCAATTCACCTGCAGCCGTATTTCATTCCCAGGTGACAAACTGAAGCTACAGAAGAAATAAGGGAAGATGTTGGCTCCCGTAGTGTGAGAGGCAGCTGCTTTTCCTTTAAGCCCTTGCAAAATTTATCTTTTTTTTTTCCCTTTCATGTCACTGCATAAGCAATTTACAGTGGCATGAGGTGAGTCGGTTCATTTAATCATTCGGCTGGAGAAACCTCAAGATCTCAGAAAATGATAATTACACATGAATTTATACATTGATAAGCAGTTTCAAAGCATCACTAAAACAGCATCTCACTGAATAAAAACTATTAGGCTTGTTTCATTAGGTTAAGACAAATATAGTCCAACCCATTCTTTTTCCACTTCATCTCTCCCAGTGGACAAGTTCAATTAATCCATTTATTCTTCCTGGTTGACTGCTGCTCTACCAAATTGGAATGAGTGAGGTTTATTGCAAATGCCCTTTTGATTCCGTTATTGCTATCTGCCCTATTTTACCCTTTTAGAAATAGTTTGGGATTTATTAACCATGCCTCGCAAATGGATGTTCAATCCAGAATCAGGAATGTAAAAGAGCTTCTGTATTTATATTATTGGATTGGATATTTCCCTTTTTTAAAGATTTTTCCTATTTGTCCATAAATTTTAGTGCCTGATTCTAAATATAGCAATTTCTAAAAATGATACACCTATGTGGATACATAGTTTTAAAAGTCCTCTACGTGACTAAAATCAGATCAGAATGTTATGGTTAGATGTGATTTAGAAGCATCAAAGTAACTACAAATGAAGCTTTTATGTAGATAATGCCTTTGCATATCAAAAATTGTTCTGATTTTCTTCAAGCGATCCAATCTTTTGTAAATTCTTGGGAGCATTGATGGGGAAATATGATCCTTTTCTGCTTCCCAGACTATAAAGGTGGGCTGAGTTGGGAGGGAGGGTGAATATGCTTTCATGGATACCTGGCAACTTAGATACGTCATCTCCCTCATCACGTGGCTTCCTGATAGGCTACATTAAAACTGAACTCAATGGGATCATGGAAGAGGGAAAAGCAGTAGGGTCTAGGAAAACAGGATGTCAGCATAAGGGATTAGTTTGTTCATCTTAAAATATGGTCACTCCTTACCTCTTCAACCAGTTGCAGCATACGACGGGTGCTTTCCAGCGACTAAGATAAAAAACAAAACAAAACATAAACATTATGAGTGCAAGATCCAGAGGTCTTGGAAAGCCAGAAATACTTTCCTCACTTGAGAAACACAAAGAATCCTCATCACATATTCTTTTAAGTTTGCAAGTAAAACACAAAAATGTCATTCCGTTTTCAATGTCTTTCCTATCAGACTATCTGCAAGATCAGATTCCCTAAAGCAATTACATTCAAGTTTATCTTCATAAAATCAAAACCATATGAAGCTGATCTTGATATCAAAGAAAAAGTAATCTAGAAAAGATAATTTTGCATGCTCAGAATGCATGAAAAATGATCTCAAATACTCAGAGGACTCATTTGGTCTCCCTGGGCCAGGAATAGTGAATTTTAAACACTGACATAATTTTTCATGAATTGAGATGAATATAACATCAAGTTTCTTATAAACCTCGTAGAAACACAATTGGAAGTTCTTATCAATACAAATTAAGCTGTTGCCTTAGGGTGAAAAAAAAATCAAGCATGTTTGAAATAACTAGCCTATAAGAGACAGATATAATAATTATCTCCATCCTTAGATTAAAAGAAAAATGAGAAGGAAAGTCTGAGCTCGGCGATGCTCCCTCGGGCACAGTGTTGTCACTTTTTTCTCAGTTCCTTTGAAACTACCAGAATCCAACAACCAGTGTGGTTTCTCCAAGCTGTGCTTTTAAGTGACAAACTTATTTTGAACAAGATTCTGCAGGAACCTGAAGGATGTTAACATTCCCAAAAGAGCTGTCAGCAGGCTGCTTTTTGAAATAGAATGCCTATACGCAATGGTGTGCTGGCAGATGTTTAAGTTTTCAAAAAAAAAAAAAAAAAGAATATATAAATGTATTCAAGTTTATTTGATTAATATAAAGGATGAATAAAATTTCCAAATAATAATAAAATATATAATACTCTTTATTATAAATTCCCTATAGCGAATTGATTCTCACAGAAAGCTTTTGTTGGTTTTTGCTGAACTCTTGTGTCCGTAGCTAACCACGTGATGAACAAGTGTAGTTCTGACATGAATGTTGGTTGGATATTTTCATTTATGTTAATGAGTAAGAGGAAAAATGAAACAATGAAGACATGTTGGAATGTTTCTCATTTGTCAATGACAAAAGTGATTTCTTTGCTTTAGAGAATCACAGTTGTCAAATACTGGAAGATTTCTCCATTTTTTTATGTGTGTTATTCATAGTGTAATGACTGAAGACATGCACACTTTAAAGTTTAATCTGCATTATTCATATTTTCTCCACTTTCTTAAGTCTATACAGTCAACAAAACAATAAATCAAGCCCTGATTTGTAGTGTTTGCAGGTTCCCATGGTATAAATACTCTTACCCTGCCTGATTTTTAACTATAACAAAATGTCACTGAATGTGAAGTTGAAAAAATATGCAGAAATACACCATTATATGGTATTCCCATAATGGCTATATCTCAAGAGCATAGATAGTAGTAAAATGATCATAAAATAATTAGAAAGTGATGAGTTTTGAGTATTTCTTACTTTTGATTTTAATACAATCTAATTGCCAGCTTATATAATCCAATTTTAATAATGGCTGTGTCTAGCAACCAGCTTGCAAAGTTCCCCAAAATGTTAACAATCAGCTCTTGGAATTGAGGCAGCTCCAGCACACCACTGAATGTACGACACCCACAGACATTGCTTTTCTTAGAGGACCTTGACTTCTCAAGATTTCTAGAAATCGGGAGGTAGAGCCAAGACATTAAGCTGTATATAGGTTTCATTATCAACCCATTCTGGTCTGCAGAGGCCTTAGGTGTATACGAAATCAAAACATATCCCTCCCTTTCTTTTTTAATTGAGACATTAGAAGAAGCCCCTTTCCCACCTGAACCTGAATGAGACAAACCACTCCGGCCCCATCTTTTGCCTCCCTTCCCAGGTCTCCATCCCTCACCTCATCGGCCAGCTGGTCAGCCCTTCGCTGCATCTCCTCCAGCTCATTGCGCATGTCTGCGTCTTCGGCCATGGTAGCGGTGGGGGGTGGCTGGGCGCCTGGGCGGGGGCGTCAGTGATGTATTTGGCCCCGGAACCTGGGAAGCAGCAGATTTGAAAGTATGAGAGCTTATACGTGTGCATGTAGGTGTGTGCAAAGAGTGGAAGACCTGAATGACCCACACACTCTGTCATGACCCATGGCTCTGTCATCTTCTGAACTTGAAGCCACACCCAGACAGGAGTCAATAGAATCGTGCTGTTTCTCCAGAAGGCTCCATGAATACACATTTGCCAACTTTACCATGGAGATAGATACCTGTCTACCTATGAAGTATTTTTAAAGACACAAACCACTCAAGGGTTGGGAATGATGGGATGGAGGAATGTGGTTTTGGGTTTGTACACTTTTAATGTCACATTTATTTATTTTACTTTTTCTTTGTTTAAAAAAGCTTTACCATGGTATAACTGACGCACAGTCAACCCCACATATTTGGATTGTACAATTTGAGAAGCTTTTACATATATATACATCCAGGAAACCATGACCACAATAAAGAAAATGAATGTATCCATCACTCCCAAAAGTTTTCTTATGCTCTCAGTATTCCTACCCACCCACTGCTTCCCTCCCTATCCCACCCCAGCTCCATGCCCAGAAAACTGCTGATCTACTTTCCATCACTAGAAATTATTTTGCATTTCCTAGAATTTTATATAATTGAGATCATATAGTATATATTTTGTCTGCCTTCTTTGTCTTAGCACAATTATCTTGAGATTTATCCGTGTTGTAACATGTATTCACAGTTCATTCCTTTTTGTTATTGAGTAGTATTCCGTTGTATTTAGAGGTGTTTAGAAGCAAAAGGCAGAAAACCTTTCATCTCCTTCAATTGTCACCAGAGATTGCTAACCGGGCTTGTGCAGAGGTGAGCTGCTATCACTCCAAAGAGGGATGAGTGCTTGGCCTTGAAATGTGACCAGCCTATTTCTTGGCTACTCTCTTGCAATCCCATATGGTGCAAATTACAGGTAGCAAGACTGAGGTCCCTGCAGAGCAAACTTGTCCCTCCCTCCCTCCTTTCTCAGATCCTTTCTTCCTTTTCAAATATTTGTTGAGCACGTTTAGTATGCCAGAACAGTGTTAGGCACTAGGAATATAGTGACAAGTAAGACAGGAAGTTCACTGCCTTTACAGAACTATAGTGTGATTGGGAAGATGGACGTGAAATGAGGAAATTAGATGATTCAGTGTGATAATAAGTACACTAGGGGACATGCCTGGTGCCATGGGTGCCGATGGTTTAGCAGCAGGTCTCCTTAAGGAAGCCGTGTTCCCAGGAATAGCCAGCCATTAGAGGGAAGGGGTGAAGGGCCTACAGAAGGGTTTCAGATGATAAGTATTTGATGTGGTGAAGACTTCTCTGTGAGTAGCACATTTGTGAAAGCCGTGGGCTCTTGTCTTGTGGCCGAGATGGCCAACTGTGCACTGGAATTTATCCTCCTCTTGCATGGTGGAGCATGGTCTCTGGGAAATAGCTGTCCAGCCAGGAATTACATTTCCAATCCCTATTTCAAGGAGGTGGCTAGAGATGGTCTGTGAATTGTAGCAGAATGATGTGTGTCCCTGTTAGACTAAGGCAGTTCAGAAATAGGTATTCTATTCCCTCTCTTTCCCCTTCTGCCAGAAAGACAGGGCCCTAGAGGATGGCTGAGCCACAGGACAGCAGCAGATTGGGTCCTCTGCATCCCTGCCTGGAGGGAAGTTGACTGTTGGCCAGAAACACCTGAACTCTTAGATGAGCAAACAATATACTTCTATCTTGCTACACGATTGAAAACACAGGGGTTAGTTTTGTTATAGAAGCTGGTATTATACTTACTAATAAAGGCCTGAAAAAACTTAAAACGGGATAGAAACACTGCATATGAGCATGATTTTCTAACTAAAAACATATTTGTGTTTGTGCTTTTATTGAAAACTGAAGCCGGGAGAGGAAATTAGATTTCGGCCCTTGGGGCAATACCATGTTTGCATTATTATTTGTATGAGAATTCCTTTTTGCAAAAATAAAAGTGAATATTCTTTATCAAAAAAATCAGGAACATATTTATTGGGAGGCAAGGGCACAAAAGTTCACAAAAGGGCCCTTGCGCTGAGCCTGTGGGAGGGGGCTCTGAGATCTCATCTCCCAGGTCCACGTTTATACTGCTTTCTCAATGCTAAGGCTGAATTCCTATGAGATTTTAATTTAGCTCATAGTATTAGGATATTTCATATGCATCACTCTTGTTAAAGAAGTCATACTATTGAAGGGTTCTTAGATAGGAGGAATCCTAAACTGAAACTTCTTTGGAGATAATAGACTTCATTGTTGTTTTCTACCCATTGATTCTTGGGCAAAGCATCAAATATGAAATCAGGGTAGAAAAGGAAGTAAAAAAGCTTCAGGGCTGCATTCTACCACTGGCATTAAAAAAATAAGGTAATATGGTTATGTTAGGTTAGTTTTATGGGCAGTCATTTAAAAAATTGACAGAGCATTTTACTATGTGCCTGCTAATTTTCCAAACACCTGCTCTGGCCACCAGAATATGTGCTCACGATATAAGGTAGAGCTGTAAACACTTTATGTTTTACTTAAATACAGGTCTCCACTGTAAAAATTAGGGATCTAGACAACAGAAACTGGGAGGGATTTATACCAAGTCACTCAAGATGAGCAGGAACAAAATTCCAACGTTCCTCCAAGAGACTGGAAATCTGTCCACAATAAAATGGTAGACCCTTGGGAAAGCTGAGTAGACCGTGGGTCATAGCTTAGTGAAGTGGATAAAAGCTTTGCTGTCTGAAAGACCTGGTTTGGACTGTTGGCTCTGGCACGCAGAAGCTGGGTGGCTCTGGGCAAGTTCGTCACCATCTCTGAGCCTTTGTTTTCTCAACAGGACAAACAGTGCCAACCTCACAGGGTTGTTGAGGAGAATAAATTCTAGAAAGTTCTGACCAACATTGTTTGTAAGGATGTGAGGGCTAATATTCAGAAAGCCTTGCTGGTTCCAGGTAGGCGCGTACCCTTTGCTAAGAGTGGAACCAATCCAGTGCTTGTTCATTAGTTTTCCTTTCCTAATGGCTGGGCGAGAGGCATGTTGCTGTGGCGCTGAGCACCCAGGGAAGCCTGAAACCAGGGCAACCAGCAGAGTGCGCGAGCCTGCAGGCTCTAAGCAGCATCCCTCACAGGATTACCACCAGGAGACAAACACCAACGCCTTCTGGCCCTGTTCTCTGTCTTGATATTTTGCTGCGGGGATCCTTGGGGGAACATCTTCCTTCAGCCTAAGCAAGCAACTGACCTTTGAACAGACCAGTTTATTCGAAGGCAGGGATCCGTGGGCTTTCAGACCTGCGGTACTGTTGCTATTTCCCACTCCTCTAGGTCTATTTGCTGGCAGATGTTTGTGTGCTTTCTCTTTCTCTCTCTCTTTCACACACACACACACACACACACGTACTCAAGTCTCATGTGTTTCCTTGGCAATCTCCCCTTGAAGTTGCTATTCTCAGCAAGTGAAGAACAGCTGTAGGGCCCCTAGCTCTGAGATGACAGCAACTATCTGGGTCTGGCTGACGGGCATGTGGCAGGATGGCAGAGAAGCCATGTATGCGGCAGATACCCTTAATTTCATCACTTTCATGGTTCCCCCAGGAGCTCTCACACCTTTGTCCTGCTCTAAAATGTTGGGATATGTCTGTAATTTGGGAGGAGGGCTGACGAATCTGACAGATCTGAAATACACAGCATTGCAAAGCTGAAAAAGCAATGTCCTCTCTGCTACTAAGATCTGGGGAGTGGTCACTGTGTGCACCTCCAGATCTTCTGTTGGGATGTTTATTGCTAGTGTTCGATAGATTGTTCCCATAAACCCCAAACCCATGCATATTAGCATCCTAACACACAGCAACTGAAGAGGAGTAACAATATTGATTAACAGTAATTTTAGTAGCTGAAGGGATGTTAATAGTAAAATGATATTTATTTTCAAGGTGGCCTATAACACATCACTCACATTAGCACATTCAACCACCATGCTATGTGTTGCCCGAGCTGGCAATGTGGCCCCAACCAGCAAAACCTACTCAGTAAGGGAAGAAACTAGGAAGTAGAGCCACTCAAAACTATTTTCTGAGTCTCTGATGGAAGACAATCAATCTCCCAGTCCATTAAGGACCTAACAATATCTTATCAATTATCCAAAATCAGTGCTTACTGAAGGCTCTGTCCACTCTTGGTGTTCAATTCATGTCAATTGACTTGTTGAATGAATGACTAAATGAACTGTTCTGACATCCCTGGGGAGCATTTAATATTTCCAAATCAACACATTTCAAGGTGCAGTCTAGGACAGTGCTTCTTAAACTTCCATGGGAGTCAGAATAACCAGAGACCTTATTAGAACAGATGGCCAGGCCCCAGGGATTCTGATTCAGTTGGTCTGAGATGGGGTCCCAGAGTCTGCATTTCTAACAAGCCCCCAGATGATGCTGATATTGCTGGTCCACAGAGCACACGTCAGGTAGCTCCAATTTACAGAACGCCGTCTCCTGGGATGTTAATAATTGTCACCAAGTTGGGTTGTGGGGAGGGTCTATAGTTATATATGAGTGGAGAAACAGTGGGCTAAATTAACCAGAAGACTCAGGGGAATTAGGGCCCATGGGCCAAATCCAGCTTGCTGCCTATTTTTGTATTGGCCTTGAGCTAGGATGATTTTTACTTTCTTTCTTTCTTTCTTTTTTTTTTTTTTTAGAAACAGGATCTCACTTTGTTATAGGTTGGAGTGCAAGGGTGCAATCATAGCTCACTGTAACCTTGAACTCCTGGGCTCAAGCCTCCTGAGTAGCTGGGACTACTAGTAGTAAGTGCTACCATGCCTGGCTAATTTTTTTTAGTTTTTGTAGAGACAGGGTCTTGCCATGTTGCCCAGGCTGTTCTCAAACTCTTGGCCTCAAGCGATCCTCCCTCCTTAGCCTCCCAGAGTGCTAGGATTACAGGCGTGAGCCACCGCACCTGGCCCAAGAACTATTATTTTCAATGGATGAAATTTCTCCTTGAAGTTAATGCAACTGTGAGATGCAAAGTGCCCATTCTAAGGCAATAGTTAAGACAGTGATCGCTGCTGAGAGAACTCCCTAGTTGTCAAAACATTATTCATAATAATAGCTATTTATCAAGAACTTGCCATGTGATAGGAATCAAACCAGGAACTTTTTGTAAAACTATGGGGTTTATATAGAAACCCCAAACTTTTGCTACTCCAAACGTGGTCCCCAGACCAGCATCAGCCTCACCTGGGAGTTTGTTAGAAATGTACAACCTTAGGCTCCACCCCAGACCTGCTGGTTCAGATCACTTTCTGAACAAGATATCAAGCATTAAAAATTCTAGAAATACTGCCTTAAACCACATTATCTCCACATTAAGCATGAAAAAAATGAAGTACAAATTGACTTGATAACCAACTGAGACCTCAGAGCTGGTAAGTGGAAGAGGCTGAGAATGACTCTATTTTTGTGTTTCCACTCTTGGTGGTGACTTCCAGCATCCTTTGCTTCCCAAGTGACTGGAAGCTCTGGGGGGCTATGGGTTCTAAGTGTGTCCCAACAGTGCCCTGCCTGGGGCAGTGGACAGCCTGGCTGATTTCCACAAGATAAAGTTTTTTATTCAGAAAACAAAAGGAAGAGGGTTATGAGAAAAAGCACACCAGAGACTTTCCATCTTTCCCAAATAACAGAATCTCTGAAAGCTAAGACTTGTTTAAGATAATCAGAGGAAGAAAGCACTGAGGATTCTGAATACTGGATGGTCCTGATATAAATTATTCTTCTTCCTCTGAAAATGATAATTAAAATTCATGGCTTACTGCTAAACTAAGGACCAGAGCAAAGAATACTTTTAGCAGATAACATGTAGCAAGCTTCTGTTTACATTTCTATTATTAATAATGGTCATTTCTTAAATCTTCTATATCCGTGGTTATAAATTTTTAAAAGCCTAGACTGGACTTGGCTCCCTGTTATTATTTTTTGAATATTCTTGCACATGAAATTCAATCTCTCTTTCTGTTCATAGTGGGTGCTACTGGGTTTAATCAATTTCCTAGTTAAATCAAAAGATTATACTTCAAATATGATAAATACATGGTTCATGAGTGAATTGATTTGCCATCTGGCATCCATTTTACTCCCATTATCTGGTTAAGGGATTAGGTCACAACTGCTCACAACAGGACTTCTTAGTAGCCTGGTCTCCTTGCATCAAAACCTTTTTTAGTTGCTTGTTAAAAATGCAGATTCCCAGTTGCATCACCTGTGGAAATAGATCTATGGAGATTGGGCTAGAATTTGCATTTTCAACAACCACCATAGGTCCTTCTTATGCCCCCCAGCAGGGAAGGATCAACGTGTAGCATTACTCAGGGCTGAAGGTCTTTGTAGGTATCCAATGGGATATTCTGATAACCCTATGATAAAATCATCCAGAAACACAAGTACATAGTTCGTCATCATTTAAGGAGGCCATCTTAATCTGAGGCGGTGGCCTCTTGTTCTCCCCACCATGTTCTTTTCAATATTTGATGACATCGGATGTGCTAGGTTAAATACCATGAATACATTTCTTACAGGAAGAGTTGGCTGAAGAACCATCTCAAGTGATGGGTACTTCAACCAGCTCACAGAAGTGTCACCCTCTCCCTTGGTGTCTCTGAGGGGAGGCATGGAGCACCACTGGAAGCCCAGTTTCTTTCAAGTGTAGCATATTTATTTTCTGGACCATTCCATTCCACACCATTCCTAAATGGGACTCTATATCTGTATATCTGAGTATAAATAGAAACAGTCCTGATCTGGTTTCCTCTGAGAAGGGAAATCTGGTTTCCCCAATAAGCCCCTTCCCTGGGCTATTCCAGGATTAATGACAGCATTGCTGATGGGCAGCTTTGGCTTGTGTTTTGTTTTTAAGGGTGCTGGGTCTCGGGAGGCCTGGCATTTAAATGCAGCCAGCATTGGCATTTCTTAATTGCAATGGGGCAGCCAGCCACAACCAACACTGATTATGCCTAACTCTCTCTTTTTCAAAAATGCCAATGTTTCTTTTGTCTGTTCTGCAAATGTGGCTAAATGGGTATTTAGCCCTGTGGTTTGTGTTATGCAACAGTTCCTGATTGTTTACTTGGGAGCCAAAGCACAGCGAACTCACTGACCAGGAGAGAGGGAAGGGCAGAACCCAACCTTGTCTCATTTACCCTGATTGTAGTCAAAGCAAACCACAATAACTGGTTCACCCATCTGACCAACATGTACTGGAGTGAAACGATTGCCCCTAAGAGGTGGTTCTAGGAGCTCTAGCAGGAAGCCTTTGCTTTCAGTTCTCCTCCATCTTGCCTATGGCAGAACTGATGAAAATGGAATACAGACAGAACTGTCTGTATTCCAAGGTACGCGGCCTGGTTCTTGAGAGATGAGCAGTATACTGTAGCACTAACACTTGGCTGCAATAAAAAACAAGTTTTCTTAGATGCTAAATAAAATGATTTCTCTTAGGGGGTGCGTGAGCAGACAGAATCCAAGACCAAACAGAAGGACCCCCCACGTTCTCATTAAAACCAAAGGATTTCTGTGCGCATACGAACAAATCAACAGTTAGAAGGAAGCTGCTGTATACGCAGGTTCGGCAACAGTTTTGCCCTCAGTAGTGGATGATGTTGGTGCTCTGCTCAGCTCTCTAACTGGTTCTTGGTGGTCATTCCCCGTTTTGTACCTGGGATCCTCTTTGTAAGACCACTCCGGGGCTGCTTCCTCTGATCCACTGAGAGCAGCAATATCTGGGAGCTTATATGCCCACCCCCCCCCCCGATCCCCACCCCAGGGCAGGCCCATGGCTAATAACTGACTGGCACAGGAGTACAAAAGCCCAGCTCTTTTGCCTTAAGGTGAGGCAAACCACTAGTTGTAATAAACTCTCCAAAGATGCTCTCAGGACCTCACCAAAGCTGGGACGCTGGCTGCAATGGCTCCTTTGCTTGGTTTCCTGCCACCCACGCCGCTCTTCTTTTCCCACTCCCTTCCTGATTTCTCCTGAAAGCACTTCCTTAATAAATCACGTGTACATAAATCCACATCTAAGGGACTGCTTCTGAGGAACCCAACCTAAGACAACTTCCATTTGTTTATGAGCTATATTTATCACGTATGGATGACTGAATGCCAGGTATCAACAAATCACTGCGTGAGGAATAGAGGGGAAAAAAGAACAAAAATTCCTCATATTCCCAGCCACAGCAAAGAATATCTACATTCAAAATATCACAGAATGGCTAGAACTTGAGGGTTACTGGAACGTCATTTGTCACAGGAGGAAGGGAAGCTTCGAGAGGTGGAGTAATCTGAGACTATAGAGTCACCTGGAGCCTCAGTCTTTTAACTTCCAATCTAGGGCTCATCTTAAGGTATCCTTGAAATAGCAAACATCAAAAAACCTGGAGGAAGAGACTGGTCTATGTTCATTGAGGATGCTTTTAGAATATATAAAAATAACATGACTAAGGCCAATGTGGCCTGTACTTTTTTTTTTTTTTTACTGTTAATTTGAGATGTTCACTATTTTCATATTCCATGATATCACCCTAGCAAAACTAAAATTCTAGTTTCTTCTGAGGTGGATACTGCTCTTGGTACAGAATGCTTTCTCTCCTGAATTAAAAGGAGGCATATAAACTATATGGTATTTATGAAAGAATCAGTGGTGGTTGTGTTGCTAAACTCATTGAGTTTTGGCATTTTCCGTTATTGTCTACTTTCTTCTGGAGACAAGATGAACAGCTTGGTAGGTAAATGATGCTAATCAACATGATCTGTGTTTTCCTAGAAAAAGTACGTAGGGTGAAGAAGACACCTACGGCCAGGACCCCCATATCCTGAACCCATTATCTTTGTGAATAGTTTTTCCAAAACCCTGGGCTGCTTGTGCCTTCTTCATAATTTAGGCATAAATGCACACCACATTATTAATTTATTTAATCTTTTAAAAATTGATTTTAATGGACTGACCTTTCAAACTCAGCATTGTTCTAAATAATATCTATAAAATCAAAAGTTTTGTGGCTAACCATGTTTTCTTAATATACATCACAATAGACAAAACAATTATTAAAATTTTAAAAACAGACATCTTCTATCATCCTCTTGAGCTCATTTGGCCAGTCATGGAGGATGCATGTGTTATTTGGGAGTTCACTGCTACAAATGTGGGGTGGAGTCACATGCTTTTCATTCTTGCCTACATTTCTACATGTCTGACCCGTGTAGAGCGTACACAGATAGGCAATGGAAGCTTGACAAACAGGGACTCAAAATCTAGGATCTGGTGGCCCATGGGCATAGAAGTGAACGTTTGGGGTGCATGTGAGTACTTTTATCTTGGGATCAGGGCACCCATAGAACAAGTGATTTCCATCATTGTTCATATTCATTAATTTGTGGTTACCTTAGAGCTGGGTGAACAGGGTGGTCAAGGGCTTTGAAATCACATCCTACTAAGGATGGTTGAAGGTATGAGGGCATTTATCTGGGAGAAACGAAGGCAGAGACAACTCAATGGTTACCACAAGGAATAGATATTAGACTTGTTCTATGTTAACCATTAAATTATGTGTGATTTAACTTAAAATTCTTTGGCATAGATACGTGTTTGTTGTAATTTGTACCCTAGAGGGGGTTGGTAAATCCCCAGTTGGTAACTGGGGATACACATTTTTAGGATGGGTAGCTAGCATTTGAAAGGTTTTTATGAGGAGCACACATTCCTGAGAGAGCTACTCTAAGTGCTTCCATTCCCTTTGTCTATGATCAACTGGAAGGTTTGCCAATTAACATAACGGATGTTAGGAATGATTTTTTTATTGGTGAAATAAGTGTTCAAAATATATGAATTGGCTAAAAATACTGGGCAGATACTAAAATACCACATAATATAAACAGGGTGTGTGAGTGTGTGTGTATAGTTTACATATATATAGTGAGTCTGGAGTTATGCCATTAACCTAAAGTTTAAATTTGCTCCTTCATTATTCATGGTTAGGGGATTCTCTTGACCACTGGTTCTTACCTGTAGGGCTTGTTAAAAGCCAGATGGCTGAGATAGTAAGTGATTCTGGGGTAGGACCCGATAATGTGCACTTCTAAGATTCTCATTATCTGCTGCTGCTGCTGCTGCTGCTGCTGCTGCTCATTCAGGGAACACACTTTGAGAACCACTCCTTTTATCTGATCTGTCTACAAGGTCACCTGAATCCTGCCATTAGAATATTACGTGCTTATTGGAATGCCCAAAAGAACAGAAAGCTGGTACTTCATTATTCTTATAGAACAAGTGGCCCAATTAGCATTGTGTCTGCTTGCTAATAAATATTTGAACGAGGGAAGAATGAATCCTTATAACAAAATACCTAGTTTCAAGGTCAGAAGGGAGGAGACCTACAAACTTCACCTACTCTAACTACATCTGCTAAAATAATTACTGAGAATTACCAAATTGGCAGAGGACAATTTGCAACAGACTCCAAAAAACACCACCACCAAGCACAGAGAGGAAGTTATAGAACTTTCTAAGAAATCTGCCCAAAGTCTGAGTTGGGAGACTTGGAAGAAGTGAGTTCCCTGTTCCTGGAAGTATTCAAAGAAAGGCTGGCCTACCAGTTGGTGGCCTTTGATGGATGTGATTCATTTATAAGATGGGACACTGGGTCAGGTGATGTGTAAATTCCCTTCCAAACCTGGGGTCTCTGGCTCTATGAAGAAAGACAAGGTGTACATATAGTGTTGATGCCACAAGCCCAGGTCTCCTCATAAGAATGGGTTCTTTGTAGCAATGAAAATTGGGATTTGTGGATTAGCTGGGGCAAATCCTTTAATATAGTTCCTCAGTATCTATTATATTTCTTCTACAAGACTGTCACAGACATCAGAATTTTTATGGACCTAATTCTTTCTACCCTCTCATTCTTCTTGGGAAAGGTCTACCATGCGGGAAGAAACACTATCTGTTCCTCAGTATTAAAGTATATACACTGTGAACACAAGGAAGTCATTTCCCAAGCCAGCATACTCCCAAGAAGGAGCTGACTCACTTGCAAATTCTGCTTCCGTGAAAAGTACCAACCTAATTGTTATTTCTCAGATTAATCTGATAATCTCATGGCAAACATGGGCATTCACCCAGACTTTATCATTTTCACCTTTGATGGAGATAATTTTTTTTTTTTGTCTTAGATAACAGTTCTGCTATGTCTCTCCTTAAAGAAACCAGGACTCTGAACAAACCCACTGCACACCAACCTACTAAGCAGTTAAGCTAAGAGACTGGCTGGAAAATTATTTGCTCTAGAAACGAATTCACTGCAGGGTTTCTTAAATAGCAAAGTTACGCGCTTACATTCTAGCATTTTACAGATCATTAAGTACTTGACACAGAGAGTGGGAACAAAAAATAAAAAAGTCCCGGCCAAAGTGTCGGGAGTCCCAGCTGATGGCAGAAGAGCTCCAAATGATGATAAAGTGTCTCTGAAGTGATTGGGTAAGTCAATGGGGACAGAAGACTGATTTGCTAAATTAGATTTACCCAAATCTGCAGTTGCTTGAGTCACTAGTGGGACTGTAACTACCTCAGTGTGCAAATTTGACTTCTCCAGTTACTCAATTTGGCATTGACTACCATTAACACAGAATAGATTTAAAAAGCACTTTGGATTAGAGTTTGCAGGCAAAGAGCCTGGGGATTTTTGTAAACCCAAATCCATCTTTGTACAGAGAGCACGAACTGAGAACATCAGGGCAAAGGAAGCATTCTGTGGCCAATTGCTCAGATGTTTATGCTGGGTCAATCTCCACTCAGTGTGAGTTTTCTACGTTCAGTTCTATCACTGAATCCACGTTTGATTGCGGATAGTGTCAAGGCACCATTTCAAAAAGTTCAAAACATGACTCTCATAAACATATAGAATGAATGTGTGTTGAAGATTTATTAACTCATTAATGAGAGAACCAATAGGATGGTAAAAGCTGGTTTAAAGATAATTCATACACAATACTGGAATAAGATTGCAAACTTAAACACAAAGCTGGTTAACATCTCACAGAGCAATAAAACTATAACCTTTGTAGTTATCTTTTCCACCAGACAGAAATCATTTAAATTTTGATCACACAAAAATCTCCAAATTAACAAACATATAATTTCACAGTGTCTGGACCCTGATCAAAAGTTAATAGAAAGTCAAAGAAAGAGAATTAGATAATCCTTGAGTGGGTCCATTGGACAATGCACCAGTATGTCAAGTGAAAAGACATGCATCCACTGTTTTGCCTTATTTCCAAGTTTTGGATGATATTCTTAATAAATACAAACAGGTAAAATTTGGTAGCACCTACCAGGTGAACTTCTTTTGTTTTGGAAGGCCGAATGAATATTTATTTTTTCTCCTCATGTCCTTAGTGAAGAAGAATTAAAAAAAAAAAAACAAAAAAAAACTTATGCCCACATTTCTCAAATCCCAAGAGGCACATTAAAATCTCCTGGGAAGCTTTAAAACAATGCCTAGTTGACACACCAGACCAATTTAATCAGAATCTCTTAGAATGGATCCCAGAAAGCAATATATTTTAAAGCTTCCCAGGTGACTTTAATGTACATCCAAGATTGAGGACCACTGTACTATTTAGAATCAATATACATCTGTGTGTATGTATGTGTATACATAAATTTATTTTGAAATTAAAATCAAAGTCATGTATGTTTTATCCCATTTTTACTTTTAATTGCCTTATGAAAATTTCCACTAATCATTAAATATGGCTCAAATACCATTTTTAAAGACAGCATTGTGGTCCATCATATAATGTATTGTGATTTATTTGGCTACTCCCCTATTACTGTATGTTTAGTGTTGTTTTCCTTCCCTTCCCCTCTCTTTTCTTTCTTTTTGCCATTGGAAGTTAGACTGCCATGAATGGCACAAAAGTTTTATCTACATCTTGGATTATTTCCTTATAATGGATTCCTGGGAGTGGATTTACAGGTCAAAAAGAGGGAATGTTTTAAAGACATCTGAGATCTATTACCATAAATGCTTTCTACAAAGGCTTACCAATGTATACTTTTTAACTTGTGATTTCCTCATTTTTTAATTTATAAAATACCCCAGAGTGTTTAAAATTTATTTTTTTCTAGTTTCCTCGGTGGTCATTTTTAATTTAACTTTTTAATTCGTGCAAAATTTATTTTAGTGTACATATGGATAGAGTCAAAGTTCTCATTTGATATTTTTTCCGAAACAGTTCCCTTTTCAACATCATTTGTCAAATAATTCATTCTTTCTCCGTTAGTTTATGATTCAAAGAAGTTTATAATAAAATGTGTAGGTTAATGAACTGTATTTTGTAAACATAGACTCAAGAGATGTACATGAAGAAGGTTTAAACTCCTAACAAACTAGTTTGAATGTATTCTTGTCTAAGTCTTAACCATTATTATTTCTTAGAGACACCTAGTTCTGGTTTTAACTCTCACTCATTTATAGAACACTTAGGTGTTGAAAAACAATGCAGAGCTCATCCTCTCTAAGATGGTTTTAATCTGTCTGCAAGCAGCTTGTAGCTTTGCCAATAACAGGTCTGCCTAAATCCATCTGTTCTATTTTACATATTCTCCCTCTGTAATATTGTCTATACCCTTGTATTATCTATGAAGAAAGGTTTTGCTACATAATGTCCCAGAATGATTTATTACCAAATCTGAATTTAGTGGGATCTATTTATATTTTTAAAAATTTTTTAATCACTATAGTCTCACTGTTCTTGTTTAATAGCCCTACTTAAAATCAGTACATGAAGCTCAAAGTTATCAAAGCCTCATGACACAAAGGAAAAGGAAGCTAGAATTTTTAATCATGTTTAAGAAAACGGAAACATTTTTACTAAATGGAAGACACAAATCTTCTCATTCCTAACCCACACGATTGATTCCGGTGTTAAATCGTAGAAAAGGTAGCCTTGCCTACTAATTTTTTTAATGAGTCTTACTTTACTAGTAACTGTAGTCCTCAGCTCCTAATTAGCTTTGTTGAGTAGAGAAACCTTTATCATGCATCTCCTATCGCCAGGCATTGTATAGATCACTAGTGATTAAGTGTTACAAAGAGGAACAGGCCTCAGTGAATTCCCACCCCATAACCCTGTGCCTGTAAAGGAAATAAGATACCTGTGTGCATGGGTGTGTGTTACTATTCCAGAAGCTGGTAGGAGCTTGCTCTGACCCACGTACCCTTCTCACACCCAGTTTCTGTACAGATCAAAAAGTTATTTGCTCATTTGAAGGACACATGCAAGATGGTGGATAAGAATTCAGGGTGCCATCCGTGGCCAGGGGAGCAGGCATTGCTTGATGGCCCTTTAAGCAATCGGTTTGAAGTACTTTGCTGCACCAGTGAGTCTGTGAGGTACCATGCTGAGTTTTGGAAACTCGGCAGGTTGGCGGTCATGGTCATTACACTCACCTGCTTGGACCCTGTGGTTTGGCAAACTCCAACAGGCAAATGTTCTCTTACCCAAAGGCTAGGCTTTGGGCTGTCCTGAGCCTTGAGGTGGGGGAAGAGAACCCTCCATATCACGTCAAGTACGCTTGGCTAACACATGGCTGGGCTCAGGGGTCACACTGGGTCTCATCAACATTTCCCTTTAGATGAAGAAACAGTCTGAAGCCTCCTGAGGTCAATGAGGCAAAGAGCAGCTTGGATCTGTTTTAGAAGAAGTTCCTGAGGCTCTGGGACTGCCCAGTGCATTAAAAAAAATCCTCCAGACCTGAGGCACTTTGCCTCGGGGAACCATTTTTTCATTGGCGGATTCTGAATAGCTGCTTTCTCCATCCACTGCAAGGCCTAAATCTTCCTCTTCTGCTGCCCCTCCTGCCCCCAAAGTGTTTACAAAGCAAGTAGTTCAGGATGGGACAAGTTGCTCAAACAAAGCTTCATGTTTCTAGGAACTTCATAGCAGGACCCTCCTCTTTTGGGATTTCACAAGCTATCTGCAGAGAAGAGCTTCTCTACTGGAGGTAGAAGTGAAGGGAAAAGGAGGTGGTCTTGGGCTGGCTTCTCCCAGGAGCCAACCCTGAGTCAAGAGTCTATAAGCAAGGGGTTCATTGAGGGGATGTTCCCAGGGGAGACTAGGAAGGGAGAGGAGAAAGTAGGCCGAGAAAGGGAAGAAGGTAAGCAAGGATGGTTCTCAGCATCAGACTCATTCTCCAGGGGGAATCTGGAGTCTGAAATGCACCACAGAGTGTACCCCATCTCCAGGCCAGAGAGCTGGGCGTCTGTAGTGCTACATCAGCCAGTCATTGGCTAAAGCCACTTATGGAGTTCAAAAAATCCCAGGCATTTCTGGCCTCTGTGTGGATGAAGCAACTCTCTCTATGGGTAAAGTCACACATTGCTTTTAGCAGCAAAACATGCAGAAGCCGTGCAATGGGCTGGTAGAGGCATCCAAGGGGATCTTGGTGCCTGCGAGAGGAGCCCCCTGGGGATGGAAATTTCAGCTCAGGCTGAGCAGTACCCCAGAACTAAGGAGGAGCCATCTTCCCCGAGGCAGGTGGTAAGCCATCTGTGGGCTCTGTGGGAGCAGGAGGGCACATCCTGATCAGGGAACCCTGCCAGTCAGCAGGGGGGAAGGCCTGGCCAGGTCACCCTGAAAACTGCCTGGCCAGCCCCTTTGAGGGTGTCAACACCCTTTCTCCAGTCCCAGGGTGTGCATGACATGTAGATCAAAGAGTGTTTTTATGACATTAAACTGTATACACAGCTGTCAGACAATTTGTATTAGCACTCCAAATGCACCTTTGGAGGTATTGCCGAGTGACACCCCAGAGCGGAGCTGTCCTCCACATAAAAATGGCATTTTCCACTCTGGGAAGTCCATCAGCACTCCTAGTCCTGCTGCGTGTCCAGAGCTCTTGGATGATCATCTGCTCATTCACAGCCCTAGTAGTAGAGGGGTGATCATTGAACACCCAGTGTCTGCCAAGCACTACGTAGCCCCTTGCGTGTGATAACTCAGTGTCATAGTCCCAACGACTCCATGTGAGGTGGGTGCCTTTATCATCCCCATATTATAGAGAGGAAACCAAAACAGAGGGGTTAAGTAAATGTCCCAGGGTCACCTAGCTAGTAAGTGGCAGAACCAGGATTTGAACCCAGAGAGTCTGAATCCACAGTCCTCACCACTGACTACTGAGCTACAATACCATGGACAGACAGCCCTATGAGCTTATGCATAGATTCTGGATGTGAAGAAGCTAGGGTTTTAGCAGAATTCAGTTCAAGGCCTGGTAAGGGAATCCTACTCTAAAAGATATAACCTGCATTGGTTCCCTCCTACTCTTCTCACAGTGTATAAATTGAGGAATCAGACACAAGGTCAAGACCACAGTTCTTAGTGTTCTTAGAGCCTGGTTATGGTCTTCCTTATCTCACTGTCTCATTCAGATAGCTCCTCAGTTATGTTCTTGCTTAGAAACAATATTTAAGAACAGTTAACATTTAATAGGTCCTTAATATGTACCAGGTGCTATACTTAGCACCCCACATGCATTATTTTATTTATTCCTAGTACTATGCCTATGACATAGGAGTCTATTGTTATCTCTATTGTTTTTTAAGATGGAGAATCTGAGCCTTAGGGAGGTTTAAATATTTTGCCTGAGGTTACACAATTAGTAAGTGGCCCAAACATAAATCTTTTTGACTCTAGAACAATTACTTAAATTAATGTCAAGAAAAATTATCCAAAACTTGGAAGTAAAGAAAAAAAAGATGATAGCATTTTTTTATGTCATACTGGAACATTTTCTAATATACTTACCCAAGGATTATCTAATTTTCTAGGGGAATGTTCCTTTGTTTGGCTTATTATTTTTCTCTCTTCTTTAATAGCTTTATTGAAGTATAAATAACATGCAACTAATGCACATATCTAATGTACGATCTAACAAATTTTGACATATGCATTTTGCTATGAAACCATCACTGTAGTGAAGGTAATGAACATACTGAACACCTTCAAAAGTTTTTGCTATTTACTCTTGATTAGAGACCAGACTGTCAAATTACATATTACTTTATAAAAGACTGAGCACATGACTTTTGTCCAGTAGAGATGCCAATGATATCTCTCTAGTAGAAAAGATAATTCCAAGGGTTATAGAATTGTTGCCTGAGAGGGCATTAATCAGTTTTGAACCCAATTTAACAAATTTATTTTAACCTTCCTTTCCTGACTGACTATATAAATCTTTGTTCCTCAAATACTCTGTGAACAAGCTTACTGGTTTTCCCACTGATGAAGCAGTAAATAAATCTTTGACATATACTCACTGTATATTCTTGTGAGACTCATGTTCTAATTCTTTGGAAATTATATTTTGCCACTACTGAGTTTTCACGTGTGTCTCAGTATGAGCAGATGTATAAAATGTCCCAAGAGCAAATCAGAGCACATATTGTACTGTCTACCTAAGGGTGGTAGAGTTCTAGATGGTTCTAGAAGATCATGGCAGCCATATAAGCAAGCAAGCTTATGAGTCAAACTCAACCTTGTTTGGCATGTCCTGGTGAAGTGACCTATCAAACACAAGTGTGCAGAAAATTTATGCCTTAAGTTTCTCTAGCTTCCTATTCTTTTCATTTCCCCAGATTTGAGATTTCCTCTCCTGTAGCTGCACAAATATCCAAAATTTCCATAAATTCACTTTCTAGGAGGAATGGTTATAGGCAAACAGGCTTTTCTGGGCCTGTAGTTCATTCATCTGGAACCCCGAGGGGATACAATGAAAACAGAAGATCTCATAAATAACAAAATGAAACGACAAAAGCCACCCAGGAAAGGTTAGCCTGCTTTAATCACAAGTGCAAACATGGTTCCCTTCAAATAGATGTATGTATTCCTTTTTGGAGGTAGCAGCAGGTTTGCTTAACATTTTCCAAGGGATCAGATCTCATGCTTATTAATCATTGCTCCCTCAGGAGCAAACCTGATGAAAGTGCATACCTACTTAACGTTAACTGTAATCCTTCGAATGTTAGCTATTTCTTTTGCCACAATATCCTCCTGCTTCATCTGGCCAGCTTCCATCCAACCTTCAAAATTCAGCACAAATGGCTTCTCCTGGAGCAGGTTGGCAGCCTGGACCAAGGCCCCCTCTGGACTCTCGTGTGGCTCTCAGATATCCTGTCCTAGTACTTCTTGCTTCATGCTACATTGGCCTCTTTATGTCATCTGCTACACTGTGAGAGGTTCTCAAATTCTCCTTGAGGCACAAATCCTCTGTACATTTGTGTTTTGACAGTCACTCCACCAGTACGCTTTTAATCTGAGTGCCTTTCACACAGAAAGCAGCAAGTAATAGTTGTAAGGACGAGGATCATTCGTATCTCATGCTTCTTTATAACTTTCTTTGTTTGACATGATGCTGTGCTCTCAAATTTGAGTATACAGTTATGTATCGCTTAACAACGCAGATATGTTTTGAGAAATTTATTGTTTAGGCAATTTAGTCATTATGTGAACATCATAGAGTATACTTACACAAACCTGGATAGTATAGCCTACTACATACCTAGGCTGTGTAGCCTGTTGCTCCTGGGACTACAAACCCGCACTGAATATTGTAGGCAATTGTAACACAATGGTAAATATTTGTGCATCTAAATATAGAAAAGGTACAATAAAAATATGGTATTAAAATCTTATGGGACCACCATTGCACATACAGTCTGTTGTTGACAACTGAACCATTGTTATTAGATCCATGACTGTCACGTTTTCTAATTTTTTTACAAAACTTTTTGGCAACAATCTTCCTTTGACCATTTAAGGCAATATATTTTCAATCAATGTGAGCATGTTAAAATTTATTGGAGAGTCCAATAAGTAATTTAAGAAATTACGCACACACATTTACCCATGAAGCCTTGGTATCCTAGAAACTGAAGGTGCTGAGGGTTTAAGAACACAGGTAAGTGTTGGGACAACTCTGAGGTTTCTTCTCCAGAGGACTTGGAGACCATTCTTGGCCATTTGGGCATCACTTTCCAAGGGCTTGACTAATGCACCCAGAAAAGCTAGCCTCATGCAATGTTTATCAGGGGACTCTGGTTCTAAGCAGATGAAAGGTGATCAAAGCCTCTGGAACAGAAAACCATGAAGCCATACATACCACCCCTCTTCCACTTATTTAGACTCAACAGGCTCTTTCAGAAATGCCCCGGACAACCAGAACCAGCTCTATTTCCAAATGGTTTTTGGACTTTGGTTGAAAGATAAGTTTTAAAAGTAAGTGATTTTCTGAAGCAAATGAGTTCCCTAATTATGAAAATATAATTTCTAAATGGAATTGTAGAATTAGATATCTTGAAAAGGTCTGAAACTTAAAGTCTGTTTATTTTTTTCTTTAAGAAGGGACGTTGCTAAAGGAGTGCTAGTCTCCTCAAAGTGTAACCCAGGACAGGCGGCAGCATATGCAGGGAACTTGTTAGAAATGTTAAATTCATGAGCCTCACCCTAGATCTGATGGAATGCAATCTCTGAGGGTGCGGCCCAGGAATTTTTTAACAAATTCTCCAGGTGATCCTGATGGTCACTAAAATTTGAGATGAGCAGAACTAAAACTTTCTGGAGGGTCAGCTATTCTTTTTGGGAAGGAAAATAATTAGTTCTACACGGTTCCGGGTAGACCAGGACTTCTAAAAACTTAGTTGTATAAAAACCACCTGGAGAGCTTGTTAAAACACAGATTCCTGGGCTCCAACTCTAGAGATTCTACTCTAGTCAGTTAGGGAAGGGGTGTATGAATTAGCATTTCTATGCACAGTGATGCTGTTGGTCCATGGACCACACTTTGAGTACCAACGACAGACATCCAGGAAGCTCCAAGCTAGGCCTACATGATTACAAAAGCTTCAGACCATCTAGATAAAACATCACGAAGGCTTTTAACACTTATAAAAATGATTAGTGTTGAAGGAGGGAAAATATTAACAACTGAATTAGATGGTGTGTTGGGGTTGGCTATGGAATATTTTATGGGTCCTCAGGGGTCTTCCCTGCACCCCATGCCCTTATCCTTAAAGCCAAGTATAACTTTTGTTGGCTTCTGTGCATACATGTGTTTAATAATCCCCATACAATTCAGTCAGGAAGAACAATTTCTTAGGTCTCATTACCCCATGGGTATGGGCTCAAGATGATTAGATTGAAGGTGTTCTCCTTCCCTCTTTGTACCCATGCAACCACTAGATGGACAAACCCAGGCCAGCCTAGTGGATCATCAGATACACCCTATGGAACAGAAAGAAGTCATCTTAGCTAAGGTCACTCTAGACCAAGCAGCCACCAGTCGATTCAGCAACTAACTGCAGCGTGAGTCCAGATGAACTCACGACAAATTTCTGACTTACAGAATCATGAGCTAAATAAATGGATGTAGTTTGAAGCCATTGAGTTTTAAGTTGAAACTCAATTTGTTACATGTAACTGACATACTGAGTGTATCTCAAAAACATGCTCTCGTGCCATCATCCACTCTCCCTGCTCTGCCCTCTATACACAGCAGTCAAATTTCATTCTTTTATGTTAGGAGGTTTAGAGACAGTTGGTCTATCAGTGTGAGTAAGTAGCAGGCAGCAAGTAGAGCAGAAATGAAGCAGGCTTGGAAGGCACATTGGTAATGGAAGGTGCTGTCTTCACATCCTTTACTAAAAGAAAATAGGCCAAAAGGAAAAAAGAAAGCCTGACTTAATCTAAATTTTTCATATAGCATCTCAGGAACAACCAGTGATTCTATTCTTAGCTTCTTTCTCTGTTGAAGCTGAAATTTCTTTCCAGTTTAATGCCGATCTTGGTCTAAAAGGGAATACTCAAGTTGTGGGCCAGGACAGGAAGAACATTGTTGGCAAAATAAAATTTTGTCATCTCCTTTCATTTCAGGAGCCTGAAAAAGATCACTGTAGGGCTGGCCCCAGATGCCACCACTGATGGGCACAGGCGATTGTTGGTGGCACCTCTTACCCACTCTGCTGATGGTCATTCATTAATGAAAGCTCAGGGGCAGTCTGGGCAGAACTAGGGTGTTCTCTGCAGCTTCTTCAGTCTTTAGGGAGTAAAAGAGATCCTTGCCTTTGCCGTTGAGAAATTGCCTGTTCTTTTTAAAACTTTGGATCATTTGGGTCTTAATCAGATGCATGAGGCATCAGATGCTTGAGTGCGTAGAAACACCAACCACAGTTGACATTCGTGAAGCACTCACTTTGTGCCAAGCAATATCTACCTCTTTACGTGTGCTAAGGCTCACAGCAACCATTTATCATCACCCCGACTTTACACGTGAAGAAACTGAGGAACAAGAAGGTTAAACAACCTCCCCTTTATTTAAGAGCACCTGCCCTTAACCCTTACATGAAATTCTCACCAAATGCAGGACAGTTCCCGGACAAGATAGATGCTCAATAAATATTGTGCCTGACTATGTGAGCTGAGCCCTAACAGGGACTTTGTACCCTGGGGGCTGGTGAACACATCTATAGAATGAATATTAGTGATGGGGCATTTATTTATTCTCCTCTTCTGTCACTATCTCTCCACTTAAAGGGCCACTCTTGGCACATCTATTCTTTCTGGATTTCAAGGGGGCCATGAAATTAAAAGGCAATTTCATAGGAAGTTTAGGAGACTTGTCTGGAAAGTGAGTTTTCTCAGCAAGCATGTTTTCGCTCAGATTGTGTGTGCATCGTGGATGAGGGCTGGGGTACTGAGGGATACTCTGAGTGTGGTGGGCAGCAAAAAGACCCACCCACCTGCCACTGTCAGGGTGGCTTGCCTCTTTTTCTCTTCTCTATAAGATGTTTTAGTCAAATATCAAATTTTCCTAGGCTCGGCCAATCATTTTGTCTTGACTGACAGGGAGAACCTTGTCACAAGTGCAATTTGCTGTCTCTCTCAATAAATAGGTCAACCCCTTTTATCTCTGTCTTCTACCCCCACCCTACATACACATACAGATATGCACAGAACACACACACACACACACACACACACATACACTCCATCTTCTCTTTTACTCTAAACCAAGAAAATTCAATATGAGACCCTGTCTTTAAAACATAATGGCTCAGAAATAGCTCAGAATCAGCGCAGAATCAATACGTCCTCAGCGAAACCACTGGAATACTAAGTTTTCCCAGCAGGCTTCAGACAGAAGCAGAGCCAACATATTCAGGCATAAAATGAATTTCAATGAGCTCCGTTAAATAATGCCGAAGCTTGAGGACACTCGTTAGTTACCTAGGCTGAAGGGCATGCAGTTTTGAAGTCTCAGACTTCGGTAGAGGAATGTTTAAAATTTCAGTCATGAAGTGAATTAAGATACTTTCATTCCTTGCCAATTTTGGAAGCAGAAAGATGATTCTATATGGGGACAAGATGGGACAAAGGAAAGGACAATGCTCATGATTTACGTAAGCTCTTGGGGTTTCAAATATGGATGCAGTGGTAAATAAGCAAGTCACAGCGCCTTATCATGAGTCTATTTAATTATACATTCATTTAATACACATTTGAGGCCCGGCACAATGGCTCAACCTTGTAATCCTAGTGCTTTGAAAGACCAAGGTGGGAGGATTGCTTGAGGCCAGGAGTTTGAGATCAGCCTGGACAATATAGTGAGACCCTTGTCTCTACAAAAAATAAAAAATTAGCCAGTCATGTTGGCACACATCTGTAGTCCCAGCTACTTGGAAGGCTGAGGAAGGATTACTTGAGCCCAGGAGTTTGAGGTTGCAGGAGGCTGTGATCATACCACTGAACTCCAGCCTGGGTGACAGATCAGACCTTGTGTCAAAAAAGGGCACATTTGAGCACCTACTGTATGGAAATTATCAGTATGTGTGTGAAAGGTGAAGAAGGTAGCATTCCTGTGAGCCAGAGTTTATAGTTGAGTTCAGGTCAAGACTTTGGGTCTAGGGACATATGCAGGGTGAGGCTCTAAATACAATACTTTGAAACCCACACTATCCCAGAAACAGTATTTTTTTTAGACTCCCCAGATTCAAATGAATACTCATTCTCCCCAGACATAATTTGACTGCTAATCTAAATTCTCACAATCAGAAACTTTGTTTTACTGATCTCCTGACCTAAAAATTGAGGAGGGCGGATTGGTTGTCTTAAGCATAGAGGACAGAGCACAAGGACGAGATTTGAACAGTCCGGATTCTTTCATGCTGCTATCAGTTCTAGTCACTGAAAGAGATGTCCTACCCACTCCAACCTTTCAGCGTCTCTCAACGCTTTACACTTCTTGTTTATACCATAGAGCATAGTGTGGGGGTTACAAGCAGGGACTCCAAAGTCAGATGGCCTCAGTTCCAACCCTGGCTCTGCCACTCACTGGCTATGTGACTTTAAGCATGCTTCTTAACCTCACAGTTTCCTTATTGGGAAAACAGGAATAATAATAGTTTCTACCTTATAGTCTTTTTATGAAGACTGAATGAGTTAATATTTATAAAAATGATTAGAACAGTGCCTGGCATATAGTAAGTGCTAAATAAGTGTTCCTTTAATAAATTAACATTGTGGATTCAGTTTTATGTCTCTCTTTCTCAAATGTTAGTTCCAATGTATTGTTTTATGTTATTGAGGCACATTATCGTGACACTAGATATCTGATACACAAGGTCAGAGTGATGAAGGCATTATTATTACTACTACTACATTGTCACTACTATTGGTAGCTAACATTCGTTGAATGATTGCACTGTAGTCAAAATTTGATAGGCATTATCTAATTTAATCTTTGCAGTAACTCTTAGAAATAGACCATCAATACCCATTTCTCAGATGAGGAAACTGAGGCTCAGAAAACACTAAATAAACTTCCCTAGAAGTAACATAGCCAGGAAGAGCTGGTTCAGTCCCAGGGGATCTGAGGAATATGCCAATCTGGATCATTTGAGGATGCACATTTGAGGTTGCACAATAGTGATTGGGAACTAAGGCAAAGAGATGGGGACAGTGTGGTGGCTACGAAAATGTGCCTCATAGAGTTCTGACTGATGACCAACCCCCTCCACCTACACCACACTTTGAGGGTGGGCTAGACTCAAACAGTAGGACAGGGAAAGGGAAAAATACGAACTTTACAGTGGAGGGATCTGGCAAACATGACCATCCCCAAATAATGAAGGGTAATATCACCACTGATGTCATATACATTTGCTGTGCCCCCTGACATGATGTGACAAGTAGGGCTCTCACTTTTGCTGTATTCTTTCCCAAAACCCATCACCCCAGTGCAAAACCCTAGTCTTGTTCAGGTACAAGAGCAACAACAGACGAACCCAAACTGGGGGACATTCTACACGATGCCTGGCCAATGTTCCTCAAGACTATCAAGGTCATGAACAACAAAGAAAAACTGAGAAATTGTCATGGATTCAAGGAGACCAGGGAAACTTGACAACTGCATGCAATGTAAAACCCTGGATTGGTCCTGAAACAGAAGGAGGACATTAATGGAAAAGCTGATTGAATCCAAATAAAATCTGGGGTTTGATTAATAGTAATGTATTAATGTTGATTTCTTGGTTGTGACAACTGTACCATGGTAATGTAAAGTGTTAACAATGGGGGCAATTGGGTGAGAGGTATACTATCTTTGCAAAACATTCCAAAATAAAAAGTTTATTTAAAAAAATATGCCCCCTACCCCAAGATTGTAATTTGATTGGTTTAGGATATTGCCCGGGCTTTGGAATTTCTATAAGATCTCAGGGTATCCATAAGATCCCAGGGTATTCTGATGTGCAGACAAGGTTTGGAAACCACTGATCTACATTCTAAAGAGCTATGCAGTTGAGTGTTAAAGCCAGTGTCGTTTAAGTAAAGCTGTGGCGGTCACAGGAGCAGCTGTGTTAGGTGGTCCTACTTCTCTAATTTCTTCTCTGCAGTCACAGGGTGGTGGTTCTTTCAGGAACAGCCCTCCTTGCTAATAGACTGCATTTATTCTCATATTTATTCTCAGAAACAGAGGATCCGATCTCTTTAGTGGAAGACTCTAATGTACTGGTCAGGTGCCCCTAATCCTGACCTCGTTTCATGCTGGCTAAATGGATATTCAGATATAACCTTCCAGCCTGCAATGAATTTATTCCTGAGAAGCTAGGTGAATGGAATGCCTGTAAATCAATTCTTATTTTAAGTACATAGTGGAAGCCGATTATTTAAAGGTATTTTGAAGAGAATCTGTGGGCAATGAGAGGTTCCTCCTATAGCAGGCCTCCTATGTTAACTCATTTATTTTTAGAAATTCAGGCCCTATGCCTTCTTGCAGCAGGGCACTTTCATAGTCTAGGCATCTTTCCTCTTCCTGCTCAGTAAAGCTGTAGCTATTATAATAGATACTGGAGGTGCCCTGCACAGCTTCCTGCTACGCCTTCCTGGCAGGTACACCTGCTCCCCAAGTGTGCTTACTATGGCTCACAGTTCACACCTGTGACTTCCCTGAGCCCCCACCTTTGACCAACAGGAGCCACCTCCCCTACAGATGTCTGGGAGTTTACATGCCCCTCCACTCCATGCCGGGTGGGGCCGATGACTGATTAATATCTGACTTCCAAAGCCAGGCCCTGTGTCTCACGGCAGGAGTAACCATGATGCGTCCACACTCCAGAGCCCCTCCGGGATCAGGCTGAGGCTAGTCTCCAGCTGCGACCACATCCTCCTATCCCGCCCTGTCTCCCTCGCTTTCTTATAGGCTTCCCCTGAGAATCTTCCCTCACCTAATTACTTGCACACACTCTGCTGCATTTAGGGGGAAAGTGAAGTGTCAGCAAGGAGCCAGACCAGTGGGGGGCCTGAGAACCTGGTGAGGGGTCTGGCTTTTGTTCAAAGAGCATTTCTGAGCCCCGGGAACCCACTACTTCCCTCTGGCAGCATTGGCCTACTGCTGTGTCTTGACCACACCAGCCTTGCCACTGCCTCCGGCTCAGCACACCTGCCTGCAACACTCTTCCCCATCATCACCGGTGCCCTCTTGTTGTGGGGCCTGTTCTTAAGCATCTCCTCCTCGGAGAGGAGAGGCCTTCCCTCACCCTGTCTCTCATGGCTTGCTCACCCCACTGTAATCTCCATTTTAGTCCCCATCCCCGTCTGATGTTTTTCTTGTCCATATCTTGTTTGATGTCTGTCTCTTGCCATTAAAATGTTATTGCCATGAAAGGAGATCTTGCATGACATGTTTGTCCCTATTTCCCCAGGGCCTGGAGCAGCATGTAATAGATGCTCAGTAAGTACGTGGTGAATGGCAGAAAGAGGGAGAGGAATCGGTGGATGCCATGGGCCCCAATGGTGCATGCTGAGGAGCTGCAGTGTTGAGCCCAGTGCAGCCCTCTGAGGCTCGGGAGACACTGACAGGTTTCCTGTGTATCACAGAACAAAGATGCTGCTCTTGCCCCAGCCTCACCGGCTCTGCCAGCCT
Source organism: Varecia variegata (assembly GCA_028533085.1). Classification (NCBI taxonomy): domain Eukaryota; kingdom Metazoa; phylum Chordata; class Mammalia; order Primates; family Lemuridae; genus Varecia; species Varecia variegata. The sequence goes on along the minus strand of CM052436.1, from coordinate 191,875,172 downwards.
GCCCCTGGAGGCCTGTCCCGATCCCTGCCTTCCCGGCTGGCCCAGGCCTCTGCTGCTCTTTTTGGCTCAAGGCAGCCCAGCTTTGGCAGGAAGGCCCACCTTGGCCCTGCAGTTCCCACTGGGCCTCTCCCGAGCAGGGCAGCAGCCCTGAACCCTTGCCCGGCTCCTTGGAAGCCCAGCGAGGCTGCAGGGTGTTTCCATGACCCCAGCAGCTGCTTCACAGAGGCGTTTCTGCAGCTCATGTCGGGGACCCCCCAGGCCTGCTGTGACTGCTGGCTCCACTGAGCGAGTGAAGCCTTTCGCATCACTCCCCAGGTCGCTAATGGCAAACACTGAAAGCCACACGCTCCAAAGCCCCCTGCCTGCCCTTGTAGAGCTCTGCAGGCCGCCCGTGCCTGGCCTGTCTGGCCCGATGATTGCGGACTGAGGCAATCAAGGCTTGCGGGGCCCCAACTCAGGCAGGCAGCCGGGTCTGCAAACATCAAAATGACCCAGTTCAGAATGAGGCCTGGCAGCTGAGAAATGTTAACGGGGGAGGCCGGCGGCTGCGTGACGTGGCCAAGGCGCGCTCCCGGGTAGGAGCATGCGCAGTCTCGGAGGGAGGCACGGAGGGAGGCTGAAGGAGGCAGGACGGCGTCTTCCTAGCATGGAGGGTGGAGTGCTGAAGTGACCCCCGCCATTTGCACCCCTTCGTGCCCAAGTTCGAATCCTCTCCCTCCCTGGAGTGTGGGTGGCACCTGTGAACATGACAGGATGTCACCCGTGATTCGGCAACGGTACGTGGAAAAGGTAAAAGGACTCTGCACAGATAATCACGGCCCCCAATCCATTGATAATCAAAAAGGAGATTATCCGGGGTGGGTCAGACGTAACCAGATGAAACCTTTAAAGGAGGTGAGTCGCCTCTGAGAGGCCATGAGGTAAGGGACTGAGAGTGGCCCCCAAGTGACAGCCAGCCGGGGAACAGGGACTGCGGTCCTACAGTGCCAGGAACCGGATTCTGCCGCAGCCCGAATGAGCTTGGAAGTGGACGGAGCTCAGGCTCCGGCTGAAAATGCAGCCCCGGCTGGCCCTGGACGGCAGCCTTGCGAGGCCCTGAGCAGAGCCCTGCCAGCTGGGCCCCGCTTGTGACCCTGGACACTGTGGGATAGGAACGGGCGTTGCTTTAAGCCACTAAGTTTGCGGTAATACTGTTCCACAGCAATAGCTAGTGAATATACCCTGGTTCCAAGGAGGCCCCTGTGGGTTCCCGGTGCTGTCTCCTCCAAATCAGGGGCTTCTACCCGCTCTTGTCCTCCTTTGTGACTCTACTGGGGGCAGGCTTGTGGGACATTGTGGGGTAGCATGAGGGCTTTGGCCCAAGGTCATGCAGGTGCCAGGGATGTTACCCCACGGATTAACATGGGACTCTGGGCATATTCCTTACGACCTCTTGAAGCCTCAGTTTCCCCATCTGCAAGTGGAAATGTTGCAGCTGCCCACTGCATTTGGCCATGGTTTGCAGTAAATGACTTCATACATCTAGAGCACTGGGCTTGGTGTCTGGTAGCATGTGAAATTTGCAACGACTTAAAATAATTCTCTCCTGCTTATACCCCTGCCCACAGCCACCAAATTAAGTCTAGTTTATACTTTAAAAAGACCTACAGGCTGGGCCTAGGAAAAATTTAATTGTGTTCCAAAGCCAAAATACTTACGTGAGTGCCCTCTCTGTTTAAATATAGGGTCCCCATCATTCTCTCTATTCTTTCTGCCTTATTTTTCTTCACGGCACTTACATTACCTGAAATATCACCCATGATATGTGTTTGTGAAGTTTATGTGTGTGTATGTATATATATATGTGTGTGTGTGTGTGTGTGTGTGTGTGTGTGTATATGTCTAAAGCTGCAGAGGTGTCACAACATGCCGAGTGGTTCAAAAATACCTGGAGTTGGGACCCAACATAGGATTTTAAAAACTAAGTTTGAATGAGTCAAGACCCCCAACTCTTCCTTCTCCATAAAACACTTTGGATTTTGAAATTTAAATGGTCCACTTGGACCCATGGTGTAAAATTTATACTCCCTGATCTATATCAGGGTATTTTCCATCAAAGACCTCTGTTACATTCTTTCAGTTCTAACTTTACCTTCTCTTTTTTTTTGCCTGTGAGGGGTGGAGAGAATCTGTCACTTGCTGAAACTGGCTTCTGAACCACACCACCGGAGATGGTATCAGCATCGATGCCTTATTGATATTGTTTTTGGAAATAACAGTATGATTCTCATGAAATTGGATATATTGGCTCTAACATGGAGCTATGCAGCTCCTTTTGCACCCTGCCCACTCTCCTTATACTTTTTGCCACCTGGAAACTACAGTTCTGTGTTTATTGCCCTGGTATCCTCCCTGAGACTGTGGGAGCTGCCACCTCCCTCCCACTCCCTTGCTGGCAGGTTGGAATTAGTTATTTTCTCTCTCTTGGTCCTTGCCCTATGTCATCTTATTTTTAAAATATTAACAACAGTAAATCAGAGCTTACGTTTTGGCCTGATGCTTAATAACAAATCATTCGGTTCAATTTGCTTGGGGTCCACGGGTGAAATCAGCCCTGAACCCACAAGGTGTCACAAAGGGATGGTTCTCTGATTGCTTCTATCCTAGGATGCCAGAAGCAGCAGGGTCTGCCAAAGCTCCTGGCACATGCTGGTGGGAGGAGCACAGATTGTGGGTGGGTGTGAGTTGGAAGATGTTTAAGGACTCAGAGATTCAAAGATGTGAGCTTGGAGACAGTGGTCACAGTGCCCAGGATAAGGAGGTCTGAGGGATGAGAGGGACAGCTCACTGCCCCAAGAGAGGGTTTGGAACACCAAACGGATGGTAGTTAATGCCACAGAGCCAACTTGAGAATAAGAGATAAAGAAACAAGAGAGACAACGAAGGGAGAGGGGAAGGACTCAGGAGAAATGGTGGTATGGGGGCTGGGCATGGCTGGGCCTTATCTTGAATCAGCAGGAGGAAAGACTCCCCACCTAATTGGGGTGTGGCTGATTGTGGATGGAACTTGAGCTTGAAGGTGAATCTGGATGGGAGTCTCATTGTTAAGGTGAGGGACTTTAGGTAATTTACTTAACCTCACTGCATCTGGGTTTTCTCAGCTGTAAAACCAAACTAATAATAACTTGCAGTTTGTCATAAGAATCTAATGAGATGATATATGCAAAATCTTAGCTCAGTACCTGGCACACAGATGTTAAATAAATAGTACCCAGTAGAAGACCAGAGAATATGTGTTGAATAAATGAACGGTTGAGATATCAATGTGTCAAAGCTAGAGACACACTTGGGGTTGTAGCATTTGGGGTGTCTGGAGATGACAAGTTTACAAAATTGTAGCAGCCAGTTGGTGCCCACTTTATGTCCCCTTGGCACTCACCTTTTCTGTATATTCTGAGTGCCTCTGTGGTTAGGGCTTCGACTTGTGGTGGGGCAACACTCACCATCTTGAGGCTTTCTCCAGTCTCAGGTATAGACTTGGCCTCCCACAGGGCTGGGTGCAAGTTCACAGCCCTGGGAACAGCCCTTAGCCACTGAAGGATGGAGCTGGTGCATAGTACCCTGGCTTCCTTGTCTTTCAGGTAGGGCAATTCAGGCATGTTATACACCTCCTGGGCTGAGCCCCGGCAGGTGGCAACCTGCTCATTAGTGTCCCCTGCACTGGCTTTCTTCCAAGCCTTGTCTAGCTTCTCCACTCACCTACCAGCACTTCCTAGGGTCACCTCCCAAATAAAATATGTGCACTCACATCCTTTTCTCAGGGTCTGCTTCTGGGAGGACTCAACATAAGAGACAGCATTCCAACTAAAGAATTTAGAAGCCTTTAAATTTAATTTTTACTTTTTTGCTTTAGGGGCCCAGTAAACTGAAGCTGGTGCAGGATCTGAAAGAGTGGACAGTTCTTCTGCCCAGGGCCTGATCTTCAGGGCTCTGCCATCTGATATCTGGAGTTGAGAAAATGTACAGCCAGGTATGATAATGCTTTTTGGAAGTGCCTGACTAGGCAGCTGGGTGAGTCAGCTGTGCCCTGCTAACCTATGGACTAACCAAGGAGAAGGCTTTGCTGGGGCCTGCCGCCAGGCTTCCTGCAGTTGCTTGGCTTGTTTTCCATGACGCAGCAACACAGTTGAAAAGCCTTCAGGGTTTTTTCCATTGCCTCCTCCCCTGAGTTCCCATTTCCAGAGTGCTCATTGGGCAGAGGGCTGGCTGAAAATTGTTTCTACCATTATGGGTAGCTCTTGTCATTAGAGGAGAGAGCAGAGATTGCTTAAACAGGGGGGCTTCTATCTAGAGAGATAGAGAAAAAACTTAAAATACAATTGTCATTACCAAGATAGGCCCAAGTGAAATTTCAGGTTTAGAAACATTGCCACAAAACAATAAGAAGTGGATGTTTTTTTCCAGCTTGAACACAGAAAAAAGCTTACTCATCCTCAATGTTCAGAGGAGAAAATTTTCCTCGGAATTTTTCAGATACCTGGGTCTGTGATTGCTTAGCTACCTTTGAGAAATAGAACTAGATGTTTCAGGTGTTCTCTTGACCCGAGGATATCCCAAACTTAAACCTGAGGGCTCCAAGTTTGGCTAGGGAAGGAACAGGAAGGCCTATGGTAGCAGGGTACCAATAAGTCAGGTCTAAGTTCCCTTGTTTGTGGAACTTAGTAGATGTGTAGCTCCAGGATGGACAGGCAGCACCCAGTGCCCAGCCTGTGGCAGATGGGGGTGGTGGTGGGGTAGTTTCCTCTGATTTATGCTCCTAAGATTGGTGGGGGGTGTGGTAGATTTTTGTAAAAACAGCTGTCATAATTTCCCTCCTAGGATCCACAATTCTCCCTTCCACACTGACTCTGTGCTCGGCTACGTGACTTACTTTGGTCAGTAGGACAACAGCAAATGTGGCCTAAATGGAGACTTGGAAAGTGCTTGCACGTCAGGGCTCGCTTTCCCTGGCTGTTTTGGGGACTCTGTAACTCCTGCCATGTTCATGTCCCAACAGTTGAGCTAGCCTTTTGGATGATGAGAGATATGTGGTCCAGTCACCCCTGATGCCTCAGCCAAGAGCCAGCACTAACCATCAGACATGGGCGTGAACACACTGCAGACTAACAGGGCCCCAGCCAATCTACCAGCTGCCTGAAGCACTAACTAGTTTACCCACAGACTCATGAGCAATAATTAATGGTTTCTGTTTAAAGCCACAAAGTTTTGGGGTAGTTTGTTACACAACCAAAATAACTGCTTCAGGGCCTCCCAGCCATCCCTGGTGCCTGGGTGACATGTGGTCCCACTCCTCCCTCCACTTGACTGGCTTCCTCCCACCCCACCACCCACAGTGATGCAGGAGAGCTCCAACTCTGATGTGTCACCAGTAGAAATATCTCATATGTCTTTATGTTACCTTCCAGTTGTTGAACGTAGGATATAGAAAACAAATGGCAGTTCCTTTTTCATAGTGGATATACAGGAATTACAAATTGGGTGCCTGTGTTTCTGGTATGTGGAGGAAGGAAGTGGTTTTTTAACAAGAGAAAGTGAAGTCCACGTACAGTAATAATCAGGGATGGGGGACTGAGAGAGAGCAAGAGCACTTCGGTAGTGTTTGCACACTGGGCTTGAGTTGTTCCTGAATTTGAACTACTTCTCTACCTTTCCCACAGTTTGACTGCTCAGCATTTACTTAGATTCATTAACCCAGTAAATCTCAATTTTTGACAAAACCACTTATATTTGGGATTCTGTTATAGGCAAAACCCAAATAGATATAAGTAATACAGGTTGAGTATCCTTTACACAAAATTCTTGGGACCAGAAGTATTTTTAATTTTGAATTTTTTTTTTGATTTTGGAATATTTGCATTATACCTGCCAGTTGAGCATCCCAAATTCGAAAATCCAAAATCCGAAATGCTGTAATGAACATATCCTTTGAGCGTCATGTTGGTGCTCAAAAAGTTTCAGATTTTAGAGAATTTCACATTTCAGATTTTCAGATTTGGGATGTTCATCCTGCATATCTAACTTTTTCAGGAAAGCTCTTCCTGGCAGTTCAGAGTCTTGGAAACGTTTCTACCCTGCTTTGTAGAGGTTGGGTCACCATTTGAGGCCAAAGAGCTCTGAGGGCAACAACAGACTGAGAGATTTCCTGATTGGAGAGTCAACCTGCACACGACAGAAAATTTGAAGAAATGGAGGCAGAAGTGGCAAGGCAGTACAGCGTGGAGAAAGAGCATTGAGGCTTGAGTCAGGAGCCCTGGCTACAGAGCTCCGCCTGTGACCTTGGTAAGCAATTTATCTCTGGGCTTACTCACTTGTCATTTTTAAAAATGCAATTTTTAAGGTCTGTGCTAGCACTCCAAACCGATGATTTGAAGTGAGAGGAAGACAGAAAAGAAAGACAATGTGAGGCATCAGGATCCTTTTCTCAAGTGCAATTGGTGCTCTGATCCAGGGAAGAAAACAAGAAATTATAGGGGATAAGTGGAAAAGGTCAGGCCAACTCTTTGCACCTGTGGCAGTTTATTGTTGGGGCCAGAGGATGAGTGATGGAAACTAAACTGCTTTATCATCTGCACTGTGGGCACTTTTTTTTTTTTTTTTTTTTGGCATTCTTCAGAGGTTATGGCGTGGGGCTGCAGACGGAGGAAAGGGACTGCCCTGTCATTTGGTGAGATTTTAAACTTCGCAGGGGAAAGATTCTGGGAGATGGAGATTGAGCTGCTGTTGTAGGAAACCAAGCATAACAAAAGAGCCACCCCACACCCTTGTCCTCACTCTGTGGACACTTACCTTCCTCATCCTTCAAACTCATTCTGATGAACAATAGCATCTTTAGTACTAAGTCAAAAGGCTGAGTACATACTTCTCATCCAATGGCCCAGGACAGCTCTTCTCTCTCTAACTACCCAGTCTCAGTTTTGTAAAGTAGAGAATAGTGGAAACCCCCTTATCCTCATCAGGTTCAGTTTGAGAGAGATGTGAATGCCTGAAGGAGCAACTAAGATCTCTAGGACAGTGGTTCTCCAACTTGAGCATGCATCACAATCACCCAGAGGGGATTAAAAGATGCATTACTGGGTCTCACCCTAGAGTTTTAGATGTAGTAGGTCTGGGGTGGGGCCTGAGAACTGCATTTCTAACAGACTCCTCAGGTAATGCTGAGGCTGCTGTTCCAAAATCCATAGTTTGAGAACCAATGGCCTGGAGTAATGAATCATTGATTGTGGAAGGTCAGTGGCATTACACTTGGGATCTTAAATTCAAACTCAAGGTCTCTTCTTTATTAGCCGTATAGAAGAAGGAGGAACCATTTTCTCCTTCTCAAAGACTCATCAATCTCTACTTTGTCCCATAAAATGGGAATCTCCACTCTTTGGGTAAAACCAGTATTGGGAAGATAGCTTTCACTATTCCCTTCACCTCTTCCTTTATTTGCCCCTCCCACCCCAATTTAAGTGCTCAGTGATATGGGAAATAGGCAGTGAGCAAGCATAACTCGGTCCCCCAGTTGGCTTTTTCTGTGGGATCTGCCTGCCCACAATAAGCTTGCATTTTCTGCTTCTCCAAACTGCAAGCCTCCTGAGGCAGGTTCTGCCACTTGGGAGGAATGGGTTGGGGAGTGAGGGTAGGGCCTATGGTTTTCTAGTTGTCCTATCTGACTACACATATTTCTACAGCCCTTTCTCTTTTTGTGGGTCCCAATGTCTATCCTTGGAGTGGAACTAAAAAGAAGTAAGTTAGAAAGTCTGATGGTCTGACTCTGGCTGCTAAATTGTGTTTCAATCCAGCTTTAATAAAATACCTGATATTTTAACCACTAACCCCTCTCTATGTATCAATTGGTTCATGGGGAGAGGGATGGTAATTAGCACCTTAGAATCCTTGGTAGGACCTTGATCAAACAGTATTCTTTCTTAGTCAAGTGTGAAAAATAACACCTACCACTCAGGAGGTTGCTGCAGAAATTAAATATAAAACAAGCTACAACAGACTAATATAATAACTAGTACATAGTAGATGCTCAAACGATAGTGTGGGTTTCAAAAACTTTACTCAGCAAGCTCTCTTATCCTGTGTCCTATAGGCCTAGGTTTGTAGGAATCCTCCCAAAAGCAGAAATTGAGGTCATTGATGCATATAGGGTTTCTTTGGAAGCCTTTTCCAACTCTGAAGGGGAATCATTCTGTGAATTCAGCTTAAGAACATAAATTCTGCTGTTCATATAACTTGCCTATGCAGGTTTCATATTTGTTGGTTTATGAATAAAGCTAAAGGTTTTGACAATGAGGTGATACATATATTAATAGGAATCTTATACACAAGGCTGGCTCCAAGAAAGAGTCTGGGTTTGTGCCTCTATGCTTGTATATTGTGGGTACATTAAAAAAACCCACATATACACACATAATATTTAATGAGAAACCTACCCTCCAACAAAAACCTTAACGCGAAGCTGAATACAAAATGAAGCCAACAGATGTAGCTTCAGCAATGGTTCACTAAATAGCTTACAGCAAATTTCTTTTTCATAAGCTAAAGAATAGCAGGAAATTTTGCATATCATCTCTTTTAACTCCTCAAGGGCCTTTAAAATCCAAGTTACTAAGCAAGAGGGGACCAGTGTTTAGTTAAATGACAACTAAGCCTCTTTGGATATCCAGGCATTATCCTGAGAATCACGAGGCCATTCCCAAAGCAGAGATGCTAATCAAAGGCATTTTTTAATCCTCCTCCCCCCCAAAAAAAAATCAAAGTCCATTGACATATTTTCCCATTTAATCATGTGTGCTGCTCAAGCTAAAAAATAATGTGTTACCAAGACGTGTTGTTTCTTTAAGCAAATGACATAATAAAGAGGAAAAGAAGCATATGGCCTTCATGTCACCTGCAATGGAGAACATTGGAAATCTGGCATAGCAGATAGTGGATAACTGAACATAACAACAGTCCCTGTGTCTCTCTCAGAGTGGTGGAGGTAACAGTACTTCACAAATATTAGCTCCTTTAGGTCTCATGACAACCACTTGACATATGCATGGCAGGGCTTGCTTTTATAGATATACAAAGTGAGGCTCTGTTCAGATTAGTTAAGTTGTAGAAGCAGAGCTGGTACACAGCCATCTGACTCTCATCTTGTGCCCAAGGTACTTGTCTGGACACTTAGCTTCCTTGGTCACTCATACCACCATCTCTCACCTGATTTTTCAGCTCAGAGGACTGAGGTCTTTGTATTTTTGCTGACTCACGTTCTACGTATCAGGAACAGGCTTTCTCTTAGAGGATCTCATTGGATTGTATGCAACTCATGGGAAAATTCATGGGATAGTAGGGAAAAACATGAACTTTGTAGTCAGAGACAAGAGTTCCAAACTCTTTTAAGGTTACCATAGAAATTAAATGAGATGACATAGGCCAAGTGTCTAGTGCAGCACATCATAGGCATTCAGTAAGCTAGCTATTTTTTCTTTTTGGTCATTAAGTGGTAGTATCTTCACTCTCCCCTGGAGAAAGCAGAGTGCAGAGTAACTGACCAGTGCTTTTAGACTTGTTTCATGAGAAGAATGGGGGAAAAAGAAATGCAAAATTCCAGGCTCAGTTGGCAATGGCTTTTTCTTAAAGATAAATGGGACTGATTTACCACATCAAGCCCAGGTTTATGATTCTCTCCGAGGCAAGAGGATCCTATCTGAAAGGAGGAGTTAGAGATTGGTGTCTTTAGAGGACACTTTCCAGGAAGCCAAATCAACATGAAAAACTTGTGTACACCATGCCAATTCTAACAGAACTGCAACAAATATGTGATCCTGAAGACAAGAGTTGGCCGAAGCCACAAATCTATTCCCCTGGGTGACTGACTATAATATATGTCTCAATGGATGTATGAACAATGGCATCAAAAATATCCTTTACATCCTAGTGAACAGTAAAGGATTTTAACTCTATATTTTATATGTGCTAAACAGTTTGGCCTTACATCTGAAACTGATTTAAATCACTCTTGGTCAATGGCTTTTAGTCTCTGAATATAAATCTACTTTTAGCAATGTTTTTCTTGAGAATCCTCTAATCCTTCATTAGCATTTTAACCCCTGACAAATAGGTGATAAAACAGCAGGTCAGAATAATGAATTGTTTGCCATAGTTTGGCAGCTAGTTGGGGTAAAACAAAGTACTTGCTTGAGATACAATTTTATTCCAACATTTAGAGTGAATCTTCATGCAGGGATACACAATTCCTGAGTGGTTCTGATCATCACATTTGATCTGTAAAAGGCAGAATTACTTACAGTGGTAGAATTCTCTTCTCTGCAAAGGGGTAGTTGGCATCCCAATTCACTCATTCATTTCCTGCATACCTGGGTGTGACCGGCACTGTTATAGGTACTGAGGATTCAAAGGTGGCTAGGATATTACCCTTGCTCTCAAGGACTCCCACAGTCTATTAAGGAAGAGAAATGTGTAAGTAGGTAATTACAAAGCAATGTGATAAATCTCACGGGAGCTAGGAGCATTGCTCATGGATAAGAAGAGGCAAATTTCTAAAAGTAGGGGTTGAAGGACTAAGACATACTTCTACTTGATCCTGAATCGCTCAACCTTGTTTAATGATAGGAAGTTTTCAGAAGAGGGAAGTGGATTGGCTTGGGAGGTACTGTCATCCAAAGCACCCTGTATTTTCTCTCCTAGTCAATCTGTTTTTGCATTGCACCATGAGTTTTAGAGTTGGGAATTGGTTTTTGGTCTAGGAGGTACCATGTTTCTTGAAGCTTCACCTCTTTTCCCCATGAGTGGTAGGAAATGGTCTATATAGGGAGATGTCCTAATAGACTGGGATACTGGTATGTAGACATGTATTTAAGGGATATTTTAGTGACATTCTAGTTTACTGCAATGCAAATAGAAGCCAATTTACACAAAGGCATACCTTAGGTATTTAACTTAGTTCTTTGATGGCCAAGGCCGGTTCGTAATATATATATATATATATATATATATATATATTCCTTTATGATGTAGCAATCTGTCTGTGCATACTGACCACTCAGTAGAAACTTTCCATTAATTGTATATTTTGGATAGAGAACCAAGTTCTTTTCTAAGTTGAGTTAATGTCTCAGATTCTAAAAGGCAACCTATTTGAAATATGTCTTCTAAAATCATAATACCCCAAAAGGGGATGCCTAGCTTAATGTATTGAGGGCAGAAATATGCCTTTTTTATTTACTGCTATATCTTCAGTAACCAGTATAATGTTTTCCTGGTACACAGCAGATGCTCAATAAATATTTGTTCAATGAATTAATAATGAAGAGTGCCATAGTAACAGCTGGTTTATGATGGAGGAATACACGAACCATCATCTTGGATTTGGAAATAGTAGATACATTCAGCAATTTCTCAGGCATCAATCAGGCATACTATTTTGATTTCCAGTGAAGTTTTCTAGTGAAGTGAAGTTATAATGGACTTTCCCATTAAAATAAAAAATGTACTCAGCCAGGCTACTGCATATTGAAATAGTTTGTCAGTGTTCTTCCCAGCAGGCTTTCTGGCATTTATTTCCCTCTACTTTGTATTTATTGATAGAGAAGTCCCAGTGTGATTTATCTACAGCTAGCTGCCAGCCCAACCTGGGACAACTGCAGAGAAATTTAAGAAATTTGCTGTTTTACAATTTGCCAGTCATTATTTTTTGAAACTGTACATAAGATCAATATAAATAAAGGAGATCAACAACTTGGTCTGAGACTTCATGGAAAGGGAACTCTGTCCAACTTGCAGGATTCCAGGAGCTCAAGTAGGAAAGTTCTCTAAACTAGGAATCAGGCAGGAGTGCAAGGCTGAACTCTGGCCTCAGGGGGGCACCTAAGAGGCTTTCATTTTTTTTTTTTTTTTTTTTAACGTGCTGTTATCAGTAAAGGACAGAAACCTCTGATTCAAGGCTGCAGGCATAGAAAGTCATCTCCCTAGTTCAAAATCTGTGACTAGTGTCATTTGAATAAAGGAAGTGATTGGGAAGCTGGGCCAGATGGTCATTTTGTAGGACCTGCCACTTTGGAGAAAAATAACCTTGCTCTTTAAGTATAAAAATGTATCACGTTGGAAAGACAGGAAGTGGTGAGTCAGCAGAAAGTGAAAACAGTCTCATTTTAAGACATGAGAATTAGACATCTTTGGGTAATATGAACCAAATCAGGTCAACAACAACAACAAAGAAGCGGATGGGATGAGATATATTTTTCTGTGACCAAAGACAGTGGGCTATAAACCTAGTACAGCTGTCATTCAGCATCAATCTAGAGCAGGCATCATTTGATTGAATTTCTCGAGAGTGATTGTTAAGCATTTAAAAGGAAATGCTAATCCTTACACAGGATTTGTTTCCTCCAGCTCTTTTTAGGGATACAGATTTGTTCTTACCAATCAGTTAGTCACTGCTACAGTTAACCTCTGCGAGTCAGCAATAAGAAAATCAGTTAGGAGTTCCTCATGCTTTACCTTGGTGGAAAGATGCTGAAATCTGCAGCAGGTGTGACAACAAGGAGAACATGTCTTTTCTGGGACACAGGAATTTAACTGACATGTGACTGTGAATTTAATTAATCAATATTGTACTACCAGCTGCTGACCTCTGAACTTTACGTCGTACAGGCTTTAAAGCTTCCTCCTTTCCTCATTCCATGTCCTTAAAGCTTTTCTACAGTGTCATTTTACCCCCCATTCTCCCAATGTGATTACTTTCTGAGCTGGCTGCCAGTATCATGAGATTCAGGTCACACAGGAATGTTACATTTAAAGTCCTTTATAGCTCACAGATTCTATAAAAGCTCCTGTTTTCTCAGTGGCAGAGGAAGAAAGGAGGAAAGAGGAAATAGCAGCTAACAAATTGCTAAGTCAGACACAGAAGATAATCAAAAAGGGGTCTAGAAAGAAATTTAAAAAACAATTAAGTTGAAAAAAGAGTTTTTAGGCAGGTTGTAGGAGATAGTATGTACCAGACAGGTATAAATCTTATTGAGAAGGATGGGAGATACCCAAAGTAGTGATGACTCAGAATAGGGCTTTGAGGAAAAAGCCAGGATTTCTTAAGTCAGACTTGGAAGGCTTCGGAAAGATGATGTCAAAGCAATTTTGAGGGAATAAAAAGGATTGGGGACGAGGGAAGTGGTGGATGTAATTACAGCTGGGGGCCAGGTCAGTTATTGAAGCATTATTAAGGCTGTGCCAGCTGAGACTATCCGTCCGTCACTCGACCCGAACCCACTGCCCAGGGTTTTCCGCACTGAATTCATTGATTTCTGAATGGTAGAGATATCGAACATTAGTCCACTTCTATCATTCTGCCCATGAAGACACCGAGTTCAGCAGTGGCTGAGTGACTTATTTAAAGACAATGTGATTCCAAACAGGAAATTACAAGCAGTTGTTTCAGGGCTAAAACTGAGTCTCCTGGTTCCCAACCAGCATTCTTACCATCATGCCTTGCTGCCCAAATGAGGAGGAAAAGACACTGCAAAAAAAAAATCATGTACATTCTCTATGCCTCATTTGGCCAATATGAAAAATGTGGATGATGAAGGAGGTAGAATAAAATATAGTTAATAGCTTAATCTCTGGAGTCAGGCTCATTGCATTTATTTCCTGGCTCTATTCTGTGGCAAGTTACTTAGCCTTGCTCTGCCTCAGTTATCTCATCTGTAAAATGGAAAGAATAATGGTAACCTGACTACAAGGTTGTTAAAAGGATTCAGTGAGCTAGGATAGGTAATGCTTGTAGAATGAGTGGCTCATTCTTCTCCCCCATAGGTCTTTTCTGATTAATCACTGCATTGGGGACCTTTGTCCTTATGAATCAGATTTATGGCTTACTCAATGTGATCTAATATTATAGCCAAATACCTATGACTATGGTTTGCATTATTCATTTAGAAATCAGAAACTGCATGGACTTTTATGTGGGGTGAAATGCTTAAGATCCTTGTGAAGAAAATTATGTTGAAAGAGTAGGTATTACTGTTATGGCAATAATAGCAACTCTGAAGAGTTCATAGTGCAGTGAGGATTCTCTGGAAATTTCTCTAACGCCTCTTTTGTCTTTTAAGACTAATTTATTTTAAACTTTTCCTCCACTCAACAAATCTTACTTCCTCAACACTATGTTGTATCTCCTCTCTTTGCCTTACCTGATGCTTGGAAGGCCCTCTGGACTCAGTTTAATAACAGCCAGCCTGATTGCCTCCTAAAACGTCAAATGTCATTACCTCGAGGTAGTCAGCTTGGAAATCAACATGTTATGCTACAGATGTCTCTATAGCCAGTGTTTTGGTGAAGAACAGGTGAGGATAGTTTCCTGACACTTCAGAGCCAGAAATGAAATAGCAACAAAATCTACGTCTGCAGTTGCCATTTCTTCCTCTACACAAAGCCATCAACTATTTTGGCTCGGCAGTTCTGTCAGCATCTGGAATTTTGAAGCTCTGCTGTAAGAGTAGTAACCACAGGTTAAAAAGGAAATGGGTACAGTTCAGACCTCCAGCTAGCCCTGGAGTGAGGGTAATTAGCATGAGTCACAAGGTGGGTAGGGCAGGAAATTTGATACACTGCCCACCTCACCTCACCCCAGTTTTTCAAAATATTATCATAGCATCTTTTTACCCCTCATTTTTAGTCATTTGGGGCTGGTTCTATTTGTCATGCTGCTCGAGACATGCTCAGAAGAACTGGCATCTTTTTTCATTCATCTAGTCAGTGTATTTGATGATGCAGAATGCTATGAGGGGGCAAGAGAGTGTTCTGCATCTCGTTTATTATTCCAGTGTCCCTCCTGGGAACTTCCATTATCAGATTCCTCACCTGCTTTTCCATCTCTCTGTCAGATGCTCATCTTGAATAATTTCTTTTAGTCAATAATGAGAAATTGAAACTTACAATGAACTTCTGAACAGGACTTATATGTCCATATAGATTTATGTATCCTGAAAAGTGATCTTAAAAGATGCTTCAAGGAGGACTGATTTTTTTTTCATTAATCATTCCTTATGATACCAAGTTGCTTCCATCTATTTCTGGAAGAATGCAAATTAACTCCACTCTGTCAATAGCAATCCCTGGATATTAAAAAGGACCTGGTTACTTTGTTATATCAGCTTCTGTTCAGAAATCAACTTTAGAAGATAAAATATCAAAGTCTCAGCTTGACAATCAAAGCCTTCCACAATAGGCTCCAAATCTCCATTCTAGTATGTCCTCCCAGCCCCCACTCACACAAGCTTCCTACTGCCCCCAAATGGATGAGCATTTCCAGGGTTTGCTGACCATAGCGTGGGCTTGCCTAATGTGAAGTTTTGCTTATGCTGTGATTTTTACTTAGCAGACCTCCCTCACCTCTCTGCAACCTCCAAAACCCAGCTCAAGTCCTGTTTCTTCTCTCAGATCATTCTCATCCACTGTGATACTGGCCCCCACCAAATTGACATTCCTTATTGTTGGTCACATTCACTTGGCAATTAATTATATGCACCCTCATACCTTTTCTTCTAGCATTTTATTGCATTTTCACTCTGGTATTATTTATTAACTTTTACTGGTTTTTGTTTTTTATTAAAATTTCTAAATGCTAAATTTATTGAGGTCAAAGATCATATAATCAGGAGACTTTATATCCCCCATGGGGTTCATTTATGTATCTGGTGCTTACTAATTAATCAATATCTTCCTATCAGGTTGGTCCCTGCTGACAAGGGATGACATTGCAGAATTGTATCCAATGCCGAGGCTGAAAACATGAATTTTCCTACCTTTATAGAATTTTCACGCTGTCCTATAATGTGAGAAACATTGTTTATTCATAGTGCATCAGCTAAAAAGCAGATTTATCTATTTTTTCTTTTTCATATCTCCTCTCTTAAGCTCTTTCTCAAATTATTTCTCTCATTTCTACTAATTGTCAAAGCCTACGTGTTCTGCTGTAGGCCAAGGCTACGCAGCTGCTAGGTGCCACTGGCAGAAACATCAATTTTCAGTGGATAACCCTTACTCTGGGGTTAACATTTAGAGCTTAGGAATATCTTTAGACAAATTAAGGAGCAGTTTGTATTGTGTTTGCATCTGTGTGGTTGTGCATGTTTAACAAAATAAAAATAAAATTGTGAATTCTTGGGAGATTTTTACCATGGTGAGGTTAAGAGGATTATAAATAGTTTTGTAATTTGAATGCCAAGGTGGCAATGCAGAAAAATGCCCATGAACAAACAAGCAGGTACCATCAGAGGGTCTATGTTAATGATTCCTGGCTCATCCTTATTACATCTGCTCCTGCCTCTTCTTACCGCATTGCCCTGGATTTTTAAAATTCGAACTTAAAATGGGAAACCTCCTGATTTTTTTCCCTGAACCTTGTAAATGATGGACATGTTAAATTCATGCTTCAATTATGTTTTTCTTTAATTTCTCATACGCTATTCTAGAATTACCTCTATAATTGTGCACATTGCCTCTTCTTCCCAGCTCTGCGTCCATTGCCAGCTTCACTGCAGTGCTCTACCTCCCTCCTCCCTGCCAGTCTTCCACTAGCAAACAAACCCAGGAGTAATTACTAATGTCCAAGCACGTAATTCCAGCAGCGTTCGGCTTTTCATTTGACACGACTACGCAGAGAGCTGTCTGGACATGCAGCGTGAAGTTAAAACATTTTTAAAGACTCCTACCCATATTTTCTCCCCTCCTCCCATCACAAAAACACAGTTGTTTATTTCATCTACAGATCACGGAGTTATAAACTTCTTTCATGCATTTACATACTCTTGTATAAATTTCCACCCAAATAATTTTACATGCACGTACAATAACAGATCAACGTATACATGCCTGGAAATACAGCATTATCCATGAAAAAGAAAAACACTAGGAAATAATTAAATAGCTGGGAAATAAAATACCTTCTATATGTGGCCAAGAAATTTTAGTATGTCTAATATACAGATGATTGGAGTTATGACTAAACACAATCCAAGATTTTATTCTGGGTCTTTTAAGGGGATCACAATAGTGTTTCTGTAACGCATTTTATATATTCTTACAGATGACGCTGTTTCTCTCCTTTACCAACTACTCAAATGGCACAATTTTGATCCTCATTTTGATCCTCACTGTCATTTTATGCCAATTTTATCTATATCAAACAGAGGGAAATATCCCTAAGAGGATTTTTGCTCACTTAGATGCTCCAAGCCTTAGACTAGAAAATGGTTAAAGTACTTATCACTGCCTCAGCAACATCCCGCAGTGCCATAATAGAAATTGCAGTAGATCTTTAAGTCAGAGTCCAGTTCCAGTCTAACACCATGGTTCTCTTACCTGAATTACCCCAAAGGACACGGTTAGATTCTCCTGAGGAAAACCAGTCTTAATATTGTCAAAATCAAAAGCTATCAGCCTGCAATAAGCAACATCCATAGGCAATATTTCTACTAACTCTGAAACCATGGCCAAAAAGGTTAAATTCATACACTATAGAACCTGTAATATTTTTCAGAGATGTATTTTTGTGGATGTGTGCTTGTGTTCATGCCTAAATACAAGGGTGAGGGGAGAAGGAAGGAGAAGTGGGGTTCATTCTTAAAGTTGATTCTGCTTAGTTCAGCTAATCTCAAATTTTGATCAAATAGGAATATAGAGAGAAATATAGCACCCTTGTAAACAGACAGCATTGGCATCTTCATGTATACCCTACACATGTCTCCAGATGTGATCTACTCCGTGTTAAAATCAAAAACAAACAAACAAACAAACAAAAAAACCCTTGATATACTGGAGGATAAATGCATATCTTTAAAAATATATTTATTCTCTACCTAAAAGAAGGGGCAGAGAGTAACACAGAAGATATCCACAAGTAGACTATTATTTTGTTGAAGCTGTGCAGGAAGTGAGGAGGGGAGCAGGCAATGGTCTGCAAAGGAGTCCCCGTGGGCAGGCTTTATTTTTTTCTCTCTCTTGTTTTCTTTTAACCTTCTGTGCCTGCTCTATTAAGGGTCTCTGTAAGATCGAGGTCTGAGAGAGACTATTTGGCCTACAGCCCTGGCACATCTAGCCCGGGCCAGGCATTTCTGCCGCAGGTAGCTGCGGCGCTGCGGCCGGACCGCTGTCCCCGGTGCTGAAAGGTCGCGGCTGTGCGAGCCCTTGGTATTGCTATCCAGGGTGCTGAGTGCGGGCCGCCGCAGTCCCCGAGGCGAGCCCACCCGCGCCAGCCCTCCGCTGAGCCCTCCCACCCAGCACGACCCGCCCGCCTCCCGCCAGCCTGCAGTTGACGTGGAGCAGGCGGCATAAATCAAGTCCGTGGGGCATAGAGGCTGCTGTCCCTGCCGCAGCTCAGCTTGCCCGGGGCGGGAACTCTCCCTTTCTCCTTTCGCCTCCCCAGCGCCCACACCCTGCCTTTCTCTTAATTCGTCCCTGGATAACAGCGCCCTAACAACAACAGTCATAATAATAGCGTTAGAACGACAGGATTTTTTTTTTTTTGGTCTACAGGAAGAAAAAAAAAAATACCAACAGCCTAAACATCGCTGAAAACTGCATCGCAAAATGGAAGAGAGAAGGGGTCCCACTACTGTTTCAAAAGAGTAAGTTATTATTCGGTTCGTATCCTTGCTCTTTCTCTCCATCGCTCCATCTGCAGTGTCCCCATTCATCCCTCCCCCAAGCAGCTCACCTCAAAAATACTTTATGAAAGCCCCAGGCGGGAGTCTAGCCAGACGTGCACACACGGAATACCGCACCCTAAGTGCACAAACACTTGTTTTTGCCCAAGCTCACTTGGTCTGCCCAGCTGTGGTCCCTTGTGGGTATGCAGCCATCCAGAGCCAGAACCACGATCCGGGCAGGGGGCTCCTTACCTTGCCTTCTCCAGAAGGTGGTGTTCGCCGGGGCCCTGCAGGTTGCAAGTGTGGAGCAGCCGCCGAGCAGGGAGGGAAGGAAAGACAGCGCCTGACCTCCCCGAGCTTTCCTCTTCACTGCAACGTGAGCTCTGCCCTCATCAAAGATGGCCGTCCCTTTTGACGTCAGCAGCTTTTAATAGCCGACTCCTCGAGGGGCGGGGAGGAAGTGTGGGGGGGGGGTCGGGGAGGGCGCGGGCGGGGGCGGGAGGGGCGGAGCCCGGAGGTGCGGAGGGCTTGACTCAGCTCCCCGTGCGCTTTGCTGCAAATCTTCCTATTTTAATCTTTTATAGGCACCCGAACGGGGCGATTCTTAGGACTCCATTTTAACACGAGGTCCTGGGCAAACACATTTATCTCGCGACCGATTTCTTGACATTCTTTGTTGTGTGTGTATATACATATGTGTGTATATATGTGTGCGTGTACCTCCCCCCCCCCCTCAGTTGAGTCTTTGGTTGAGTCACCTAAGGGCAGGGAGGCAGAGGAGGAGTAGAAGCTGGCGGGGGGCAGGGGGAGGAGATTTCAGCGGCGATTTGTTTTCCCCAAAGAAGAGGGTCCGAAGGGGCATCCTGGCCACCCTCCCCAGCTCCATATATGGTCTGGCTACGTGGGTTGCTATTTTTACGAGTGATTTCTTCATTTTATCAAACAGCGGCGAGGGCTCGGAGTTCTCATTAGCGTGGTCAGTCGGGGGGCGGGGGGAGAGACTGGCGCACGGTGTTGTTTTAAAGTACGTCAGAGCAGTTACCGCGGAGAGACGTGGGCCGGGCCGGGACCGGGAGCGAGGCGGCTAACCCCGCCGGCGTGGGCTCCCCGGGGCTGGGGCTTGGAGCGGGGCGGGGGGCGGGGGGAGGGTGTTTGGCCTCGGGCTGCATTGATGACGCTGTTTTCGGTTGCATTTGCAGTCGCAGCCTGGGGTTCTGTGTCGGATACCTTAGGAATAGTCCTCAGAGGCACGTACCCGCCTGATAGAACCGTCCAAACATCCGCGGAGAGGTTGGGGGCTCGGGATTCAAGGACGGCTGGGACGCGACAGGGTTCTGGCTGTGCGGAGGGCACGCAAACCCTGGGTACCCGCGACGGCTGGCGTGGGGGCCTCTGATGCTCAAATCAGGGCATGGGAGAGATAGGCGACGTGTGCTGGTCTTGTTAGAGGTTAAAAACAGTAGTCATAAAGCAATCATCCTAAGTGTCATCCCTAGTTGTGCATGAGGCGCCCAGGGAGGGCAGGCGGTTGTGGGGTATGCAAATAGTTCCGCGGTGGCAGCCCCTCTCGGATGACTCACAGGTGTTGGGGAGGCAGTTGCGAGGCTCTCCGCGGGGAGGCCGAGCTGGGGAGCGCGTGGGAGGTGGGGGACCTCGTCTGAGGAACTGTTTGTACTTTTCCGGGAAGGATGCGATTAGAAGTCGTGCCTCGCAGTGTTAAAACTTGATGGCCTCTTTTAGGCCATGGAAAATCCTTGTCTTGTTTAGGAGACATCATTTAGAGCTGGGTCCAGAAAAAGAGCGTACAAACACGTCCCTCTCCCTAATACACATACACACACACACACACACACTTCTCCCCTCGCTGGCCTGAGAGCCAAGCTTAAGCAATAATACGGCTTTTAATTGCACGAGATGGGGGGGAGGGGGAAGAAAGGTCGTAAAGGAACTGATTTAGAAGGAGCAGGAATGTAAGCATTTAATAAAGGATGCCTTTAATTGAAATCAGTAGAAGTCATTGTTTCTTAAAGATTCCAGACCCCAAAGGGTGTTTTGACATATTGATGTTTGCAATAATAATTAACAAGTAGTGTTCGAATGTTCATTAAAGCCGGATTTCTAAAACGAGACATGTTGCTGAAATTTGTTTACTTAAATATTCATTAAACATTTAAGATTTCTATACAATAAAGAAGAAAATCTGCATAGTACTTAGGTAGCCAATTGCCAATAAAACTCTCCTAATTATGGTTCTTACTTTCATTATAAAGCAAGCCAGAATAGGGTGGGGGAAGCGGTGACGAATGCAATAGCACTGCAAAATCCTCTATGGTCAGAATTTTTTCCATAATGTGACATTTTTAAAAAACAGCAGCATGTGGAAGTTCACAGAGAGAGAGAGAGAAAAAAAAAAAAAAACCTGCAGTGGGAAGAAACAAAATAAGTGTATGGCCCTCAGACTAGAAATCATTCAGGCAGAAAGTTTTGTGAAGGAATGGAGGAGGCGGGGGATTTTCCAAATTAAAAAAAAAAGGAAGTTAAAAAGCAGCTACGTCAGTGATGGAGACTTATCCTGCAGGCAAAAGCTACGTGGCAGTCAAAGGGAAGGACCGGCTCAGTATTCTGAATTTTCAGCTGCCCACACTGACATCTTTAAAAATGACAGATAAGAGGAGAGAGTCAGACAGATTCAAGGCATTACAGAAAATATCATGGGCCCTGCAGGATTATCCTGTGTGGGTGACAGCGTTTTCCATTGCCCTGTGCTTGTTTTGAAAATGATGCTGTTTGAGAGGTTCTTCATCTTGCTCTGGGAAAGGCAACAGAGTCTAATTTGAGAAATGTAAACATTGGGTAAATAGAAGTATACTAAGGATGACCAGATAGTCCTAAATGTATTTTGCATAGGATCATGAGATTTTCCCCCTAGGATTTTTCTCATGGCTTGATTAAAACAAAACAAACAAACAAACAAAATTGCCATCCTTGCCAATATGGAACCAGCAGATTCATGTTACTCAGAGTTTACAAAGGTCTGAACTACACAGAGAAGGTAGGTGATGGAAAATTTGCTCCAAAATGATTAAGCTGCTTGTGAGTTATTGCTACAAAGAACTAACATAAAGAGTAATGCTTAGGAACTCATTCGATGAGTAATGAGAAAATTACCTGCTCTCTGCTGGATGGATATTTTCACTATGCAAATTTAGTCTTTGAAAGCTTTTTTGGTACACCATGCCCCACAGTATTCTGGTTTGCAATAGCTCCAGATCCAAGGTATTTAGCTTATATATCCAAGGTAAGGTGCAAGATTCGTGGTTGACTCAGTAATATAATTTCATAAAGAATAATAATAAAAGCTTTTGTAAAATGCTATGTGATCTTTCTAAAGTCAGGAAGTAGTTTAGTGCTAGCCCAGCTCAGAAGCCCTCTTTCTAAGGTCCTCCTTTGGGACATGCTTGGTACTCTGTGACAATATTTCAAAACACCAAAGACACAAGGGTTGGGCACAAAAATATGCAATTTTATTGATCAACTGTTTTGATATCTTAGTTTGCTTTCTACGTGGTTTGTTTGCCCCTTTCTCTTTATATGTTCTTCCAGCCCTTACTCCAGCTCCAGACCCCATTTACAAATAGTGAAGTAGTCAAACCTTGTAAAATCTTAAATGCCCAAGGTCTAAATTCCCCAGGCTGTCCTTGTTCCCTGAAGCCTCTGAAGTAGGGATATATTTTGTGAGAAGCAGAAAGAGAACCAGGAATATTGGTTGTTTCTGGTGTGCCACATTAAGAAAAAATAAGACTGTAGACCCAGAATTTTAATAACACTTTGTTCTTTACTAAGAACAGCATTGTGGGAAGGAAAGAGGGGAGTTCTCAGCAGCCACAGAATTTTGTATTAATATAATCAAAATTACAGACTCTCTTTTGTATGTGAATGCATCCTACAACCCTCCCCAGTGCTGAGAGACATGCCTGTGGTGAAGTAGGGAGGAAGAGCCTTGTGACAAACAGGAACAGAGAGAAGGAGAAAATGGTAGTCAATGTTAGTAAACTTCAAAAAGGCTATTTGAAAAGGATCACAGTATTCCTTGAGTAAATCTTTTAATTACCTCATCAGTTCTGGAACCTCTCTGTACCTCAGTTCTCTTATAGGTCAAATGGGGACAATAATTATACCCAGCTTACAAGGAAATTGTGAAGCACTTAGAATCATGTCTGGCACTGGGAAGTATTGGTTAATAAATCCATCATTATGATGATAGTTTATCTTTATTTCTCTAAGAAATGACATATAACTCTGCTCTTTAATATGGAGGATTTCTTCATTAGCTATTAACTAGATATGTATCATGTAATCATTCTGGGCCTTTGTATTTTCATCTGTATTAATTCATTCATTTACTCAACATCTAATACCTACCATATGCTTGGCACTGGAATATATTGGGATCTAGGTAAAATAATGGAGGGCATGAGGGGTAGAGAGGTTAAATAACCTGGCCGAGGACAAACTAATACATGGTACAGCTGGGATTTGAACCCCAGGGTCCCAGTTTATAATCACTATGTTTTCATACAGGCTCTTCCAGCTCTATCAGACTCACTTCTACAGGTAACCTCTCTGCCTCAACACATTGTGGGTTGGACATAGGTTTGTGTATGACTTTCTCATTTGTGGCTTTGGGTTTCATCTGCTAGAGGGATGAGTCTATGAATCACTGGTTTGGTTGGGGCGAATTCCAAGGAGGGGGTCTAGGCTGTTAACCTGGAGTAAACAGAAGCAACATATTCAAAGGAAGAGAGTGCAAATTATAATCAAGGAGGGAATTCAGAGATCAATGTCTAATAAGCAGCTTAAATAAGAATCAGGGCAGAAGATGCACTCAAAAGGTACCTGACAGGGTCAGCCAGAGGTCAGATAGAATGACAATGTGGACCAGTGGTTTTGAGGGAGATGATATGAGGTCTTAAACACGACTTGATTACAAGGGTAAGGAACTCTGAAGGTGAGGATCAGGTTGAGAGAGGTTGAAGTGAATGATTCAGGATGTAGCTTGGAATGGTGCAAGGATATCTCATGCCATTTTATTGATACTGGGAGAGAAGAGCGTCACGGTTCTGCCAGCTAACAGGCACCAGGCTAGGCCAGGCACACTCTACTATGTCAGCGGATTGCATCAACAATCTCTTGGTCACGTCCAATGGATTTTTCATCTTTATTGACTTCTGGACTCATGTGATGCTGTGTACCCACTCCTTTCATTTCTTAAAGCTATCATTATCAGTTGCCCTCACCTCTGTTTCTCTCTTTTTTGTTGGCTCCTCATTTTCCATAGCAGATGGGTTGAAGCAACAAAATTGTAGTGCCCCGCAGGTTAAGCTGGACATTTCCCTGAGTCCCACACAAGCCTCCTGGGAGCTCCATATGTCCACAGAACCCATCCTAAGCCAAAGAGAAAAAACCTGAATAGCTCACATTTGTATAGCTCTGTGCAGGTTGCAAAGAACTGTCACACATGTGATCTCATTTTATTCTTGCAACAACTCTCTGAGGTATGTCTAATAGTAATTATTATTTTAATTCCCAATTAATACATGAGGATCTTAAATCACATGGCCAGTTGGTAGTGGAGTTAGAATAGGTACTGAAAACTTCCCAGTCTAAATCCCTATCAGATGACATGGAATTCTGATTGGTCCTCCAGACGTCAGTACTGACCATGGTACATCAAGAAACTCAATGACCTATCCCTTCCTTCACATGTTGTCTTCAAAAAATTTTATCCGTGCCTCTGAGTTTAACTATCATTTTATATATATGACTTTTAATTTTATATTCACAGTCTTATTCACTTTCATGAACTTCAGTCATATTTCTAGCTTCTTACTGGACACACTCATCTGGATGGATCAAAGGCACCTCAAACTGAACATATATATACATAAGTTGATTCACTATGCTTTGCAAGAATATACTTCTCCTCTTACATTCTTAGTTAACAATCTCACCACGTGTCCCATCTTCTAAACTGGTATACTAAGAAGCATCTTATTATCCCTCTTTGCTGGCTTTCCTTCATTTTCCCAACTCTAAGGGTTCAGTTCTTAAGACTTTCTCCTCACTATATGCTTAACTCCTTGGTAATTTTATCCAATTCCAGGGCCTGGAGTAGTGTCTATGTGTCTATGCTTTGATATTTACATATTCAGCCCTAATTTCTCTCCTAAACTCCAGTTTGTATGTACAACTTTCTACTTAACGTCTGCACTTAAATATAAGGCAAACATGGACATCTAACTTAGCATATACAGAATAGAATTCAGATTTTTTTGACTCCAAGAGGCTCCCTTCCCCTTAGTTCCCCATATTAGCAAATAGCACCTGCATTCCCTAGTTCTTAGGATGAAAATCTTATATTAGTTCAGTACTCTCTTTCACATGCATATCTCATCCATGAACAAATATTGCTCTAGTTTCAAAATATTTTCCAAATCCAACTACTTCTCAACACTTCCAAAGACACCACTTAGTTTAAGCCACCCTCATCTCTCACTTGGGCTATCACAATAGCCTCCTAATTTGTCCCCTAACCCCTATTTCTCTAAATAGCTATCATAGTGATACTTTTAAAAGACAAATGTGATCATATTCTCTTTCTCAAAAATGTTTGATGGCTGCCATCACACTTAGAAGTCCTTCCCTTACCCTACAAGACCATGCTCATGGCCACCTCTCCATACTCATTTCCCAACACTCTTCCTCTACTTCTCTCCATTCCAATCACATTGGCCTTCATGTTGTCCATTGAACAACCAAGCACATTCCTACCCCTAGGACCTTGGTACTTGCTATTACTCTTACCAGCAATACTCTCTTCCAGATCTTCTCACACCTCATGTCCTCAAATGCCACTTTTTGAAAGGAGCCTTCTCTGGCAATCTAAACTAGTGAAAATCACTAACTTCTAACTCACTGTCATGTTTTATTCTTTTACTCTGTACTACTTTTCTTGGTAGCACTCTTCTCCTCTAGATATGATATATTTGTTTATAGCTTATATCTATACCCTATTTCCTAGAGGCAATCATTTTCAATGATATTTGTTTTATCTTTGGGTAAATTCTTCTTTGTTTCAAAATACTAAGTAGACATTGCTAGTTCTTGATTTATAAACTAGACTCTCAATTGACTTCCTCTTATGGCAGATGATAATCAAGCTCTCTTATATCACCCATCCTCTCAATAGCAAAACTTTGCATTAAATAGTCACTCAGCCATTAATATGACTAAGTAAATATTGTTCACTGATAAGGTAGGACCACACAATGAGTATGCTTCTTATATTGCATAATTTTCCACTTTCCCTGGAGAAGATCCTAGGAGCTTCCATAGAGGAGAAAAAGGTGATTGCATGCAAAGGAATAAGAATCACATCACCAGCAGACTTATCATCAGCAAATCCAGATGGTAGGGGTCAATGGAACAAGTCTTCAAATACTGAAAGAAAAATAAATTTCAGTCTGTAAGTCTATGTCAAAACAAAATATTAATAAAAAATGAAGGGCAAAATACAGACATTGCTAGACGTGCACAGACTCAGGAAGGTTACCTCCCATGCACCCTTTCTGCAAATAAAAATATATTTAAGGATTGTAGCCTAACAATACAACAACTCACAAAGGAATTCACAAAAAGCAGGAAGACTAGGAATTTAGGAAACATTGGAACTAAGATAGAATTTTTTTCTTAGGATCAAAGCTAGGAAGCAGATATAGAAATAAATCAGTGCAAATTACTTCATTTGACAAATAGTGTAATTTAAAAGGTGGCAGATTTTAGTATTAGACTGAAAATGACATAGATATCTCCTATCGGTAATGAAAATAAAATGCACCTATAAATGACAGGAAAACCAAAAGCTGTATCATGTATTTTGGTTTTGGGTTTTTTCCTTTCCTTTTTTTTTTTTTTTTTTTTTTGATTTATATATTTTAAAATAGAGACAGGGTCTTGCTCTTGCTGAGGTTGGTCTCGAATTCCTGAGCTCAAGCCATCTTCCCTCCTCAGCCTTCCAGAGTGCTAGGATTACAGGCATGAGCCATTGTGCCTGGCCTATCATATATTTTTGGTCCAAATATGAAATCAATTATATGACACAATTTTGAGCATTTTTTGATAGAGTTTAAGGAAAAATTTTCATTTGTCCTTTCTCTTTGATTGTTTTTTGTGTGTATATGAAGATTTAGTGCCATAGGAATATTTCTACTTTAAAGACTTACTACTCACTTGGTTCTGCAGTGAATACTATTTATATAATCATAATACTGTAAATGCTCTTTTTTGATTTTGAAGGTTTCAAATCAAGCTGTAGACCAAGCATAAAAGACTTAATTATATCTACCAAACAGAATTTAAATATTGTGGGGCCTAACATATAAGAGTCGTAATAGAGCTGCCAGAATGTGTGAGGTCAAGAAGGGGGAGGAGCAAAGTGGAGAGGTGTTATATTGTGTAGAAGCCTCAATTTACTCATTTCATATGGTAAAAGGTTAAGAGAATCAGCATAAAGATTATAGAATAAAAAATAAAATTTATTCATAGTATATGATTATATATAAAGTTATATGTATAATTATAAAGTTAGCCAACAGAAAACCAAAAAGTAATAGAAGGACCAAAGGTTGGTGGTTGTAATAGAGGAGAAAAAGCCAATTAGATAATGTTCTCATTTATTATAAAAGGCAGTTTATTATATTATTTAAAGTTAGTAAATCAAGAAACAAAAATATATCATTTAAAATCAAGGTTATAAACACTAAAAAGAGCTTAAAATTGAAATATTTTAAGACGGTTATTTATGAGAAGGAAAAAGGCTAAGGCGTAAGATTTATTTTATTTTTAAAATTTTCATTATTTTTTTCATGGGAATGTATTACTCTTGTTAAAAAGAATGGAAATAACAAAATTATTTCAAAATGCTTTCAAGTAGGCACTCTTGATTTCGGTGGGCTGTAATGTTCTGTCTTTAATGTTCCATCACATAATGCCTTCACAGTTCTAAAAACTTTCTTATTTAGCCTACTAAAGTGGCCTTGCCTCTTATGGTGGAGGAAAAAAAAAGATCCTTGAAATGTGTTTTTAACCCCTTTGTTTTCTGGGCAATGCTAAAAAGAGATACTGAGATTAAAGTTGAAAAACTGAGATATGAGAGCTGACATCTGGACAGGAGGTCTGTTGGAGCCAATAATTTAATAATAAAGTTATGATTATGGGAAAGCCACTTTTAGAATGTTGCAGTAGGGACCTCTCAAAATATGTTCCTCCATAGAGGCAAGAAAAGCACTGGCAGAAATTGTCAAAATAAATTTTTTAGAACTCTGGAAATTAACCATAGGATTGCAACAATCTGAGGAGCATTTATGCAAGAAAAATGGCTGAATTTTGGTAAGAACAGCAAACTTTGTGTCATTAAACTTGCTGTATTCCCCATTTCTCTTTCCCCAGCTCTATAGTAGCCTTGAAAACTAGTAGCCTATATGTCATTTGGAGAGGGAAAGAGTTGATTTGGAGCTCCCAAGAATCTCATCCAGAGTACATTGTCACTATTTAACTTGCTGAAAGTTCCCTTGAACTACCACTCTCAGGGCTTGTCTTTATTTGATGTGACACACAGCTCACATAGGGTAAACAGTGTTTCCCCAGGGAATTTGTCAAAAACAATCAGCATGAAATGTTTAACATAGCAGCTGCCTAAAGCAGTAATCATAGTTGGGATGAATAAGAAGCTGACCAAAGATCTTAAAAGGAAATGCCGGAAAATGAGATGTCGATAGAGGGCTTCAAAAAGCTTTGTCATATACTTGGAAATCTAGAAAGCCATATACATGTATAGAGCTGTGTGCATGCCCAAGATCTGAGAAGGCCCTATTCTTTCCCTTGTGTGTGACCTGAGATTCTGCATCATCAGGGAGTAAAGACTAAGGCAGTGTTGTAAACTGCTTGCTGGAGTATTGAAAGATTACCACAACACACATACACAGAACTTCTCAGCAAAAATTGGGAAACCTAGTGGTGCAAGGCATTTAAAGAAGTCTTTATCCAATCATGAGCTGAACATTAAATTAGCTGAGCAGAGAGTTCAAGGCCACGCAAAACAAAGAACACTTACAGAAGTAGTTCAGGAAAACCACTAAACAAACAAACTTTCCCCAAATAGCAGCAGCAACAAAAATAATAACAAAGAGCAACGACAAAAAATGCTGGAGGATGAAGGTGGCAATCTTATTTTGATAATTTCCACATTGTATTATTTAAAATGCCCAGTTCTTAACTAAATAATAAGACATATAAAGAAATGGGGCCCATAAGCAAGAGGAAGACAGTCAAGAGACTATCCCTGAGGACACCCAGGCATTAGACTTACTGGATAAAGATTTTTAAATCAGCTATTATAAGTGTTTTAAAGAACTAAAGGAGCTCATGTCAAAAGAACTAAAGGAAAGTATGAGGGAAATGTCTCACAAAATAGAAAATATCAATGAAGAGATAGAAATTATAAATGAAGAATAAAACAGAAATTCTAGAGTTGAAAAGCATAAAACGTGATATGAAAAATTTGTTAGAGTAGCACAATAGCATATTTAAGCTGGCAGAAGAAAGAACCAGCAAATTTGAAGATAAATTAATTGAGATTATTCAGTCTGAGGAACAGTAAAGGAAAAGGATGAATAAAAATTAATGGAGCTTCAGACATCTGTGAAACACTATCAACTATACTGAATATGCATAAAAGAAAACCAAAAAGGAGAGAAGAGAAAGAGGTAAAAATAATATGCAAAGAAATAATAGCTAAAACTACCTAAATTTGAAAAATAACATCTAAACATTCAAGAAGCTCAACAAATTCCAAGTAGGGTAAACTCAAGGAGATCAATATCTGGATGCATTATAATTAAAATTAAAAGTCACAGAGGGAGAATATTGAAAGCAGCAAGAGAGAGAAGTGTCTCATTATGTACAACAGATCCTTAATAAGATTAACAGCTGATTTCTCATTAGAAACCATGGAGGCAGTAGAATGCCTTGTTCATACTTAAAGTACTGAATGAAAAAGATGTTCAACCAAGAAGTATATATTCAACAAAACTCTCCTTCAAAAGGAAGGAAAAAGTAAGAAATTCCTAGATAGAAATAACACCAACTGAAAGAATTTATTGCTGCAGATCTGCCTTATGAGTACTAAAGGAAGTGCTTTGGCTGAAATGGAGGACCTGCACAGTGACTCAAATTCACATGAAGAAGTAAAGAACACCAGTAAAGGGAGGTACATGGGTAAATTTGAAAGCCAGCATTATTATAGTTTTTGGTTTGTATTTCTTTTCTTCTCCTACCTATTTGAAACTGCATAAAGCAATAATTATAAAACTGCGTTGATGGGTTTATAACAGATAAAGATATAATTTGTAAGACAATAATAGTGCAGTGGAGGAGGGGACAGAGATATGTCAGAACAAAGTTTTTGTGTAATATCAAAATCAAGTTTGTATTAATCTGAACTAAATTTTTTAAAGCTAACATATTTATTGTACTCACAGAGTAACCACTAAGAAAATAACAAGAAAAATTTAGTAAAACTTTCCCCCAGCTGATGTTACTTGTTGCTGGTCCCCACAACAAGTGTGGTATAGTGCTGTGCTGAAGTGTCAACGTGGGTAATCTGCAGCTGTGGTGAACTCCGTGTCTTAATTGCCCTGCCCTTGAATTGGTGGGAGATTAGAAGCTTCTGTTTGCCCTGTCTGTGTGCCCTTGGTGCGTTCTGTCCTGCTATAAGTCATTTCTCTTAGAGGGGGAGGTGGGAATGTAGGGATGAGAGGTAGCCTTTCTACCAGAATCATGGGCTTCCTCATTTCCATACTCCAGGACTGTGTGGGTTTAAGGCATTGCACCAAAGGAGATCCCTGGTGTAGGATTCTGGGAAAGGTAGTTAGCTGGCTCACAATCAGCATTTTATTCAACAAAGGAGCCAGAGATTACTCTGTTTCTTGCTGCTCACTTATTGCTTTTTGGCCATAGACTAAAGAGATTTGCTGCAGCCTGGATGACTGCAGTTGCATGAGCCGGCCCAGTAAGGCCAGCTCAAAGCAATAGAAGTGCCAGGTTGACCCACGGTTGATGAGTCATACTGAATGGTTGTTGCTGTGCTCCATTGAGTCTTGGGGAAGTTTGCAATATTGCATTATTGTGGTAGTAGATCACTAATGGACTATCTGTTTGGACTTGGGAAATTTTTTAAATCTCTCTAAGCCTCTGTTCCCTGTGTAAAATGGAGATAAACTCATATAGAGTTATTGTGAAGATTAAATAAAGTAAGGGGGGGGGGTGAAAACCTTGACCCTGTATTCCAATAAATGGCAGAATTAGAAGCCTCATGGATCACTGCCCTTACATGTCATAGCCAAAATAAAAATAAATAAAATAATAAAATAAAATAAAAATTAAAAAAAGAAACTTTCTGGTAGAATTAAGAAGAGGCGGAGTGAGAAGGACAGAAAAGGGAAAAAAAAAAAACATTTATTATTCCCTGCTTGGTGTCAGGTACTTTCCTAGGTCCTTTAATATATTTTATAGAGTTTTACCCTCCCTAACAACTTATGTGGTAAGTTTTATTATTTCCTTTGTGTAGATGGGGAAACCAAGACCCTGGTGAGCTGATTTTGTCAAGATCAGATAGCCAGTACTAGAGGCCCTGGAATAAAATAAACCCCCAAAACTAAAAACAAAAACAAACTTAGGTCTTTCAATCTAAATACCTTGCTCTTTCCACTGTTAAACCCTAATTCAAAACTTAATCACATTACAGTTTTTATTAAAATATTTTTATTCAGGGCTCCTACCACAGAGTAAGAAAATATATGTCTTAACCAAACCTTTCAAAGATTATTTTTGCTTTTTCTATTAGACTTAATAAATTTCTTTCTTTTTAGAACCAATCTCTCCCTCCATCTCTCTCTCTGAATATCTCTTCCTCTGTCTCTGTCTCTGTAACTGTATATAACTCTTTCTCTCTCTATTTCTGTTTCTCTGCCTCTCTCTTTCTCTCCCTGGTACAGGCTGCCTTCAGATCCTTGTAGTTAAAATTCAAGTGGAAAACAAGTGACTCAGCAAGTTGGATGTTAATCTCGATGGTTTATTTGTTCTTAAAGAAAAAAATTCTCTTAGCAGCATATCTAGAAAGAGAGGAATGAAAATGTTAAGGCTCTTGTAAGCAAAGGATCTTATGCATACACAGTCTATAGTTTTGTTTTTTGTTTTTTTTTTGTTCAACCAAGCAGGAAAAGAGGCCCAAGCTCACAGTAGAGTTTCAATAAACCTATACATAACGTGTGTTCATATACATGAACCATTTTTTTCTTCCTATGTTTAATGTCTGTAGGAAGTCAGACCTAGGATTGCCTTTGTCAAATTTGATCCCTCACCTCTAATTCTTTATCAGTACACATATAACGTTTTATTTGTATTCATACAAACAAGACTCAGAGCCCATTGTTTCCATTTGGTGCCATATGACCTAGATTTGGATGATGTATCAGTCAGTATAGGCTAGGTTATAATGCAATAACAAGCATCTTCATGCTCAAAAGTTTATTCTTCTACTCACTACTTGTCAATGTAGATTAACAGAGCCTTTCTTCATCATAATCATGGGTGAATTTCTACTGATGGAGATGTCAACTTGGTATTCCATGATTGTCAACGTAGAGAGAAGGGGAAATCAGGCAAGCACAGGTATTTAAGTGCTTCCACTGGAAGAGACATGCATCACTATCACTCCTGCTCCTATTTAATTGTGCAAACTAAGTCATGTGGTTTTACTTTAGGGGGTGGGGAAGTGTAGTCAGCCTATATTCCTGGAGAGGAAGAGCCAGAGGTTTTATAAACAGCTTTTTAACTAGCCCGGATGGCCTCCCTAAAGGTCAGGTAGGGTCCTTGCCTCTCCCAGACCAATGGTAAAATAGGATCCTGGCTAACTCACTTTCTTCTTGGGTGAACTGACTTCTTTCTTGGGAAAGATGTGATGTTAATACTTATTATACAGCTTAGGAGGTTAACATGTACAAGAAATTTTTGTGCTTTAAATAAGGTAACATAGAATTTTATTCTTTAAAATGATATGTACCCAGGATAATACCCTTATAAATAAGCAGTCTCCTTTTTCAGTCCCTTCTTGCTTCCACTGTTACCTAGAAAAAGGCTGACATTGCTTGTATGCTTATCAGGACTCATTAGCTTTAGTTCTTTTTAACCTGTGATCCATAAATTATCACTGAACTCCAGGAATTGAAAAACTTTGTTCATATTGGAGATGTAAAACTTAGCTTTCCAAGGTGGACTGATCCTTCAAATATGTAAAATTTATTTTAAGAAACTGTATGCATATGTTTAAATTCCAGCCAAATATAGGTCCTCTTTTGATTTCCTAAAATGCTTATCATATTTTCTACCAAATAGGGTTGAGATAACTTGACCTAGGAAGTTGGACACACTAACTTCATGGAGGCAATTTCTAGAGAAGTGTTGTCCAATAGAACTTGCTGTGATGATAGACAGTGTACTATATGTCCTACTACTGCATTGTCCAGTAAGGTGGCCACTAGCCACATGTGGCCATTTAGCACTTGACATTTGGCTAGTGCCACTGAACAACTGCATTTTCAATTTTGTTTAATTTTGAGTAGTTTAAATTTAAATAGCCACATGTGGCCAGTGGCTACTGTATTGGATAGCAAAGCTCTATAATAAACATTTGTTGAATTGAAAAAATAAAATGCATCTTTCACTTGAAATAAAGGACGTTCACATGTGTGTCCCTGGTCTGCTTGCTAACAATCTGAAACTGCCACAAGGTTATTTTCTAATTCTGGGCCATGGGTATCTTGGAATGCCACCAACTTGCAGAATCACTTCTTTGGGAGTGGACTCTGGTTTAGATCATGCTTGGTGGCAGTTGCGGACAGTGGGATGGGATGGAGGGCCAGTCAGAGATTGTCCTCGAGTATGACTGTTATATCAGTTGGTATGGTGGCACAGATACCCTCTCCTGATAAGACTCATAGGCTTGGGAGGTAATCCAAGGTGGTCAAGGAGAAAGCCCTGCCAGCTTGTGTTGCACAAGACCTGAGGTTCACAAACACACAAGCATCTCATAACTTACTCCCACCATCATCATCTGCCATCACTCCAGGGATCAAAGTTGACAGTTTCACATCTCCTTCCACCATTCACCTCCCACCTAGTAAACCCTCCCCATAATTCCATGAAATAACAATTACTGTTTTCTCAAACTTTTCTAGAGTATTAAACAAAAATAGTTTCACCCTTCCCCCAAATATACACACAAAACAGATGTCCACCCTATAGTCCACCCTATAGACAAACTCTCCCCAAAATAGATATTTGGGAGTGGGCATTGACCATCACCATCACCAGGACAAGGAAGTTGAGAACATCTCTTCTGATTTATCCAGTATCTCCAATCCTTCTTAGATATAATTAATATGTGCCAGCTAGTGTGCTAAGTCGTCAGTGCACAGAGAGGAATTACAATGAGAT
The DNA here is from genome assembly GCA_028533085.1 of Varecia variegata. NCBI lineage: Eukaryota > Metazoa > Chordata > Mammalia > Primates > Lemuridae > Varecia > Varecia variegata. The sequence goes on along the minus strand of CM052436.1, from coordinate 191,840,883 downwards.
TCCCTCTTCCCGAGAGCTCCCAGCCGACAGTGGGAGATAGCACACTGTTAATTCATGATAAAACATAGTAAGGCCTGGTGCAGTGACTCACACCTGTAATCATAGCACTTTGGGTGGCCAAGACAGGAGGATTGCTTGAGGCCAGGAGTTCAAGACCAGCCTAAGCAACAGAGCGAGACTCTCATCTCTACAAAAAATAATAATAAAAAAATTAACTGAGTGTGATGGCACGTGCTTGTAGTCCCAGCTACTCAGGAGGCTGGGGTAGGAGGATCCTGTGAGCCTAGGAGTTTGAGGTTGCTGTGAGCTATGAGGATACCACTGCTGCCTGGGCAACAGAGTGAGACCCTATCTCAAAACAAAAACAAAAACAAAAACTAACAAAACATAGTAGTAGTATAAGATGCTTGGAAACACAGGATAGGTAGTGACACAATAGGAATATTCAGAATGAGATTACTATTCACCCTGTTTGCTTTGAATTTAGAGAAAGAAATATTTACAAAAATGTTTTTGGCAGAGACTGGCTTAATACTCGCCCATCTTGTCTCTTCTTTCTGGTCTCAGAGGCTACATTACTCAGCCTCACTTTTATTTAGACAGAGGACATGTAACAAGACTCTGGCCAGTATATCTGGTCAAATTGATGTGCCTCCCATAAAAACCTCTTGCTTTATTCTTCATGTTCTTTCTTCTCCTAAAGGAGCCATGGGGGCCAAATGCAAAGGATGGTAGCATCATAAGATGAACGGAGTTGGGTTCTTGAAACACTGCTTGGAGGAAAGACACCAGGAAAGCCTCATAGGTCCAACTGAACTGTTATGTGAGAAATAAACCTTCATTGTATTAAACCACTATAATTTGGGGACTGTTTATTATAGCTGCTACATCACTTACTCTTATTAATATATTGCCCAACTGGCTTCAGTTGGGATATTGATATAATCATAAAATTTTGGCACTTAGAAAGTCTCTGTCTAATCTCTTCATTTCACAGAAGAAGAAATAAAGCGATTTGCCTAAGTTCACAGAGCCAGTTTTTGGAAGTACTAGAATTAGAACCCAGTCTCCCAATTCTCAGTCAAAGGTCAGCTATCCAAGGCCAAATTTGCCTCTATTAGTCTATAAATAGTTTTCAGCAATTCTCATATGACTGCTAGTGAAATAAAAACACATAGATTGAATTTTATGGAAAATCACAATTGTTAAGGGGAAGGACATATTGGGGTTTAGCCCAAAGTGATTTTATTTTGATATTAGCATATTTAGATTGCTTGTAAAGTGCTGAATTTAAAACATGGCTGGATTTGTTTATCAGGACAATTTTAGGTTTATCATGAGGATAATGATCTATTATATTGTTTGGTTTTATTATACTATGCCTGGTGTATAAGTTTATCCATTGTTGGGAGGTGGAAGGTTGAAATTCTTTGTATACAACCTATGGGTTCTTCAATTACTGAGAAAGGTAGACTATAACTTTGCTAAGAATCAATGTTATCACACTGAACTCTAAATTTCTTAGTCCATTGACTTAATCAATAGCATCCCTACTTTCTAGAATAGAGTGGGACAAAAAGAACACAAGATAATTTAAAGGGTAATTTAATTGCTATCATAGATGCTGTTGCTTGTATAATCAATAGCCATTCTCCCCTTCTGACAGAGAGAGCAAAAGCTTGATACATTTGTGTGGCAACAAGCCTAGCACAGGGGATGATGAATGGTGATGACTGTAAACCAGAAGTGGCAATCTTGGTTTCCTTCACAAATGATTTGTCTAGCAGTGGGAGTGGGACCAAATTCTGACCAATGAAATGTAACTAGAAATCACCTGGAGGCTTCTGAGAAATAGTCTCCTCTCTGCTAAGAAGGAGGTTCGAGGAAAGGCCATTATTGTCTGTTCTTTCCTTCCTGCATCTGGATTTAGTTGTGGGAGGATGTGACTCTGGGAATGGCAGCAGCCACCCAGGTTGGGAAACACCTAATAAGAGTTGGGGCATTTTGTTTTTCAGATCTCTTTGCAGTACTCCCTTCCTGTGAGTGCACAGTTGCTTATTTCCCAAGTCACTGGAATTGAGGATTAAGGATTAGGTTCTATGTTGGCACTGTAGTGTTCCTGTCCCCCACTTCTTCTCAGACAAATTGGCCTGGTCAGTACATTTCCATACCTTCTACCTTCTCTGAGCATGAATGATGTAAATAGTGTTTGCTCTCAAAGTTTCTATTTGTAAAACTGAGTGTTAAAAATATACTTGATAGCATTATTGGAATAATTAAATTCATTTATTAAACTGATGTTCATTGAGTGCCCACCCTGGGCCAAAAATTGTGGTAAGCACTGATGATGCTAAGGGAATAAAATAGACATGATCTCCTGCCCTCATGGAACTTCGGATCTGGTAAAAACAAAGACAAGCAAGAAAACACAAATTGTTAAATAAATACACCAACAATCAGCAATCATAATGCTTTCAATGAATTGAACAGGATGGGATAATGGAGAAAAACGGTGGGGTGGGAAGACCACTTAGACAGGGTGGCCAGAAAAGACCTCCAAGAGGTGGTGATATTTAATCTGGAACAAGAAAGACATAGAGAAGCCCACCAGGCAAATGGTGAGAAGCAAGTGAAGAGATTTTATTGCAGATGAAAAAGCAAGAATGAAACCCTTTAGATGGGGAGGAGCTTGGTTATTCTAGGAGAAGCAAGAGGGCCAAGGTGGCTGGAAGGTAGTGACTTAAAGTGAGGGTGGCAGGAAGAGATATTGGAGAAAATGGCAGAGACTAGGTCATGTAGGGCCTCATAGGCCATGATATGGAACTTGGATTTGATTGTAAGTACAAGGGAACGTTTTCGAAAGCTTTTAAGCAAGGGAATGGCATGACTTTCTAGTATTTCAAACCAAAACACTAGCTTTTGTGTGGAAAAGTTTTGGAGATGTTCAGAAGTAGAGTGGGGAGATGAGACAGGAGGCTACTGCAGTACTATTGACGAGAGATGTGAGTGTCTTAGTTCGGGAGGAGTGATGTTGGTGGAGCTAGAAGGAAGTGAATGAAGTTTAAAAAAAATTTAGAAAGTAGAATTAGTAGGACTTTCTGATGGATTGGATGTGGGCGGTGAGGGAAAGGAAGAATTAAATGGTATCTTCCAGAGTTTTGGGTTGAAGAACTAAATAAATGGTGGAACCACTTTCTGAGAGGAGAATCCTGGAAAGGGGAGGTTTTGGGCTAGTGGTGAAACTCAACAGTTTGGTGTAGTTTTTAAAACATGGCTATGAACCGTCTATATGGAGATGTCAGGTTGGTATTGAATATATGTCTATATGTAAGTCAAAGCTGGTATATCAGTGAGCTATTGCTGCATAACAAACCACACCAAAAATCAGTGGCCGAAAATAATAACTACTTTGTTACTGTATGATATTTCAGGCTGGTTATTTGGCCTGGGTTAAGCTGGGGGTCTCATTTGGTCTCACCTGGGTTCCCTAATGCATCTGTAGTCAGCTGTGAGTTGGCTAAATGGCTTTGCTTCTGGGGGTTGTTTGACTGTCACTTAGTAAAATGTTCCATGTGGTTTTTCACTCTTTAGTGGGCTTCCTTGGGGGTGTTCATATGATAGAGAGAAGGTTCCAAGAGTAAACAGAGGCTTACTTTGGTAATACAATTGGTATTCCCCAACATTCTATTGGCCAAAGAAAGTTATAAGGCCAGCCCAGATTTAGTGAATGGGAAAATAAATTCCACCTCTTGCAAAGTCACATTGCAAAGGGATATGGATACAGAGAGGACATGAATTGGGGCCATAAATGCAATTACTTCATTATAGTACAGGTTATAATTTGAGAGTCTTTAGTTTCTAGGTGTTACTTAAAGCCATAGGAACAATTGAGTTCAACCAGAGCAGATGTGCACATGAAGAGAAGAGTCCTAGGAAACTCAAGCATTTTGCCAGTGAGGTTGGGACCAGCAAAAAGACTTAGAGGGACAGGTCGATGATGTAGTAGATGAAAGAGGAAATGAGAGCATACAGAGCAGAGACCAGTATGTATTAATGTTTAATAAAACTGAGTCTGAATATAGTTCATATTCATTTATTGAAGGTGTCTTCAGTTCAGGGCACTTAGCTAGCTCTATGCGAGAAAAAGAATGTGGTATAAACTATGATCCTACTGTCAGATACATAATTTAGTTGGAGAGACAGTTTCATGCTTTCATAAAATTAGTAACAAGGTAAGAAAACTATACAGGTGTTTCTCAAGAACTTATCACTGAGACTTCTTCAATAAGATAAAAACTTAACACTTTCGTTGTTTATATGTGTGTTTTAAGTTTGTGAAAATTAATCATACATTTATTACTTGTGTACTCTTTCATGTGTATATTATACTCCAATGAAAAGTTTTAAAACACATACATGCACTTACCCTTCTGGGTTGTTGACGCCTGATAGTGGTTTAGTTTGATTAAAAATGCTAAATGTTTTTTCATAAGAACTTACTTTTATTATATTCATTTACATAGGTGTGACATATTCGTATATATTTTAGGGCCAAAATTTAAATAAAGAGTCTTGGCAATAAACAAAATAAATTCCTTCCCATTATAAGCAATTTAATCATGATGGCTTTTTAAAACTTTGAATAGTTTTGAAAAATATATCACCTTTGTCTTCTATACCAGCTAAAATGAATCCCCAGCATGTGAAAAGAATTTAGTTATCTGCCTCAGCATGCATTATCCTTTTAACACAGAGCAAAATTCAAAGAAGAGAAATTGCTTTTTGTTATAAATTTATGCTAACAAAAGGTATAGAAGCCTCTTTTGACTAAGAAAACTGAAGAAAAAAAACTGGAGCAGTTAGAAAGAAAAGAAGACCTTGCAGAAATTTTTTTAAAAGGCCAAATCAGATAGGGGCTTTCTGGGAAAACTGGAATGAGGACAAATTGGCTAGGTTAAAAAGAGAAAAGCAGATTGGCTATGGAAACAATCATAGCATCTTTGTTGGTTCGAATAATTAAGGGATGCTGGGGAGGAGGGATGGTGAGATAGCTCAGATCCTCAGGAGCCCTGTATTGTGTTATAGAAAAAGTTGAAATATAAGCAGATCTCTAATAACCAACACAACTTAGAAATTATTATTAACTATATATCCATGGTCTGTGAGTGTGGTCAGTGGCTGAACTCTGATAGAGTTGGCTGAATTGCAAGACACTTGAGCTGATGAGATACAAGGATGCTTAATTCAAATGAGGAAACAGAGGCCCAGAGAGAGTAAATAATTTGGCAAAGGCCATCTGATTAAATAAGTTATTGAACCCCACCCAGAGCTAATAATAAAGAGACATAGAACTGGACTCAGTTAATCACCTTAAAATCCAAACACAGAGGTCTGCCCTGTTATTGTAACTCAGTCACGTAAAAACTGACTTTGTGGAGGATGAAGTTGGTGTGGATTGTTTTGTTTTTTTTTTTCTTTTTGCTTTTATATTGGTCAAGGCCAGTGCCCAGAAGCATAAGAATGTGAAAGGAAGTGGTTTACAGTGGGTATCAATTTCTATAAGAGTAACAGTTCAAAAGAAATTGGTCACAAATTCTTCGACACTCTTTTTACTGAGAGCTTGGGGGTCTATATTTCCTCCCCTGGATCTGGGTGGGCCTGGCACTGCCACTTGAAGGTTGGATTGAGGATTGGGGGCCAAGGAGAGAAGCCAGAACATCGGTTAAAAGAGGCTGTTGCTGCTACACAGGATGAGAGCGTGGGGTGGGGTGGTGATTTTGGAGATGAAATGATAAAAAGAGGTTCTAAATATATTTTGGAGGTAGAAGTAACTGGACTTGGTGATAGAATGGGTATGGGGAGGTATGGCTTGAGCAACTAAATAGTATTCATTCCTCTAGATAGTAAAAGCTGGGCCTAGAACCCCAAAGTTCTATCTTAGCCCTGCTCCATTAGGGATGACTGTGAGATATTCTAATTTCTATTGGTGGTTGGATGTCAAGTAGGCAATTGGATTTACAAGCCTAGAGCTTAAGAAAGAGGTCTGAGCCAGACATACAATTTTTCTTATTAAAAAAAAATGAGTTTTTGACACTTGAATTATTTTTAGGACACAGCTATATTGGCTTTTCTCCAAACCTGTGAATCTCTATGTCCTTTTGGACTTCCTAGTCACTTCCACACCAGGCTTCTTCACATAACACTGGGGTCATTTTTCTCCATTTCTGCTTTTGTGTCTATGAAGATTTTCTTCAGTCCTCTTCTCTTATGAAGTAAAACAAAGGCTAAACAGATTTCTGGGCTCTTAACCACACCATCAGAAAAAAAAAAATCAAGATCTATAGCTTAAATGGCTCTATACCATACATTTGTAATTTCATGGCAGCCCCTAGAGTTTGAGAGAAATACTGGAGATCCAAAGTCTGAGAAAAAGGTGGTGCCCTCTCATCAATTCTGCCTGTAAAATTTTGTAACCCAATGTGGCAGATCATATCCATTTTTCAGTCAATGGAAGCACCAAGGGATGGCTACCTTTCCAGATCTAGTAACTTCCCATGGGACTGCAGTGGTGGTTAATTCCTTGTTCACAAATCCCCACTATTTTTCTCTCTGAATTGCCATTATTTTCCCATTAGGTCATTTCTATTCATGAAGCTTGTTATTGTGACCCCATTAAGTCATAGCTTTGGAAAGAAACACCTATTTAATTCCTTTCCTCAGAAATAATTCCCATCATTTCCTTATTCCATTGATTCTTTCCCTGCATTCCTTGTAATTGGTCTTTGTCATAGGAAATCAAGAGGCTGAAAAGAGGATGCTTTTCTCCAAGATACACCAAATACTTACCTGTATAAACCATTGTTTTGAATCTCTGCCCTTAGGAATCTAGCTGGGAAATGTCCCATCAATAACATACTA
>CM052436.1:191802598-191833865 GCA_028533085.1 Varecia variegata | reverse complement strand
TGTAATCCTAGCACTCTGGGAGGCCGAGGCGGGTGGATCGCTCAAGGTCAGGAGTTCGAGACCAGCCTGAGCAATGAGCGAGACCCCGTCTCTACTAAAAAATAGAAAGAAATTAGCTGGCCAACTAAAATATATATAGAAAAAATTAGCCGGGCATGGTGGCACATGCCTGTAGTCCCAGCTACTTGGGAGGCTGAGGAAGTAGGATCGCTTAAGCCCAGGAGTTTGAGGTTGCTGTGAGCTAGGCTGACGCCACGGCACTCACTCTAGCCCGGGCAACAGAGTAAGACTCTGTCTCAAAAAAAAAAAAAAAAAAAAAATAACATACTAAGGCAGGTTCTATATAACCAAACAGGAAGAGGGCAGTTAGTCAGTGTCAACAATTTCGTCAGAGAGAAAAGTAGTATCTCTCACAAATGGTTATGACCACAAGACTCTGGGGACAGACCAATCTGAGTAACCCCAGTCTGACTCAGCAGCTAGCTATCTGACCTTGAGCACAATCATTTAATGTTTCTGTAAAATGTTCCTCTCACCTAGATTTTTATACTTCTATCTCATATTTATGCTTCAAGTCTTAACTCTAATGTCCCTCCATTGAGAGACCGCCTCTGCCTGTCCTCCCATCTAAAGAAACCACTTTCATTTCTGGCCAACTAGTCTCTTATTTGTTACTCTATTTATTTCCTTCCTTCTGTTTATGATAATTATCTGTAATTGTCTTATTTACAATGTCTGCTTATGTGCTCATTTCTGATTCAACTTCTATTTTATCCCTAGCTCAAAATAGGTGCTCAGTTAATTAGTGAAATATCTGTGCAAGGCCAAAATCACAAGCCAGTCTAGTGAGAAGACTCAATTCAATTGATTATTTGCTATCCTCTGCCTAGCACTGTCCAGGTAGAAATATCATGCAAGCCACTTATGTAATTTTAAATATTCTAGTCACCACATTAAAAGGTCAAAAGAAACAAGAGAAATTTTATAATGTAGTTTACCCAATGTAGCCAATATATCATTCAACATGTAATCCATGTAAAAATTATTGAGGAGATAGCTTACATTCTATTTTTTACAGTAAATTTTTGAAATATGGTATGCATTTGTTATAGCACATCTTAATTTGAATGTTAAATTTTAATTGGGAATGTTTGATCTGTGTTTAGATTTTTAAAGATTTATAGTGGAAAAAAGAGATTCACATGCCCAAGTTGTTCCAAATATGTTTAAACATTTTTCAATACTTGAATAAAGTATCCAATTTTAAATTTAAGTTGAATTAAAATTACATAAAATTAAAAGTTCAGTTTCTAGTTATACTAGACACATTTCAAGTGCTTAACAGCCACATGTGGCCAATAGCCTCCCTATTGCAGCTCTAGATAGCTTGCCAAATATTTCTCATCATGTTGTCTTGTGGAAACATGTTCTTACAATCAGATTGTTATTCCAAAAGGAAGAAGAGGAAGGAACTTATATGCATTAAGTGGAGGTATATGTCAAGGACTTTGACCAATGTTTTCCAAACAACGTTTATAATAAATCTACAAGGCAGGTTTCATCTTCCTCATTTTATACATTGGAAATCTGAAGACTGAGAGACAGCTTGCTGTAGGCACATAATGTCTGTCCCTCCAGTGGTTTCCAGCTGGGAAAAGAATGAGCAAAGAGGAGCTCACTCTCAGCTTTCTACCCTGTCCTCCTGAGCCCTACCCCGAACATCTGAGAACACACCTGGCTTCTTCCTCTCAGGTAGCAGCAACACAAGGCAGGCTTTCTGCTCCCCACTGCTGCAGAGCCTGGGGGGTGACTGGTCACAGGTGAGACCCTGTGTCCAAGGTATAGAATTAACATCACTCTCCTCTCTTAAAGGAGAACAGTACCTTATCTCAGAACCAAAGACTCCAGAGAATTGAGATCTTTCCCCAAGGTTCTATAGGAAAGATTCTGAGTTGGGGTGGCCTCTAGGTTTTCAGAGACCAGGTAGACTGCATCCTTTCACTTGAATAATATTCCTTCTATCCTCCTTTGGAAAAAATAAATTGTATATTTAAACAAGTTTGAAGTGCCCAGTCGTCATCTGCGTTTGTGTATTTAGTTTCGCAAAAGGTTTTATGGGGAATAAAAAAGAATTTCAATAGTTTTCTATGTCTGAGATTACTAATTGCCCTTTAATATCCCATTTCCCTTCTTTTTTAGTGACAGAACACCTATTTTTAGCTAGGTACATGACTCTCGCCTGAGAACAAGAACTACATTTCTCAGCTTTTCTTGCAGCTAGGTGTGGTCATATGACTATATTTGGCCAATGTAGTATAAGAGGACATGCTGTGAGAAGCTGATAGGTAGTTTCCTTGAAGAATGAGTCTCTACCATTCTTTATTTCCTTTCTGCACTGTGAAGACTGGAACACAACACAGAGTTGATGGCTGGAGTTTCAGCAGCCATACTGGGCCGTAAGGTAGAGGCCATGAGCAACAACATAAAAGGAGCTTGGGTTCTTGGAACCATGGAGTACTAAGCCTGCCCTGAGCTATCCCAATCTGGATTCTCCTTATGTGAGGGGGATATAAATGTTTCCCTTCTTTAAGTTAGCATTATTTTGCATTTTATATTGCATGCATATGCACCCAAATCAAATCCTAACTGAAGCACATACATTTTTCAAGTAGAAGACAGTTATGGAAGTGAATCTTCTGCAACTGAAAATGGCCCAAAGTACAAACTTTTAGTACAAAGCATGTACTAAAAATTAAATGGGAGGTGTGAGGCTCCACTTGGCCTGCTTATTATGAAAATGTATCTAATCTCTAGGCCTGTCACCCATATTTGTTCAGGATATTTCCATTAGATCCTTAGACTAAATATTGGGCCTAATGGTCTCCATAGCATTTTCCACATCTTTTTCAGTTTATCATTTATTCCTACTGATATTTATTTATTTTTTCTTTACTTTTGTTTCACTTTCACTTGCCTTTTTTGGTTCCACATTCCTATACTAGACTTTCTAATATTATTCTTTACAAATAGATGAAGAATGTACTCATTACCAAGTGCAGTATTTTTATGGTTATAGAAGGATGGCACAAGGGTTGAACAAGGAAGAAGACAAGGTTGGCTTTATTTTTTATTTATTTATTTATTTTTTTATTTTTTGAGACAGAGTCTCGCTCTGTTGCCCGGGCTAGAGTGAGTGCCGTGGCGTCAGCCTCACAGCAACCTCAAACTCCTGGGCTCAAGCGATCCTACTGCCTCAGCCTCGCGAGTAGCTGGGACTACAGGCATGCGCCGCCATGCCCGGCTAATTTTTTCTATATATATTTTTAGTTGGCCAGATAATTTCTTTCTATTTTTAGTAGAGACAGGGTCTCGCTCTTGCTCAGGCTGGTCTCGAACTCCTGAGCTCAAAGGATCGGCCCGCCTCGACCTCCCAAGCGCTAGGATTACAGGCGTGAGCCACCGCGCCCGGCCTAAGGTTGGCTTTATGGACTGTCAGAAAGTGACGACCAGAATATTGGCATCATAACTCAAGTCCTGGTTAATAATATGCCAAGGACATGTGCAAAAAGTGCATGTATAGGAAAAAGACTGGAAGGAAGTGCCCAAATTGAAAGCAGTGGTTACCCCATGGGGAATGGGACAGAAGCAACACTATAATTTTCAATCTTATATACTTTTGAATTGTATATTATATTTTTCCCCTTTAGAATGGACATTTTTTATTTTATAATTTGAAAAATTGAAATAAGTCAAGAGGTGCATAGCCAAGAGGTAGTAGTGATTGTAAGGTCACAGAAGCCATGGAAATGTTCGGTGGTGCTTCTGTCCAAAAGCCATTCACAGACCTAAGAGCACACTCTGGAAAACCTTAGCTCCTACTGGATCTGCCTTTTCGTCTTCTAGGACCTTTTCCTCTTTCCTGCCAAGTCAATACAGGAGAATAGTTTCTGGGTAAGCAGTGAGAGGGCTGAGAAATGCTGGGCCAGGCTGGAGGTCACCTGCCCACTGCATTGCCACAGACTCAACCCAAATACTTATCCAGATGTTTATCTCACAAATGTACTTTCACATTGTCATCACACTGTTTGTTGAGTTCCCTGAAATATCCCAATTCCTCTTACTCCAGGCATTTTGCTAGTCTTCCTTCCAAGAATGCATTTCTCTGTCCAGCTTCATAGTCATGGGCTTGTTATTATAGATTGATTAGATTAAATGACACAGATTTCCATGCCTCCATTTACCCACAGCTTTGGTTAGTGACCATTACGCTGATTCTGGGCTTGGCTATGAGATATGTTTAGCTAATGAGACAGTAGCCAACTCATTGATAGAAGAGGCTTGAAAAAGGGCATGCACACTTTGGCTTTCTTTCTTGGATCCTTGCCACCATTGAGAGAATAGGCCTGAGCTAGCCTGCCGGAAGGACGTGAGAGATGCATGGAGCAGAGCCAAGTCATCCAAGCTGCGGCCACCCTGAGCCAGCCAGCCGACAGCCATCCTGGCAGCTGACAGTGGATGCCTGAGCAAGCCCTGCCAAGATCAGCCGAGACCAATCCAGATTTGCAGAACTTCCCAGTGGAACTATATAGACTCGTGGGAAATAACAAATGGTTGTTGTTTTATGTCATTAAATTTTGGGATGGTTTGTTGCATAGTAATAGCTAATTGATTCCGTTGCACATTTCTTTCTCCATCTGCCTTCCTCCTTCCTCCTTACCACAACCAGGTCAGCCTATCTCTAAACAACTGTCTTGCTTCCAATTCCAAAAAGTTTTCTTGGTCACATCTTTAAATATTTTCAAGAGCTGCCATTCCACCTAGAGGCCTCCAGGGGAGAGAGAAAAAAAGGAATCTGTTCAAACTTCTAGCAGTGGCCTCTTTCCTATGACAGGGGCAAGAATTAAACTCTTTATCTGCCCTCAGACACCATTTAGGCAGGCAAATGCCACATTATTCTGGGCCGACTGGCTACTTTCTAGGATGACTGTTCTTTCATCTATAGGGCCCCCATTCTCTCTCTTTTCTTGCCACCTTTCCCACTAACACCACAGGTTTTTGTCCATCTCATCAATACCACAAATCCCACAATTAAAGCTCGAACCCCTGACTTTCTGTTTATGATTCAAGGTTAGAAATGTCTCAAAGAGGAAGAAAAAAAAAGGAAAAGAAAACATTTAAATGAATGAAGTTAGAGTCTCTGTATGTGGGTTCAGTGCTGGTGGGAACAGGGGGAGCTCATGCCATGGCTTGTAGGAAAATTATAAACCATCATCTCATTGATTCAGGACAGTATGATATAAACAGGTCTCATAGTGAATTCAAGTTCTGTCTCTGCCATTTAACATCTATGTCAATGTATCAGTTAGTTTTCTCTGTGTAACAAACCACCCCCAAATCTTGTGGCTTAAAACAGCAAGCATTCACTCATGATTATTCATGAATCTGTGGGTTCTGTAGATTCAGATTGAGCTTGCCTGATCTTGGTGGCGTTAGCTCATGCATCTGTGGTCATCTGGAGGTTTGGTTGGTGCTGATTGATTTATTGTGGCAAAACTGGGTTGGATGATTGGGGTCTCTCTCTGCATGGTCACTCATCATCCTGGGCTTATTCACATGATGGTCACAGAGTTCCAGAGTATGCAAGAGTAGCAAGCCCTAATGCACAAGCACTTTTCAAGCCTCCATTTGCATCATGTTTTACTGTACCCCATTGGCTGAAGCAAGTCATGTGGCCAAGGCCAGAGTGAGCAGGCAAAGGTACTTCCAAAAGGTAGATACAGAGGGGCATGAAAAAAATGGGGGTACTATGGCATTTATCCACCACAGTGATGTTACACAAATCCCTTGGTTTCTCTGAGCCTCAATTTCCTCCTCCAAAAAGAGATATAGCAATACTAGCCTGTTATGGATTATTCTGTTCCTCAAAAAGATATGTAGAAGTTCTAACCCCTGTATCTATGAATGTGACCATATTTGGAAATAGGATCTTTGCAGATGTAACAAAGTTAAGATGAGGTCATTAGCATAGGCCTGAATGCAATATGACTGGTGTCCTTACAAAGAAGGGGACAACACTGTATAAAGACAGACACACAGGGAGAATGCTGTATGATTACTGAGGCAGAGATTGGCAAAATACAGTTACAAGCCCATGAATGCCAAGGATTGACAGCCATCACTAGGAGCTAGGAATAGACAAGGACAAATTCTACCCATAGTCTCAGAGAATGTGGTCCTGCCAATACCATGATCTTAGACATCTAGCCTTCAGGACTGTGAGATAATACATTTCTGTAGTTTTAAGCCACTGGGTTTGTAGTACCTGCGTATGGCAACCCTAGGAATCTAGTAGAGAATCTAACTCATCTGGCAAAGCTTTTATCAAGGGTGAATAAGAACTGTGAATACAAATGGTAGCCCTACAAATGGTTATTCCAAGACAATACTGATCCTACAACTTCCTATCTGAAGGAAGCTCTTCAAACAGGGTTGAGGTCTGAGCTGTCTCAGATCTCTGGTGTTAGAGGCCTTGAGATTTCCAAGGCGGAAGATGCCAGCATTGCTTGTCTTCCTGTCAGTCTCCCTTCTGGTTTGTAGTCAGCTACGCAGGCTCCTGACACACACTTGCCTCTACCAATTCCTGAACTTGGAACAGGGCATGCCTGCAGGGTTTTGGATTTTTCCCTTTGCTAAGGAAACCCCAATCTCTGATTTCTGGCCTTGCTCCCATGCAGCTCTAGCTCCAGGAACATTCTAGGAAGGCAAAAGCTAAATTTAATCTCCCTTTCCTTGTGATTTTAATACTGCATCCATCATTCAGACTTTTTTATTATGCAGGTAACATGGTCCCGAGCATTGCTAGAGGCAGTAGTGGTAGTTTTTGCAGCCAAACACAGGTTTGGAAAGGTTTGTCCTGTGGGCTGTGGAATGTCTCACATCTCCCTGGGCATTTTATGAGGTTAAGTACATGAACGTGCTCCCAGAATGCAACATCAGATTCCTCCCAGAATACTCTCTGTTGCCCCCATCTCCCGAAATTTGCTCACTCTGTTTTCTTTGGCTGGAGAGGGCTTTCTACTGTCTCCACCTGTTGAGGTGGTTCTTAAACTTTGAGAACTACAAAACACAGGTAAAAATGGAGAGAGCGTAGGACTTGAAACAGAAGACCTGGGTTTGACATTCATATTTAACACTGTGTGTCCTTGAGCAAGTCACGTAACATCTCTGTACTCTAGTATTACCATTATTATCTGGTGGAGACAGTAACTTCATTCTGAGAATCAGCTAACATAATGAATCTGGAAGTGCTAAATTGTGTAAGATTATCCCATTTAGAAAGAGAAAATTCACCCATTCTTTCATTCATTCATTTAATAACTATTGGAAGCCTATTTTGTGCCAGTTCCTCTGCTAGATGCTGGGAATAAAGTAATGAACAACATAATTGAAGTCTCATGGAGCTTACATTCTAATGCAGGAAATAGGCAATAAACTAGAAAACAAATAAGTAGGCATGGGCAAATAAATAGATAATTACAAATTATAATAATTGCTAGGAATGAAGCCAATAGAATGATGAATTGGAGAATAAGGGGTAAAAGCCACTTGGACAGGATATTAAGCAACAGGGACAGAGTTGATATCATCTGAGTTTAAAGGCTTTAGTCCTTTATGGACTAAAGGAAGGAAAACCAGGCAGGCAGAAGTGTGATGGGGATAAACTTTTTTTTTTTTTTTTTTTTGGCTATATTTTTTCTATGTATTCTGAACTTCCTGTAGACCTGCTTGTCTTGCTGCCTTGCTGCTGTCTTCTCTTTGGGTCACTGGCATGTATATCTTCTTGGGCAGGGCAGAGGCCCTCTAGACAAATACTGAGTGTCACTGAATTACAAAAGAGTATTTTCTTTCTTTTTTCTTTTTTTTTCTCTAATGACTAATGTCACTACAAAAGAGTATTTTTAAAGCTGAATAAAACAAAAGTTTGAAAGCTTTTGTTGGCAAAGAAAAAAGAGATTTAAAAAATTGTAAACCTTCCTTTACATATTAAGAGCAATGTGTGGAGTCTGAACACAGGGTTTTACTATAAACCAGAGTAGAAAAAACTTAGTTTATATTTAAAGGTAAGAAAGAAGTGGAAAGTTTCTTGCCACTAAAAGAGAGAAAGAAAAACAGAAACTGAAGGAAAAGAAGGAAGATATGAGTAAACGGGTTCCTTCTAGTAGATACACAAACTTTTTGAAAGATAGTGTTAGGGGACATTATTTTTGAACAACAGGCTCCATAATTGCTTAGCTCCTTGTTGAAAGAATGAGTATTTTGTTAAGTGTCCATTTTACCTCGCACAGTCCATGGGACTAGAGAAACGGAACTCACCTTTAGTTATATAGATGCGGCTTACTCTAAGCAAATGATGGTAATTCTAACCCCTTTGGTGGCTATTGGTTCAGAAACCCAGGCCTTAGCCAATCAGCACGTGGCATCCCACCGTCCACTCTTAGTTGTTCCGAGTTGATCCAATCAGGATGAAGGAAAATCTTTGAAAACAGGTTACACAGAAGCTTTCTCCTTCTCTTTCCCATTGGGGATGGAAGAAGCAGGTTGTCAGTACAGTAGTCCCGCCTTATCAACAGTTTTGTTTTGCTTTCTGCAGTCTCAGTTACCTGTGGACAATTGAAGTCAGAAAATATTATATGGAAAATTCCAGAAATAAACAATTCATAAGTTTTAAATTGTGCACTGTATCCACGCTGTATATGCTACCTGTCTGTTAGTCACTTAGTAGCCTTCTTCATTATCAGATTGACCATGGCGGTATTGTAGTGCTCGTGTTCAAGTAACCCTTATTTTATTCAACTATTCTATTTATTAATTATTAGCTATTATTGTTAATCTCTTACTGTGATTATTATAAATTAAACTGTATCATAGGTATGTATGGATAGGAAAAAACCTAGTATGTGTAGCATTTGATACTACCCAAGGCTTTAGGCACACACTGGGGGACTTGGGATGTATCCCCTTTGGGATAAAAGGGTATTAATATCCTGTTTACAGCCAACTTCTGACAATGCAGAGGAACCAGCTTTAGAATGAAGCCAACAGTGTGGCTTTCAGAGTGAAGAGACAGAAAGAACCTATGCCCCAGCTGACATGGCTGAGCCCTTCAATACCAACCTTAATGCTAGACTTCCTGTTTTGTGATATAATAATGTTCTTTCTTGTTTAAACCAGTTTGAGTCAGGGTTTCTGTTATTTAAAGCCAAAAGCATCCAAGATGATACAGTGGGAGAAATAACCAGGCAGTCTTGAAGGAATGCTAGAGTAGAGAGAATTATTCCTCACCAGCAGATCCTAGGAAAATTTCAGCTATTAAAAGAGTCCCATGCCAACAGGGAGAAGCTGAAAAAGAATGGAAATGAACACATGATGTGGTTAGGTAGCAAGAAAGCTTATGCCACCTGCTTTAGCCTGAGAATGCTTTATAGGGAATTCAGAATTTCCTGCATGCCCCAGGAAACTGACTTGTGACCACAAGGAACTGACATGTGACCCCAGCAGGGTTCCCCACAGTAAAGGCTGTGATGACTTTGTAGTAGAAGGCTGCAGGTGGATCACTCAGGCTAAAGGTTTTGAATGGGAAAAATGTCCATGTCCCAAAGAAGGAGTTTCACCACCAAGACTCCAAAAGAAGGACAATTCAGCAAGGGCAGACTATGACGTACACAAGATTTATTAGCAGTAGATGCAGCAAAATTAGAGTTTTGCCAGGCAAGGCATATCTGAACTTGAGGTCTTTTGGAACCTCAAGAGTATAATATGTGGATAAGAACATAAACTTCTACCTCTACCCAACCACCATATTAGAAAGGAAAATCATGTATGCGATCCACTGAAGAAGAAGAGATAAAATTGTTATAGAGCATTTGAATTAGAAGCGATTAATTATCTACCCAAAGGAAACTGAGTTAATCTGAAAGAGACAGTATTAAGCTGGTTGTGGTCGATTGCATCATTTGCCCTAATTCTTTGCCGCTCCCTGTATCCATGCATCCCTTTGTCAGGTGACCTCATACTTCTTCTTTCTAATGAGGTGTGGTCTAGGGTGGAGTCTATTTCCACACCCTTTGGATCTGGGGTTGGCCATGTGTCTTGCTTTAGTGAATGGTTCAGATCACAGTTTTATTTAGTTACCATCTCCTTCCTTCCCACTCAAAGGCACATTAGCTGTGGATATGGGGCAGATTAGGACAGCTAACCAACCCAAATGTGGCAAGTACAGTCCACACTGCACCCAAACCCACCACTGGGATAAGGGTACGGGCCAGTATAGACATGTTTATCTGCTGGCCATTTGGATTCTTTCCAAGACTGGGAGCTGCTGGTCTCACAGAGTGTTGTCATCCAGACCACTGGGGGTCAGCACTGCCTTTGTGCCAAGGAGCACCTCCTGGCTAAGAATCATATTGCTTCTGTCCCATGGATGGTCTTCTATGGTTCATATCCCACCCCACCCAAGATTTTGACATCAAAATAAGGAATTTTATTTTTTTCTGTGGAATACTTCATTTTATTTTTCTAATGCAAAGGTAATAGTTTACTTTCCAGCAATCTTCAAAAGCAAACCTGGGAGTGCTGGGAGCCCAGGAGTTACTAAGCTGGAGGCCCCTGTGACATATGGACTTTGGTGACCAACATATTTCAGACAAGAACCCAAACAAAGGTCTAGGTTGACAATCTTGCTCTTTCTCAAAGCAAAGATGGCCTGGGAAACCAGTGAGAACAAAGACCAAAGAAGAAAGAAGGTCTATCTTCTGGTACACAGGAGGCAAATGTCATTGTCATTGATAACATTAATGATATTAGTAAATAACAACAGCATAAAAATGTCTTAATTCTAATAAATCATCAGAAAAAGAACAAAGCTATGTTTGGTACCACAGTGTCACTTGGAAACTGGCCTCTGTTTAACAGTAATTGTCCGAATCACAGAATATTTGCCTGTGCCAGGCTTATAGCTAAGACTAGCTCTTTAAAAACTATTAGCGTTTCATTTTTTTTTTCCTTCATGAGCTAAGTTTCCCTGAATTATTAGTACATAGAGAACTTGTGGGATGAAATGAAGCTTGGTGGATTTGCTGCATCTCCTGTTGCTAGAGCTTGTCCTCGGATTTAGACTTTGTGCCCCAGAATAGAGGAAAGAGGCACCTGTTCCATGCTCTGCTTCTGCCTCCCACCTAAGGGTCTCTGTGGATGGCTTCCAGAATGTTCATTTAACTGGTCTCTTTGGATGGACCAGCAGCACATGCCCTGGGCTCTGGCAATTTCCAAGATAGGACCTATTTACCACATACTGCGCTTGGCTGACTGCAAACTTCTTGGTTTTTTTTTTTTTTTTTTTTTTTTTTATTTATTATAGCTTATTATGGGGGTACAACCGTTCTGGTTAAGTATATTGCCCATGCCCCTCCCAACCCCCCGAGTCTGAGCCTCAAGGGTGTCCATTCCCCCGACAGTGCACATCGCACTCATCATGTAGGTACACACCCGTCCCCTCCCCGACCCCCAACACCCCGAGTCAGATCTTCAAGCATGTCCGTTCCCCTGACAGTTCGCTTCGCTCTCATCATGTAGATATACACCCATCCCCTCCCCCCACCTCTGTCCGACACCCAACAAACTTCTTGTTAGAGCATGCATATTTCTTCCCTAAACGCTTAAGTCATCTTTCTAATGGAAGTCTGTATATCCTTTGTGGAAACATGTATCCTACATTGAGTTTCTTTCAACATGCTTAACTGCTCAGTATAAGTTATTAAGGCTTTGTCTTTCAACATAATATACAGCATTGAGTGGGGAATAATTTTTCTCTCTGTGGTAGAAACATACATAAAAAACAATTATGGGTTATATGTAAGTAAAAAGTAATGACCAAAAAATATGAGTCACAATGGATTCCAATATAAAAATAAGGCAACAAACAAGGAATGCAAGATTCACAAAAGAGCTAAATCTTCAAGACAATGAAAAGATTCCACTATCAGCCACTCTACTCTTTGCATGTTCAGATAAATACTGAGAAATTGCTGTGGAACTAATGAATGCCATTTCAAAAACCTACTACCATAAGACAACTTAAAAAGTTCCATGAGGTTGAAGAAATCACATAATATGCTTGATCTGGTCTTTGGATTATAGATTTTACATTCCAGATCTAGACCCAGCTCAACTTATTATTTGCTAATGCAACCCAAATATGATAGGACTTTTCTAGAGCCTTGAAGACAAATGTAAATCCTTACTATAAGTTTCCTCAAAGATGTAGTACAGGGGCTTCTCACAGTGAGTAGCTCAGAAAACGGTGGCAACATCCTCTCTAGGTATCTATTTCCAAGATTTTTTGGTAAAAAGAGCTGATATATTTCCTCCTCTTTTTCCACACATTCCTTTCATCATCACTTAGCTTCCCATTTCCTTACTTCTAACTCTCCAGTATTCCTGCCCACCATCCTTACGGCATGAGTACTCTGACCCCTCATGCTTGACAGCACAGTTGTTCTTGGAGATTCATCCCCCTTTGCACTCTGATTTTAAATAAAACTCTAGTAAATAAAATTCTTTACTATGATGTAAGACAGAACTCCCCATCCCTTAGGTGTGGGTTACAATTAGGAACTTGATTCCAAAGAATATAGTATGGAAGGGGAGAAAGAACTTTACAGTGGAGAAACCTGGCAAACGCCACATTAGCCGGATGATCAAGGTGAACATTGTCGGTAATAAGTCACGTTGATGGTATGTACACTTGATATGATGTGTTAAAAATGCCATTTTGCCTATGTGGTCTTTCTCCATGAACCCATAACCCAAGTCTAACTATGAAAAGAAATTTAGAAAAAACCAATTGGAAGACATTCCAAGAGGTGCCTGACTAGCTCTCCTCAAAACTGTTGAGGTCGTCCCCACCAAAAAAGACAGTCTGAGAAACTATCACATCCCAGAGGAGCCTAAGAAGACATGACAACTAAATGTAATGTGATGTCTTAATTGGGATCTTGGAACACAAAAAAGTCATTAGGGAAAAAAATCAATGAAATCTGAATAAAGTATGGAGTTTAGAGGATTTTTTTCTCCCCTTAAGAAAAGGGAAATTGATATTTTGATTTGGACCACATATCTAGTGAAGGCACAAACTTTGGTTGTCCTGCCAGGAGACACAATAATTCTTAATTAAATTTGCCCCAGATAAATTCCCAGTTCCCATGTGGTCTAGGCCTGCCAAAGTGTTCCATTAAAAAAACCAACAAAGTTAGTAGCCAATAGCAATAAAAATAAAAGGTGGATCAAACTTTGCTTTCATATCTGGAAGAAAAATAAAAGAGGTCCAATTCATAACTCAGCCCCGTAGTTTAAAAAATTCTTTCTTCTGTCTAATTTTCACATAGGCTATGGTTTTTCTCATTCTCCAAATCCCTTCCTTTCTATTCCCCACCTTGGCTTTATCTGCTGCCCCTTATACATGGCTCTCCTGTCTTGTTCTCTCACTGCTTTCCTCCTGCTGCTTCTACACTTTCTCTACCCATTATTCAGATTCAGCCACCTTAGATGCCTGGGGCCTTGCCCAGCAAAGACAGGAGAGAGGACCCAAAGCTGAGTAGTCAAAGAGAACATTCTTAGCAGGGAGTAGAAAAGAGAATGAAGGAAGGCTGAGAAGCCTGCAAATTCATATGGGTTGCCCCCAGCACAAATACAAACAATTGGCTTTTGATATACAAACCGGCCTTAGGAGAACCACGATGGCAAATGCTGGTGAGAAGTACTTCCAGAGGAAGCAGAAGTCTCGGTTCAAATCTCAGTCACACCATTTATTTATTTTTTATTTTTCAGATAGAGTCTCACTCTGTTGCCCGGGCTAGAGTGCTGTCGCGTTCAGTCACACCATTTAAATGGTAAACTCTATGCTCTGTGCAGATAAAGTCCATGTCTGCCCTGTTTTCTGTTGTGACCCCAGGGCCCAGCCCAGAGAAAGGATCCTTATATATTTGATGAGACCTTGAGAATAAGAGTATCAGTTCCTTCCACTACTACATAGCAAATTTAGGCAATGTCTGCCTTAACCACTTCACAGAGATTTTGTGAGGATGGATGTGAACTACAGCATATGGGAAATAACTAACAAAGGGGTGTGGGGGGTTATCTGGACAAAACATCAGTGTGGAGGCCAGAATAATCCTCCATAATCAGAGGAGGACTTGGCCTTGGTTTCTCGTGGGGAGAGTTGCACTAAGTAATCTCTGTGTTCCCAATGACTCTCTGCAATGTGACTTTGCAACTCCTTCCATCAAGAAGTGGAGTTGTGACTTGCTCTGACACATAGAATGTGGCAGAATGACAGTGATGGTGCTCTGAGCCTAGATCTCAAGAGACCTTGTGCGTTTTCTGCTCACTCTTGGAACCCTGCTTCCCCCATGTGCATAAGCCCAGGCTAGGCTGCTGAAGGATGAGAGACATGTGGCCTAGTCACCCCCATCGCCCCAGCCAATAGCCTATTGAATCCAGAAACAGAGCTACTTAGCTGACCAGAAGCTAACTACAGATGCATGATTGAGCCCAGGTGAGACCAGAAGAACCATCCAGCTGACCCCAACCCAAATTGCTGATATATACACTGACAAGCCCAATACATCATTTTTTTTTTAAGTTACCAAGTTTAGGGGTAGTTTGTAGCTCAGCAATTACTCACTGATAAAACTTTCAAATCTAAAATAGAGTGAATCAATTACTCTTCCTTCACTTGTATTTTCAGACAGAGGTCACATTTTCCAGGGAATCTCCCCTGACTGTGAAGGGAATCTAAAGTATCCAGTGCATTGTCTTGATGGTCTGTAGTGTGCTTCCTATATGCCATTGCTATACTGGCTATTATATAATAAAAGCTCTAACAGACATGGTTAAAATTTAGTCACGAAACCTACTTATTTCTGCATTAAGCTCTTTCATATTTAGTCTTCTAAGCTACCCATGGCTTTTGATGCTCATTAAAGAAATTAATGTAGTAGAATATGTCTGTCTTTAGTGTCCTCACCCCTCTCCTCTGAAAGCCACCATCCTTGTGGGTGGACAGCACCCTCTTATCTTTAGATGCCTGGGATTTTTCACCATGGACACTGAAGCTCACTTTTTGGTGTCTTATTAGATCAGAACGCTGCACTCCAAAGAACCATCTAGTTATGTAACAGATTAATTCTGCTATAACGTGGCATCTCATAGAAAACTCAGCTCACATTTGCTTGAGTGAAAAGGGGAAATTTGTTTCTGTTACTGAGGGGTATCTGGCTTCAGGCCTGGTTTTAATTAGGTTTCAGTCTTTTTCACTGCATCAATAATCTCTTTTCCTCTGTGTTGCCTTAATTTACAGGTAGGACTTTCTCCATGTGGTTATAAAATGGCTGCTGGGAGCCCAACACTCCCATGTTTTCTGCTGAATAACTGCAGCAGAAAGAGAGCTTTCCCTGCCCAGTAGGGGGTATGTGGGGCTGATTCTCATTGGACCTCCTTGTATCACATGTTCTGCCTAAACCAATTAATTTCTTCAGGGGAATGGAAAAATGCTAATTCGCCAAACTTGTAACCTGCTAGCCCCAGGAACAAAGGAAGAGTGAGAGGTGAAGGTGGTGTTAGCATCAGTAAACACAGTGAACCAAGAGAGGGTGGGGTTTCCAAAAGGACATCAGATGCTATTACTAGAAGGGAGCACAGAGGCTGATAGGCAACACTACCAGCTACCATAGAGCAGATGTTTTCAGTCTTATTCTTGTTATAGTTCCTGGGGGAACTT
Organism: Varecia variegata; assembly: GCA_028533085.1. NCBI lineage: Eukaryota > Metazoa > Chordata > Mammalia > Primates > Lemuridae > Varecia > Varecia variegata. The sequence goes on along the minus strand of CM052436.1, from coordinate 191,818,030 downwards.
TCAGAAAACACTCCAGAAATAGTGATTTACTTGGTCTGAAGTGTGGCCCGGGAATCAGTACTATTTTAAACTCTCCAGCTATTTCTAATGGACAACCAAGGCAGAGAATCGCTGCATTAGGATTATTAATAGCTAATTAAGCCTTACCCTGGGGATACCTTGAAGTGCCATGGGTTAGTTCAGAGGAGTGCATCTCTCAGAGTCAAGTTTCCAACTCTGGAGGAAGCCAAGAGTCAGTGCGGTGCAGCAGGTGTGGCAGTGGACTGGGGCAGGCAGGAAGCTCTAATTGCCCCAATCTGAAGTATATTAGCAACTGCCTTCTGTGTACACAAGCTGCCAGCCCTGATGGCAACTTTTGAAATTAAATTTTGAGAAACCTTTTGTTCCAGAAAGCCAAAGAATACACTATGATGCATCCAATTATGGGATGAAAAGCAGACAGTCAGCTACCCTGCCAGAGGCTGCTTCCCCCAGGATCAAGTGCAGAGACTATTGGGGGGTCCCTGGTATCATTCAGCCTATTGGAGCCATGCCTGACTCCACTGGCCCCCGTCTGTGTGGGGGGAACAGCCATTCCCATCTTTGCTGCGGCAGTCGGTTTTCTCCCAGCTGGTTGGAGGACTAGATTCTCCTCATCTCTCTAGTGAGGAAAAGTTCTGGCCAATCACAAGAAGCCAACTGGAGACTGTGAATGTGGGGATGAGATGGCAAAATCTGTTTTTGGAGCTGCAGGAGACACACCTCTCGGTGTGCAGAAACTTGTCAGGTGGGCCCCGGCAGCTGCTCAAGGGCCAGGGTGTATGAGGGTTTCAGAGGCTGCTGGGTGCCCGCGTCTCTGTGCACAGAATTCTGGGTCTTCTCCTGCAAGGGTCGGGGCTCTGGGCAAACCACACTGTGGGGCTTTTCTCAGAATTTTAATTTTGGAGAAACCAGGAGAAGAGAATGTTCAGGGAAAGGCAGTGGAGTGTAGTAGGCAAGGTAATGGATTGGTCATCCCAATCCCAACACTTTGATTCCTGACTGTGTTCTTCCTTGAACCTCAGTTTCCTCATCTGTAAAATGGGATTTTAGATACTGTCTGAGAAGAACTCCACATTCTGCAGATGCGTGTGAAGGGCAGCCCAGCCAAGTTCCCGCATCCACAGGGTTTTAGTTCCTGTATCACACAGGGACATGCCTTGCCCGTCTGCAGATAGGAAAGCACAAGTTCCCCTCGGTTTTTGTTCCTCTCCCGCGTCTGTCTCCGTCTTCCGTCCCTCCTCTCCCTCACCCTGCTTCTTGCCACTGCTGTTGCTGTTACTGATCACCCAAGTGTGATGACGTGCCGGGCATTGTGCCAAAGGCAGGGGCCCCCCTAATTCATCAGGGGGTGGATTAGAAGGCTCTGCCCTAGCCGAGTGCCTGGGGGCAGATGTAGAAATAAACAAACAGTGACAATACGGAGACAATACAGCGCCCCGAGGTGCTCCCGGAAATGAGCACAGGCTGTTTGGAAAGCACACAGGAGGCCCTCTGACCCAGGGGATGCCTTGTTGTCGCCCCGCCCCGCTCTGTACTCTGTAGCAGCTTGCAGGGGGGGGAGGGAGACACAACGACAGTCCTGCTCCGGTTGCACCCCCCGCCCCGCCCCCGCCTGTGCCGCAGTGAGTCAGGAACCCCGCCTCCCAGCCTGCACCCGCGAACAAATCCCCGCCACCCGAGGCACTGCGGCAGGGCCTGGCGGATTCGCCCCCGCCCCCGCGCCAGCAGCCGATGCCCTGCCGAGGGGTGTGGGTGGCCGGCCCAGCTGTAGCGAGGCGATTGCCGGGCTCCAGGTTGGGGAAAGGGGACAAGCAGAGGCAGGGACATGACTCAGGGTTTTTGAAGCGGCTGAGACACAGTGGCGCACAGGCTCCCGTCCAGAAAAGGTGGGAGGCGAGGCGCCTTGCGAGGCTCTAAGTCTCAAAACACAGGGCCCCAGCTCAAGCTCTGAGCTTGAATTTCTGTAGGAGAGTAGACATACCGTTATAATTTACAGCTCTAAAAATATCAAACGGATGTATTCGGATGAATTCACACCAAGCAGGTGACCCAGAAAAAGGAAATAAGATCTCAGAGCCTCGAGCATCTAGAGAATAATCACTCTGCTGCGCAGAGGCCAAGTTTTTAACCCCAATGGTCTTTCCAGTCGACCTTCTGGGAGGAAAGCGTCTGGATGGAAATGGAAATAGTGACTAAGGTCATTTCAATCTTAAAGCACCCGGAGGTACATCTGGGCCAAGCCACCCTGAGCTCTGGGGATTGCAGGGTCACCAGGTTCTGCAGGAGCTCCTGCTGTAGCTAGGACTGAGCTGGAGGAACTCCATCTCTCCGGGGTCACTAGCCACAGGCTAATGGCAGGGGAATGGTGCTTCCTTGGGCCTCTGGGACGGAAGAGGCCTAGTCGGACTTCAACCAAGATGGCCAGAGATGTGTTCAGCAAAGCATAGGACTTGGAATCTCAGCTCATAGAGGGGCAGTGGGAAGCCTCTTTGTTTCTCTAGTCTATACCAGGTTGCTTCCAGATGAGGAAATAGCTGTCCCTTCTTGATATAGCAGCCAAGGTCACATTCTTAAGTCAGATCATGCTCTTGCCTGCTCAGGTGCCTCTAATGCTTTCCCATCCAAAGTCATTACCAAACTTAAAAGATGCTCCATGCTTGGGGCCCTGTTATCTCTCTCCTTCTTGCTTTCAATTCTTCCCCTCACTCCCTCCGCTCCAGCCTCATCCTGGCATTCTGCCTGTTCCTTGAACACATCAAGCTCACCCACCCCTACTTCAAGGCCTTCCCACATGCTGTCCCCTCCACCTGGAACTCTCTTCCCCAGATACTGCTTTCATTTCACTGCTTGCTTGAAAGACCATCCTATCCATAATAGCATCCTGTTCACAGCACCTCTGCTGTCTCTCCCCCTAAACCTCCTTGTTTTTATTTCCTCGTTATCTATTTATTTATCTGTTTATCATATATTAATATCTCCCCTAGAAGATGAGTTCCCTGACAGCAAGGACTTTGTCTTGTGGACTCTTCTATTCCCAGCAACTGGAACGTTATAGCTGCTCAATAAATATTTGCAAAAAGAATGAGGTCAGGATAAGCCATGGAATTTGTTCAACTTTATGCAGTCTAAATTTGGTGGCACAGCCAGGAACCGAACCCTCATTTCCTCCTTCTGATCTTGAACTTTTTTATAATCTCACATCTGGAAATGAATCTCGGAATGCAGTCAGATTGGACAATGGCCACTGGGGCAAGCTGGACCCTTTCTGAACAAAATGTAGTTTTTAGAGTCCTACAATCCCTCTAAAAGCTCAAATGCCCCTTACTTTGTGATGTAAATATTTATAAAAGTGGTAAATTCCACTAGCTGCTGAGAGGTTCACAATGCAATGCCAGCCCCTGGTTTTCCCTGACATTTTTTCTTTGGTCACCTTTGAAGGCTTGGCTGGAAGCCAAAGTTTATGGAGTTTAGAGCCTTTGTAATGCGGCTCATCCTACCCATTAAGGCTGAAGTTATTTTTGGAAGAGTGAGTCCTGCCAACTGAACCCAGAATCGTGAGATCCGTGTCAATGTGTGGGAATATGGCTGTTGACCATTTGGGCAAAGGTGAGCATTCTAAGTGGCTCAGTTCCTCTTGTGGCTGTTTTTTAAAGCCATACCAACTAGTTCCTTTTCTTAGCAATGATTTATTTTCTCTTCTAAGGTTGTCTATTATAAAGAATGTCCAAGAATTTCAGCAGTGCTAGTGCTTTTTAAAATAGCATGATGCAGAGAAATAATTCCCAGAGTTAGAGAAAAGAAAAGTGGGTTTGTATCTTGGTTTCTCTGTATAACAACTCTGTGACCTTCTTTGTACTCTGAGTCCTCATTTGAACAGTTAGGGTCATCCTACCCACCTGAGAATACCATTGTGAGGGTCAGACGAGTTAGTGTGGAATAAAGTGCTTTGTAAGCACTAAAGGACTGGATAGTCCAGTGCCCAGCATGACACTACTAGAAAGAAAGAAAGAAAAAAAAATATATATATGTATATATAAATTGAGAACCAAAGTCCCCTTTTCTGAGCCTACACTCAGGGTGGGGGCTATGTACAAAACGCAGCCCATAGGGCCATAATAAGAAAGGGGTTGAAAGCCAAAATAGAAAATCCGTAGGTATCAAGAATAAAATGTGAAAGGAGCGCTGTGCCAAGGACTAGGGAGGAAATGTGATCAGTGAACACATTGGGAGATTTGTGATGGCTGAATCATAGGGCTGGAACCGATGAGAGTTGGAGGGGCCAGAAATATGGATTTGATCAGACTGAGATGAAACAGAGAGTAGAAGGCTAGAAGGCTGGGTTGGGCAGGGGGTAGTTCCTATCTCCCTCTCTTCTTTCACTTAGTAAATATTACTGAGTGCTTACCAGGCAGGTGTTAGGCACCATCTTCTTTCCATCATCTCCAGGAAACTGTCCCTAGATAAGTGATGAACAGTTAAGTCCTTTTTTTTGTAAGTGGGTTGGTGTTGGAGCACTCTTTTCTTTTTCCTCCTGCTTGGAGCAATTGCTTAAAGAACTAAGGGATTTGAACCCCGGAAACATCTAGGAAAGCATATATTTTTCTATAGTTGGAAGCCTGCCACAGGTTTCAAGGAATTGGGTTTGGGGGGGCTTTGGAGATTATGATGCATTCAGCAAAGCTGAAATGGCAAAATAAGACCAAGCAAAACATCTTATCTTACCCTTTTATTATCAATGTATCCAACACCTATTCTATTAATGTATTTTCTACCAGTTACCTGCTTCTGCATTGTTTATGTTTGTTAATAAGCCCCTAGGGGATGGCCATTCTGTCTTCATGGCACATTTGAGCAGCAGGTCACTATATAAAGAAGCACATAAGAAATATTGTCTAATGGTAATGTGTTTTCTTTAACTTGTCAACCATAAAATAGCCTTGGAATATTTTAAGTTTTCAACCATACATTAAATATTTATGTGGCACCTATGTTCTCTTGTGGGTATAACTTCATCTACTTTATTTTTACTATCATCTTGGTCCCTATTAATAGGTTTTTAGTATCCTACAATGACACAGATCTTGATATTCAGGCTCCTGCTAATTTGGGACTTAAGAAGGAGTGGTAATTCACTGCCTGGAAAGAAACAGAGTAATGATTACAAAGAGTAGATCCCCATCGCATTGAATTGGAAGCAGGAAGATGAAAGAAAAGTGGTGAGTGTATCAGTCAGCTATTGCCATATGACGAATCAGCCCAAAACTCAACTGTTTCAAACATCGACCTTTTTTTCTTGCTCATGTTTCAGCAATTGGCCGGAGGTTGGATAATCTCCACTGGGCTGAGATTGGCTTGGCTCAGAGTGGTGGGTTGGGTTTAGATCTGTGCACATGTTTCTCATTTTCCTCAATCCAGTGAGCTACTGTGGGCAGGGAATAGGAGCACAAGAGGGCAAGCACAACCAAGCAAGTCCCTTTTCAGTCTTTGTTTGGATCACACTTGCTGATGTTTCATTGCATGAGGCAGGTCACATTTCCATGCCCATCATTAATGAAGCAGGGAAATGTATTCTGCCTCTAGTCAGAGGAATTACAAAAGGTCCTGGATATAGGCAGGGGTTGAGGACTTCTGTCAATAATGCATAAATAAGAATCCAGTTTCTGTCTTTGGGATGTTCCCAGAACATGGAACTATCACCTTATTCTAAGCTCTGATGTTTTAACTCATTGGAATCAGTTAATCCATGGATTAGACTGTTCTAGCAGCAGTGGGACTTATTCCCCAGTGAAGGCCCTTTTGGCTGTTGGTTCATTGGTGAATGCCAAATCAGATGCATTGCTGAACAGAATCAAAGGATCTTGAGTTCAAGTCCCAATGGCACCGCTTACCATCTGTGCATCTTTGAGTGGTTATTTAACCTCTCTGAGCCCTCATTTCTTCATCTATAAAATGGAGGTAACAATTCAATTGTATTTATCTCATAGCATTGTTATAAAGATCAAATCAGATGAGCTCTTGAGTATGAAAACTTTCTGTAAACTTGAAATAGCTGTACCTCTGAGGTAGTATTATTACTGGGCGAAGAGCTTCAAACCTTCTAAAGGGTACTGCTTTTATTTGAGATTTGTGGAAGTCCATCTTCTTAGCTGATTCCACAGATTCAATGGCTTGTGTTATTCCTATATCCCTTAGGTCTTATTCCTGGGCAGCCAGAGTGAAGTGTAAGAGTTTGAATTTGGGGGTAGGACAGTTAGGGTGGAGTTATCAGCGAAGGGCCATAGAAAGAGGCAGTGAAGCCAAAGGAAAAAATTCAGCCCACTTCATGCTCTTCTGAATGCTAATTCTGCCTTCTGTGGCCTTTCCAGGGTCTTATGGCATGGAACCCTAAAGTCAACATCCTGTGTTGCAGTTTTCACTTATTTCCTCCTGGCTGTTTTCCGGTGGTTTCTCTGGAGGTTGGGGCACGCTGTGGAGGCCAATGCCAACAAGCGTGGAATAATGCACAACTTTCAACAGCATTTTGTGGTTTCCTTTGCTTGGCTTTCATTTTGGTTATAAAATTCTTGATTTTCATGAATCTGCCTAAAATTACACACTTATTTAACAACCTTAGCAGTCTACATTATACATATTCATATCTGGAATGCCATCTGTTCTATCTCTTGGAGAGAGTTGGTTCCTCGGTGTGTGCCATCCAACCTCATCCAGGAGGTAGCCTGGGGAGTCCATATGGCTTCTGGCATTTTCCAGGCCGTACCAGTACCTGGGCTCAGGCCCAGGAAATGGTCTGAGATTAGGAATGAGCATCAAACCAAATGGACTAAGGTTGAATCTGCAGTGTAATCTGACTTTTCAGGCTGTTTCTAAAAGGAGAAGAAAAGACCATGGGATGTTTCTTGCAACGTCCTAGTGACAAAACTTATTATATGGGAGAGTTTCTCCCCAATCCAACTATTTAGGCAAGGCCACTAACTACAGTGGTATAATCTTAGGTTTTTCTAAGAATAAACATCCCATATCACATCGAAGATACGTTATAGGGTTGAAATGTGAACTTCAGATAAAACAAACATGCAAATGAAGCAAAAAACTTGAAGTTAAACCAGAATTAATGAGGGTAATATGAAGAAGGCATGGAATCAAGATTCCTTAGTTCCAGCTCCAACTTTGTCTGTAACTAGCTAGAAAGTCTTTAGCAAAGCATTGCACTGATCTGTGCCTCAGTTGCCTCATCTGCGACAGGAATGAACTGGAGCAGATGTTCTTAAAGTCCTGTCCAGCTTTGTCATGTAAGACTTTTGTGCCTTCTCAATCCTTAGCAGTAAAATGAGGAAGTAGGACCATTTTGTCTAGAAGCTGTAGGCTCCGTTACCCCATGATTGTACTTTTTTTTTTTTTTCTTTTTGAGACAGGGTCTGACTCTGTTGCCCAGATTAGAGTGCAATGGCATCAACATAGCTCACTGTAACCTCCAACTCCTGGGTTCAAGTGATCCTCTTGCCTCAGCCTCCCGAGTTGCTGGGACTACAGGTGTGTGCCACCACAATGGGCTAATTCTTAAAATTTTTTTATAAACACGAGGTCTTGCTCTTGCCCAGGCTGATCTTAAACTCCTGGCCTCAAGCAATCCTCCCACCTCAGCCTCCCAAAGTGCTAGGATTACAGGCTGAGGCTCCACACTTGGCCTAATAATTGTGCTTTCTAATAGGAGTTTAATGGAGTCAGTAGTACAGGGGTCAGTGCAAGCCCTGTTGGCTATACATGTTCTTCCATAAGGACTTAGGATTGGAAGACAGAAAGGAAGACAGAGGAGAAGTAGACCTTTTCCCATCAGTATGAAAGTAAATGCTTTGTTGAAAATGCCAGAAATAAAAATAAAACAGAAGAGTCTGCATTTTAATATTTTTCATGTAAATAATAGACAAGATCCCACTAGGGAGACTAATCAGGAAATGCATTATTAAAAAGTGCAGTTTTCATCTGACAGGTACCATTTGGTGTGCATGTTTCTGGCACAGCCCCATGCCTGGTGATGTTTTTGTTAGCATGGAGGGTTTAGGGACTGGGAGAGAGGCTGTGCAAAGCAGGAAGTGTACCTGGAGATCAATCGCATCCATGCTACTCATCTTTCAGGGCCACCATATTAATAACCTCAGTTACTCTGACTCTTTTCAGTGTAAGAATCTAGACAGCTCACTGCTACTGCTGGAGCCTGAGGATTAATGAGCATCCTCCACACCTTGGCTTGTTCATGCTTTTACTTCTCTTTCTTTCCTAAAATCTTCCATCTAGCCCATCACCTTCTGTTTGGCCGGCATTGATAAGAAAGAATACCTTGGCTTACTGGGTTTTGAATTCACAGCTTCCTTCTAGGCTGACTCTTATGTCAAAATGGTCTGTAGATACATCATTCTATTTGGGTGTGGAAAGGTAGAAATCATGTAAGCCAAACAACTTGTGGGGCTCATTTTTAAAGTTATTATAAGTAGATGTTACTTTTTTTTATAAATTCCTTGCGGACCCAAGTACAAGCAATTTAGATAGAAGGTAATGCCAACAAATAGAGAAATGGGGAAGCGAGACAGAGAAAGGCATGCAGCCAATGAAGGGTGCATTGTTAAACAAATCAGGCTCAATCCCACTCGAGAACCCATATAGAACATGTATGCCATTGTTACTCCAAGCGACCAAGGAAGCGGGGACATTTATCCACCGATTCCTGCCCATCGTTGGGCGGAGGGCTGCCTCAGAGGGGTGTTTTATTACCCAACACTTCTGGACTGTCTTGTGCTTAGGCAGAATCACTAGAGTAAGCCCTCAGGAGTAGGAATTCAGGTAGGAGAGCATTACAGTGGTAAGATCTGAGGGGTTCTGGACAGGGCTCCACTTGCAGTTACTCCAAATAGACACATCAAGGAGACTACACATAACAGATACATATATGCAGATGAAAGTATTAGAATTTCCAACTCAGACCTACATAATAAAGCAGGCACAATTCAAAACTGAAATGTCCAAAGATTTGGGTAGCTTCAGGTGAAGCTTGATCTAGGTTCTTAAATACTTTGACCAGGCATGGGTTTCTTTTCTCTAATTCTTTCTACCACTTACTATATGCTGGCTCCATTCTTGGTAGTTTATATCTTCATGGTTGCAAAACAGCTAATAATAGCTCCTTGGGGCTATATTTTATAGATTCAACATCCAGCTAAGAAGAGAACTTCTGTTTTTCAAACAGCTTAAACAAGTCCTGGAATTAATTCTTTTTGGCCATGATTGGCCTGAGTAGGGTCATGTTCTCACCTTTAAACTGATTCCTATAGCCAGGGGGCTTAACTCTTTCAAAACTCACTTTTGGAGGGTAGAGGTGGGGAGGGTGACTCTAACTCAAAATGCATGGTTGAGAAATTTGAAGTCTGAAAGGACAGGAATAGGAATTAGTTAATACCAGGGCTCTTCAATCTAGTAGCACAGGTATTTAATAACCTCAAGCAAAGGACCTAAATCTATGATATTATTTCAGTCACCTGATGTCAGAATCCAGCTGACTGTCCAGGGAGGAGGCAAAGAGATTAGCTGTGACAAGATGAGGGGAGGGGGGACAGGAAGAAAAATTGATGGTGAAAAGCTTGGGTACCAACAGCCACCCCAGGGAGCTGAATTCAGACTGTATCTTTGACAACACTAATGCTGGGTAATATTTATTTAGCTCAGTCTAATAAGCAGTGTAAAGAGTCTCATCTCTCAAATTGGCACAGCAAGGTGCCACCGCAGCCAGGCTGCTGATAATTAACAGTGAAATGCCTGGCGTGCTTTCTCCTTGCAACATCCGAAGGGATGCCTGGGACTGCTGGGTGAATTCATTTTCCTCTCGCCAGCTGGGATCAGGATGGAGCTTGCTGCAGAAAATTACTGGAGAGGCAGTCAGCCAAGGGCAGAACAAAATGGCTGTTCTGAGCAGGCAGGCTTAGGAAGGCAGCCCATCTCTTACCTGTGGAAGGTCACGTCCTCACACACGTGGCACTTTCAGTACCCGTGAGTGTATAGTCCACTACCGGCGAAAGGGAGTTATATGGTTTATAGCTCACAAGTGCCACATTTGAAACAGTAGCTGCAGAATCATAGAATGTTAGAACTCAGATGAACTTTGAAGATTGTGTAATTTTTAACCATCTTTACTGAGGAAGAAACAGAGACCTAGAACAGATGTGTAGTTTCTCTAGTCTCACAGTGCGTCTGCTCTATAGTTGACCCAAGAACCCAACACTCCTGTTTGCCAGTTGAATGTTAATAACAGTGCCTCTGATCTAAATTCTTGAGATTTAACATGAACATAGATCTTGTTCCCTTTTTGAGCTGAATCATCTGGTGAAATTCATATAGCAAGTCAGTAGAAGATGGAAGACTCCAATCCAAATCAGCTCTGTCCATGAATAATTCTGGAAGCCTCTCTAATTAACTGATAATAGTGGTAAATGGGGATGATAGATATTTAGCTCTCCAAATACATAAGGCATTGTGTTAGATAATTTACAAGCATTATTATTTTTAATTTTAATCGCCATAGTAACTCTTTGATGTGGATACTATTCCCATTGTACAATGGAGGACATTGAGGTTTATGGAGTTTATGAACTTGCCCGAGATCCCACAGTTGGTACACTAATGGAGCCAGGATTTGGTCCCAGGTGTTCTCTTTCAAGAGCTTGCACCTGTAACCACAACTAACCTTGACTTTTTTCTTCTCAGCCCTGCCAGTGTTTCAGTGACTTCCACTGCACTCTGCCTCTCCAAAAAGAAATTCTATACCCTGAGAAATCTGGTATAATTTCCTGTACCCCCTAACCGAAAAAATTATAAATTTATTTTACTTTATAGAATTGCTGTTACAGATTTTTGGAGATGTGGTGTTTTTCAAAGAGAATCACATATGAAATGCATTTGCATATTAAAAGACAGCTTTCCTAAATGTCAGTTCAAAATATAGATTTATTAGGATTTGGAAATGAAATTGTTTTCTTTCATTGCTGATGCTACTAGTGAAGACTGTGCAAGTTGCATGCCAGAGTAAGAGCATCCTGGGGGAATCTGACCCCGCCCTAAGAATTTCTGCCAAATAGCCTCTCTTCCTTGCCATTTCCCCACACCTGAACTGCATGACTTCCAATTCTCCTTCCTCCAATTTCTCCAGATGGCAGACATCTTTCAGCCTCCTGGCTCCTGCAACTTTTTCCTACTGAATTGGAGCCAAATCCTGTAATCCAACTTCCTCCTCTTCAAATGGATGTGCATAGCTTCTGCAAGGATGAGGCCATCTGACTCCACTGCCTGTTGTCTTCTCTTGCCAATGTCCTTATTTGACTTCAGTTTTTCTCCAGCTGGTCTCCATGGTGCGGTGACCATTGGCTCAACTTGGATCAAGTTTTCTTGTTGGTCACTGTCTCATCTTTATTCTTTCCTCAACTTCACCATTAATAGCCCACTCTTTTCTCCTTTGAGGCTGTTTCTACCCCTCACTATAATAGCATTATTGTAACAGGGCAGATGGATTAACTCCAATGTTTTAAACTTCAAGCTGTTTTGGCAATTGTATCACCAGAGAGCTGGCTCAGTGATGACCAAAGAACTATTCACCTATAGGGGTGGGAGAGGAACTGCTTAGAATGGAAGTGCAACCCACTACAAAAGAATGGATTACTGAGGCAGAGGCAAGAATGATATAGGACATACCTGAGTATCATTTGTACTTTTCTCTTTTTCTGTCTTTCCTTGGCTCATTAGGACCTGAATTTGCCTATCTTTCCTGTCTTTAAGCAATTACTATCTTGTATGCTGTAGTCCATATATTATTCTATATTATCAATAAAAATTGTCCTCCTCCTGTCTTCTAGAAATTTTAAATCTACCTGAATGTTTATGATTTGTATAATCAAACATTTCCCCAAAGCATAAAGACTCACCTGATGGGGTTTATATTGATCATTGAGATATCACCTTTGAAAAGGCAAATATTTCTTCTGCTAGATCTTCTATCTTTGGTGTGGGTACTTCTTACTTTCCCTCTACATCAGTGTTTATAATTTATTATTTTATTTTTGATCTCTTTCATATTGAGCCTTGATGAATGTCATGGATTCTCTCTCCCCACTAAAGTGTCCAGATGTCACACACTCTCTTTCTCTCTCTTTCTCTCACACACACACACAATTTTGGCCACTGTGTTAGGGTGTTCATTGACACCCATACCCACAGAAATCCATTCCTGGCACTGCTATCAGTCTAATATTAATAGTTCTACAAGATGGGTGAGGTCATTTTACTTTCTTACTTCCTGTTATCTCTAGAATAAAAGTCCAAAGCTTTCCATGACCATTGTGTAAATTACTCTTCCCTTCCAGTCATCTTCTGTTGTACCAATGTTTTGTTCATTCTTATCACTTCATACTTTTGCTCAGGCTGTTCACCCAACCTGGAGTGCCTTTCTTTCATTCTCTCCCTTGAAGAATCAAGGGCGTCTTTCCAAATTCCACTAATGACACCTTCCAGGAAGCTCTCTACAACCCCAACCAACGTGAAAAGCACAAACACGATCAGGATTCATCTCTCCTTTCTTTACCTTCCAACTTCCTGAAGCTTTTAACTCTTTGATGGAACTTAGGACCACATAAATATCAAGACTGATCAGAACCTTAAAAATCATTTGGAAACCTTTTTGTGAGTTGGCCTCCATTATTCACTCATTTATAAATAATAATAAAATTTTAAAATATTTAGTGTGCAACTAATATGTGCCAGGCACTGATCTGGGCACTGGGAGAGGTAGTGGGCAAGGCAACAAAGCCCTTGCTCTCACAAAACTTTCTTTATGTTGGGAGAAGGAGGACTAGAAATACATTTGAAAAAGAAAACAAGAGCCAATGTAGTGGCTCATGCCTGTAATCCCAGCAACTTGGGAGGCTGAGGAGGGAGGATCACTTGAGCCCAGGAGTTCAAGGCTACAGTGAATTATGATTATGCCACTGCTCTCTAGCAGGGGCAACAGAGCGAGACCCTGTGAAAGAAAGAAAGGAAGGAAGGAAGGAAGGGAGGGAGGGAGGAAGGAAGGAAGGAAAAGCAATGAAAAATACTTTCAAATATGGAGTATTTGGAAGAACATTACTGGGAGAAATTAGATAGAGAATGACTGAGGGGGAGAGGAAGAAATTTTTTTAAAACTTGGAGGTGGAGAAAAGCATCTCTGACATTTGAGACCTGAATGGTAAGAAGGAGCTTGCCAGGTAAAAATAGGGGAAGAGAACATCTGGCAGAGGGTAGGGCAAGTACAAGGGCACTGGGATGGGAGCTTTCTGAAGCACATCAGAAAACCAGCCCAGGGGTGAAGGGATAGGATATTCTTAGATGATGTCAGGGTGCTCAGTAGGAGCAAGGAGTTTGAAATTTATTCTAAATGGCACAGAAGCTTCTGAGTCTGCAAGTTCCTTGAAAGCAGACATACCTTAGTTGTCTCCTTACTGCTATGGCCCAGCACAGTACTTGGCAAAGACATAAATGCTATAAAGAAAAAAGTTTTACAATCAAGTTACTTTGAGAATGTTAAGGTGTTCCTTATTGTAAACCAGAGAAAGTGTTTCCAAGGCTACGCAATATATGTCCATGGTCACATTTGACTAAGAAGAAATCTAGCCATTACGTAGCAATCCTTGGATTTCAATTTCCTCCAAGGACCATTGTGGGGACTTTTATGAGCTAATAACAGTCCTGCTTGCCCTGGGGGAAGAATGCTTCCCCCATTCATTCTATTTTCTTCGATTCTATCTTATCACTGAAATGGTTTGAAGCCTCAGGAGTTTTACAAGCTTCAGTCTGCTCTTGGCTTCTTGCCTCTGACATTCAATTTTCACACCTAGTTTTATGAATTCAAGAATGGTACTAGACTGGCTTCCTCTGATAGAATTTTTTCCCTTTCAACACGTTGTCAAACATTGCTTATTTAGAAGGTTGTATAAAACCACTATATGTTTCGTTTAAAGAATAATTATAAAGCAAATACTGGTGTAACCCCGACCCAGGTTAAGAAATAGAATGTTGCATTTCAGAATTGGGATCTTGGAAAAGAAAGCAACCTTTAGAAATAAAACCACTTGGTTTACACCCCTTTTACAGATGACAAGATCAAAGCTCAGAATTGGCAAGTGGTTTTATGCAGGCCACACAGCAGTTACTAATGGAGCTAACGAAAAATCATAAACTCTAAACTCGTCAGCCCCACAGAGATGAGAGGTTTAATTTCTCAGACCAGATTGTCTGGGCTTTAGATGACTATTTTCAATCAGAGTTGAGAGAAGCTAATTATCTCATGAAGTTAGTGTTGTTTCCCTTTCTAGGAGTTCTCCATAAAACCAACACTGGTAGTCTACTCTAAAGATGCTTGCTCATCTCAGACGTGGTTTGATTTTTAGCAGGGAGTTTTTAATTTTTCTTTCTTTTTTTTTTTTTCATCACCAACTTGGCTCATGTTTAGAGATATTTTCTTAAGTATCATAAGATTTTTGGTGAGTAAATCTGTGAGTGGTGAAATCAGAAGTAGTTCGGATCTACATGAGTGGCTTTTTATTCCAAAGACAGTTTTAGTTGGAAGGGTGGGGCATTGTACGCATATCTGAACCAACGAACTCTGGTACCTTGGAAGCACCAAAAGATGAGGACAATAGTCAAACAAACATCTGTATTCCTCCATGTAACTTTTTGCTCCCACAACAGATTTTCTTGATTTTCAATAGGCAAGTAGAAAGAAGCAGTGTTTTTGATTCCTAAGAATTAATTCAAAGGTAGAAAACTCAAAATGTCTTCTATTCTGGCAGAAAATATAGTGTGTTGGAAGTTAAACATCAATGAATAGTGAAGGACCATGATTAACTGGAGACCATCTGTCCAGTCTAAAGATATTTACATTCAAACATTTTAAAAATACTCTGTGAAAAAATACATTTAAAAATACTCTGTGAAGACCAAACAGAGACTATCTGCAGGTGGAATGAAGGCTATAGCCATCTCTTTCCAAGTTTGTCATCTCTGAATCTTTTCATACTAGTCAATTCAAATTAAAACTGCCAAAAAGTACAGTGGTGAAGAAAAAATTCACAGAGTTATAGCATGTGGGTTCAGGGTTCTGGTGGTGATGATGGTGGAGAAATTTGTGATGAAGCAGCCTGCCTCTTGGTGAAACTAGTGTGATTTATCATTTTATTTTTACATGCTTGATTTGGGTTCTTTTTCCCCCCACCAAGCTGTCTTTCAGTTCACAAATTCTCTCTTCAGCTCTGTACATTCTGCTTACAATCATCTGTTAATTCTTCCTTTGGTTAGTATATGTTTCAGTGCTAGAATTTCATTTTGTTCTTTAAAAAAAAT
>CM052436.1:191727717-191802098 GCA_028533085.1 Varecia variegata | reverse complement strand
AAAAAAAAAAAAAAAGTCTATCCATTAGCCTTCTCCTTCAAATATAAATATATGGTTTTGGTGAAATTTTGGAAAATATATAACTTGGGATCCTGAAAACCAAAGCATTTTTTCTTGACAAACTCAGGATGTGTGACATCTTCAGAATCAAAAGAGTTCTTTTTGCAGGGTTCAACTAAAGATTCAACTTCTTTTCATCACATGCTCCTAATGAGTTTGAAAGTTGGCATATCAATCTGTGAGTACTTGCAAAAGAGGGTGTTCTTAATTTTCTTGGCTTAAAATTACTTAAACACATGAAGAAGGGTTTTTTTTTAGTGAACTTTTTATTGAAATAGAAAATAAATATAGGAATAGGCATATATTAGAAGTATGGAACTAAAGGAATTTTGGTAAAGTTAACACATCTATGAAACCAGGACCAAATACAGAACTAGATTGTTAAGAGCACCCCAGATTCCTCTTTCGTGTTCTCTCCTATTCACTTACCCCTCAGGGGTAACCACTATCCTGACTTCTCACACCATGGATTAATTCTGCTGATTTTTAAACTTTACATACGGAATTATTTAGCATGTGTCTGTACACACTCTTTTGTGTCTGGCTGGTTTCTTTCTCTCAACAGTATGTTTGGGGGATGTATCAATATTATTGTATGCAGTCGTAAGTCATCCTTTCTCATTTTTTGTATATGAATCTATTACATGAATTCCAACATAATTTATTAATATTTATCCACATAAGTGTTGATGGACATGGGGATTCTCACCATTTTTGACTACCACAGATAACACTGTTACAAAAATTCTTGTGCATTCTTGTTACCTTTTAGTAAATGTAGATATCGGGAAGATTCTTGACCTTTCATCTTCTAAGTTTTTTCCTGTGTACCAGGATTTTACCAAGATTTTACCAAGATTATTGTCCTTGAGGTTTTAATTTAGACATAGGCAGATGTGACACAAAATAATGGTTCCCCTCTTCCTCTGGATGTTGGCTTGGTAAGTCTTCATCACCTTTTTGTTTTACTCTTTTTTGCCTTCAAGCCATGAAGCTAAACTAATGATGCAGACTCTGAAATGGTTTCCATGAGCTGCTTTCTGTATGGGTTGGGAGGCATTTTTCCCAGATTACTGTGTGGTCCTTTGCCTTAGCCATATTGCTAGAATCTAGTGGTCAAATAGGATGAGTGTGATACAATAGCAGAAAGAACTCATCAGTAGAGCACCTCATTTTGACTTAGACCCTGGGTCTGCATCATGATTTCTGAACACTGGTTTGTGATTCTACCTGGTGAACCAAATTAAATCTGTTATCCATTACATTACAGATGGTCTTGAAATTAATTCTGCCATGTCTCAGTTGAATGTTTAAAGAATGTGAGAAAAGCCTGTTTATATCTACAGAAGTATGCAATCCCTTCAGAAAATATTATTACAGTTCTACTAGCTAATGACAATCTGTGAGAATTCACAAAAGAAAGGATGCCTGTGGGATCTTCAAGTTTCTTAAAATCTATTTAGGTAGAAAATCTGTCCGTACATAAGAACAAAAGATGCTTAAAACAGGCTATTACGGCCAATGTGGGTTATTGTCATGTGTACCTCAAAGCTAAACAGATGGCTGTTATGGGAATTAGAGTAGAATTACTTGTCCATTCTTCAAAGCCAACCGAGCTTCTACTATTTGCTACTCTCTATGCTAATGTGATTTACATTAAATTATATTCAATTAAATGTTAATTATATAACAGGGTATCGTCATAACATGATATACTCTAATTTCAGTGAGTGATAAGAGCTGGAGAGAAAAATAAATCAAAGTAGGGAGACGTGTGGGAGCAGGATGTTGTTTTAGGTGGAGGAAGAGGTTCAGGACGTCTCTTTGAATGGACAAGCTGAGTGGAGGGAGGGTGCAAACCTTGCCAAGATCTGGAGAGAAAGTGTTCTGGGAAGAGGGAGCTGCCAAACCAAAGGCTGGAAACAAGAGGGAAACAAGAAGGAAAGAGAGGGAAAGAAGACTGTAAAATTCAAGGAGGGACAGCAGGACAGTGTGGCTGGAGCACAGCGAGCCAGGGGGAGGACAGAGGAAGTCGGATGAGAGAAGAAGAGGAAGACGGCATTAACGTAAGGAGTTTGGATTTTATTCCCAGGGCGATAGACACCACTGGATCTTAAGCGGGGGTGGGGAATGTGTAGTTTGATTTAATATACAGTTTGGAAAGATCAGTTTTGCTGCTGCGTAGAGAATGGATTATAGGCTTTAAGAATAGAAGCAGGGCAGTCTCCTTGAATTCTGAGAAATGCATTTGATTCCGTGGGGTTGGGTGGGGAGATATGTATTGTGGAAGCTGTTACCGGGCAGAGTAGGAAATTATTTCAAAGGAAGAAAGGGGTCCACACAGGTGAGCAAATTGTTAGCATTTCAGGTTGAGAAACTATCAGGTGGACTACTACATTCCACCCGTTTATTTTATAGATGAGAAAACCAAGGGTCAGAGAGAGAGCATAAACAACTGTCCTAAGGTGAAACTGTGATAACTACATTAAAAACACAAAGGGATTTGGAGAAAATTAATTTTAATTTAATTTGGAGAAAATTCAGATTAATCCTAAATTAAACTATTCACACGCAATAAAGTGAAATTATGGGTAAGAGATACAAGTATTTGGAAATTGAGAGCTGAATTTTTTTTTTTTTTGAAAACTAAAATTTCAGAGAAAGCAAAACAGCCAGCTGATGATCTTTATATGCACTTTGGGAAAGTGCCAGAACTTTTTAATGGCCAGGCCCATGCCTTATTAATTTTCCTAAAACTATTGTTGTGGTTGCCTGGCATATGGTCGGTGCTCTATGAAAGTTTGCTGAGTGAATATATGAGAGTTAGAAGAATTCTGGAAGATTGTAGAAAAAGGAAGAAAAAAGTGTCTTCTATGTACTTAGCACTGTGCTAATATTGAGAAAGAACAGTTTAAGCATTGGTCAGGATACTTTGGATTGTGAATGACAGCTCAGTTCAAACTGATTTAAAAGCTAAAGAACATTCATTGGCCCATGTAACTAAGTCCAGTGAATAGTTCTGATTTCAGGTATGGTTAGATCCAGGGTTCATATGGCATTTAAAGTATTCTCTCTGTCTCTGTTTTCATCTTTCTCTTTTCATTTATTTGTTCATCTTTCCTTCATGTTGGCTTCATTCTCAGGGAAGCTGTCTTCACACGGAGGTCTCCCTACAGTCATAAAGTTAAATCTACCAGTTTATTAACACCAACAGAAAGAATTTCCTTTTCCCAAATGGTTCTATCAAATGTCCCATGCCCACTGTTTGTGATTGTCCAGGCTTGCATCATGTGTCCAGGTCTGAACCAATCAGGGTGGTCCAGATGGTAGAATGCCCTAGTGCACCAGGCCTGGGTCATGTACACTGTCAGCCCATACCAGGCCAGTCAGACCATGTGAACATGGGCTAAGTGTCTGGGAGGCAGTGTTTCTCAAGGGAAGAGTGTGGAATGATTAGCAAAAGTTAGTAGACTGGATAGTGGTGGGCAAAACAACAAAGATCCTTTAACAAAGTGAACAAAGAAGAAGGAAATCTTGTTGTCAAAGAGACAATTTCTGCTTATGAAATCCTCTAAAACCTAAGGTCCCTCAACTCTAGAGCAAGACTTGGCTCAGTATTCAAAAGACTCCTTTGCTTGTGATACCGACAGTGCAGATATTTGTAGATGTTTTCGAATGCTCTACCTGTTCTCTTTAAGGCTTCCTAGGATAGCTAGATTTTCCCAAGGCCCCCTGAGAAATTGAATGAACGTCTTGGGTGCAGAAGAGCTTACAGGGCTGGTGGTCATTGGCGTATTTCCCTTCTTCTCACACCCTCCCTGGTCATTGGTGTGGAGCTCCAAACCCATGGTTTATCCATAGCTTTTTTGAAGCCATTCTTCATGTTGATTGAAGGAGCCATCCACTGAGCCCAACATCTGCTTTTTGGAAGCTCAAGTGCTAGGTCAATGGAATGGTTAGCTGAATGGGATGGTAACTTCAGTTATGTGTGCTGTTTTTACTCTGTGATAAAGGTAACCAAAGAGACAAATTCTGCTTCTCTACTCTCCACCAAAATGTCCCCCAAACATTGTCCTAGCCAGTTGGAGAATAAGCTAAAGGACTCCAAAACAAGTAGATTAATTGAAAACATAAACTTTATATTTATACTATAAATGAAAATCCAGAATCATTTGCCATTAACAGCATAATTCATAAAAGGAATTGAACAGATTATTTGAGGTCACAGAGCATTAATCAATGAATATTTGCCTTAGCATTTTCTGCTTTACTTTGCCTCCAAATTGCAACATTTGTGAAATCCACACATTTCTTCTTCGTGTATAAATCCTGAGAATGTGTTTCTAGTCATGGCTTCATGAAGCCAGTGTTTACCCCTTTCACAATTTTTGCCGTATGCACCCTATTAGCAGGGTTCAGTGAAGGAAGAAGAAATCATGCTAGGTATTCCAAGCAGGAGGTGATTTAATACAGGGAAATAAGTGCTTACAAAATGGTGGGAAGAGTGGAAGTCAGAGGCACCAGTGGAATTTTGGTGTCAAAGTCAAAGTCAAGGAACTGTGATTATGTTTCCTACTCTTGCTGACTCATAACTGCTTCAGTTTCATGAAGTTGTTGACTAGAGAGTAGAACCATGAGTCTGACTCCTGCATGTGCTCAAATCTCTCAATCAGCTGCCGCTTTGTAGCAAGACTGCTTCCACTTTATTCCTGCTTTACAAAACTCATGCCACTGCATTTAATTGGCACAATACCATCCATATCCAGAGCCCTAACTGCCAGGGTGTCTGGAAAGTATAATTTAAAATCTCCAACCTCTTGGAAAGAGAAGAGGAGGCTGGAACAAACCTCCCCCAAGATAAAACCTAATCCAAGAATATACCACCTGTACTAACTTTACAAATTAAAATTATTTTAAACAGAAACCTTATATTTATACTGTAAATGAAAATCCAGAGTCATTTGCTGTTAACAGATGGTACTTGTCAAAGTAAATGCAAGGAAATTGTTTGCCTTAAGTTTCCCAGAGATTTTCTTCCTCCCTCAGAGAATAGAGCGATTATAAAAAGGCTCTTCTCCCACCCAGCCTCTCCTTGTTACTGAGGGCTCTCTCCTTCCTGCACCATTCCTCCGTGCCATCCCCATCTCTCCACTTCATGTAAGCCGAACACCAATATTTGCAATTAAATTGCAGGCTATATCCTGAATTAAAGCAGACTTTTTTGCAAGTCATCTTCAAGATTTTTTTTTCTTGGTGGGGGAATGAAGAAAACCACTTAGAACCTCTCAGTTCCACCAGCAGTGCTCTTCAATGCATTTTACTGATGTGAAACGTTTTATTAGAATATAAGCACCTTGAAGATGCGTTGATCTCTTTTGTGTTAAGTTCTAGGATAGACCCTACTTTTTTTTGAGACAGAGTCTTGCTCTGTCGCCCCAGATAAAGTGCAGTGGTGTCATCATAGCTCACTGCAACCTCAAACTCCTGGGCTCAAGTGATCCTCCTGCCTCAGCCTCCTGTATAGCTGGGACTACAGGCAAAAACCATGATGGCTTGCTACTTCTTCTATTTTTAGTAGAGATGGGGTCTCACTCTTGCTCAGGCTGGTCTCAAACTCCTAAGCTCAAACAACTCCTCCCACCTCGGCCTCTGAAAATGCTAGGCGTGAGCCACCATGGGAATTTTCTGGCATATCCAAAGGCCCAGCTGGATCCTCAAAAAGGTCTAACTTAGTAAAATTGTCCCTACCTTCCACTATGGGTTCCAAGAGAAGACTTGACCAGGGCAGGCTGTGGTCATGAAAGCTCCTGCTCCATCACTCTTAGTTTTGTCCCTTTGGAGCCACAGTGGGTAGCATCCCGGTGAGCAGGGTATCGCACAGGAAGATGGTTCAAGGCCTGACCTGTGTATCTGAGCAGTGCAGACAATGCATGAATACGGTACTTTCCTGGCCACAGTGAACTGGAATGACCTTGTCTTTTTGATAATTCGATTTAGCTGTTTTGGATTCAGCCCCAATATCTGATTCACACAATGCCTCTTCCTGTGCCCAGCTACAGAAAGGTTAGAAGGCAGCTAGCAGGAAAACAATGTTCTGACAGTTAAAGAGAAAAATCAATGACAAATGCCCCCTTTTAATATTTTCTCATCTAATCCTTACAAAAGCCATGTGAGAAGGCATATCGGCTATTTTTCAGGTAAGAAAACAGGAGTTCGGAGAGTTAAACTGAATTCTAACTCAAGTTAGTCTGATTTTCAAGTCCATACTCTTTTTCATTAACTACAAAAGCCAATTTGGTACTCCCTTTTATAACCTGTTAATATTCAAATAAATACAATTTTTGTCATGGAAAAATCTGACCCGTACCAGGAGGGAGGCAGCAGAAAACATAAATTCAGCCCCTGTGATAGAAGAGTGATATTGCATATGGTTTCAAATCCCTTAGAGAGGCAAGAAATCTGCTCTGAATTTGCAAATTTGATTTTGAGGACTCCAGGCAAGGGAGCTGTGTCAAAGTCAATATATCTGCCCGGAGACAGGTTAGAATCAGGTGACTGCCACACTGTTCTCTGTCCCCTCCTGGCCCACCTGCTCCACTCACCAAATCACTGTGCAGCCAGAAGACCGTCGAAGCAAAAGGTAGCTGCCTGCCCTCTGCCTTTTGTCCTCTCTCTCTCTCTCCCTGGGCTTTTTGACACAGTGTTGGTAGCAACCAGCAGCCACTTGCTTATAGACACAAGTTATTTGAAGTAATAAAACAAGAGTCAGCACCAGCTATTGAATTTTCAAGAGCTTCTCAGCTTTTCTCCAAGAAAAACATGGTTTCTTCAAAGTGTCAAATGGAGTATGAATGCTCCTCAACGTTCGATGGGTCTATGTCCCAATAAACCGCTTGTAAGTCGAAAATACTGTAAGTCGAAAATGCATTTAATACACCTAAACTATGGGACATCATAGCTTAGCTTAGCCTACCTTAAATGTGCTCAGAACACTTCGATGGGCAAAATCATTTAACACAAGGCCTATTTTATAATAAAGTGTTAGATATCTCATGTAGTTTATTGAATACTGTACTGAAAGTGAAAAACAGGATAGTTGTATGGGTACTTGAAGATGGTTTCTACGGAACACATATTGCTTTTGCACCATTGCAAAGTTGAAAAACAGCAAGTTGAATCATCATAAGTCGGGGACCTTTTGTGTAGCAGTTATATGTGTGGACTCTGGACCCAAATTGTTCAAATCCTAGCTCTTCCATTTACTCACTGTGTGACCCTGGGATGTTATATTACCTCTTTAATGCCTCAGTTTCCTCATCTGTAGAATGGACTCATTTATACAATATGTTCTGAGCACCTACCAGGCCAGACCTTGATTCCACATTCTAGGAATGGAGCACTAAGCAAAGCCAACCAAGTCCTTCTGTCCTCATAGAGGAGACATACCGTAAATGATATAATTGTAATATAATTTTAGGTAGTGCTCAATGACAATGCAGGTTAAGGGATGGAGAGATGGGGGTGGTGGTGGCTGTATTACAGGGACAGAAAGGGAAGGCCCTTGGAGAAAATAACACACCAAGAAGACCAGAATAATGGGAAGAGAGAGAGACACTCAGATACATAGGACAAGAGTGTTTCAAGCAGAGGGAGTGGGGACAAAACAAACAGAACAAAACATAACAACTGTCCCTACCTTACTTTACTGTCATGGGAATTAGATGGAATAATACATATAAAATGAGACCATAGGAACTACTCTGCAAATTTTAGCTTTGCATGGGTGGCTTTTCTCTGTAAGTGCCTCCCTCCATGGAACTTATATCCTACCTGCGGGAACCACAAAGAACATACCTGCTGCCTCCTTCCCACAACAACGCCTCCAACATTCTAAATGTCTCAGCTCACTTCCATCAGTGCCTTCAACCACTGCTCATCTAGGTGGCTTTCAGATTTCTCACACTTTCATCTGATCATTTCAAAAACACAGCACAAAATGCTCAGTCTCCGAAAAACTTCTGAGAAGCAGGAAAAATGATGAGATGAGCCTTTGAGGCTCGAACTTCCTCATTCAAAAGGCTTTTCCTAAATAGCAGAGTCCCTAGATAAAGGAAAGTATGTCTGTTCTTCTAGGTGTGTGCCTTCTCGTTCCGGCTACCTTGCTCGGGCATAGGCCCAACTGCACCAAGCTGGAAACACACTCACGGTAATGGTTAGGAGAGTAAGTCAGCTGCCAGTGCTGCTAGCTTCCTGGAGACCAGGGTAGAGAAAACAGAGGAGAAGACAGGAGGTGTTGGGAGGGTGGTATGTGGCGGTATGTTCACAGCAGACTGTTACTCCCCCTTATTAACTGAGCATCGAATCAACAAGATGAGGACAGAGCTGATGAGTCAAAATCCTAGGTTCCATTTCATGTGAGCCAGCCAGCTGGATCTGCTTCTCAGCTTCAGCCCAACTCCTCATCCCAGCTAGCTGCCACCAAAGTGAGAGGGAATAGATGGATCAGCACAAACCCATGCCTGCTAGGAAGTAATTCCCCAGAGAAATCTTCCCAGGGGTAGATGACTTGGGCCACATCGTCTTTAGAGCCTACCTTGCAGTTCCCCCTTGGTATGGCTTCTGAAACGACAGGCAGATTTTGTTACCATGGACCACACGACTGAATTTTCATTCGGTGGTGAATGTGAGGTTCTGTATCATTTGGGAGCTCTGTATAATCTGATTCTATTGTTGGGCAAATAGACATGATGGCTGGTAGGTAGAAACAGGAAATAATATTAAAGGTTTTGATCGGTTCATTCGTTTCAGTTTTAACATTTAAAACAAAAATCTTAATTCTTAAATCGAATGGACGAAGGGTGAGTGCAAGAAAAATTGAGGCTGATCCAGTATGAAACAATAGTCATGGTGCCAACAGTCTCTAATCACAACTTCACAGTGATTTATTTGTCTGCTGTGCTGGGCTGGCACAATAAAGCAGCCACCACACTGATGTTCACATGATGCCACCCCAGGACTCAGTTTGCTGGGAGCTGCCAATTGGCTGAGTAACTGCCGGAAAATAATGAGCCGGATTCTCATTGGTTGATCTACTTGACTGACAGGCAGTTTGGACGAGGCCAGGAAGCGTTCATGGGCGGGTCCATTCCAGGACCCCAGGCTATGTGACCTTGAAGCTGTCAAAACTAGGCAAGTTGCCTTTTGGGGATCCTGACAGCATGAGCCACAAGAATTTGCAGCCTCATCCTACCTGACTCAAAGCTCTTGCTGTTGTGGAAAATGTGCCTGCAAAATTTTACTGCCTTCTGCAGTTTACAGACAGGATTTTTTTTTTTTTTAACTCAGTGGAGGTGAGAAATGACTCTTTGAGCCTTCTGTACCCAGCCAAAGCCCAGGCATTCTTCAAAGGCAACTCCTGCGTGGATTTTTTTTTTTTCCTATTGAAGTGCCAGATAATCTCTCTTTCTCTCTCGAACTTTTAGAACTTTGCTTGTCTAGTTCAGTAGATCTCAAACTTTAATGTGCTTGGAAGCTTCTGGGGATCTCCTTAAAATGCAGCTTCTGATTCAGCAGGTCTGGGGTGGGATGTGATATTCTGCATCTCTCACAAGCTCCCAGGAGGTCCACGCTTCTGGAGCAAGGGTCCGTTTCTTTGATAGTAGAAATGAGCTGTGTTGTGACCTTGCACGTTTCTCCAAATATATATAAGCTTCCTGAAAGCTTGTGTGCTCTCTTCCTTTAGACTCTCCCTGGCACCTCGCACAGTGCTATGTAAGCAGGTGGCGCTCAACAAATATTCACAGAATAAGTAAACTCCTATATGGTAGAAAGTGCGTTGATTCCTCACTAGCACAATGACTCAGGCATGATAAGTGCTCAGTAGTTTTTAATTGATTGAACGAATGAACTGCCAGTATCTAAGAGGCTAGTGATAGAAAACTAAAAAAGAGAAGACTAAACCTAAGTAAGATTTTCAAGCTCTGTCTGCTTCAGTTAAACAGGTGGGAAAATATGGAAGGAAATTCAGAAAACATGGTGTCTGGAATTAACTCACTTGCACCCTTGTCATGTGGCATTTAACACTGTCATGAGGATTTTTAAAAATTTCCACTGTCACAATAGAGTTTCCAGTGAATGCTCTGGTTTGGGTGTTGTGTAAATGTACTCAGCAGGGAGTAGTAGGGAAGAGACTTTCACTCTAGCAAACCCAGTGGGAAGGGAGTCCTAGGCTGTTTGAGAAGCTGTTAATCCTCAAGCAGTGGTTTTGACAGATTCTTTTCAGGGACATCTGCCTCCTTTTCCCACCTCTGATCACCCACCAACCTACACCCTGACAGACAGACACACACACCCATTTTTGACCTTGGTCTGGCAACTCAACTCTCCTTGCACAGCTTTGTCTGCTTAGAGGTTGGATTCAGTGCCCTTTTTGCACAATTGGGCTCTGACTACACAGGCCACAGTGGTTCATGGAGAGGGCCAGCCATCTCCTAACACTGGGGAAGGAAAGCCACTGATGGCAGAAAGGGGAAACTTAGGGAAGCAAATCAGGCCGCTGAGAGCACCAGGAAGGCCTGGGGTCAAGGCAGTAGCAGGAGTCCCACTCTTTAGACTTAGGGAGTTGACTAGGCTCAGACTCCATGGGAGGGCAACTCAATACACATTGTGGTTTTACAGCAGCACAAGCTTCTTCACCTGCCCTGAGTAGCTCTCTCACCAGCTTGTGGTACTCCCTTCCCTTTGCCTGTCTCGGAATTTCTGTCATTAGACCCACCCTTTGGGTTAGGAAAGAAATCAGACCTTAACTTTGGAAGGCCACTGTTAACTGTACCTTGGATGTCTGGTGCCTGTGGGGGTGGTGTGGGGGAGGCTGTATGTTTGCTCGGAATCTTCCTATGCCAGTGCATGGGCAGGCAGAGGCCTGGGTGTGTTTTCCAGATCCCTATAGCTGGATATGAAGGGAGGCCATAAAATCTAGGTAAATTTCACTGATCTGAACCCTGAGCCTGCCAAATCACAGTCATCCTGGCTGTGTGACCGTCACAGGGTTCAGGGTCAAGGGGGAGCATAGGACATCTCCAGGACAGGTGAAACAACTCTGCAACTTGGAGCTGCTTCCTGGAAGGGCAGAAAGAGATGGTGAAACCCTAGGGTCCTGAGACCCTGCAGGTGTGCAAGGGTATGCCCTGAGCAGCACCTGTCTCAGGTTACTGCACTCAGCTCTCCAGCCGGCGTGTCAGTCTGGCTGGGTTTCCTGCAGAGCTGTGTTTCCTCTGGTGCAGATGGCTTGGATGCTCTGCAGGGCCCAGCAAAGGTGCACTGGGCAGCCTCCATTCTTCCTGCGTAGCTGAGAGCTCTGCAGTGAGGGCGCAGGCCAGCTCCGGGCTGGCTGCCAACAGCCTCTTGCAGACTGCGTCACAGCACAGACCTCCCGCCTGCAGGCAAGGGAGTTGCAGACAGCAAAGCCAGGGACTTGAAATGCTTCTCTGGGGCCCCTTCCTCCCTCTTTCCATGCCCTTCTTGGCTATTTCATGCAGTGGCTGGGGTTCCTTGTTCCTTTTCTCTTCCTCTACCCTGAAACACCCCCTCCCACCACCACTTATCACACTGCGACATTTATATCCTTCTCAGTGGCATCTCATGCCAACCTCCAAACAGAGTTTCCTAGTGCATGCCCTTAGGACACTGCTCTCTAGGGAGAAACAGGCTGGTTGGCTTGATGAAGTGTTAGGCATGCCAATGGGTATCAGTGTGAAATAATGGAAATATCTGTGCTCAGAAAATCAACAGAGCTTCCATCTAGAGACCTTCCCCTGGCAGAGAACCATCAGGGTGACTTTGGTACGTCAAGTTCACCTTTCTGTGTCTTGATTTCCTCATCTGTCAAATGAGAACAATTATTCTCCCTGTCTCTGTTTCATAGACTTTTATATGAAGTATTAATATCAAGTGGGATAATACATGGCTTCATAAACTTCAACATGCACAGGAGTTGCCTGGGGTTTTTTAAAATCTGCAGATCCTGATTCTACAGGTCTGGAGTGGGGCCTGAGTTCTGCAGGTCTAACAAACTCCAGGTTAATGGGTGCCACTGGGCTGGAGGCCACTCCTAGTGAGGGGGCTAATAAAAAAGATAACAATTTGAACATTATGAAACACCAGCAAAATGTAACATTTTAATTATTTTATGTATTTTCCCTTCTAAAAAGCTTATTTGCATTGTAAAAGGAGTCTTCACATCTTTAATTCAAATGAATGTCATTTTATTAAATAGGCACCTCGGATAGCTACTGAAGAGAAAATGGGAAGTTTAGGAAAAAACTGATAATTATTTCTGTTGTCACTGAAGATGCCTCCTCCTTCTTTTTCCACTTTTCTTCTCTTTCCCCTCCTCCTAGAGTGGACTTGAGTTCAGAGGCAAATTTTTATTAAGTGTATGGTCAACAGGTAACCAAGAATGTTGACAACCCAGGCCAGCTGATGGACAAAAGGGATTAAAAGTCACTGGTTTCTCAAGAGAAAGACAGTGTATGTGCGCCAAAAGGCATGTACAAGAATGTTCATAACAGCATTATTCATAAAATCAAAGCCAGAAATAACCCAAACATCTAATAACAGTAGAATAGAATAAATAAATTGCAGCATATTCATAAAATGAAATACTGCAGGATGATAAAAATGAACAAAGTAGAATAACATGTGCCCCTCTGTAAGAATCTTATAGGTGAAATCACAAGCCAGAAAAAGCCAGACTTAATGTCCATGTGGCATTCCATTTATATGAAGTCCAAAAACAGGCAAAAGTGGTAGAAGGGGCTACCTCTGAGGAGGGTTGCTGTTGACCGGGAATGGGCATAACTGACCCTTCTAGGTGCTAGAATGTCCCTTCATGTTGACCACCGATTCACTGAGCTGGACTCTTAAGATTTGTACAATTTGCTGTATTTTTGTTATACCTTGATAAAGAAAAATTTTAATGCTACAAAGAAAGAAAGCCTAGTTCTAAATTTACCCCCAAATTTCACATTTCTGGGCCTTTCTCTCCTTCTCTCCCACATCTTTCATAAAACGGAAGCCTGTGTGGGCCATATCAGTCCACTTCCCTGATGTGCTCCCTGCTGTCTTCCCAGGTACTTTTTCTAGACCACATAACAAAAATAGAACGTGCCTTCTCATCACTTCCTGCCCCTGTGACTTCACAGAAGGCTCCAGGCTGTGTTGCTTGCAACTCCCAGGCCCCCTCTGTGCTCTAAGCCTGCCCCGCCTCAGGTGCTGTGATCTCTGGCCACCAAAGCTTCTGCCTTCTCTATGGCTCTGAGCTGCAAACCCATCTCCGCAAGTCCAGAGTCAGGTGTGCAGAGCTGTTTGTAGTTTGATGCTTGTATCTCATATTTGGGTTTCTCCAAGAAGGCTCCGAAAGTTGCAAGGTATCATTTAACTGTTGTCACAATGATGCTGCCTCACAAGGCACCCCAAAACTCAGTGTCTTCAAACAATAGCAATTACTAGTTCTGAA
The DNA here is from genome assembly GCA_028533085.1 of Varecia variegata. Taxonomy (NCBI): domain Eukaryota; kingdom Metazoa; phylum Chordata; class Mammalia; order Primates; family Lemuridae; genus Varecia; species Varecia variegata. The sequence goes on along the minus strand of CM052436.1, from coordinate 191,788,522 downwards.
GGTTATGGGTCAGCTGTGTGGTCCTTTTGCCCGGGGCCCAGCTCTGTTGATCTCAGCTGGGCTTGCTTGTAAGTCATTGGTCAACCGGAGGATAGCTGCTCCAGGATGGCCTCACTCATGTGTGTGGTGGTCACCTGGTTGTTGTCTGGGGTGGGGTTGGTGGTGACTGGGCCATGTCTCTCTCATCCTCTGGAAGGCTAGTCTAGGCATTATCACTTGGTGCCAGCTAAGGTTCAGAGAGAAAGAGGAGAGATGTCAAGGGCTGTGGAGCCCAGGCTTGGAACTGGCAAACCATCCCTTCTGCCACATTCTTTCTATCAGCCAACACAAGTCCATATTCAAGAGTGGGGAAACCCAGTCTACCTCTGGATTGGAAAAACTGAAAAATCACATTGCAAAGGGTGTGCATACAGGGAGGGGATGAAAATCAGGGCTGTTTTTTATAATCAATCTACTACCTGTGTCTGGGGCCCCGAGACAACAGTGTTGAGAATCCAGTCTTCTCCCTTCCACAATGTGTCTCTATAAAGCAGCAGCTGCTATCAGGGCCTCCCAGGCTGCAGCCCTGACACGGACCCTACAGAACCAGTGGAACCTGCTCACTAGCCCTCTTTCATGCATTGTTCCTTTGGGGCTCAGCAGGCTTCTTTTAATCCTGATTGGTCAAACAAATGTGTGGCAATGTAGATGAACACAAGGAGCAGCCTTAAGTGTTTCTGTGTGTGGGAAGAGTTTTAGGACAAATTTCCTAGAGGAGCCTGAAATGTGAATTCTTGTCAAGTGATGTGTTGGGGAAGGGTTCTCAGGTGAAGGAGAGGGGCCTATGTCTGGATGTGGTTTCCTTTAGAGCTCAGAATTGTCCCCCCTGGAGACAAGGAGGCTTGTGTGTTCCCTTAAGAGTCAGGCATTGGCTGTGAATACCTCTAGGGTGAGGGCTGCAAAACGTCTCCTTGCTGCTGCTCCCATCAGCCTAGGACAATTTTCTAGAGCGAGGTGTAGCTGTGGGTTCTTGAGAGCCAACACTCAGAGCAGCCAGAGAATGGAACGATGGCCCAGAAAAGGGGTTTGGGCTGGACCTCAACTACATTTACTACTGAGAGGAACCATTTAGAAAATGAATTCTGAACTCAAAGAACTACAGAAAATTTCGAGGAGGCCTGATAACTCTCTCTAAATGTTGATGAGTTGCGATGCCATGTAGAGAAATCCACTCTGTGGGCAGATCTGGAATCCACAGTTGAACCCTCCATAGAGGCAGGTTTGGGCTTAATATAAAGTTATGAGGAACTTTGCACAATTACAGTGACCTGAAAATGGAAAGGCCTGCCCTGGGAGTAGGGAATTTCCCAACACAAAAAGAAAAGAGACTAGGCACTAGTTGGTGAGCAGAAAGTATAGGATATTGGTTAGGTTCCTCAAAGAAAGAAAAAGACTCTGGCTGGGATCTCACCTTCTCGAATCCTTAATATTCTGGCCAGAGATTCCAGAGGGAGGTGTGCAAAGGGCACATACAGGGCATGTGTATGTGCTTCCTTCCTTCCATTAACACCTGGCTTTGGCCCCAATCCCGTGTTCATGCCTCCCAGCTCTGGCTGGCTGGGCACTGATGCACATATAGCACCTGCTACAAGGGAGAAGAGAAAGCCAAACTCTAAGAGATAAGTCAAGATGGATTCTAAGAAGAAGGGCCACTATGTACATCCCCCACCAAAGCTCCGTGGTCCTGCACTGGCTTTGAGTCTTATTAGAGATATACATTCAAATACATGAATCTTCTGAGTCTTCTTGTTACACAGAGCAGTGGAACTTTCTCATGCATCTAGTCTGATTGTACAATGTAGTCACCTGAGGGCCTTTAAAAAAATCCCACTGTCCAGCTGCTCCCCAAACTACTAAAATCAAGATTGCTAGGGGCAGGAGACAGAGATCTGTAATTTTTAAATACCCCAGGTAATTTCATTATATAATTTAGGTTAAGTACCATCATTTTAGGGGCAGTTCTCAGACTTTAGCTCACATCGGAATTATCTGGAAGGCTTGTTAAAACATAGATTACTGGGCTCTACCCCTAGAGGGTCAAATTCAGTGGGACTGGGATAGGCCTAAAATTATACATTTCTACCAATTTCCCAGGAATTATTTATGCTGCAGGTCTGGAGCAACATTGTATGATAAGAACCACTGCTTTAGGCCAATGCTCTGCAGACTAATGTGTACACCAATCACTGGAGATCTTTTTAAAATGTGGGTTCTGATTCAGTAGATTTAGGATGACACCTGAGAGTCTGCATTGCTAGCAAGCTTCCAGGTGATGCTTATGCTAATGGTGGGAAGACCATACTTTGAGTAATAAGTTTCTAGATTCAGGTCCCCCATCATCCCATTCCACCTGTGCTGATTGGGTGATGTAGCACTCTACTGGCTAGGTCCTGAGGTTGGGACTTGGTGGAGAGGACTTGTATCAAGATACTTGGTACACAGTGATGAGCATAAGATGGCTTCATGTGGGACCAGAGGCAGAGCTATCTAGGAGGGTGCCTACTTTAAGTGCAAGAGGGATATTTTCTCAATTAAATTTAAACCTTTGGTGCCAGCAGGTTCCCAGGCAATGCAGATGCTGCTATTCTGGGAACTATACTTAAGAGCCCACTGATATAGATGTACAGAAAGAAAGAAAAAAACCTGTGTGATGGTTTCCATGTATCCTTGCCTCAATGAGGGCTTGGAGTGGGCAATGCTTCAATGTCCGTTTCTTGAATCCTCTAGTTCTGTGACTCTGACTACACTGGCCCAAAGACATTGGTATTTATCCATATTCAGCTCCTATGTGCCAGATATTAAAACTCTCAAAATGATTGGGTAAATATTTTCAAGGCATGCTAGGTATTCTAGCAGTGGGTAGAAACACCCTATTGTTGGGTCAGATACCTTTATGGAATCCTATCCTCTCTTGAAAGTATCAAGGTTTTTTGGGGGGATCCAATTCATGTATGTAGTGAGTTTCAGGCACCATCAACTTCCTTTTTCTTCATTTGCCTACCAGGACCACTCCCCTCCAAAGTTCATTTGAAGGAACAGATTTTTCTCTCCTCTAACATCAATAAGTTTGGAAGAATATCAAGGTGACATTGGTCTTACCATTCTTCTTCTGAAGACTCAGTTTTATACCGTCTACTAATAATTGCTAACTTTCCAAAGGAGCCAGGGGAGATTAATATTCTGCAAAAGCTGATTTATGACCAGCTACCTCTGAGAAGATGACCTGAGTCATTCTCCCTGACTCATGCTCACTCCAGAATATTCAATGATAAAACTCTTCTCTTTAAACACAGAAAATTTATGAGCAAACTTCAAGGTCCTCCTTCCAAATTTAGTGATTAGTCTTGAGGCTATATAGGGAAAGCAAATAAAAGCTATTTGTAGAGCAGCAAAGAGGGATGCCCCAAATTTGTTTTTTCAGGCTGTCCCCAGGTTGTGGCTCCACCGACCATTTGCCCTTCATGTTCACCAATTATAAGGTGATATTTATAAAAATATCTTAAAATTGAAGATATTTTTGAGAATCCACAGAACAGGATGATAAATATTAAAATAGTGACAAATATTAACTACATTTATTGAGCATATGTCATTGTTTTAATGACTAAACCCTGAATTTTTAGGAGGACCTAAATGTTCTCCTACAGACCTTGTGTGATGGATGGTCTCAAATATTCCTCCCATTTTGCAGATGGGTGATCTGGGCAAAGAGAGGGAGTTAACTTGCCCTATGTTATAGCTATAGTGGTAATCAGTAGGAACGCTCATCCACATGATGTATTAATACTAACCAAGCCAAACCAAAACAAAAACAAAACAAAACAAAAAACAAATAAAAAACAACCTGACACAGGGTGAAATAGTCACAGGGAAGTTTTGATATATTTTGCTTTGTTTTAATTCTCAGACCTAGGAAGGAAGTTGGAGCAGCATATTTATGTAACGAGAAAGTTTTGTCAGGTGTTAAATGCATTCAGGTACTTTCAGCTTTTAAACTGGACCAGGAGACATATAGGGCTCATTAACAATTATAACATGTCCAATTATTTACTGTAATTTTGTACTATATAAATAGACATACACTTATACAATGTATATTATATAATATATAATTAATACATAATATAGGTGAAACATACATAATATATACTCTATTGATTATAATTTTTATATATGATATTTAGCATATTATATATATATAGTTTTGGAGCAGCTTAGGTCAAATTTCAAGATGGATGTCTAATTATGCCATCACTATTTGTTGAAAATGTCTGTAATGATAGTTCCTGTTTCATTCCTGATATTTTCCTGTTTCTTTTTTTCTTTATATGTCTTGATTGAAGTTTGTAGATATCATCGATGTTTTCAAGGAGCAGCTTTAAGATATAGTCTATATACGATAAAATATACTAAAGTATACAATTCAATAGTGTTTAGTATCATCACAGAGTTGTAAAACCATCACCACTAATTCTAGAACATTTTCACCACCCCAAAAAGAACCTGCATACTCATTAACAGTCACTCCCTGTCTCTCTTCCCTGACCTCCCATTGCCTAGCAACCACTAATCTCCTTTCTGTCTCTAAGGAGTTGCCTGTTCTGGATATTGCATATAAATGGAATCATAAAATATGTGGTCTTTTGTGATGGGCTTATTTCACTTAGCATGATGTTTTCAAGGTTCATCCATGTTTTAGAATGTATCAGTACTTCATTCCTTTTTGTGGCCAAATAATAATCCATTATATGGAATATACCACATTTTGTTCATCTGTTATTCAATGGATGGACGTTTGGGTTGTTTCCACTTTTTGGTGATTATTACCTAGACATGAAATTGCTGAATCAAGCAGTTACTGTATATTTAACTTTTAAAGAACTGTCAAGCTGCTTTTCAGAAATGGCTGCACCATTCTACAATCCCCATTTCAGAGCCATATATGAGGGTTCCAATTCTCTATCCTCACCAACATTTGTTATTGTCTGCCTTTTTAATTTTTGTCATCCTAAGGGATGTGGAGGGGTATCTCATTGTAGTTTTGATTTACATTTATTAATCCATAATGGCTAATGATGTTGCCTTTCATGTGTTTATTGTCCATCTGTATATCTTCTTTGGAGAAATGTCTATTCCAATCTTTTTCCCATTTTTAAATTGTGTTGTTTGTCTTCTTGTTGTTGACTTGTAAGAGTTCTTTATATGGCCAAGTGTCTTGTCAGACATATGACTTGCCAATATTTTCTCCCATTCTGTGGTTTGTCTTTTCACTTACTTTATGGTTTTCTTTGAAGCACAAAAGTTTTTGATTTGTGCTTTTGGTGTCATAGCTAAGAAATTATTGCCTAATGGAAGATCATAAGTATTTATGCCTAAGTTTTCTGCTATGATTTTTACACTTTACTTCTTACATTTAGATCTTTCATCCATTTTGAGTTAATTTTTGTATATGGTGTGAGGTAGGGGTCCAACTTCCTTCTTTGGCATGTGTATATACAGTTGTCTCAGTACCATTTATTGAAAAGAGTATTCTTTCCTCATTGAATTGTGTTGATATCTTTGTCAAAATTCAGTTAATCATAAATGTAAGGGTTTGTTTCTGAACTTTCAATTTGATTCTATATATACATCAAAGAGATACATCCTTATGCCAGTACCAACTATTCAAGATGATTATCATAGTTATGTAGTAAGTTTTGAAATAAGGAAGTGTGAGTCTTCCAACTTTGTTCTTCTTTTTTAAGATTGTTTTGGCCATTCTGGGTTTCTTGCCTTTTCATGTGAATTTTAGGATGTTTGTCAATTTCTGCAAACAAGGCAGTTAGCAGTTTGATAAGGCTTAAGTTGAATCTGGAAATTAATTTGGAGAGTATTGGTATCTTAACAAAACTGTATATTGTTAAAATAGTAATCTTAACAATACTATTGGGATAGCAGTAGTCCCCAATCTGTGAATATAGGATGTCTTTCCATTTATTTAGGTATTCCTTAAATTCTTTCAACAATATTTTATTGTTTCAGTGTATAATTTTGTATTAGGGCTCTTTAGAGAAACAGAACTAATAGGATCTAGCTATCTATTTATCTATCTATAGAGAACAATATTGTAAGAAATTGTTACATAATTGAACATAATTATGGAGGCTGAGAAGTTCCAAGATTTTCAGTCAGCAAGCTGGAGACTCAGATGTTTCTGTTTGAGTTCAAAAGCCAGAAAAGACCAATGTCCAGCTCAAGCAGTCAGTCATAAGAAATTCCCTTTTACTCAGCCTTTTTGTTCTATTCAAGTATTGTTTTATTTGGATGAGGTGCCATCCCCACATTAGGGATGGCAATCTGCTTTACTCAGTCTACTGATTCAAATGTTAATCTCATCTAGAAATACCCTCACAAACATGCTTAGAATAATGTTTGGCCAAATGTCTGTGCATTGCATAGCCTAATCCTATGGACATATAAAATTAACCATCACACACTTCTTTGCTTACATTTTTTCCTGTGGATTTTATTCCTTTTGGTGCTATTATAAATGGAATTACTTTCTTAATTTCATTTAAATTTTTCTTTTTTTTACTTGTATAGGTTCAGGGAGTACAAGTACAGTTTTATTACATGGATGTATTGCATAGTACTGAAATCTGGGCTTTTTGTAACCATCACCTGATTAGTACACATCATGCCCATTAAGTAATTTCTCATCCCACTCCCCTCTCCTACCCTTCCTCCCTCCTGTCTGAGTTGTTAATGTTTAGTATTCCACAGTCTATGCCCATATGTGCACATTCTTTAGCTCCCACTTATAAATGAGACTATGTGGTATTTGACTTTCTGTTTCTGAGTTATCTCACTTAATATAATGGCCTCCAGTTCCATCCAAGTTGCTGCAAAAGACATGTCTTCATTTTTTTCATGGCTGAGTAATATTCTATGGGATATGTGTGTGTGCATATATATATATTTAAGTATATATTCCACATTTTTCTTTATCCAATTATCCATTGACATTGATGGGCAGTTAGGTTGATTCCATACGTATTGTGAATTGCTAGATTGAATGGTACTTCTATTTTTAGTCCTTTGAGAAATTTCCATACTGTTTTCCATAGAGGTTGTGTTCTTCACCACAAGGAAGGGATACATAGAAATAGCAATAAACATACAAGAGCAGGTATCTTTTTGATACAATATTTTTTTTTTTCCTTTGGGTAGATATCCAGTAGTGGAATTGCTAGATTGAATGGTACTTCTATTTTTAGTCCTTTGAGAAATTTCCATACTGTTTTCCATAGAGGTTGATTTAATTTACCTTCTCACCAACAATGTATAAGCATTCCCTTTTCTCTGCATCCTCACCAACATCTATTGTTTTTTGGTCTTTTAATAATGGCCATTCTGACTGGTGTAAGATAGTATCTCATTGTGGTTTTAATTTGCATTTCTCTGATGATTAGTGATGTTGAGCATTTTTTCATAAGTTTGTTGGCCATCTGTATGTCTTCTTTGAAAAATGCCTATTCATGCCCTTTGCCCACTTTTTAATGGGATTATTTGTTTTATTTCTTGTTGAGTTGTTTGAGTTCTTTGTAGATTCTGGATATTAGGGCTTTGTCAGATGAATAGCTTATGAATATTTTCTTTCATTCTATAGGTCGTCTATTTACTCTGTTAGTTATTTCTTTTGCTGTTTAGAAGCCTTTTAGTTTAAGTCTCATTTGTCTATTTTTGTTTTTTCTTGTGTTTGCTTTTGAGGTCTTAGTTATAAATATTTTGCCTAGGCCAATGTCCAGAAGAGTTTTTCCTAGGTTTTCTTCTAGAATTTTTATAGTTTTAGGTCTTACATTTAAGTCTTTAATTCATTTTGAGTTAATTTTTATATATGGTGAGAGATATGGGTCCAGTTTCATTCTTCTGCATATGGCTATCCAATTCTCCCAGCACCATTTATTGCATAGGGTGTCCTTTCTCCAGTGTATGTTTTTGTTTACTTTGACTAAAATTAGTTGGTTGTAAGTATATGGCTTTATTTCTGTGTTCTCTATTCTGTTCCTTTGATCTGTTTTTCTTTTCTTTCTTTCTTTTTTTTTTTTTTTTTTGAGACAAGGTCTTGTTCTGTCACTCAGGCTGGAGTACAGTGGCACAATCTAGCTCACTGCAACCTCGAACTCCTGGGCTCAAGTGATCCTCCTGCCTCGGCCTCCTGAATAACTAGGACTACAAGAGTGAGTGAACCACATCTGGCCAATTTTGTTTTTTTGTTTTTTGTAGAAACGGGATCTCTCTATGTTATGCAGGCTGGTCTTGAACTCTTGGCCTCCTGCCTCAGCTTCCCAAAGTGCTGCAATTACAGGCTGAGCCACCACATTTGGCCATGTGTCTGTTTTTATATGAGTACCATACTGTTTTGACTACTGTAGCCATGTAATATAATTTGAAGTCAGGTAATGTGATACCTCCAGCTCATTTTTGGGTAGTGGTGAGAGTAGACTTTCCTGACTTGCGGGGGAGGAATTTTTCAATCTTATATTAGTATGATGTTAGTTGTTGGCTTTGTATTATATATGGCCTTTATCAGTTGAGGAAGTTCCCTTCTTTACTATTTGTTCAATATTTTCATTTTGAAAAGGTGTGGAAATTTTTCAAATGTCTATTGTGTCTATTGAGATGATCATGTCTATGCAGTAATATTTGAAATACAAAATAAATAAAATGGGCTGATAGAAAAGGGTATTCTCAGAGAGTTTGTACATGGCCCATCTGATAAGGAATTTGTCTGATTATGTGGGTTGATCAAAACATGTTAATAGATGATAGGATATTGAAATATTTTATTTCCAAGCCTCAAGCCTACAGGCTAGGTGAGAATATCAATTTTATTTATTTTTTTAAATAAACTTTTGGTTGTCAGTGTTTCTCAATGCCAAACTAAAGTAACTGTATTTATCTGTTTATTAAATGATTTCAAAATTTTGAAACCATCTTTCCTAGTTTTGTGGTTTTAAAGCTTTTCTTAAAAGCAAAATAAGACAGGATTTAAAAATTCCTGGGCTGTTTTCTTTGACCACACCAGAGGCTGATTTCTAAGCTCCTAATGGTTTCAATCAAGGTCTTATTCTCCTTAAATTGTCGTTTAGATGTTGAAGAGGATTATAATTTCCTCCACATTTATTTGAAATTGAATGGTCAATTAAAATACACACTAACTAACCCCTAAATCGATTGGACTTCTAAGAGATTTTTCAAAAGGTATTTAAGGGGATAGTAAAGTAAATGACGCTTGAATGTTTAAAAGCCCCACAATTCTTTGAAAAGCCCACTTTAATTTAGGCAGAAACCCATTCAATGTGAAAAGTGCTATAAAGAATGGAAGAGGGCAGTGAGGGTGTTTGTGTTCTTCACCACAAGGAAGGGATACATAGAAATAGCAAATGCAGAAAGGTGGAGATTAATGGAGATAAAGAGAGAGATCGTGGCTTCTGATCTCACACCTTAGCACCTCCTTGGAAAACAGCCTCAGCAAGGTGCCCTGTACCCAAGAATGACAGACAACTGTCAGAGCCAGGTTCTTTCCAGGGAGTACACAAATCTGGACAATGCGCATATAGGGTGACCATATGAGTGACATCTCCCCCCAAATGTATACTACATACATAGCTTCCTAGGCCATTTTGGGAGCAAAAGGGTGGGCAGGAAGAACCCAGACTCACTGAGATTGAATCTTCCTTCACTCAAGGGAAACAGGGAGTTAGAGTCAGCTACAATTTGATTTTTTTTCTTTTGAAAAATAAAGCATTGTGCCATATTTTTAAGCATGAGACTTTTTCTGGAAGCAGAAGTAAGCTGACCACCTGAGTTAAAAATCTTCCTTCCCTTTGACCTCTGTATTCTCTCACTCCTAGTAAAAATGTGAGAAGCAAGCAGCCATGAGTAAGTCATATACTTTGTGGCTGGAATAAGAACAGATGATGGCAGCAAGTCCATAATGATGGAAATTCTCCCACTTACATTGAACAGGGACCTTCTGGGTTGCACACTTTAAGAATGGAGGCGCTGTAGACAGAGTCCAGAACCCAGGGAAGGCACTCTACCTTGTCAGAGGCAGTGGAGGGCAGCGGTCTCCAACCTTTTTGGCATTAGCGAAGACAATTTTTCCATGGACCAGGGAAGCGGGGGTGGGGTGGGGGTGGGGGGATGGTTTTGGGATGATTCAAGTGCATTACATTTATTGTACACTTTATTTCTATTATTACATTGTATATGAAAATAATTATACAATTCACCATAGGTTGGGGACCCCTGGTGTAGGGTATGGCTAAGAGAACAGCTGGGTTGAATCCTGACTTCACCACTTACTAGCTGTGCGATCCAGGGAATGCTGTTTATCCCTCTGTGCTTCAATTCCATCATTTATAAGTAGAGATAATAAGAGAATACCATGTAATATTATAGAGATGATTAAGTAAGCTAATATGGTCATAGCATTTAGAACAGTGTCTTGCCCAGGACTAGTACTTGGTGAACATTAATATCATTGTTTTCATCATCATCGTCATCATCACATGGGACTATGTCAAGTGACCAGGCTTCTCATGCTGACTTCACCACTTCCTTTTATACAACAAAAAAGACTAACTCAATTTGAGTAAGATCATTTGTTTCCAAACATGATTTTAGCAGCAAAATTAATTTTTCAAACATGAACTTTGAGAGAAGTTAAGCATAACATGTACTTGCTGATTTTTTTTTTTAATTCTGGTTGCCTAAATCAAACAAAATAAATTTGTGAGCTCACATAAATAATAGTCCAGGGAAGATATAGCTTTAAGAATAGCTAAATATCAGGTTCAAAGATATTATTAATAAAATCAATTTTTTTTTCTGTCTCCTTCTTTCAGCTCTGCTTCTGCTCTTTTTACCCCATTCCCTGGATCCTCTGCCCTCTTCCTCTTCATCACACGATGGCTGCCAGTAGCTCTCAGAGCAATATCCCTCTAAATTCCAAACTAGTGAAAAAGAGGGAGCATCTTTTTCCCAGCGTTACTCATTTCGATTGGCCTGACATGGACCAAATGCTCAGCCCTACACCAATCCCAATGGCCAGAGAAATGTAGTGCACTGATTGGCACTTGGATCACATGTTCCACCCCTGAGGCTGGGAAGAAACCCTGTCCCTGAGACCAGAGAAAGGAAATAAGCTGTCCCTAGTAGACTTGCTTTTCACGCTACTTCCTTGGCAGTCCCTTCTCAAAACCATTGAGTGTTCTTAGTTTGAAACCCAGTAAACATGGGGATGTCTAACATGCAGCAAGTTTCCAGGTTGCAAATATTTATCAAAGCAATTACTATGGGAGAGGTCATTGGCCTGAGCAGCTTCCTGAGGGAGGATACATCGTGTCTCCCTGAAATCTCAGCATGCTAACATCCACCAGCTCTACTGCCCTGTGAGACATCGCCTTGTCTCTGTGCACCCACAGCATGCTGACTACCATAGACATGTATCCAGTAGTAGGCAGGGGACTCACCTGGGTTGAGTTCTACATTATATTATGTGTAATGCACTTTCCATTCTGATTATTTATTGTAGTTGAACCAACATCCTCAAAACACAGTGGCTTAAATTAATAGTAATTTATTAGTATCTCTCATAGTTCTAGGGTCCTCTGGGCATTTCTGGCTTGTGGCTCTCTGTGGTTACAGTTGGACAGTAGCTAGGGCTAAGTCAGCTTTAAGGCTTTGTTGCTCACAGGTATGATGCCTGGGCTGGGAAGACTCAAATGGCCAGGGCTGGAATAGCTAGGGCTTACTGAGAGTCTCCTTCTCTTAGCGGTCTTTCCATGTAGTATCTCCAGCAGGGAAACCTTGGAATATTCATATTTCTTACATGGTGGCTGAAGACACCAAGAGTGTGTGTTCCAAGAGAACAAGGAGGAGGCTGCATGACCTTTTCAGACCTAGCCTTAGAAATCTTAGTGTCATTTCTGCTGCACTCCCCTGCAGAAGACAATAACAAAGCCCACCCAAATTCAGGAGGTGGGAAAATAGATCTTACTTTCAGGGGGAGGGGTGTCAAGCAATGTGTAGCCCTCTTAAACCCATCATACCTCCTGAGGATGGCTTTGGGTCAACCTACTAAGCAATGCACACTTTCCAGCCCTCTGAAAAACCCCTGTCACACTTCTCCATTTGAAATCACATTTTAGAGATTATCCTTGGTCATGCTGTTCTGATTCTGTCCTGTTCTTTATGGAAATGAGTTATTCAGGAGGGAGGATTATCAGGGCATAGCAATAAAAATGGTCTCTTAAACAATTGTGTGCTGGACAAGAGGCTTAGCCATCACATGCAAATGCAGTAGTCTCCATCTGGGCACAGTGACCTATTAAGAATAGCTGTGATCCCTTTCAACACTCGTGAGAATATTGTAATACCTCACACTGGTGCAGCGTAGGCTTTTGCTAAGGAATACAGCTGGAATCAAGAAAGATATTCTCTTTACCACGTACTTATTAAAAGCAGCGAGGCACCCTGAAGGGACTGTGATATAATCAGATGTTATTACCTGGAGTTTGAGTATCTTCAGGAAAAAGATGATGCTATTTTCAAGGTGAGCTCCAGTGTGAATTGCAAACTTTGGTATGGCGTCACATGCAGAGTAAAGGGAAAATACAAAAACATCTGACTGCACTAAAGCTCAGTGCTCTTCTCTCTGCGACAATTACCAAGCGTGTGAATAAAATGAGAACGCTGGGAGAAAGCGAGATGGAAATGTGGTTTTCCAGAAGTGTATTGTGACATGCTGATTTTCACATATTTGCAAGGGTGTTTAAGAAAGGATTGCAAGGGTGAAAGTGTGAAGGTATTGTCAAAACATGAAAATAATATCTTCATTTTAATTTCTGGCACCAAGTCCTGTCCTAACCCCCTTTTATTAGAACTTAAATGCCTTCAAATTAATGAAAGAATGAAATTCCACGTTACAGAACTGGCTTGTTTATTAGGAGACAAGTTTGGCTGAGCAAAGAACACTAGGTAAAATTATAAAATCAGCTAAGACGGTCTCCAGCCTTCCACTTCTTAATGTGCTGTCAGGTCTGCAAAATCTATTTTCTTCCTAGTAACTCTGGCAGCCCAAAAACTGGGCTGGCCAGTTTTTTCAAGGTGACATTAAAGTGTTAATTGCATGCACTAGGAAGCATATAGGATTCAGCATCAGATGATGTGAGCTTTAGAATGAGGAAAAAATGGGACATAATGGCACAGATTTTGCCAAGAGATTGCTGGAGGTGGCAGCAAGCAATTGGATCAAACGACCTGCCCGTGGGCTGTCAAAGGCAGTAGAACAGCTTCAAAGCTCATTACTGCCTCAGCTTTGCAAGGCTCTTGTGTTGCAAAGGAACTAGGTGTGGAGGAGTGCATATAAACAGACTGGCTTGGAAATGGGGATTCAAACATGCAGCTCCAGATGAGCCTTCAGAGCCGGCAATGCCCTGAGGTTTGTGGGTGCATACCCAGCTGTTTCCTGTATGGTGATTCCATCCCCAACTAATACACCAGCTGGTGGAGTTTTATTTCCTTGTTGACTTTTTTGCTGCTACCTGGGGAGTCCTGGTAACTGTAAACAAAGATTTAGAACACTAACAAAGTGTCAGGCGCCAATGCGGTGGACTCTGTGCAGGTACTAAAATCCAATCTGTGGATGGGCAGGTGGTGTGGGGAGCCCCAGCCACATGGGATGGCAGGGAGCAGGAGGAGGCCAAGAGCAGGGAGGGAGGATGAGAAAAGGGATCTGACTGCTAAATCCCCCATGTTCAGTGCTCGATGTTTAGGCACTTGCAGTGGGTGCTGTTGGAAGAGCAGGGGCCCCAGCCCCCAGTTTCTGTGAGTGCAGACTGCTAAGGGCTCACAGAGGACCCATTCTGCAATAATTGCCCTCAATGAATTCCCAGGAGGTTACATTCCCTGTACCCTCCCATTGGGTGAAGTCTATAACAATGGTTGACAGATAAAGGGGTACAAAAGGCCAGACCCCTTGCTTTAAGGTAAGGACCACTGTCGTCACTGTTGTGGTTTATGCTCCAGAGCCTCTCATGGATCAGGCCAGGTGCAGATTTTACCTGAGCCTTTGTTTGGCCTCTTCCCCTGCCTATCCTGTCCGCTTTCCTTACTTAGATGCTTCTCTTGAGGATCCTCCCTCAAAAGGACTTAAACCATGGACATCTGATTTTTCCTTTCTAGGGCTCTGCTTCTGGGAAACTGGCCTCAGACAGCATTGGGATTTTGGGGCCCCCATTGCCTAGTTCAGTCTGGCAGGAGGTGGGCAGGGCTTTGAAGCAGGAAGTCCCTAGAGATGTATATTCGGGGCAAATTCTCCAGTTGTGTGTCTATGTGGAAAATGGCAGGTAGAGGTTGAAGACATATTTTGAGGAGCAAATGTCAGCTCCCAGGGAAAATGAGTTGGCAGAGGATGGGTGTCAGAGCCTTAACCAGGGAGGTACGATTAGAGCACTCAGTAAGAGAACCACAGGAAAATCCAGTACTAGAGCTGGGGTCAGCAAAGTCAAGGATGGGAAATGCTATGACTTGTAGGATACGTGGAGGGTCTTGTGTCTGGCTCACTAAATCCTTGGTTTGTTTGTGGCAAGGCCTAGCCATGTGAATCTGGGCAAGTTAATCGTCATCTCTAAACTTCAGCTTCTTCATCTATAAAATGGCATATAGGATGCATCAAGAAATAGTAAATATTTTATTATGTAAGTGTTATTCTAACCCACAGTGGGTAAAGCAATTTTTTGCCTGCTATAGAGTGGACCTGAATTTCTAGATGGGGCTTGCCTGTAGATCCAAACTTGGATCTACAGCCACAGGGTACAAAGTAGAGGTTGACATAATGGCCAAACCAACTAGAAAGCCTACAAAGTTGCTGGTATGGCTACCCATGGTCCTGCATCTTAAGGCCCAGCATCCAAGAGTTGCCTTTTTGCATGCTCCCTTAAGGAGCCAGCCTTAAGGGAAATAAGCCACTGGGGGTGCGGAGAGAGATGTATAGAGAGAGATAAAGATGAGAGAGAGAGAGAGAAGCCAGGAACCCTCCATATTTAGCCATTATTAATCCAGAATTGGACCCAAGAGGGTACACTGGGGACAGAAAGTTGGCTAGTCAACAGTTATCGACCTAAAGTCTGAAGTTTCAGGAGAGTGTTTTTCTAGCTTGGCAGACACTACAGTCACAATGCCAGATTCCTAGTGCCCAAATCAAACTGGAAATTCCCAGAGACAGGAACAGCAGGAATCCTTAGCTGCTCAAATGTCCTTTCCCTAGGACCACTTTCTACTCTCTCTGTACTTCTAGTACAGAGCCGTATGGTTCTTATTTTAGAGGAAGGTTCCCAGGAGCAGACCTTGAGATGAGAATTAATGCACAACTCGATTTATTGAGGAAGTTTTCTCAGAAAAAACTGGGTGTGAAAAGCAGGAAAGAGAAGGACAAAAGCCAAGCAGAGTTTCAGCTGCAGCCTGAACCCCAGGGGGAGCTTGAGAGTATAAATTATGCCTTGGATTTTGTCCCAACTCCAAGGCAAAGGAGCTAAGCTTCCATTTTCCCAAACCTGCTGGTCATTGAATTAGTGCCACCCTGTCTCTCAGTAGACACTCCAGTGGCCCAAAGGTGGTCTCCATAGAGAATCATAGAGATGGATAATTAGAAGCAAAATACTTAAAAGGCAAGGAAAGAAACCCTGACAATGTAAAAGGGATCCAAGGAAATCTGAGGGGGATACCCATGGATTATTTTAAGGGACTAGTCATTTCTGCAAATAAGTAGATAAAGGATTTATTTTTTTCTAACACATTTACTCTATATGTGTTAGCATTATAAAATGGGGAGGGCATAGGATTAGCATTAGAGGTGTGAATTTTAGTCCTGGCTCTGACCCATACAAACTTTGTGACCCTTTGTGTGAATCATTCAACCACTTTGGGCCCCGGTTCTTACATCTATAAAATGGGTTGATTCTTTTTGATCTCTTTATTACAAGTTAATATTTTCTGCTGGCTCCACTGGCTTTTGATATAGGTATTTAAAAATCTCGAGTAGGATGGCAGATTTTTCAATTTTGTTTTGTAATTTTTTCAGTTTATTTCCCTTTGTATTTCAAGGCATAATGCTAGCCATTCAAATATAGGACTGTATCTTTTATCATGATGTAATGTCTCTTTTTATGCTTTTTGGCCTGAATCCAATGCCCTCTGACATTCATATTGCCATGTTTGCTTTCTTTTGGTTAGTGATTGCATTACCTCTTTTTTTCCATTTCTTTATTTTCAACTTTTCGGGACCATTATATTTTAGGTGCATCCATTATAAACCACATATAATTGGATTTTTTAAATATCTGGCCTGCTAATCTTGTTCTTATGAGCAAGTTAAAATTTCTTTGCACTTATTTTTATTATTCTATTTGGACTTAGTTATTTTATGTATTATGTTTACCATGATCTTTATTTGCTTCTTTTTCTTCTTTATTTCTTTTTGTTTCAAAATTTTAACATTTTTACTTCAGTATAGAAATTCTGAACAGAATTGAAGTTATTTAGTATCTCTGCCCTCCTCCCAAATAACCTAAGAACTTAGTATGTTTTTATTATTGACTGAACACCTTTCCCATCTATATCTTTCTTGGTATTATTTGAATTCTATCTAGTTATATGAAAATACCACTCTTTTTAAAGTCAATAGTAAATTAAGTTTATCAACATATTTTACCAAATTCTGTACTAACTATTGTTTACGTAATCCACTCCATCCCTCTATATCTCTCAAGGCATTTTCTTCTGATGCCTAAAATATAATGCATTCTTGAGTGGTTATTTTAGTGAAGATTTGTGGGTGATAATCTCTTATTATTTCCATTTCATCTAGAGTGAATTCATTTCCAGTTGTTTATTTTGTTCCTGTCTTAGCAGTATTTCTTCATGTGTTTTGGAATTTTATAATTGAATGGAGCATCTCTCTTCTCCATCTCACTCTCCCTACCTCACCCTTATGTCTCTCAATCTTGTGGATTTATATTTAATCTCTTGTTCCATCATCTCCCAAGAACATTTAGTCAAAAACCAGGTCTCGTATTATATTGGTAATTTAAGGCTCCTAACCTGCACTGATATTGGAGTTATCACCTGTTCATCTGCCAAGTCAGCAATTAAGCCTAAGACTATGTTTCCTAAAGCTTCCCTGCTATCTAGTTTTGTATTTATATAATGGTAGTTTAGACATTGGCTTTAAGAGCTTATTTCAGCCCCCTTTAATGGGTGAGAGAACCTCAAACTTATTTCTGATTTCAAATAATGAGTTTGAAGAGTAAGTCTCCTACTTCCCATGGAAGACTTGTAGTTTTGCTATCCCACAGGAACCCATCTGTCTCCATTTGTTTCTGGATCTGGAGTCAAGTGAGTCTGCAAATGCAATCCCAGTTATTCTTCTGGGTTCACTTCCGTTTCTGGTCTTCATGGATGTTTATCTCCATTTTAGGATGGCTCTGTTGTCTTAAATTCTTCTTTTTAGGTGTAGTATTTTGTATCAGTCACCTATTGCTACATAAAAAAACTACTACTGAAAACTGAGTGGTTTATCACAATAATTATCAATTCTCACTCACTTTTATGAGGTTTGGCTAATCTGGGCAAGGCTCAGTCGGGCAACTTGCTTTACTTTGCAGGAAGTGAAATGGGTGAATAAAAATCTTGGCTTCTTTATCCTCCTGCTATCTAGTCTTCTATTAGTGTCCCCAACAGCCAAGCTCAATTGTAGCTAACAGACTCTGGTTCCATTGATGAATACATAAATGCCAGTCTCCTGGGCACCAAGTTGAGTGGAGAAGGTGAGAGGAGGCAGCAGAGAATATCTAGCACATGACCCAAGTGTAGTCATATGCAGCTGGAAAATCAATGGGAGACACAGGGCACGTACAAAAACCCAAGAGGACTCACAGAAATATGTGATCACCCTAGACCTATTTTGGAAACTCACTCATTCTGGACTTTCAGAAATTGGCAACTCTTGGCTCAGATGGGGAATGCAGAAGCAGAGGGGACCCAGTATCTCCAAGTGGGAAAATCCTGTCACCTTTGAAAGGTTGTTTTGCACCCTTTGGACTTTTGATTATTTAGATCTCATTAATCCAGTTGTTTGTCCTGAAAATAAAGAGAAGAAGGTAAATTTTTCCACTCAGTGGATTCTGCAGTGGCAGTTAGGAAAGCTATTCAGTTCTAGCCCTGCCACTGTCAGGCTCCATGACCTTGGACAGTTCATGTGGCTTTCTTAGCCTTCAGTTTCCTGCTGCAGAAAATGAGGAGGTTGAATCAAATGCCTTCATAACTTAGCATATTTAGACATCAATGGCTTGTAGGTGGGATGAATGGCCTGCATTTAAAAAATGTTATTCAAAAACATTTAACACTGCCTGCCCATGTTGTGGTCTCTTTGCTTAATCACTTGAACTAATGGGAATCTTGAGAAGTAACTTTATATTTTCCATCTTCCTTACCCTAATTCTTAACTCCATTGTTTTCTCAAATGCCTCCCAGGCAAAAAAAAAACAGCCCTCACAGCTGCCCAAGGAAAAACATGGTTTGATAATAGTAAAACGAAAAGAATAGAAGCCCGTAAATTTAGATTTCCAGCATGTGTACTGATTTCCTGGCCTCAGAGACATCCCGGTAATTATCTAGAATTATGCATACTTTACCTACTTTCGTTTTCTAAGAAATTGTCAGTTTTAAGGTCAGAGTTTGACAATTTATCAGTTTGGGGGCATTTGTAGCTGAAGTCTTTAATGTGTGCAGTTGAGGCCGTAGAATTGAAGCTGCCTCCTATTTATAGTCGGGCAAGCTTAATCGTTGCTTTTCAGTCTAAATAGAAAGGCTCTGTTTACTGCTGCTTTTAATTGTAGCAAGCTGGTGAAAAAACACGCAGGGCCTCTTCAGCAAAGGCAACTCAATAAAAGCATTTTGTCAATAAATTATTATTGCCATCATGAAAAACATGCACAGCATTCAAACATAAAGCAAGCAACAACTCGGATTCTCCCTTTAATGGGAGAATCTTTGATGAACCCAGTGTTATGCTTTAAAATTTTCTTAATTCATCCTTTTTTTCCCTCTTGTTTTCATAGAACATTAGAGGTGACAAGGGCAATGTGGCTGTCCTTATTTTCTAGCCTTCATTTTAACGGTGAAAATCCGAGTTCCCTATTCAGGGCTGAGACATTGATTGTGTCTGAAGTCATAAAAAGAAAAAATTATCTGGGAAATCAGAAAGTCAAACCCTTTTCTGTATGTACTTGTTTGGAAGAGGACTATGATGCACCCTGAATCTAGGTTGGTCTTGCTGTCTCTGGGTGGCAGAGGCAGAAAAGGTGGAAGAGGTAGAAGGGGAGGCAGGAGATGCAGGCATGGTCAGTGTAACGTTTATTGAAAAAAAGCTGTGTATAAATGGACCCACACAGTTCAAACCTGTGTTGTTCAAAGGTCAGTTGTAGATACAGTAAATGATCTCTCCTCTCTGCCCCCAAAGCAATGATAGCCAAAATTGGCTTTATCCCTTCTAAGTTGGCCTGTTAGGTGTTAAATAGCCAAATGGTTTCTCTCTCACATGAAGGACCATGGGATGAATTCTGTGCAATCTCCTCAAACAAGTCCTGAAAAAGAAAATGTTAGAAGTAGGATCTCAGCCTTAAGGTGGTACATTCTCTGTAACACAGATTAAGTGAGGTTATTTTACAGCACCCTTTGCCACAGGAGAAGGAACATTTGACGTATTTCTGCCTTCTTGAGTGAGTCATAGCACTGGAAAAGAGATCAGGCTCCTTTTTTCTCTTGTTCAGAATTGTTCTTTGCTTATATTTCTAGGTTTTAATGACTGATGGTGTAAAGGAAATTAGCTGGTAGTCTTAGCCAGGTAATTACGTTCCCAAATGAATAGGAAAAATGGGTTGAGGAATCATTTCTATAATGCAAGCTTTCAAATACTTAATATTTATATAGAGCCTTGGTTCTCATGTTTTTAAAGTTTTTCTTTCAATTAATGTAATTTGTGCCTATTATCAACTCTGGGAGGTAACTGTAGCAGGTCTTGTCAGTTGTATTTACACAAATGAGGTTAGACAAGGGGAATGATTTTCCAAGTTGGGTGAATCAAGACTTGAATCCAGGACTTCTGACCTCTAGTCCAGTGCTCTTTCCAATTATTTCTCCACTTGCTCTTTTTCACATTTAAAAATCACTTTTGCTTTAAACTTTTTAAGAATTAAGCTTTTTGAGATACTTGTAGATTCACATGAAGTTATAAAAAATGATACAGAGAGATCTTGTGTATCATTAACCCAGTTTCTCCCAGTGGTGACATTTTGTAAAACTATAGTATATCACAACCAGGATATTCATATTGATACAGTCAGGATACAGAATATTTCCATTCCCATAAGGATCATTCATGCTATACTTTTATAGTCACACCAACTTCCCTTCCACTTTTACCTGCTCCTTAACTTTTGGCAACTACTAATCTGTTTTCCATTTCTTTAATTTTGTCATTTTAAGAAGGCTATATAAAGAGAGCCATATAGTCATATGAAACCTTTGGGGATTGGCTTTTTTTCACTCAGCATTAATTCTCTGGTGTTTCATTCAGGTTGTTGTATGTATCGATAATTCATACATTGCCGATTCCATTGTATTGCTGAGTAGTATTTCAAGGTATGGAATGGTTTGTTTAATTATTCATCCCTTGAAGGACATCTGGGTTGCTTGCAGTTTTGAGCTATTTTGAATAAAGCTGCTATAAATATTCATGTACAGGTTTTTGTGTGAACATAAATTTTTATTTCTCTGAGATAAATGCCCAGGAGAGCAATGGCTAGGTCATATAGTAGGTGTATGTTGAATCTTTTTTAAAGAAACTGTCAACCCTTTTCAAAATGGCTGTGACACTTTATATTCCCACCAGCAATGTGTGAGTGATACAATGTCTCGGCATCCTTGCCAATATTTGATGTTGTTAACTCTTTCCTTATTTTAGTCATTCTGGTAGGTAGTATTCTCATATCTCACTGTGGTTTTAATTTACTTTTTCCTAATGGATAATGATGTTGAAAATCTTTTTTGTGCTTATTTCCCATCAGTATATTCTCTTCAGAGAAATGTCTCCTGTCTTTAGCCTATTTTCCAATTGAATTGTTTGTTTACTGTTGCATTTTAAAAGCTTTCTGTATGTCCTAAATAACAGTCCTGTCATGTATGGGATTTGCAAATATTTCCTTCCAGTCTGTAACTTGTCTTTTCATCCTTTTAACAGGCTCTTTCACAGAGCAAAAGTTTCTAGCTTTGGTGAAATTCATTTTATCGACTTTTCTTCTTACAGATCATGATTTTAGTGTCAAATCTAAGATATTTTTGCCTAGTTTCATATTGCAAACAGTTCTTTTTCTCTTTTTATCTAAAAATTGTATAGGTTTACATTTTACATTTGAGTCCATGATCAAGTTTTAGTTAATTTTTGTATGAAATGTGAAACTTAGCTCAAAGTTCAAGTTGGATGTCTAATTATGCCATCACTATTTGTTGAAAAGGTCTGTAATGATAGTTCCTGTTTCATTCCTGATATTTTCCTCTTTCTTTTTTTCTTTATCTATCTTGATTGAAGTTTGTAGATGCCATTGATGTTTTCAAGGAACCAGTTCTTTATTTCATTAATTTTATCTTTTCAATTTCATTGATTTTTGTTGTTATTTTTGTCATTCCTTCCTTCTGTTTGCTTTGGGTTTATTTTGCTCTTCTTTTTCTATGTTCTTGAGGTAGAAGTTTAGATTTTTGATCTGAGACTTTTTCCCTTTTGCAATGTGTACACTTAATGATATACATTTCATGCTCAACACTGCTTTAGCTGGGTTCCACAGATTTTCTTAATTGGTGCATAATTGTACATACATATGGGGTACAGTGTGATTTTTTTCACTGTGATATTTTGATACCTGTATATAATGTGTAATTATCAAATCAGAGTAATTAGCATATCCATTATCTCAAACATTTATCATTTCTTTGAGTTGGGAATATTTAAAATCCTCTCCTAGCTATTTCAAAATATAGACTAAATTATTGTTAACTATAGTCATCCTACAGTGTTAAAGTACATTACAACTTATTCCTCCTATCTAGCTGTAATTTTGTATCTGTGAACTAACCTTTCTCTATTTCCCCCTTCCCCCTACCCTTCCCAGGCTCTAGTAACTAACCACTGTTCTACTCTCTACTTCTGTGAGCTCAATGTTTTTAGCTCCCACACGTGAGTGATAACATGGCGGTATTTATCTTTCTGTGCTTAGCTTATTTCACTTAACATAATGTCCTCCATGTTGCTGCAAATGACAGGGTTTCATTCTTTTTTATGGCTGAATAGTAAATCTTGTATTTATATACTACATTTTCTCTATCTATTTCATCTTTGATGGACACTTAAGTTGATTCCATTTTTTGGTTATTGTGAAAAAATAAACATGAGAGTTTATTGTGAATAAATAATAAACATAGGGGTGCAGATATCTCTTTGACATATCAATTTTCTTTCCTTTGGATATATACCCAGTAGTGGAATTGCTGAATCATACGGTAGTTCTGTTTTTAATTTTGTGAGAAATCTCTATACTGTTTTTATAGTGGCCATTCTAATCTACATTCCCAGCAAAAGCATATAGGAGTTCCCTTTTCTCCATATCCTTTTATGCATTTCTTATTTTTTGTCTTTTTGATAATAGCCACTCTAACTGGGGTGAGATAGTATCTCATTGTGGTTTTGATTTGCATTTCCCTGATGATTAGTGACATTGAGAATTGTTTCAGATACTTTTTGGCCATTTGCGTGTTTTCTTTTGAAAAATGTCTATTCAGATCATTTGTTCATTTTTTAATTGGATTATTTTTAATTTTTGCTGTTGAGTTGTTTTTCTTATATATTCTGAATATTAATCTCTTGTCAGATGAATAGTTTGCAAATATTTTCTCCCATTTTGTAGGTTATCTCTTCATATGTTCATTGTTGTCTTTACTATGCAGAGCTTTTTAGTTTGATATAATCCTTTTTGTCTATTTTTGCTTTTGTGGCCTGTGTTTTTGAGGCCTGTGCTTTTGTCTTAACTATAAAATCTTTGCCCAGACCAGTGTCCTATGTGTTTCCCCTGTTTTCTTTTATTAGTTTCATAGTTTCAGTTCTTACATTTAGGATTTTCATCCATTTTGAGTTGATTTTTGTATATGGTGAGAGATAAGGGCCTAGCTTAATTCTTCTGCATATGGATATCCAGATTTTCCCAGCATCATTTATTGAAGAGACTGTCCTTACACCAATGTATGTTCTTGGTAACTTTATTGAAAATTGGTTGACTGTAAATATGTGGATTTATTTCAAGGTTCTCTATTCTGTTCCATTGATCTATGTGTCTATTTTTATGCCAGTACCATGATGTTTTGGTTACTATAACTTTGTAGCTTATTTTGAAGTATGGTAGTGAGACACCTCCAGCTCTGCTTTTTTTTTTTTGCTCAGGATTGCTTTGGCTATTTGGGATCTTTTGTGGTTCCATACAAATTTTAGAATTGTTTTTTCTATTTCCATGAAAAATGTATTTGGTATTTTGATAGAGATTTCATTGAATCTGTAGATCACTTTAGATACTTTAGTATCATCATTTAAAAAATATTAATTCTTCTATTCTTCAATCCATTAACATGGGATGTCTTCATGGGGTTTGTTTTGTTTGTTTGTTGTTTGTTTTTTGGGGGGAGGGGTCTGTGTGTCCTCTCCAATTTCATTCATCAGAGCCATTGTAGAGATCTTTCAACTCTCTTGGTTAAATTTATTCCTTAATATTTTTTGTGTGTGTGTGGTTGTTATGAATGGGATTGCTTTCTTGATTTCTTTTTCAGCTAGCTTGCTTTTGGTGTAAAGAAATGCTACTTTTTAATTTTGTATGTTGATTTTTTTTATCCTACAACTTTGCTGAATTTGTTGATCAGTTGTAAGAGTTTTTGTGGATGCTTTAGGTTTTTCTGTATATAAGATTATATCATCTGCAAACAGAGTATGTCCCACAAATTTTGATATGTTATATTTTCATTTGATTTAGTTCAATGTATTCTTTATTTCCCTTCAGAATTTATCTTTGGCCCATGGAATACTTGGAAGTGTCTTGTTTTATTTCCAGACATTTAGAGATTTCCCTGTTATCTTTCTATTATTGAGTTTTAGGTTGATTCCATTGTAGTAGAACACATTCTGCATGAATTCAATGCTTTTAAATTTGTTGAGGTTGGTTTTATGACCCTGGAAATAGTCCATCTTGGTGTATGTTCTGTGGGCACTTAAAAAGAATCTGTATTCTGCTGTTGTTGGGAGGATAATTCTATAGATGTCAATTATATATTATTGGTTGATGGTGTTGTTTAGTTCTTGTATAACTTTTCCGATTTTCTGTCTAGTTACTCTATCAAATATTAAAAGTGGGGTGTAAAGTTTCCAATTATAATTGTGGATTTATCTGATTTTCTTCTTTTAGTTTTATCAGTTTTTGCTTCACACATTTTGCAGCTCTGTTGTCTGGTACATACACATTTAGTATTGCTATGATTCATCCTTTCATTAGTATATAATATATCTACTAGTGATAATTTTCTTTGGTCAGAAGTCTGCTTTATTTCATATTAATACAGCCACTGCTGTTTTCCTTTGATTAATGTTTGCATGCTATATCTTTTTGTATTATTTTACTTTCAACCACCTATATTGTTATATTTGAAGTGAGTTTCTTGTAGATAACGTATAGTCAGGTCATTTTTTTAAATCCACTTTGCCAATCTGCCCTTTAATTGATATATTTGGAATACTGACATTTAGTGTTTTTATTGATATATTAGGGCCTAAGTCTGTCATTTTATTTTTTGCTTGTTTTCTGTTTTTTCTCTCTGTTTTTCATCTCAGTTTTGTTTTTCCTGCCTTCATGTACATTACTTGAACATTTTTTTTGAATTCCATTTTGCATTATCTACAGTGGTTCTAAGTGTATCTCTTTGTATTTTTATTTTTTAAAATGGTGTGTGTGTGTGTATGTGTGTGTGTGTATATATATATATATACACATCTATATATATATATATATATACACATAAATATATCTCACACTGTACTGGTATCATCACTTTTCAGTTTGAATGAAGTGTAGAAAGCCTTACCTACCTTTATGTCCATTTATCCTCCTCTGTTCATAGTACAATTTTCTTAAATATTATTTTTTCCACATAAATTTAGAATCACATCAGACAGTGTTAAAATTTTTGCTCCAACCATCACATATAATTTAGAAGTCTCAAGAGGAGAAGAAAAGTGTATTGTTTTTACCAGTATTTTTTATTACTATATTCCTTCTTTCCTGATGTTCCAAAGTTCCTCATTTTATAATTTTCTTTCTTTTTACAGTCGGGCTGATGGTAATAAATTCTCTTATTTTTTTTTTTCTTCTGAGAATGTCTTGATTTTCCCTTCATTCCTAAAGGATATCTGCATTGGATCTTGAATTCTGGATTGACCATTCTTTTCTTTCAGAACTTGAAAAATATTGGAACATTTCCTTCTGACCTCCATGATTTCTAATAAGAAGTCGCTTTTGTTCTATGACTTGTCATTTCTCTCTCACCGCTTTTCAGATTTCTTTGTCTTTAGTTTTCTTGGTGTGGATTTCTTTGGATTTATTTTGTTTAGAGATTTTTCAATATCTCCAATCTGTAGGTTTAGGTCTTTAGCCAAATTTGGGAAATTTATAGTCATTATTTCTTCACGTACTTTTTCAGCCTTACTTTCTTTCTCTTCTTCATCAATAATTCTGATGATATTAATGTTAGCTCTATTGTTACAGTTTCATAGGTTCCAAAATCTGTTGATTTTTTTTCAGTCTACTGTCTCTCTATTGTTCAGATCGAATAATTATTATTATTATATCTTCCAGTTTACTGACTCTTTCCATTTTCTCCTCCATTCTTCTGTTGAGCCCATCCATTGAGGGTTTTGTTTTTTTTAAATTTCAGTTATGGTATTTTTCAGGTCTAATATTTCCATTGGTTCTTATATTTTCTATTTGTTGATATTTTCTATTTTCCATTGGTTTCAAATATGCTTATAATTGCTGTTGAAGTATTGTTATGATCACTGTTTTAAAATATTTGTCAGATTATTTTAACGTTTCTGTCATCTTAGTGTAGTCTTAAAGTTTTTATTGCTACATTTGTATTCTGTCCTCCAAATGTTTTCCTTCTAAGTATATAAAATACAAAGAAACCTATAATAATATTTTTGAAAAGAATTTTTGTAATATATGGGGGACTTGATTTGACTATTATGTTTTTGAATCCGGTGCTTTTTTCCCAATGCTTTGCAGCTGCCAAGGATCTGAACAGAGCATACTTTTCTTCCCCTCTCTTTGCAGGGCATGAGACTCAGCTGCCAAATGGACAAAGAGAAAGGAGCAGAGGCAGCTCACTTGTGCTTTTCTTCTAACAGAGACTGAGCACCTTGTATAAATCATTTAACAATAGCTGCATGTGTATGGAAGGCCTCCTTTTTATCTATCATCTTATACTTCCAATGTTCATTTACATAAGGTTTATTCAATGAGGTCTGTAAAATGGGCATAAAATATTGAACAAATTGGCAGACCTCCAAAACAAAGCATTTGGGAAGCTGAGTCTAGATGTACAAGTTGAATCAAACCTTTTTTCCATCTCTGTGGTAATTTTTTTAATCTCAAAGTCATTGTATCCCTGACTCAGTAACTTCCAAAAGAAATGCATATACCAACAAGACAAAATTGTGTACACCAAAGACACATCTATTTCAGCAATATTTGTAATAGGTGTTATAATAGCCTAAAATGAAAACAACCCAAATACCCATCAACAATAAAATGAATAAATAAATTGTGAAATATGCACACAATGGGTTATGTCACAGTGATGAGAATGCTCTGTAACTATACAAAATAATACAGATAAATTTCACAAACATAATATTGAGTAAAAGAAGCCAGGCGCAAAGAGTACATATTTCATGATTCCATTCACATAAATAAGAAATAAGGCAAACTAATCAATGATGATAGGAATCAGGATAATTATTACCCTTCAGGGGAGACAAAGACTAGACAAAGGGGCTTCAGGAGTGGTGCTTATGTTCTGCTTTTTTTTTTTTTTTGAGCTAGGTTCTGGTTGTACAGATGTGTGTACTTAATCAAGATTAACAGAGTGGCATACTTATGATTTATGAACTTTTCTGTATGTATTATATACTTCAATGAAAAGTATATTTCCACCATACCATCCCTCAGCATGCTTGATTAATCCAGGAGAAGCCGGACATCTGACCTAAGGTAGCTCTTGCATAGATTTAGCTGAGTCAATAAAATTTCTTGTCTTGGAAATTTGAACTATGCCCCTAACACACACACACACACATACATAGACCGTCACAGCTAATCAGTAGCGGAGGGCAGGGATGTAATTGCTTGTAGTTTTAGGGTTGTGGCTGCCAATATGGACTATGAGCAAGTTGGCAAGTAAATGGAGAAATCCTGCAGAGGAAGGAAAATGGAACAGATGGACAGAGAGAAGAAGAGATGGATTCTATAGCCCCTGAGAGATGGAAAATGTGGCTTCAGTTATTGGTGGCTTTCAAGTCACCAAAAAAACCTGTGGAATATCCTTCCTTTTAAGGCTATATTACATGGGCTTCTATTAGTTTTAAAAAAAACAATGAAAACCCTTTTGTTTCTCTTCCTGTGATAGGCTGTATAGCATAGTGGTTAAGGAAGTATTAGGTTCAAATCCCAGCTCCATTACGACCTAGTTGTATGATCTACTACCTATGAAGATAAGGTTATTAGGAAAATTAAATGAGTTACTAATATAAAATGCTTAACTAATACCTGGCACATAATAAGAATCTAATAAATGTTAAGATAATAGTTTGGGTGATTGTTCAGCAAATATTAATTCCCCTTCCTCTCCCACTATGAGTGAGGGTTAGGGAGCAGATGAGGGACATTTGGGGTAGGTTATTAAATTTATAGAAATGAAGAGTTGGATTCACAGGCAGGGTTATGTGATCATTCGGAGTTTGAGACAATAAGTTTAATTCAAGCCATTTCAATATTTCTCAGGTAACATTCTGATGGAGACGGGCAATACCTGGTTTAAGTAGACTTTTGTTTTTGTCGGGTCCATCTGGTGAAAAGAGAGGGGCAAGGGAGTTCAAGGTACTTGCAACAGAGAGTTTACAGTGTCAGGCCGTGGAATCTAAGCTAGTGTTTTTGTACATTTCAAAGACCTTTCTGGCAGTAGAAGGCTTCATTCTCCTTACTGCTTCTGCTCCCATGGGTTTTGTGAACCGTAACTCTTAGAAAATGCCAGCTATCTCTGCCTGCTCATCTGTGCTTGGGCCCCTGTGGTTTGTGATATTGCTGCCATAGCACAAGCTCAAGACAGAGAGAGTGGTGGCCTTGGTAGAGATGAAGTGGTCCATCACTGCTATGACTGGGACAGTCATTTGCTCTCAACTCATGCTGGTAATTGTCAAATTCCAAGGACAATGAGAAGCATGGCTTTGCATTTTGTATCCTGAGCTAGAGGACAACTTGATACAATGCCATCTAGTGTCCCAACCTTTGTCAGCAGGAGAACTGAGGCATCACCAAAAATAAAGCAAACAGATATAAACTATATATATATATGTATTTTTTTACTAAAAGAACTTAAATCTGAAGCTTGAGATTTTTTTCTTTCTTGTCACCATTGCACTGCAAGAGATGCTGTGACTGTCCCACCCACAACCTCCAATCCCCTCTCCTTATGTCCCCTTACTCTAACCGCTTCAGGGAACAGGGGTTTGGCTACCAGCTGACAGCACCTACATTTCTTTGCCAAGGGCTCGCTCTGAGCTCTCGAGCCACTTTGCCCAGGGTGAGAGGCTGAAATAACAGGGAATTTGTGTCCCCTGGGAGCAGCCCTAAACAAATGACAGATATGAATTGACGTATAGCCATCCCAGCCCCCTCCCTCAGATAGGAGAACAATAAGGCCTGTGTCTCTACGCTAGCTTCCAGAGTTCTCCAGTGGAATCCAGTTCTGGCTGCTCAGAGCACTGGCTGATTTGGCTGTGCACCCTTCACTGCTGCTTCCTCTTTGTGTCTCAGTCTCCCACTCCCCTACCAGTATTTCCTTCACTTCCCAAGTAACTAAACCATTTGCTTTGGAATTTTTGTCTCTGTGTCTTCTAAACTAAGAAAACTCCTCTGTGGTAGACTGCATAACTGGTCACAAATCTTCACCCTTTCTATATCTTTATATTGTGAAGTTACAGCTCTTGCCATAAAGAAGTGGGCTCGCCCTGGGGCTTGCTTTGGCTGATAGAATATGGTGGACGTGATGACACACCAGTTCTAAGCTCAGGCCTCAAGGGACCTTGCATACTTCCCCTTTATCTCAGAGATCTGTGAACAGTAATAAACAGTGGTCTTTTTAAGCCACTAAGTATTGGGTGCTTTGTCATGCAACAGAAACTGACTGATACAATCTCCACCCAAGTCCACATTTGAAACCCTCCTTTGGGTTTATTCTCTTGAACAAGAGTATCGTTTTCTCTAAAGAAAAGAACGTTTCAGGCAAGGAGAGTTGCCCAGGAGAATCTGGGTGCCAGCTGTTGGCAGTCTCCCGGTGTATTACTTAGCCCCAGGGCCTCTGTGCTGAATCACCCTGTCTGGGTTTGCTCACTACTGCTGTATTTCCACCACAGTGGCAAGGTCGGATGCTGGTTTTTTCCAAAGCTCTCTTCACAAAACCGTTAGGAGGCCACCGCGTTTCCAGGATTGTACTGATGACATTTGTGTCTGATAGAGATTCTAGCACTTGAAAAGCTGGCCTGAGACAGAGAGCTCACCAAAAATACTGCAGTTGCCAGACGCCAGAGAATTTATGAAGCTTCAGAGCCAGCAGGATGGAGTAAACAACATGGAATAGAGTGAACCAGGATGCTTAATGCCAGCTTTGCCTCTTGACTAATTATATGGCCTTGGGTGAAACCCTGGACTTACATTTCCTTCACTGAGACCAGGTGACCTCTGAAATCCTTTTCAGCTCCAAAATGCCAAATTCAAGGACGGAGTAGGATTTCATGCAAGTGAAAAGCTAGAAAGCATGGGCTTAATTGCTTAATTAAAGGAAGTTCTGGCAGGCCAGACAGTGGTCCTCTAAGTGGGGTCCCTGTAACTGCAGCATCAGCATCACCTGGAAACTTGTTAGAAATGCAAATTTTCAGGCCCCACCCAAGGCCCTCTATAGTACATTCTCAGCAGGTACTAACTAACCTTCACAGGGCAAAGAAGTAGCCAGCTGTTATCAAAGTTAGATAATTAACTGACCGATTTATTTACTGATAACCTATTTCTTCATGAATGACACTGTTCTATTTTGGGGGTGAAAGTAAAGGTGAAGATGCAGGACTATTATAAGAGATTTTTGTGGTGGAGGCCAGCAATCTGTGCATTGACAACCCCAGGTGATTTGAATACAGACTTGAGTCTGAGACTTACTGATCTGAAGTTGTGTTATTCCAAGTGTAGATCACAGCATTGGCATCACCTGGGAGCTCGTTAGAGAAGCACAAGCTTAGCACCACCTCTTTAGACCTCCTAAACCAGAATCTGCGTATAATGAGATTCCCAGGTGATTCGAGTGCTCATCAGAGTTGAGAAGTCCTGAATAAAGGCTCCATGGGGTGGGAGTTGGGCAATAATTTACATTTCTAAAAAGCTCCCAAGTATTGCTCATGCTGCATGTTCAGGGACCACATTTTGAGTACCAGGGTTCTAATTTCAGGCCAGGCTTAGAATCTTGGATATGGGAGGTTGTTAAGCCCAAAGTTGGTCTGAACCACACTGTAGAGATGTGAGGGTTATGCACTGCCCAACTCCAGGAGGCACCATTCACATAGACTATGAGTTAAGAACACGAAACTCAAAGCTAACTAAGAGAAGAGGCAGGGTCTGGCAAAAGAGTTGGCTTTAGAAAGAGTTGGAATTGGGTTTGAATTCCAACCCTGCTGCTTGTGTGATCTTGGAAAATACATTTAGCTCTGATTCTCAATTTTCTCATCTGTGAAATGGAGATGAACATACCTACCCCACTACGAGACACTCAATGGTAAGCACTCAGGAAAAGCTCAGCAAAAGCTGTTCTCTCTGGCTTTTCCTTTCAACCAAGGGAATGGCAGTTGTCATTAGACATGTTAAGTATAGGCTCCTTCCCCTTCTTCAGTCTCAGCCTGGCCAGTGGCCTAATCGCCTGGTCGGGCTGAAGGCCAGGTGAGTATGAAGGGCTTTTCTTTAGAGCTCCCAGGGGTCAGATGAAGGTGATACAGCCATAATGCAGTCTGTTTATATTAGGAAAGCTTCCCATGGGCTTGTACAAATCGATTCAGAAAAATAACCAATGCAGCCAGTTTCAAACCGCACCCTGGGTTCACCTACCTACTGAAGTCACAAAAGACAGTAACAGTCCCTGGTCCTACTGAGGCCCCCATGATGCCCCTGGAACCTGGAATCACTCAAAGGCTTTGCCAGGGAAGGCCCAGCAGGCCTGGAAATCTGCCCTGCTCTGCATAAAGGACCCAGTTAGGTCCTTCATGTGTTTCTGTGATCAAAAGTCAAGGATGCTCAGAAACAAACCTAAAGATGTATTTGGGGTGAGGGAGAGCTATCCCGGGTATAATCAGAAAAGCAAGATGCTTTCAAAGCTCCTTAAAACACAAAACAGGGGAGGAAGGTTAAGAAACCAGATGAACTCTGATGGTATCAGAGACTAGACATCCATAAATTTGCTTTTTGTATTTTACAAGAAGCAAAATAAAGAATTTTATTTTTTATTTTTTATTTTTAAATTCTGGGGCGGGTGGAATTTTTAGCAGGAGCTGGGAGAACTGAGCTTGGGAGGTATTAATAGTTCGGCCTAAGACAGCCACTAGAGGGCCACAGAGATCCAGAGAGACTGCAAAGATGTTTGCTAGGTCAGGTCCAGAGAGCTGCAGGGTTTGGTCTGATTACTGAGAACCTTTTTGCCAGTAAAGAAAGAACCAGTGCTGTTAGTGAAGTTAGATAATTAATTGGCCAATTTAGTCACTGTAACCTATTTCTGCATGTAAGACACTGTTCTATTCTTGGGGTGAAAATAAAGGTGAGGGGACAGACCTCTTATAAGAGAGTCTCTAGACAGAAAACTAGTTTCAGGGCTCTGTGGTGGTGTCAAGGACAGGCTTGGGAGGTGTGGGCTGTAGGGCTCCATTACTTCCATGTGCTGCCCCAATAAACATAAAATCAAAATAAAAAGAACATGTTTGCTATGCAAATACAGCTTCAAGTGAAATCTCTTTAGGTAACTAGATTGCCATACTTTAATCCCTCCTATACAGAAATTCTAGCCCTGTCATGATTGGGGCTTTGCAATGTATCACATGATTGGGGATTCATATATCACATGAAGCAGGGATGAAGGTAACTTCTCTATCATTGCTTAAAAGATCCTTAAATTATACAGATAAGACAGAATAAAAAGAAGTTTAAAAACTCACCTTTCCTAGAGAGATCTATAAAATAGGAGGGGCTATCTAGTTAGGGGAACATGCTAGAAAATGACCTACAAGGTATGTTTCAGCCCAAGGAGTTGCTGGCATGTGGACAGAAGCATGGGGTGGAACGTGCAGTCTCCTCTGTCCACATCTGCTAGGGAAGAGATGCCTTTCCCTCACCCCCATGGCTCCACAGTCCTGCCAGTGAGGCATTTTGGCTAACGGAGGCCCTTTACCAACACGAACTAGGCAGACCCACCCTCACCCCCACACCACCACATCTGGCATCAAGTTTTGTGAGTCAGGAAGGTTGGGGGATAGGAAAGAGGGGCTCCCTAAAGTGGGAGAAGAGTCTCGCCATTCATGGGTTGCTCTAGGAGAGCTGAGTCCTAGATGACTTATAGATTCGGTCTCCTCCATGGGCAGAGTTTCTGGAAGAGGAAAGAAATTGGTTGTTTGAGCATGTTTCTTTGGTTGTAGGAGACAAAGAGATACAACAAGTGAGATAAAACATATGGTATCAAGCAATACCACAATGCTTCCCTTTTGTATATATTATAGAGATTTCCTTTACAGAGGCTAAAAACCCAGTGAACCTATCAGATCCAGTTTTCCAAGGATGAAAGGAGGCACATCTTCCCTGGGAGACTTGCAGTCTGGATTACCATGGCCAGCCCCTCTGGCTCTCTCTGTCCAGGTGCTATAGTTGGCCACATCAGTCCTCCTATAGATACCACTTTGGTCTGGTCAATCTTTGCTTGCTAGTTCCTGTCACATCAAGTCCAAGTATCCTTACCTGGCTTCCAAGGACAGGCCATCCCTTCTACCCAGCACCCATCCTCTACTCTTGTCCCACTGGCCATCTCACTGTCTCATAAAAGGCTTATTGACATTGAACCATCTGGGCTTGTGCTCATGTGGTTCCCCTTGTCTGCCAAACCATGCCTGCTTGTTGGCAGAAAATACACCCAAGCTACATTTCCTTCAAAGAGCCCTTCCTATTTTAGCTTATATCGATTGTTCCTCCTTTGAACTCCTCCATCCTCCTACAGATGTTGGAGTCCTTAATCCAATACCATTGTTTTTTTTTCCTGTTATTTTAGGGAAATTGATTGTAGCTTGACAATCAGACAGCTAGATCCTTGAAGACAGAGATTTGCATGCCAAGACCCCAGCCTGGTGACCCCATGCACACATTAGAAGCCCAGTTAACATCTGCCTGGTTAACTGCCGTGCACCCGTCAGATCTTAGGTTGAACCTCACTTCCTAAGGACAGCCACCCCATTAGATCCAAATCTCCTGCGACAGATTCTCACTGAGCCATGTATCTCTCCTACATAGCACTAATCAAAGATAGACATTTTTATTTATTTATTTTATTTCACTACTCAGTTCCCTCCATAAAGGATGGAACTATGTGTGGTTTTGTTTAGTGCCTGGCACACAGTGGGTAATCTATGAATATTTATTAAATTAGCGAAACATGTTGGTTGATTAGCTGAACTGAAATGTGACATGGACTTCTTAAGAAATGAGTAGAACAGAGTTGAATATGTTAATCTCTTGAGAGCTGGTATCCTTGAGCACAGCCCTAAACAGAATCTAGTAACAGAGGCTCAGATGGGCCGAATCGGCGAAGTCACTGCAGGACCATTAGTGGCAATGAATGACTTGATACTTTAAAAAAAAGATTTTATAAACATCTTCACAGTGATAAAAAATTGTGGAAAATATGTGACATTCAGAAAATTATAAGAAAGCAGAGAAAAGTAACTACAAGCCCACCACTCAAAAACTTGTAAAATATTAACATTTTCTTCCAGTATCAGTTCAGTACCTGTTTTTCATGGTGTGGAAATCCTACTGGATACACAATTTTAGATCTTGTCTTTTTTAAAAACTACTTAACATTAAATAATAAGCACCTTTCCTTCTTATTAAAAACTGACAATTTTAGATAGATCTGGACTATTCTGCTATATGTAGATGTTGTCTGTTATTCCCCCAATATAGAGCATGAAAGTTGATAAGTGTGCATTTTGACCCTTATGATTTTGAAGACATTCTAGATCTAAAGACAATGAAGATAAATTGCCTTTAATATAATTAAAGATAAAGTATATTAAAATATATTATGTTAATAGCTTTCCCTGACTGTTTCAATGGGACCTTTGTACATTGGCATGCCACCTTGGCTATCCAGGGTGTCAGCCCTCCCAGGTGAGTGGTCCCAATTCCTTGCTCAGTTATCTCTAGCGCCCTGTTCCTCCACCCTCTATTTCTCCCCATACAGCAGACACTATTGACACCCTGTCCATCTACTATCAACACTCAGCATTCCTATACGTGCCAATGGCTTCTTACTGCAAGCACCTTGGATTCTCTGCTGAAAGATTTTCTTTGTCCCATGAGTGGGACAAGCTGGGAGTTACCAAGTATAAATGCCCCCAGGAGCAGCCTTCAACCAATGATGGACAGAAGTTAGTGGATAAATACACCAGCTCCTCATCACCCACGAGGAACAATTTGTTCTAGTTACCCACGGGTATAACTTCCTCTTTAATGCACCTGTGTTAACTTCTTTTCCTTCACTGTCTCATTTCCACATTCTCCTCCTGTGTTTCCTGGAATCACCTCACAAATAAACCATTCAGACTCAAATCCTTGTTTCAAGGTCTGCTTCTGGGACACCAGTCTGAGACACCCCCTATTCTTAACTATGAGTTCTAACACTCTCCAGCTTATACTTTTCCTCTTATTTTTGACTAAAGTGAAAGCTAAAGAGTCTAAATGATTCAACATGTATTTTAAGGAACAGGGTAAAAATGCAAAACTGCCAGATTGCTGACTCCTTTTTCATCAGAACTTCTGATAGGAATGCTCCCAAAAGGGAGCAAATTATACAGAGACACTGGACTCTTTGGAAGTGACTTTGAATTGTTCTTTGTCCTCTCTGTTGTCCTCTGTTATTTCTCTCTTAACCTACTTCTGCAGTAGAAGGCATCCTCGGCTGACTGTTTTTGCTAGCAATCCCTAACTATGTTTCCAGATACACTCACAGGCATGGGGCGAGTGTATAAGCATGCTATAAAGCAAGTTTATATTCATTTGATATAATTAATTGTCATGACAAGTTACGAAAGGCCGGACAGATGGTGAGCATTTACTATGTTCTGCAGGAGATTCTGCAGGGACTCAGTTTCTGTCTTGGTAGAGAAGATAAGACACATTACACAGCTGGACTCATGCAGGGACAAGTGTGATGTGTCAATTGAGGGGTACATAATAGATCAAAACCAGACAGATGAACAAACTCTAGGAATTCAGACAAAGCCATGGTTCATTCTGGTTGGATTTTGAGAAAGCTCCATGGAAGAGGCTAAGGATGGTGGGTAGGCTCAATTTTAGTAGGTCAAGTATGTCAAGACACAAAGAACAGAGGTAATCCAACCTATCCCCATCTCACTTCCCAGGGGACTTCTCACGTTAAAGGATGAGACTGTGGGTCTGCAGGTTCCCTCCTCTCCCCATCCCCCAATCCCACTAGGCTTTATTTTGTTGTTTTGCTGGAAGACAATACAGGTATTCTTTACAATGCATACAATTGACAAAGAATTAGTATACAGATACATATTTTTTTTAGTTCCTGGGAAAAGGATAGTAAGGAAAGGACTAACAACTATTAGAAAAATTGGAAACAGATAGAAACACATTTTATCAGAGGAGGAAACAGATGGTCAACAATCATGTAAAAAGATAATCAAAGCCATTGAAATAAAAGATGAGCAAAATAAAACATCAAAGAGATACAATTTTATACCCAGCAGTCAGGCGTTATGAACTCTGATGATACAACATATCAGCTAGAACATGGGAATATCTATGGCTTAGACCGATACAAATGACAATTGGTACAACCACTTTAGAAAATAACTAAGCATTGCTGACTAAATTAGAAGAATTACATACACATGACCCATTAATTCCATTCCTAGACAAATACTCTGAAGAAACCCTTGTAGATGTGCATCAGAAGGGGCACCCCAACCCAGCCTTACCCTAAAGCTCACCATTTTCCCTGAAAATCCTTTCGCAGGCCACTCCCTTCACCAAAATGTAGGACGGGTGGTAGGAGGGGCAGCAGTTGAGAGACCAGGCCTAACCTCATATTTACAGCAGCAAAATTGTGGGGGAAAATCCAAATGCCTACTGATAATAGAATGGATTGACTGTGGCATATTAATATCACATTTAATATTAGTAAAATACAATGCAGTGAAAATGAAAACCCTAGTAGGCTTTGAAACCTTCAGTTTCCTTCTATTTCAGTTCCTCCAATAAATGAGGAATCTATTTCGCCTTCCTGATGCAAACAGACTGGGCCAGACCTAAGCCAAATTGTAAAATAGGCATATCAGTTAGGAATTCATTTAATTTTAGATATCAGAATGCCCATCAAAGAGGGGCTTAAAAAAACAGACACTGATTGTATCTTAAATAAAAAGAAAGCTGGAGTAAGGCATTTGTTGCTGTTGGTTTAACCACTTGGCAATGTCACCAAAGAGGCAGGTTTTCTATCTTCCTACTCTGCCCTCCTTAAGCTGTTGGCTTTTCAACTTCATGCTGCTCACCTCCTGGTTGCAAGTTGGCTGCGTTAGGTTCAGGTATCACGAGTGCCTTCAAGGAAGAAGGAAGGGGAAAGAGCAGTTACAGAAGTCTGTTTTCTTCTTATCAGAATGGCAAACATTTTCCCAGGAGTCCCCTGCAAAAAAGCTACACTTATGTATTATTGGCTAGAACTAGATTTTATGACCATCCCTAGCTGTAAAAAATTCTAGGAACTTGAGTGTTTCACTTTTTAGATTCTATAATTACAGAAAGAAAAGAAGAGGGGACTGCAATGAAGCCCCTACAAGTTCTGCCTTCTCTTACAGGAAATGTCACCTGCTGTGGCTAAGACACTCAGAGCCTCTCTCCCTCTTAGCTGATAGCTGGGATGTTAGTCAACTGTTACCGCAACCACACCGTGTAACAAACCACCCCAAATCTCAGTGTCATGTAGTGATAAACATTTATTATAGTGCTGACAGGCTTGCCAACTGGCCAGGGTGTCTCTGTTCCACATGGCTCTCATTCTTCTGGAACATGAACAGAAGAATGGTGTGGCAGAAACACAGGAGGAACAAGCAGAGAGGTGCAGCGCTCAGAACTGGCACATCCTCGCTTTTGCCCATATGCCACTCACCAAGACAAACCATATGGGGCCAAAGCAAGCTCACTAGTGGAAGCAACTGCAGAACTCTTGGGCAATGGTGTGTGCACAGGGGGAGAGAGGAATGGGGAGCATTCCCACCCCACAGCTGGGTAATCTCACACATTGCCTGTGTGGAGGTGCTGGTGGGGCTAGGACGTTAATGTATTTTCCTCCAGGTAGCAAATGTCTCTGTGACAGGCAAGGACCTACTTGAGGCAATGCCTAATCAGTGAAGTGACTCTAGGGCTATAATTTTAGACTAGTCTTTTTGGGAAGGCAGAGCATGTGGTACCTTGAATCACCTTTCATAGGTGGCCCTTTCCTTTTGTTGATTGAATGTATCCAACAAAAAGGGATTCTGAGACTCAGCTTCTCATCATATATCAGTTTGGCATTTTCAGGAGCAAGCAGTTCCCATCCTCGGTCTCTCTATGTGTCTGGTAGTGTTTTTGTGCCCTGAATAGGGACTGAATTCTGCTTTTCCTAGCAGTAGTGTCTGCAGATGTGACCTTCATTTCTCAAGGAGTCTTTTTCCAGCTAAACTGCCTTTGCTATAATTACTATCCTATATAACTTAATTAAATCAAATATTGTGACAGTAAGAATAGAATGGAGATGGAGACAATGTCTCACAATAGTCACAATACCCAGATTGTTCCTTGATGCTGTTACCTTAGCCAGAGCTTCCTTGACAGGAGGACTGCATTGGTGTTAATTTAATTACATTCTGACACATGCTCACGGAGAGAGAGAAATTGCAGTACAGGTGAATGGTATTTGAGTAAATGCGTGTCTCTGAAAAAAAGTTTATACATATATCCTCTACTGTGAAAATGAGATTCATTCATTCGATAAGTATTTTCAATAGTTTCTCATCTCTCCAGAGGCCACCTTGACAAGAAGCAGCATAGGTGAACTCATTTGAGAAATCAGTGAATCTTCTTTTCTGAGAAAAACACTTTGCATGTTTATTTAGTAGGGTTTTTTCTTTTTTCAAAAAAACAATATATATCTTATTTCAGAATATTATGGGGGTACAAATGTTTTGATTACCTAAATTGCTTTTGTATTGTTTGAGTCAAAGTTATAAGTGTGTCCATTACCCAGATAGTGTGCCTTGTACCTGTTAGGTGTAAATTTACCCATCCCCTTCTCTCCTTTCCAACCTGCTGGATTTCTGATGAATGTTATTTCTGTTATATGCACATAAGTGTTGATTAGTTCCAAGTTAATAGTGAATACATGTGGTGTTTGTTTTTCCATTCTTGTGATACTTCCTTAGAAGAATGTTCTCCAATTCTATCCAGGTTAATACAGGAGGTATTAGTTCACCATTTTTTTTTAATGGTTGAGTAGTACTCCATGGTATACATATACCACATTTTATTAACCCACTCATGTATTGATGGGCACTTGGGTTGTTTCCACATCTTTGCAATTGTGAATTGTGCTGCTATAAACAAAGACCATATGATCCTCTCAATAGATGCAGCAACAACAAAAATAAATAGATGGGACCTGATTAAATTAAAAAGCTTCTGCACAGCCAAGGAAACAAATCAATAGAGCTAATAGACAACCTTTAGTAGGTTTTTTTTAAGCACTTGTTATCTGCCAGACAATATTGCAAGCACTTCACAAATATTAACTTATTTAATCTTTATTATAAATGTATGAGGGAGGTCCTATTATTGTTCCCATTTTACAAATGGAAAATCCGGAGCACAGGAAGGTTAAACAACTTCCTCAAGGTTAAGTAACTCTAAAAAGGTATGGATTTGCACATGCCTCATGGGGAAAGGAGATGAAGCACTTGGCAGATGATACAGTTTTCCTCATGAAACACAAATAGTCTGAATAAACATAAGCATTTTGGGAAAGAAACTAGTCTCCTCATACCCAAGAATCTTGATTTGATATACAAGAGATTTTTCCTGCCAAGTATCCATTCTCTCTTCTAGCTACAGCAACTCGATTTTCTTTTAGAAGAAACACTCTCCCTCTTCTAATCCATGTGAGTTGAGTGGCCATATCCAACCCTCCATCTCCAAGGCTGGGAAAGGAAAGAGCATATGACCTGTGCAGAGACCAGGGCGTTATGGTAGTGGAGTGGGTCAGGGAAGGCAACTTGGAGTTTATGGCTAAAGGGGGCCAGATGCTTATCTGTAAGGAATATTTTACTCCTTTCCAAAATAGAAAGAAAGGTCACAAGGCAAAGTGTTAATAGCTGATAATTCTGGATGATGGAAAAGGAAAGAAAAGAAAAACAAAAAAGAAAAGAAACAGATATATTTTGAAAGAAAAAATGAACTTTGCCATATACATTTTTTTTCTTATTGTGTAAATCTTTCCAGGAGATACTTAAATATCATAACGGTATTAGTTTTCTATTGCTGCTGTAACAAATGCTCACAAATTTCATGGCTTAAAATGACACAATTTTATTATCTGACAGTTCTGGAGGTCAGAAGTCTAACATCAATCTCACTGGGCTAAAATCAAGGTCTCAGCAGGGCAGTGGTCCTTTCTGGAGGCTCTAGGAAAGAATCTGTTCCCTTATTTTTCACAGGTTCTCACTCACATTTCTTGGCTTGAGAAGTCACTCACATTTCTTGGCTTGTGGCCCTTTTCTGCATTTTCAAAGCCAGCAAGATTGCACATCTCTGACCATTGTTCCTCTGTCACATTTTTCTCTGGCAACAGCGGGGAAAGGTTCTTCAATTTTAAGAACCTAACCTGAGATTAGATTAAATTGGGTCCACCCAGGTAATCCAGGATAATCTCAAGATCCTTAATTATATCTGCCAAGCCCCTTTTGCCAAGTAGGGTAACATATTCACAGTTTCCAGTGGATCTCTTTGGAGAAGTGGCCATTATTCTGCCTACCACAATAATTTACAGTAGGAAGACATCCTACGTCTGTAAATTAGAGGCTCTTGTAAGCCCCTCCTTCATCTAGCATGCTATCTCTCTGAGAAGACAAAGTTTTTATTCAATTTTAAATTCACAGCAGTGAGGGTTCCTTTTCTGATTATGCATAACTGAGCAGAAAATTTGCTGTACATTTTAAAAATAGAAGACAATGAGAAATTTACATGTTCATTAAGATGGTTGTCATCAAGATAGCCAGGCAGATCTCAGATTAAAGTTATGACAGAGCTGTCTTCCAGATTTCCCTCAGTGAAGAGATGGGCATCTGGGCATCATTTGCTCTGATTGTTGCAGTGCTATAGCAAGTCATTTTGGGTAAAATGACAGCCCTGTTCTATGAGATACTACATCTTGCACTGGTTGCAATGCTTCTGCTGAAAACAGGTCAATTTCTTATGAACGAAGATTTTGCTGAACTGGTTAGTTGTCTAGAAAATGGAGCTTGGAAGTAATTATTAGAAAGTGCTAATGTTCACTGACCTATGATGAATAAGCCTTCCTTCCTGAGTAGATTAACTTCTCTTTGAGGAAAGAGCTAATGAAGTTCGACTCCCCAAAAGATCACAAGTAGACATTTGATTAAGCAAGCAAGTTAAACCAAGAACTTGACACATAACCATGAAAACAGTCTTTGTCAAGTCTCTTCACATTCCATTGAGCAATTGCATTCCTCCGGCAGCCAAAGGAATGATGCATTAAATGTTCAAGAACTGGAATTATGCAATCAACCATCAGAAATGCTCAAGTTGGCCTTCCAGTTAATCAGAGAGTAACTGTGTTATTCCTATCATCCTCTAAACATTTGTATGGCTTTTCTCTGTATCATTCCTGAAAAACAATTTTAGCAGATTGAATTTGTTCCAAAATGTAAGATGCAAGAAAGGGACATTTTTCTGCTTGCATAGCTCAAATCAAACGTTGCTCGTCAAGGTTAGCAAAAAGTCTAATAGTTGTTATTATTTTTTTTTCTGGTTTCCTCTTCTTGTTTTGAATTAATGGAAACCAGGACAGATGGGGCTGTCCTGTGCGGCCAAGATATATGTGGGCTGTCTGAAAAGTATCCAGCCATTGCTAATATATTTTTTCATATTACATGGTTGGATTCTTTCTGAACAGCCCTTGTAGATTGCCCATTCCAAACTGGACCGGTAAACTGGGCCACTGTGTTGTCAGCACCTGCCTTCTCTAGCCTTCATTGGGTGCAATGAACTTCACAGCTGCCCCCAAGGGCGCAGTGCTTTGCCTTTTAAACTGATTGCCACGCAGCCTCCCCTTGATGGGAGCTTCCAATTTGAGGTACAGCATGGGAGTTGAGCCCTCTCTCCTCCTGGTCTTCAGAAACCCACCCCTGTCCCTGGCCTGGCCCCTCTGCCTGAGAGGTGGAAGGTGAAAATCACCTTTTCACCCATTCCATAAGTATTTACTAAATGTTCTCTTAGTTTAGGTTCCCTTAAAAGCAGACTCTTTTCTTCTTGGATTCTGAAACAAGAATCCAAGTGTAAGCAGTTTATTTGGGTGATGATCCCAGGACACACTGGTAGGGAAGTGCGGAAGTGAGACAGGAAGGAAGGCAGACATAGGAATGTGTTATCAAGTAAGTTACGCCTGTGGGCAACTGGTGCTTAGCCCCAGTTGGGGAACTGGGGAACCCTGGGAGATGGTGCACAACACCCAGCATTGACCTATGGAGGGGTGAGGTTGTATCCACCAGCTCCTGGAGATCACTGGCTGAGTGCTGCCAGTGGTTCATTTCCCAGACTGTCCAGTCTACTGTGCCTGAGGCCAGAGGGGCTCCCTGCTGCCTGGGAGAAAGTCCTGTGGCACAGAGATGCAGACCCTGGCAGTTGGAAGCAGAACAAGCTTGCACTGCAGTGGTGAGGTCCAAAGAGACAGTAATACGAAAAGTTTCTTATTCCAGCTTATGAGTAAGACACTGAAACAGGTGCTGTAGAAAAGTTTAATCAACTTCCATCAGGATATTACGTAGAAGCAGCTACATTTTGCTGATGGTCTGCTCAAGGTTATGCCAAGTGCTGCAGGAGAAACAGAAGAGGTAGGAAGCATGGTCTGTCCCTGATTCTGAGGAATTTCCTGTCTAAGGAAGAAAGACAACCCTGACGCCACCAAGCACCCATGGCTTATATATATATATACCAAATATAATGGTGCTATAGGCATCAGGGAGGGATTGGAATTCTTGGGAAAGGCTTCGTGGAGAAAGTAGGAAATGAAGGAAGGGTAGTGTTAGCAGAAAAGAGCCAAAGCCTATATAGTCTGGGGAGCAATGAGAGAGAAAGTATGGAGACAAATTTAGCCAGGCATGTTGGTAGACGGTGAGCAAGCCCATGAGAATAGAGGTGATGGGACATGTACAAGAGGGGTGGGAACCTTCACACTTGGCTGCATAGTACAGGACCAACATCGAGAGGCTTGAAAACAAAATGAAAAAGTGTCAGCCTGTTATTGTCCTAGGGATGTCAGTCATTGCCTTGAGTCCACAATCCCTTTTGAAAAAGTCCACCCATGTCCACAGTGCTGTTGAAGAAGTGGCTGTGTCGTGGAAGATGACCCACCACATCTGATTGGGGTGGGAGTGCAACTTCCAGGATGCAGTGGAAGTCCAGCCTCAGGGGCACTTTCCTTCTTACTCCAGCCGTGGATCTGGGCCTACACACACTTACACTCACGCACCTGCACCGTCCTGAGCATGTGAAGGTAAATTAGGCAAGATCCTTGCCCTCGACTCATTTGCAGTCTCGTTGGGGGATACCAACTTGCAAACGCAGGTAACTAGACAGAAGGCCTTGGCTGGAGGAGAATTAAAAAAAAAAAAATCCACCCAAAGGAAGTTTTCTACCAAGGGTGATTTAATATCTATGTG
This sequence comes from Varecia variegata, assembly GCA_028533085.1. NCBI lineage: Eukaryota > Metazoa > Chordata > Mammalia > Primates > Lemuridae > Varecia > Varecia variegata. The sequence continues at coordinate 191,744,709 of CM052436.1, read as the reverse complement.
CCCTTTTCCCACCAAACATATTGAGATCACTCTGCACACACATGTGACTGATTTACTCTCAGGTACTATTTTCTTATCTCTTCCAGAAAACAGAACTTACTGAAAAATGACTGTTGAAAGAATATGATCAGAACCTGGCAGTAACCCAGTTTATACTCAGCAGCTCTGACCAAAGAAAGAGAAGAGTAAATACCAAACCCAAGGGCAGTTGGTAAGACTATTGTGTATTTTTCTTTTTCTTTTTCCCCTTAAGGCATGTTTGCACTTTTAAGAGCTGAGAACTTATTGTTTAAAGTATTTTTGGTCCAAGGATCAGCCTGCCAAGAAAGCAGTGGGCATCATCTGCTTGTGATAATTGGGTTTTTACCCAATGTCTGTGACCTCTGTTTAGCACAGAAATAGAGTGTGATCCAGCATCCGCGAGGCTTTCAGGAGTCTTGGGCCTAAATCGATAAAACACTGAGAGCTTTTTCTATATTATGGGGAAATGATATGCCATATGATCTCATTTCATTTTAAAATATATAACCAAGTGCTACATACAAGTAAGTTACTGTATTAGGAATTCACTATTAGTAAAATTTGGTATTGTTCACTTAACATAGCACAATATTGGAGTTTGTTGAGAACAGTAATTTAGGATTCTGGTAAAAGTTGGTATCCACTAAATATTTCATGGCTCCGCAAAGCTCGTACTGCCTCTGCACACAGGCAGACAGTGTGAATTCCCACATGGCTTGGAGAAGACACTTTTATCGATGCATCTCTAGTGTTGTTATCTATAGTTTTCAACTGCAGCCATTCTTACTGCTAAATGTGCATCATTGTTAGCTCAAATTCATCTTAATCCACTTTCTTTTATATTTGGTGGTTTTTTGTTTGTGGAAAAATGCCATTTGGGTTTGGGTCTCCCCAGAAGACGAGGAGCTAAGGTAAAGGTATGAGTGCAAGTGGTTTATTTGGGGGGTGAGCCCAGGAAGTCCTGGAAGGAAGACAGGGGAGGGAGGAAAATCAATAAAGGAGTGTTTTAATGAAAAGAATTACTGTTGAGGGCCACTGGAGCTCAGGGCCTTGGGGACTCTGGGAACACTTTGCAGAACATGCCTCAGTGTTGTCCTACCCAAGAGGTAAGGGGTTGGGGTATTTATCCAACCTTTTCCATCTGATGTTTGTTGAGGACTGCTTCTAGAGGCATCAACTCACAGATGCCTCTAGGCTGCCCCGCATGTTGGGACATGTTACCGAAGCCAGAGAAAGCCCTCAGGGAGGGCAGGGGTGCTTGGTGAGAGGCTGTCAGTGAGGAGAAGATTCGGAAAACAGTGCTAACAGTAATTGGGCAGCGCGTGGGTGCTCTGACAGCATCTGCTGTGGATGCCTATTTCCATGAACTGTATTTAGGGCCCTTAGTTTTCTAATCACTTGACTTTGAAACACACATGTGGTGCATTTCAATGTGCCATACAAGCCCATATTGCTAAGTAGTCAGAGAAAACCTTATGTAAGGATGTAATCTTAAAACTGCAACCTGGATGATGGGAAGAAGCCAGCCCTAGGAACAGTGAGGCAAAGTCTCATGCATCATTTTGCCCATTTAAATTCTGAGTCTAAATCAAGGAAATTTAAATCCTGGATTGCTTGAAGACTAATTCTTGGCAATCATATTCTCATTCAGAATAAACTTTTTAAGCCATTTCTTACAGAATAAACTTTTAAATTTTCCATTTGATACCATTTGAATGTTCACGCTTCTCTTGTCTAGTCAGTTTCTCTATATACACCATTAGTCAAATTTCCCAATCTCATTTTCACCAAACACTCTTCTGACAGTTCTCGTTTTCCATGCTAGGTTTCTCTAGTCCCCTTCAGATTTTCATGGAAATTATAGTACCTCAGAAAAAAGAAAATCTCCTTCAAGACCCAGAAAATCTCAATCTCTCTATAGATGGCAAGGATAACAATTTGGATAGCTGGGACTGGACTTGTTCAAACCTTTCTATTAATAGTTACAAACATCCTGACTTTGTCTATCATCTCAGGAACTAGTTCTAAAGTTTCATAGGATGTTAATGTTCTCTGTAATTACATAGAATCAAAAAGAAATTAAATGATGTTTCGAAGGGATATCTTCCCCAAAGTCCCTGAGTCCCAGACTTTTCTTGCTATGGAGTCACTGTCACAATTGTCTGAATCACCTATTTCTTCTTTCCAGGGCAGCACACTCCCAAGGGACATGTGGCTTCACTCCTGAACAAGTTCAGTACACAGTGCTGGAGAGAACACTAACAATTTTAAACAAGTATGAAGACAGGTAAGATCTCACTTTTTCTAAGATTTCCTGAAATCATCCAGGGGAAAACAGCATCTCTTGCCATCATGAGCCATCGATGATGGCTTCCCCCTCTGTCGTGTTCCATAGCAACGGCATCTCCCTCCCTTGAGATTCTCTGGATGCATCTGACTTTTGAAAGAATCATTTTCTCCTACATGTATTTTGAGTTGTTATCATCTCTGCACTTGATTGCTTTCTATCTCCTAGAGATTCTGCACAATTTTTGTTCCTCTGCTGGAAACCTTTATTTTTTTTTTTGCATACTATCATGGATTATTTTCATCAACTTTTCTTTCATTGCAAAGGCTTTACAATGGGAATAAACATCTATACTCAGTTTGTAAATTGATATAATTTTCGATAACCCATTATATATGATTTATTTATTTTTTTTGCATATCCAGCAACACAAAGTTGGCTCTCAACAAAGGTAGAATTAATAAAATGTTTAAATCATTGCTTTTTAAGAAGATCCAACCTAGTAAAGCCAGAAGCAAACTCAAAACATGCATGTTAAAGGAATTCTAGGTTTCAGGTTTTTTGACCTTGTATCTGAAATCTTATATCAACTTAGTTGGATTTGTTTATATGGTTCTGGGTAGCAGGGAAAAGAAGTCATTTTTTCACATAGCTGCTTGGAGAAAACAACAAACCTTCAAAGCTGTAAACCAGTATTTTAATCTGTATATGATTCCTGCCTAACGCCTCTCATTTAGTGGTATTCCAGCCTTTTCTTTTTAATACTTCCAGTGACAGCAAACTCATGATCCCATCATGAGGCAATTCAAACCCATTACAGAAAGTTATAATTATTAAAAAAAGGTGTTCAGGAGCCAAATTATGAATTATGAATTGTTTTAAGTGTTGCGCTAAAAAATTTGGATAGCTTTCTGTGTCAGTTATCTTGATTAAAGGAACTCTGCAAATAAACCATGTTAGCAACCCAAATAGAAAAAGAAAACCATTAACATTGAGCCTCAATGTCCCCTGGCATTTGTGAAGTCCTAATTCCCTATCCAACACGTTTGTTTACCTAGCAAAGGTACCCATTTGGGTACCTGCCTCGTTGACATACTATGAACGAGTATGATTTAGCAAGCATTAATATATTGTCCAGAATAGATTTATTCTGTCTTCAACTTGTAGCTATGATAAATCATCATGGCCCAAAGGAATATTTTCCCAGTTCTTTTGTAATAGTCGAGTTGCCCAAGGAGAAAAATCTTAGAGGGGATCACCCTGAGCCATCTGCTCTCAGTATGTGATACAGCATAGTTAGGAACTATGTCCTGGCTTTGATTATAGTATCAGAATCCTACCAGGGACTCTTATGATGATTGCTGTAGGGTAGAATCCAAAATATATTATTTGCCTTGTTTAACCTCATATCATAAGACTGAAGGGAGATTATCAAGGCAGGCCTTGAGATGTCATCTTATTAATAATTTGGCAAGCATGATCAACATCTAAGGTTAATCCCCAAGTGGCATGTGGAGGGATAAGAAATATTCTAAGCCTCCTTGACATCCTTAATATTTATTATGTTACTGCTGCCTTCATTTAGGCCCTCTCCATTTCTAATCTGCATGACAGCTGTAGCTTACTGTTCTCTCTGGCTTCAGCATTGCCACATGTCTCATCCATTCCCTCCAGCAACCAGAGTGCTCTTTATCAAATGCATACCTGCTTACGTTACTCTGCTGCTTAATTGCTTCATTGCTTTCTGAATAAAAGTCAGGTTCCTTATTATGGAATACAAAGCCTGCAGGCCAACTTCTCCCACCACCTCTCTTCTCACTACCTTTCTATCCTTTAAGTGTGTGGAATTACTTTTTTTCCTCTCTCTCTTTGAGACAGGGTCTTGCTCTGTTGCCCCAGGTACAGTGCAGTGACATCATCATAGCTCACTGCAACCTCAAACTCCTGGGCTCAAGCAATTCTCCTGTCCCAGCCTCCTGAGTAGCTGGGACTACAGGTGCATGCCACCATGCCTGGCTAATTTTTCTATTTGTTGTAGAGATGGGGTCTTGCTCTTGCTCAGGCTTGTTTCAAACTCCTAGCCTCAAGCTATCCTCCTGCCTCAGGCTCCCAAAGCGCTAGGATTACAGGCATGAGCCACCACTCTTAGCCTGAAATTACTTTTGATCCTGGACTATGTATGCTTCCTAGTGGCCCTCTTCCTCTCTGTTTTAAGCTGCACTCATCCCTGAGAGCTAAGCCCTACTGCATTGTCCCCTGGAAGCTTTTGTTTTCCCTGAAATTTTCTCCCCTACCAAGATAGGTTTGTGTTTTGTCTGCAGTTCTATTGCATCCTGAGCTTATCTCAAATCCTAGCATTATTCAGTCAGTATTGTAATTGTTTCCTAGTCTACATCCTCTCCATAACTGGAGCTCATGGAGAGAACAGGCTAGATTTTATTTATATCTATAAGTCCAGGACGTAACACATTGTACTTGCCCCATATTGCAAATGCATGATGAATGCAGGTGCTCTACCGCAGAAGTGAATAATTATTTGCCACTCTGGAAAATGTAATTTCACTGCTAAGGACCATTCTGCCTAATACATCTTTTGAGTAAACTCTAAGTGACTAAATAAGGGTGACTTTTAGTGGAAGCACCAAAATATGAAGAATGATTATCTCTGATGATTTGCCCGTGGGTTATGTTTTTGTCTTAATTTTTTTATATTTTCAAATTTCCCTATAAGGAGCCATACAGATTGAATTTATAATCAAAAACAAAGATTTTAAAATAGCATATATTATTTTGTATTTGCATTGTACCTTTATGACAAATGTTTGCAGAACAAAAGGACTAGAATAAAGTCCTCGAGTGGCTAACGGTGGTTTTTCTCTAGGGTTGAAATGACGGGTGAATTTTTTCTTCTTTCTAATTTGCAGAGGTTTTTATCTTTATAATTATGTAGTCCTTTTATAAGAAAAAAATTATTTAAGTATTAAAAAATTTAAATAAATGACATGATGATTAATAATTTGAATTATCAAATAAACAACTCCTGTCAAGAGAATGCTACATTTAAGCAGATATCACTCATTGTCAAGCCACTTAAGCTGTTTGTCATTTTGAGAGCACACGGAAAACAATATAAATATTGATGTCTACCTTTTAAAATGGAGAAAAATATGACTCTGGATATTATAAAACTGGAAAATTTGTTTTAGACCTTTTGAAAGCTAAGTATGCCTTTGCACTGGGAGCATATCTTAAGTCCAGTAGTGAATTATGGAGTTGGTTTTTAATGGAATATAACTGTCTATTTTTGCTGCTAAATCTATTATCCTTTAGTACATAATACACCGGAGATTAAGATCCCATATATTCAGCAAAGATTTACTGTGAAGCAGTAAAAATAGATTTAGTCATAATTTATACAGGTGCATATTTATAGGTAGAGTATGTTTGTAAAAATGGAATGAGAGAAATGAAGAAACCAATATTATTTTATAATATTATTGCTTTTGATTTTCTTCTTAAAACCCATATGCTTTGCATTTATGAGGAATTAAAACCAAACACTTCTTCAAAATTTATTAAACAGTTAAGAGTTCTTTCAATTGCATTTGATAAGAGCTTAATCAGTTACATATAGTTATTTATTGAAAAGGAGATTAGAGTTTTTTTGCCATTATGAGTTTACTTTTGTGAACAAAGTAATGTTAAGTTCTTAAAGGTTCTCGCATATCATCAATTATCATAAACCAAAAGTACAATTTACAATTTTTTTTTTTAACAGACAAAGTCTTATTCTATTTGCCCAGGCTGGAGCGCAGTGGTGCGACTGTAACTCACTGCATCCTCCAACTCTTGGGCTCATGCGATCCTTTTGCCTCAGCCTCCCAAGTGGCTAGGACTACTAGTTATATGCCACCACACCTGGCTCATTTTTAAATTTTTTGTAGAAACAGGGTCTCGTTATGTTGCCCAGGCTGGTTTTGAGCTCCTGGACTCAAACAATCCTCCCTCCTTGGCCTCCCAAAGTGCTGGGATTACAGACATGAGCCAACTGTACCAGGCTATTATTTACAAACTTGATGATCCATAATTTTTATGTATATTTAAATGTCAGAGTAGATACTGCTAATGGTAACTTGAACCATTCAATCCTAGGCCTGAAAATTAAATCCTGAAAGCTATATAAATGCTAATACTTGGACAAGGAGGTCCAATAATGATGACCTCAAATAGGGCAACATATGTATTTAGCACTTTATAGTGTGACAGATAATATAGCAATTGCCCAGTGTATACTATACCATTAAGGTCTTACCACAGGCCGGGCGCGGTGGCTCACGCCTGTAATCCTAGCACTCTGGGAGGCCGAGGCCGGTGGATCGCTCAAGGTCAGGAGTTCGAGACCAGCCTGAGCAAGAGTGAGACCCCCGTCTCTACTAAAAAATAGAAACAAATTATCTGGCAAACTAAAAATATATATAGAAAAAATTAGCCGGGCATGGTGGCACATGCACCTGTAGTCCCAGCTACTCGGGAGGCTGAGGCAGAAGGATCGCTTGAGCCCAGGAGTGTGAGGTTGCTGTGAGCTAGGCTGATGCCACGGCACTCTAGCCTGGGCAACAGAGCGAGACTCTGTCTCAAAAAAAAAAAAAGGTCTTACCACAACCTATGAAGTAAGTTTACTAGTGAGGCCAGTCAGCAACCTGAAATTTTAGTTGCTTCTAACCCACCATGTCTATTGATGGGCAGCTCTGGACCCTACTGCATGTCTACTAGGCTGATAGAGCAGCCAGCAGCAGAGGAGGGGAGAGCTCAGAGAGTCTCACACCTGCCACCCAAAGCTCCAGCCTGGAAATGGGAAACATCACTTCTACTCACAACTTATTAGTCAGAGCTAGTCCCCTGACATCACCCAACGACAAGGAGGAGGGGCTGGGGGTACAGTCCTACAGTGTGTCCAGGAGTTGAGGAACAGGAAATATTTGCTGAAGAGTACTAATCACTACTATGGCGTGTCCCTGGTTTACACATGAGGAAACAGAATCTGAAAGAGATTGAACAGCTTGCCAAGTCACATAGCTAAGTAAGTAAAAGAGCTAAAATGATATTAAAAAACCAAGCATATATTTAGCAATATTTTTATAGCAAATTCAAAGCCTACCAATTCTATGTCACTTAGAAAGACACAGGAAAATTAGAGATTGAACAGAGATCAGCAAGTGTCTCTTGGTCTCGCTTTTGTGTACTCTGAAATCCTTTGGCTGTACTTCCAGCTGCCTACCTCAAAAGCTAGAAACTAAAACTAGTGACTTTCTATTACCATAGCTTAGTCCCTTATGAAATTGTTATGGCCCTAGGAATTCTTGAGGGTAATTTACTGATAACAAGCAATGTGACCTGCCATCACCTGGTAAATGTTGTTAGCAATGTGAAGCCCAGTATCCAGGAAGGGGCAATTCTATCTATCCAACCTGCCTCAAAGGTGTGCATTTTTCATTAAGGTAATTATAGGCAGGGCTGTTGCATCTCACAATTCCAGGAGACACTGTTCATATAGACGTCTATGTTAATGGGGCCTCCTGGAGTTGTACAATGCATTGGTCAAAAAAAACCCCTTTATCCTAGGGGGCAAATGTCATATTTTTCCCCTAATTTCAGCCCTTCTCCTTAGTAGTATTTCACTTCTTATGGTAAGCATTGGGAGGGAAAAGTTTTGAGGAGTCTACAGACTTTGTGCTTCCACTGAGAGTTTTGGCCAATAGAAGTTCCTTTCTATCATTTTCCATTTAGCACTTGGCATCTTGTGATCTTCAGTGCCTGTCTGTAGGTCCTGAAGAATCTCCACTTCCCTAGATATTTCAGCACTAAGAAAACAACAAATTGACATAGCTTCTGAGCAGTACCCAGCAAGTTGTCTCTACCCTGACTGCCCATTAATGACCTGGGGTGTTTAAAAAAAAAAAAATCCCTTAACCTGTTCCCGTTCTTAGAATCTAACTTAACTGACCTAAGGTAGAAAGGACAGGCTATGAGCATTTTTAAAAAACTCCCCAGATGGTTCTAATAGTAGCCTGGGTTGAGAGCCATAGACCTAGGAAATAATTAAAGAGTGTCCTAAGACAAGGTTATTACCAAGTACAGTAGTTCTGTTTAATAGATAAGGAACATGAAAGGACTTCAACATTGCTCTACCAAAAGAATGTAAGATCGTAATAGATTTGACTCCTTGACCTACCTAATTTTCCTCTGTCTCCTCCATTCCTCCAAAATGGCTCTTGCCATTTGGCACTTCCAAAGTGCCAAATCCATTAGACCATGGATTCTCAACTTTGTACATAAGAATTCTCAGGAAATATTTTAAAATCCAAACACCAGTCCATACCTAAGCCCAATTAAATCAGAATTTTTGTGGATGGTGCCCAGACATCTGTATTTTTTTAATGTTCTCCAAGTCATTTCAAAATGTGGCCAAGATCAGAAATGACTGCACTAGTCACATTTAGTCAATATTGTACTAAACTTCTCAGCAATTTAAAAAATATTATTTTTATTTTTTATGGATACATAATAGTTGCACATATTTATGGGGTACATGTGATATTTTGATACAAACATACAATGTGTAATGGTCAAATCAAGGTAATTGGGATATCTATCATTTTAAACATTTTATCAATTTTTTGTGCTAGCAACATTCCAATTCCTTTTGATAGTTATTTTGAAATATATAGTAAACCATTGTTAACAGGGTTAAAATCACCCTATTGTGCTAACAAACATTAGATATTATTCTTTCTATCTAATTGTATTTTTGTACTCAATAACCAACCCCTCTTTAATCCCTTCCTCACTACCCTTCCCAGCTTCTGGTAACCATTATTCTACTCTCTCATGAGATCAATCTTTCTAGCTCCCACATACGAGTCAGAACATTTGATATTTGTCTCTCTGTGCCTGACTTATGTCATTTACATAATGTCTAGTTCCATTCATATTGTTGCAAATGAAAGGATTTGTTTTTTATGACTGAATAATATTCCATTGCGTACATGTACCACATTTTCTTTATCCATTCATCCATTAGTGGTGGATATTTTTGGACAACATTGCATTTCTTGGTGTGGATAATGCCTCGGTTAGCTTTTTACTTGGTAGTATACCTCCAGAGGTGGTCAGTTTTATGTCTCAACTTGGCTAGGTTACTGTACCCAGTAACTCAAACACTAATCTTAGGTGTTGCTGTGAAGGAATTGTGTTGATGCAATCAATATCTAGAATTAGATGACTTTTTTGTGTAAAGGAGATTGTCCTTGATGGCTTGGATAGAAATGATCCTATAAGTTGCTTTAACAACAGTTGAAATCTTGACAATTGTAATATGGTTATGTAAAAGAATGTTCTTGATTTTAGGAAATACATACTGAAGTATTTAGGGGTAAGGACAAAACTGAGTTTTCCCTAAAAAGGAAGAAATTCTACCTGAGGACTTCAGGGACAACTCCTGCCCAAGAGTTTCTAGCCTTCACTTCCTGGTGGCCTACCCTACAAATTTAGGACCTGAACAGCTAGCCCCCCAAAATCATGTAAGCTGACTCCTTGCAATAAATCTCTTCACATCCTATCTATCTGTCTATCTATCTATCCATCCATCAATATATCCATCCATTCTACAGGTTCTATTTTTCTGGCAGAATCCTGACATGCCTCTTTTCCAAGTACGAGTCAGGACTCAGGCCCAAACCCCAGTGGGCAGTTGTGAGGTTTCATGGTGGGTATCTTAAATTCCTCTTTCTTCTCCTGACTCCCACACACCTGCCTTAAGGAAAAGTCACATATAATATCTAGTCATTCTCATGTTTTTATTTTCTGGCACCTAGAAATTTGCCCAAAGTATCAGCTACGGTATGAAGACCACTTGAACTGCTTCTCAATTGCAGAAGACTCCAAGAGCAAATCCTCTAGGCCAAGGAAACGTTTACTTTGTAGCAAACAGAAGATAAGGGAATGTGTTTTCAAAATTTTTCGGCAAGGCACTTAGAATCATAACTTAATACCACAGGTTTTGTCTTAGTTTGAGCCCTTGCAGAAGCAATCTTGAGGCAAGGATTTAGGTATGAGTATAGGGGAGGTGATCTCGACAGAGACCAGAGGAGAGGAGAAAGGTGAGACAGGGAAGGGAAAGTGGCAATGAAAGGTGTGTTATCAAACAAATTACCACTGTGGGGCAACTTGATCTTAATCCCACTGGGGAGCTCTAGGAGTCACTGAGAATGTGCACTTTGGAATAATCCCACCAGAGGGGTGAGGGAGACAGGTGTTAACACACTGAATCTGTTTAGTCACTGGTTGAGAGTTGCTTCCAGGGGAGGCAAATTCTCAGGCACTAGTAGACAGTGTCTGCTAGCATGTCAAAAGTTTTTTGACCCAACGCATCTAATACACAAAAATTTATAATGGCATGTAAGAAACAAATTCCTTCTCTGAAGGATTAAATACTACCGTTTTTCCTAATATTAAAAATTAAATTGTTTTCATCAATTTCCACTAGATTTATATCTTTAATAAACATTATGGTGTACATCTGGTAAATCTTTTGAGAGTAACGTTTATAATCCAAATGCCAGGTATTCCACTACATTCTTAAAGCAGATTGAGGCATTTATCCATAATGACATGTCATCATTCATTGCAAAATAAAATACACCTTTTCTAGATGGCTCAGAATATTTATAGTTGTTAAAGCAAAAACAAATATTTGGTAACAAATTCTTAATGTATGGATTGCTCTGGCTTTCATGGACATACCCACTTTCTCCAAAGTTTGGTCCCTGGGCCTCAAAGCATTTATTCCAAGAAGCAATTGCTATGATTTAGGTCTTTAAGTCATCTTCCAAAGCTTGAGTTTCTCTGTGATGTTCTTCTGAAAAGGCATCATAAAATCTTCAAAGTCCACCTGGTGACTAAACCTCTCCCGCCGTAGTTCCCTCTTCTTGATAAGATCTGCAGTTGTGGGTTCAGGACTCCAAATCTTAAACAAATAGCCACACCCAGAGCAGGTATGAGTATGACAGCCAGTAAATATGCTAGTATCCAGGCAATTTTCAATACATAGTTTATTTAAAAACTTTTTGATAGTTTTAACATAAAACTATCAAATTTACTTGTAAATGTATTTTAACCTTTCCCCCCCACTTACATGACATCAATAATTACTCAAGCATCACAATTTCTGATGATGACTATCTGAACAACTGAGCCCAGAAATTTTCAGTTACTTCTCTGGCCAGTTACCCTCGGGCCAGCTGCTATTCATTTTTAGGATGTCAAAACAGGGAAACAAAGGAATTACAAGATCATCCACGTTTATATACCTTTATGTTGTATGTAAAAGTCAAAATTATTTTCATAATAGAAGGCAGGGGGGGCTGCTTATCTAGCGTGGTTTGACGGGCATTGGGAAAAAAACTCTTTTCCCCAAAAGATGTCTCCACCTCTTTAGTTGTAGATGTTTTAGGAGGTTAGCGAATAAATCCAGTCTTGATTAATATGAAACTACCACGTGAGTTGGAGGTAGAGAGTACAAAGAAGAAGGATTGGGTCTGAGAAGTGCCAAAAAAAAAATGTCTATAGGACTTGGTGGGTGACTAAATGGCTGTAGGGCATGCCATTGACTAAAGAAGACTTCAATCCTTTGAGGAAGATGTAAATATCAATATAGAAGTAATAATAGAGAAAACTAGATATTGACAGTTAATAGTTGGACTAACTGAGTTGAAAGGAGCAGGACCTGGCAAACAGGACACTCACAAATAGTCACTATAAAAGGTAAATTTTGGACATTCGTTTGGATGATCTGCATACAAAGCATTTGCAAAATGACATTCTGAGCTTCTATCATGCTATGAAGATCTTTGCAAAGTACTTACCCTCCGTGGAATAAATGTGGTATCCACTTTCTTGGTATAACCACTGGTAATCAATGAATTGAGGTAAACCACATTATCCTTCTGAATTTTCTTTCCTTCTGGTATGGCTGGTACAGTATAAATTGAAAGTTGTTCCTGGAAACAAAACCAAAAAAAAAAAAAAAAAAAAAACCTTATAAATTGTAAAAACCTATATTCACTTTCTATTATTTTATTTGCTGTTCTACATCTTACTCTGAAGCCAGAGGAAAAAAACCTAATAATGGCACTATACAAGCTATAATTTCAGATAAAAATAGAATATTATTATGACTTTGGGTAGAGAGAGATAATTAGTTTGTCTGGTTTAACTCTACTTTATTAATAGTATCAGTGACAGATCACATAGGTCTTGAAGATATCCATCCTTGACCTGTGGCCATTCATTAATCAGAAGGTTGGAATCCTATTAAAATGATAATGGTTCATACAGTAGGAGCTTTAGCTGATTGCTCCTCCTTCACCTTTTGCCACCCTGACCAACATTCTCCATGTATATAATGCTGCTGTCTGCCTAAAATCCTTTCATCCTATCCACTTCCTACATTATCACCTACATGTCCCCAACCTTTTCCAATTTGATGGCATTAAAGCTTTTCCTTCTTGACTTTTATCCCTTGTCATGTGTCTACCAAGAATCTCCAGTGTATCTTCTGCTTCCCCAAAAGAAGCTTCCAGCCTAGAAATGCACTTAGGGCTTCCTTGCTAATGCCAAAGTCTTGATGTCTCAGTAATTCCCATGGGCAACAACCTCAACCTCCTGCTGGCAGTTTAGAAGTTCCTAAACCACTCTGTATTATCAAGAACAGTCAACTTGGCACATTTAAAACCTTCTACAGTCACTTTGTAGGATAGCCAAGTTACAAGTGGCTCTGTATCCCAGAGCTCAGTGGTATTCATTAAAATTCCTTGATGGGAGCAGGGCGAGGGGGTAAGGTGGGCAATGAAAGATTATGAGACCAAAATGAAGGAAAATCACACTTTACTTCATTCAGAAGATTACCCTTCTTCTTCCCTGTTTGGACCATCTCATCCAATCTGTATAATTCAGGACCAAATCTATACATATCCATTACCAGTTCTTTTTTCAACAATTTTAATGGTATTTAGGCTGAACCCATTTCGTTTTTACATGAATTCTTTTTGCAATGAGTACTTTTTAGAGTCTCCAGTAGCATGAATTTTCTTGCTAGATATTTCTTTGAAAGTACTATGCAATGGTGCTGAAAGTATGCATTGCACATGGTTTTGCCCATGTGTGTAATGATATGTAAATAGTGCTGCTGTCTCCCCCGATCCCAATGAGTTTTTAAGGGTTCCAGTTACTAATGGGTAACCAACCCCTTTCCTTACCTCTTCTTTCTTAATTTCAGGGGGTTCAGTCTTCTGTTTAAGAGGTGGCTTGCCTTTCAGTTTTTGATTATCTGCTGGTTTTGGCAGGTTATCTAGCTTTTCTTTAATCAGACCAATTACTCTATAATCAGCATATGCCTTTGCAACATCCATGGCACTATGCCCTGTTGAAACATAAACATAAATTCAGGGCTACCATAAACATATTAATGATAAACCATGTAGAAAACAATCTCAGCACATCAGCCCTAAGCCTGTGGTAGTGAGGATGATTACAAAAGAAAAGGGTATGTGTCAAGTTCACAGAGCTAGATCAGATATTCTCTAGCTGTCCCAGCTCTAAAATCCCATATGCCGCTTTCTGGCATAAAAATTAGTTTTTTCGGAAATTTTTGGACATTTTTTTAAAAGTTGGTAGGAAATACTAGATTAAATCTTGAATATCAATTGGATGGTTCTCTCCTCATATTGTGCATATTTCCTTTTGTGTGATAATTTTACATTATGCTCCTGTTTCCATTATTTAAGTGGGTACATTCTAAAAGGGCTGGGGGGAAGTTGGTGGTCACAAGTGCTCTAGGCAGAAGGCTGGGTATTAGGTTACCTGTAATAGCATCAGGCAGGACTGGTACAATACTACCTGGGACTCAGAGGCAATCTGACCCAGCCAGAGGTATTAATGCTCACTCACAGCCAAAGGAAGCAATGGGTTCCACTAGGGGGAAAGGATATCTCCAGATAAAGGAGCTCAAATATTTATTCAAATGATTTTTTTCCTTCATACATAGTATTTATGACATAAAGTAGGCCAGATGTTTACTTCCTAGAGTCAAGGAAGCCTCAATTCAAGAATTACTTTGTCCAGCTTTAAGAGGAGTCCAAAATCTATAAAGTCTGTGGAGTATGCCAATTATTAGGAATTAACAGTTGTAACAGTAGATAACTCAAGGTGTGATCTGCAAACTGGTACAAGTCTACATACTAAAGATTACTGATCCACAAGGAAGTAATTACAGAAAGTAAGTGTTTAGAAATTTTATAGAAACTTAATAGAAGAATTTTCTGTCAATTGATGCTAATGATTGAAAAAAAGTTTGACCTTATATTTTGGAGTTTTTTTTTTTAGTTTCATTTTTTGTAGTAAATCATTTTTATTGTACTTTACCAAAGAATCTCAGTCCGTGACAGATTGCAAACATATTAATAAAGCACTGGCCCTTCAATGGTTTGAGAAGCACTGGGTATAAGATAAACTTCCATAACATTTAACTCAGGCTTAGGTTTGTACCAGTCACCCAGGGGAAAATGTGGTCCTATAAGAATAGCATCAGAAGGGGTATAGACCATAACATAAATTCTTCCTTTCTAATCCTAACCATCAAGAATATCAACACATACCTTTTCTATTTTCCAGCTGGAATTTAGCACCAATATCAAGTAGGTATTTTACAGTATCCAGCCTACAGCTTTCAATGGCTCTACTTAAAGGAGTTGAGTTGTTGATTGAAACTGCATCAATTGAAGCTCCATATTTAACAAGAAGCTCCACAATATCTTGTTGGCCTGCATGGCATGCATAATGAAGTGGAGTCCACAGAAAATTATCTGTTGCATTAACGTTAGCCCTGTAAAATAGAACAGATGCACAAACTAAAAATATTGGTTGTTTCAAGCACGGGAAGCTAAAAATGCAAAGTAAAATTTCATACAGTTTTATCAAGTTGTTAAATTGTAACCCAGGGGAGCTCTGAGTAAAATTACATGCTGCTTTCTTTAAAATGTCTTTAAATTTTTCTTCAAACCTTTTTCTTCTGCATTATTTGACAGCCATAACTTTATGAATACAAGGCCTGTCCAGAAAGTATTCAGCCATGTAATATGTTCTCATTATATTAACAATGGCTGGATACTTTCCAGACAGACCTCGTATATTCATTTTGTTTGGTTTTAAAAGGCATCTTAGGGATTATGATTTTGCAAGGTTAAAAGCAAAGAAAATTATAAAACTAGATCCAATGAAGGTAAAAGCCAACAGGAAATATTAAAGTTATATTATTCCATTTTGTGTCTACTTTCTCTGCATGTTATGAATTTTTAAATGAACCTTCATTATAAATTCTAAGCATTATAATGTATTATTTGAAATTTTAGTCCTTTTTAGAAACTCACTGTCCAAAAGTTCAAATTCTCATTAGTTGCTTTATAGTCCTCTTAATAATATACAAATTTGAGTCTTTCTTTGACATTAAACACTATAGAAATAATAACATTAACATCTTTTCTCAAGTGTGCAATTACTTCACTAAGTGCTTTACATATTTTAATTTGTTTAATCTTCAAAACATTCTGTGAGCTAAGTCCCATTAGAGCCCCATTATATAAATGAGAAAACTGAGGCACAAAAATGTTCAGAAACTTACTAAGGTTATACAAGTATGGAAGAAGAAGAAATTAAACCTGAGAGATTGTTGTAGTTTAAAAAGTTACATAAAAATGCCATGTTTTGATATTTTAAAGATATTTATAAGTGAACCAAGGAAAAGGCTGCCCTCTCGGGAGGAGAACATTGGGTTTTAAAGGGACCAAAACATGTCCTTAGTAATTACGGCCACCATCCCACTTGTTTGAAGTTGTTGAGACTGGCCCACAAAAAAAGAAGTGGATTAAAAAGTGACTCCACACCATCTAGGTAAAGCTCTGAGATCAAACTGCATTGTCCTGTCACTGGCAGGAGGCCAGTGATACCCAATCAGAAGATTCTTTTTACCTGCAGAGGGAAAACTTATTGGCCTTCACTGTCTGCGTAATTGTTGTTGCAGACCATCTCTGTGCACACACAATCCTATGTTCCCATTAGCCTCGTTTCCCATATAAGATCTATTTATTGTAGATGTCAGTGATCAAGCACTTTCCTGTGCTACTGAAACTCTGGCTGGAGCTAAATGTTTCTTAAAAGGCTTCTTTTCCCTTCCTCGACATATGAAGTCTCATGAAAATTTAAACCTCACTCCACCAAAGCACGTACCCTTTTTCAAGAAGAAACTTGACCACATCTATGTTTCCACTTGCACACGCCATCATTAGTGGTGTTTTGTAGTAATTATCCTTCATATCAACAGGTATTCCTGATTCAAATGCCTTTTTCAGAGAAGCCAGATCACCTGCCTTGGTGATGAAATTAATATTTCCAAATACCTTCTCCGGATCATCAATGTACCAGGCAGAGTCATCCTGAATAGGATGTGCTGGTGGATGATCTCGATTAAACCGACTGCTGTCAGTGACATTCTGGTAGATCTCTATCATGTAATAGGGCGGCCCACCGTCTTCCCTGCGTGGAAACGCCTGCTCAGGAATGACACAGATCGG
>CM052436.1:191672875-191727217 GCA_028533085.1 Varecia variegata | reverse complement strand
CAATTAATTTAGTTTTGCTCTCACCTTCATTATTTTCTTTTCTTCTACTGGCTTTGGGTTTGGTTTATTCTTCCTTTTCTAGTTCCTTAAGATGTGACCTTAAGTTGTTAATTTGTGATCTCTCTGTCTTTTTGATGTCGGCATTTAAGGCTGTGAATTTTCCCCCAAAGAATGCTTTTGCTGTGTCCTTTAGATTTTGATAGCTTGTGTCCTTTTTGTCATTAAGTTCAAAGAATTTTTTGATTTCCATCTTAATTTCATTCTTGACCCAATAATCATTCAGCAGCAGGTTGTTTAATTTCCATGACTTTGTGTAGGTTGTAATGTTTCTCTTGGGATTGATTTCTAGTTTTATTCCACTGTAGTCTGAGAAGGTACATAGTATGATTTCGATTTTTTTCAATTTGTTGAGACCTGTTTTGTGGCCTAAGATATGATCAATCTTGGAGAATGTCCCATGTGATGCTGAGAAGAATGTGTATTCTGTAGTTTTGTGGTAGAACGTTCTGTATATATCTGTTAGGTCCATTGATTTAGAGTTTGGCTTAAGTCTGTTGTTTATTTATTTTCTGCTTTGATGATTTGGCAAGCTCTGACTGTGGGGTGATGAGGTCTCTGGCAGTTACTATGGTGCTATTTATTTTTTTGCTTAGCTTTAGTAAAATTTGCTTTATGAATCTTGGAGCTCCTGTGCTGTGAAATATATATTTAGGATTATTATGTCTTCTTGTTGAATTGCTCCCTTTACCATCATATAATGACCCTCTTTATTTTTGTTGGCTTAAAGTCAACTTTATCTGATATGAGAATGGCTACACATACTTTCTTTTGATTTCCATTTGCATGGAATATTTTTTTCCATCCTTTCATGTTGATTCTGTGTGCTTCCTGTGGTTTAGATGTATTTCCTGGAGAAAGCAGATAATTGGGCTGTGTTTTTTCATTCATTCAGTCAGCCTATATCTTTTGAGAAGAACATTCAGTCCGTTAACATTAACTGATAGCATTGATATGCAGGATGTTGGTCTGTTCACCCTGTTGGGTAGTCCCTTATTGCTTTGTTTTACCTCTTGTTCTTTTGTTTTATAAGAGTTGTGAGTTTTGTGGGGGGGGGAGTTTAAGGTGATTTTACACTGGTGTGTATCTGTTGTGCTGATTTGTGTATAATATTGTTCTGAGTATTTCGTGCAAGGCAGGTTTGGTCATGGCAGATTCCCTCAGTGTTTGCTTGTTTGGAAAGACTTAATTTCTCCATCGATTATGAAATTTAGTTTTGCAGGATACAAAATTCTAGATTGGCATTTGTTCTGTTCTGTTTAAGTCGATTGAAGATGGGGCCCCTATCCTTTTTGGCTTGTAAGGTTTCCACTGAGAAGTCTGCAGTTAGCCTGATGGATTTTCCTTTGTAGGTTATTTGATGCTTATATCTTGCTGCTTGCAGAATTTTCTCCTTCATTTTGACTTTGGACAGGTTGATTACTATGTGTCTTGGAGATGACCTATTTGCTATGAATCTTCCCAATGTTTGATGTCCATCTTGTATCTGTATGTCTGAATTTCTGGCAATACCAGGGAAGTTTTCCTCAATAATTTTCTCAAATAGGTTTTCCATTCTAGATATCAGTCTAGGCAAAGAACTTATGACTAAGACCCCAGTGGCAATCATGGCAACAACCAAAATTAATAAATGGGATTTGATTAAACTAAAAAGCTTCTAAACAGCTAAGAAAATAATAACAAAGCAAACAGACAACGTTCAGAATGGAAGAAAATATTCACAAGCTATACATCTGATAAAGGGCTAATGCCAAGAATTTACAAAGAACTCAAGCAAATCAGCAAGAAAGAAACAAATAACCCTATTAAAAAGTGGGCAAAAGACATTAAGAGAAGCCTCAAAAGAAGTAAGACAAATGGCCAATAAACATGCAAAAAAAAAAAAAAGTGCTCAGTGTCACTAATCATCAGGGAAATGCAAATTAAAACCACAATGAGATATCACCTTACCCCAGTTATTATAGAATGGCTTTAGTTAAAAAGTCCAAAAACAATAGATGCTGGCATGGATGCAGAGAGAAAGAAACGCTTATACACTGTTGATGGGACTGCAAATTATTAATAGTACAACCCATATGGAAAACAGTATGGAGATTCCTCAAAGAACTAAAAGTAGACCTACCCTTTGATCCAGCAATACCACTATTGGGTATCTATCCAAAGGAAAAGAAGACTTTTCATCAAGAAGACACCTGCACTCAAATGTTTATAGCAGCATAATTCAAAATTGTAAACATGTGGAATCAACCTAAGTGTCCATCAATTCATGCATAGATTAATAAAATGTGGTATATGTATACCATGGAGTACTGCTCAGCCATAAAAAAGATGAATTAATACCTTTTGCAACAATCTGGATGGAACTGGAGACCATTCTCTTAAGTGAAATATTTCAAGAATGGAAAAACAAACACCACATGTACTCACTATTAAATTGGAACTAACTGATGAGCACACATGTGCACAGAGGGAAGTAAAACTCAGCAGAAATCAATCACAGGTAGGAAGGAGGGGAGAAGAGGCAAAAACCTACCTAATGGGTACAATGAACAGTATTTGGGTGATGGGCACACTTATAATTGTGACTTGAGCATTACAAAAGTGATCCATATAACAAAAACATTTGTACCCCTTTAAAATTTTGAAATAAAACAAAAAGAAAAATAGAAAACTAAGGACAGAGCAAGACATAACATGTAATAATGGACAAAAACAACAATGACCATGGGAAATGGGTGCTATAAGGAGCTAGTCTGGCTTAAATCTCAAGGAGAATAATTTCAGACACTGTAAATTCCTTAGGACAATATACAGGAAAGAGTATATTGGCTTAGAGCTTTACCTTCT
This sequence comes from Varecia variegata, assembly GCA_028533085.1. Lineage (NCBI taxonomy): Eukaryota > Metazoa > Chordata > Mammalia > Primates > Lemuridae > Varecia > Varecia variegata. The sequence goes on along the minus strand of CM052436.1, from coordinate 191,724,313 downwards.
CCATATTTTGGAATGTTGTTCAAAGAGAAAGTATAGCTTTGCCCTAACATGTCTCACATCCTTCTAAAGATCCACTGAACCATTTAAATGTTTGCTTATCAATATCAGCCACCAGAAAATAGGATGTTAGTGGCAGAGAGACTACTGTGGAGTAAGCAAAGCAGTTTGTCCAGTGGCAGCCAAACTGAGGACTGTGCGAGGTAAGCCAGGCTCAAGGATGTGGGGAAGAGACAATGCCCTCTGCAGTGGGCACACCATGGGCTGCAGAGTCAAGGCCATAGGCAGCAGCACTAACAAGGTTATGTGTGAAACAAGATTTTATATTTGTTTCAAGTTTTGCTTTGTATTTTCAGTTCTTCTCATGTGATTTGTCTAATTGTTTTCTCAAACATTCATCTTCCAGAACCTTCATAGGTTTACTATCAATTTGAATGAGCATATAACCACACAGTTGTTGCATTTGCTACAAATATTTATTTTACCTTATTTTCAATTTTATTTTTTAAAAAATTTATAATTTTAGATTTCTATGCTATAGAATTTCTCAATCTGTTTTGTGATTGATACCTCTGTTTCAAACTCAAGTTAGACTTTTCTCCATTTCAATGTTCCCCAAAGTTTGTTCCACAAAACTCCAAGAATATAGTATGCCATAAGGTAAAATCTATTTCATGATCAAATAAACATGGAAAATGTTGCCATCTTTGATCCCACAATATGAAAGAAACATGTCTAAATTTGTTTTATCCAATGTTTCTCTCATGATTTCAACAGTGGAACCAATTTTGCACATAATATTTCTCAACATCCAGTGATTCAGTGGTCCATGGAACACATTTTGGGAAATGGTATTCCATAGAGCTTTGAGAGGCTATTGTTTTTTCGGGATTTAACATTTTAAAATCCACTTGACCCTCAACTGCATCTGAAGTTTATTTTGTTATGTGGTGCCATTAAATAAATAATTCTCCCTTTTCTTGGTCCTCTACTCTTGTCTTAAGCAAGTCGCCTATCAAATACCAAGTCTGCAGGGAGTTATACAAGTAGATTTTACTCCTGTCAGAAAACATTAGCATTACAAAACGTGATTTATTTATCAAATGTAGGGCTGATGTTAGTGGTTTTGTACTTGTAGCAACTCTTTAGGACAACTGATTAAACCTACCAATTTATGTTAAGCTTGGTGGTAATTACCTTAGTGATTTTTATTAGTCTGTTAACTCTTGCCTGAATCTCAAGTTATTTGAGCAAGAAGCTCTCAGACCATGGTCTTGGCATTAGGGAGGTGCAGAGGGTGCAGCTATTTCACCTGAATAATTGTTGAAAGGCCATATCTAGAGTTTGAAGTTGTATTTCCAAAAACGTTTAAAAATGACCCTAGAAAGTTGAAGTTTATGGCAGAATCCACCTTAGTCCTTTCAAGCTTCCAAGTATCACTTCTTTCTACATCAGACTGCTGTTGAGAGGGAACAAAATCCTTTTGGAATCCTAAGTGTAGTACTGCCCAAAGTTCTAAAATGTAAAAAAGAATAATAAGTGCTCTACCTCTTCTCTTGTTCTAAACAAAAGTTTATATTTTATAATGGATGATTATGATTATGGTAATATCAGTATGTCTAATGTTGAAGGTTCTCCACATTTCAAAGAAACCACCAAACACAGAATAATCGAATTCTATGAGCAAGCTCTGAAAACTGGTTTCCCTAAGTTATACCTATCTCATTTTCAAATTATGAGGAGAGAGTATACTTAGGTATAGGAGTGAGAATTTGGCCTTTCACTTAAAACTGTGAATAATTCACTTTTAAAGCTGGAAAACAAACCAAAAAGTCCATTTTATTGATTTCTGGCTACAAAGGGAATTGCAATCTCTTGGATAGAATGTTGGAATTTTTACCTTTTCCTTCATTATCAACTATACTCATATCCGCCTTTGCCTTGGCTAATATTTCCATTGACAGTTCATGGCCCAGTTCTGCAGCCCTCATTGCAGGAGTACGGCCCATCCGGTCTTGCACATCAGGGTGAGCACCCAGCTCAAGGAGAAAGCTGACCATATCGATGTCATTGGAAACCGAGGCCAAGTGCAGAGCACTGATTCCATCAATGGGCTCTGTGAAATTGATTAGTTGAGGGTATCCAAGCTTGGTCAGCAACTCTATCTGCTTCTTGTCTTTGTTCCGAACACTCTGAAGAACTTTGTAGATCTGCAAGTTCTCAAGTCTCTTATCTGCCAAAGCCATGCTTGAACAGCTTCTTAAAAGCCTTTTCTGGACCAAAACAAAAACTATAGTGGCAGGGGGGAAAAAAAGCACAACACAAAGTTAATTTTATCATCTTTATTTTGATTAAATTACAATATTTTAAAACTTCCCTAAAAAGAGAGGCTGTTTCTTAGGAAACGTTATCATTATTATTTATTTGCAACTGATTTTAGAAAGTAGGAATTACATATAAATACAAAAAAAAATTTTAGTTGGCATAAAGTTACAGTAATTCCAAATAAATCTTTCATCATAATTAATACTAGCTTGCTAGGTGGTTTCCTGGCTATCTCATTTAACATTCCCTCTGTGCCATGGTTTTCCCATTTCACCCGTAAGGTTAAGTAATCTGCCAGGGTAAGGATTTGAGCTCCCTTCTGCCTGGCTCCGTATCAGCATGTCCCCTACAATACAGAGACCACACAGATTTTAGTAGTTTAAACATATTATAAAAACGTATAGAATCTACTGGGCTCTGTGAGATACCAAAGATATGATGAGTGATTTCTATGTCATTTTAAGTGGGAATGAGGTAGTTAAATGGTTGAGAGACAATGGTAAATTTTCATAAACAATCCCACTGTTAAATTGTGATGGATACTCTAATATGTAATTTTATCTCCTATTATTATTTATGCAAAAATCATCTTTTGGATTGAGTAGTACACCACACCATCTTTTTCATCACTTTTTATGAGAAAAGAACCTCATTATCATACAGGGAATCCAATCCAGGTCATTTGGATGGGGCTGTCCCTTCTGTCCCCTGCCAGAGGAAGGGGTCCATGACCTAGGCTTGGCCTTTTTGAGTGAACCATTCCTCTCAAGCATATGCTCAAAAGGAACATCAGTCAATCAGCACCTATGGGACTCTTTGCCAGAACTATGTGGGCAGACTATTTCTGCTGAAGTTGCTAAGCTGTAGGATGTGGGACTGGGGCTGCAGGCAGCTCTTTTGGTTATCACAAAGACAGCCCATGTTTGAAAGATGGAGAGAGACTCAGACTGATGGCATCGGTTGCACCCTGGATTTCACGGTGCCAGAAGCCACCCACCACTATATGTTTAGGGTTGTGTGAGTAGATATATCCTTTCTCCCACCTTATTTTAGCATAAGCGAGTTAGCTAGGTTTCCATCATTTCCAATGAAAAGATTCTGTCTTACTACAAAATCTGAAACTAGGCACCATCTTTTCTCCACCGCAAACCTGCTCTCCAACCTACATTCTCTCTACAGCAGTGAGTTGCACTGTTGACCACTTGTTCCTCCTTTAAATATGTCTCTGTAGGCAACCATAGTATCTTCGTTGCCTGTTTCCCTTTGACACTATGGCCCACTCCCCCTCTGTCTCCTTTGCTGGTTCCCCCTCTCTGGCAGAAGACTAACTGCTGGGTGCCCAGGGCTGGGTCCTCAGGGCTCTTCTCTATCCTCACCCTCCCCCTGGTGACTCATCCCATCTCAAGACCTTCAGCCCAATTCTCAGCTTCTGATTGTTCACTCTCAAATTTATGCAGCCATCTCTGACTCTTCCCAGAGCTCAAAAGTTATAAATCCACCCGCCTACTCTTCATTCTCCCTTGGATGTCTAACAGGCATTTACAAGGTAGCATAGCTACCACACAACTGTTAATACCACCCTGACCTTCTCCATTCCCCCCACCCTCTAATAATGATATTGACGTCCATCCATCTGCTCAGATTAGCACACTAGGAGTTACCCTTTCATTCTTTCTTTCCCTCACAGATCCCCTCACTCTTTAAATTCATCAGCAACAACTCTACCTCCAGCATATACCCTGACATCACTCCCGTGTTACCCTCCTAGGCCAAATCATGGCCACAGCCTTCTTCTTGTCTCACTGCTTCCATAACAACCTCCTACAGCCCATTCTCTTGACAATCAACAATTGCCAGAAAAATCTTTTAAAAATGTACGTCAGATAAGATCAAATTTCTAGCCCTTAACATTTATTTTTTAAATTTTAAATTAAATTATTTTTACCTGACAAGGTCTTGCTGTTGCCCAGGCTAGACTGCAGTGGCACAATCACAGCTCTCTGTAGCTTTGCACTCCGGGGCTCAAGCGATCCTCCCACCTCAGCCCCCCAGGTGACTGGGACTAAATGCGTGCCTGGCTCCTCAGTGTTTCAGTATAAATGTTTTGAAACATAAAGTGCATGTTGAACACCCATATATCCAGCAATGAGGTCCTACCAATTATAATGCTTTCCATGCTTTGTCACATATCTATCCATCCCTCTAGCTGTCCATTAATCCATCCTATTTTTTGGTCCATTTCAAAGTAAATTGCAGACACATTCCAACATGCATACCCTTAACTCGAGTTCAACATTTGTTTAAGTTCTTTTGTTATTTTTGGTCTTTTGAATACATAATAAATGTACAATTATTGAATGTACCCTTCCATGAGTTTTGACAAAGGCGTATACCTATGCAATCCAAACCTCTATCAAAACATAGGACATTTCCTTCATGCCAGAATGTTCTCCCCAGGTTATCTATCCATTGTAATTAGAATAAACCCAAATTGCTCACTACATTCTCTTAAGGACTTTTCCCCTATCCTTCTGACCTCACTTCACCCCAGTCTCCCCAGATTTAGTCATCTCCAGCCACACTGGCCTTCTTTCTGTTTATTAACAAAAGCTCATGGCTGCCTCTGGGTATTTGCACTTCTTGTTCCTTCTGCCTGGAGTGCTCTTCCCCCAGAATTTCCATGGGTCAGTATTTTCCAAATTGTAGACACCGTGTTACTTCTTCCTCTTGTTTTATTTTCTCTAAAGCACTTATTATCTGAACACATTTTATACAGATAAATAAGAGACAGAGATATACTAAAGTTGTGCATTGTGTCTCCCCCACTAGAATATAGCCTTCATGGAACAGAAGCCTTATGGATTACTGTTATTTCTTTGTCACCTAGGTCCTGACATACAAGGCATTCAATAAATCTTTACTCAAAAAATCATGACTGAAAGTTAACAAATTGAGGAAAAGAATAAAAAAAGAAAAAACCCCAAAACTCCCAGGTTTCTGGCTTAAGCAACTATATACCTGTATCTGAGATGGGGCACTCAGGATGGGGTCCAGATTGGGCAGGTGGTGTAGATAGTTAATCTTGGCATGGCACAAGCTGAGTTAGAATCTACCAGGCAATAGGGACCATAATTCACGATGTAAGGAGAGTGATCTAAGCCTGGTCTACGGGAAGTTAAGAGTTTTTCAGTGGTTGCAGGGCAGACTGAGGCCAGGAGGAGTCAAAAAGGAGAGAGTCCACCAATGTCAAATGCATGCTATTGTCTTGTTCTTTTGTCTGCCTACTTTTTCTTTGTGCTCCCATCTTTGCTACTGGGATCATGTAGGTCCATGATATAGGCTGATGGCTTCAATGTCCTGTTTGCTGTAGCCCCTCTCTTCCCTTCTAATCTGTTTATAATGTGTGGTGGGACTAGGAAACCAGGTACCTCAGCTTGTTAGAATCATGTGTTTGAATAGGCTCCCGGTAAAGCCGTGAGGCTGCCTCAGGTTCATCCATTTGGCCTTTGCTGCTTGGCTTGGTGACATTTATTTTAGCTGCTATTTATGGCTTGTTTTAGTATTATTAACCATATTCTGGTTAGGTGCAGGGTCATCATACTGCATACATATGTACATCACATAGGGAATAGGGTAAGATGCTCCCAAATAGCTTCTTGGTTGTACTGAACTGGTACCACCTCATTTGTGTGAACAGGGGCTTCCTAATCAGAGACGTCAAAGTTGTCTCTGATAGTATCCATCTCTAACAAAGAGTTAGCAGCATGTGGCATTGTCCTATCAAGCTACAGTGATGAATTCAGCAGTCTGTGGGTCGGTTTACCATGGACTACATCCCTCCCACTAAAGGCCTGAAATGCTGGGTGGACAGTGGCGCCCTCTTCCTGGCGCTTTACAACCAACTGCGGAGACTGACCAAGAGCTCACTCCACTGGAGGAAATCACAGACGTCCTGCTCTCTAGTCCTGGGTTCCTTGTAAACTGCATAGCATATGTGATCCTCAAGAGGGTCACTGCATATACACACACCTGTACTTTTTCCTCAGCACAGCCCTGGGCCACCTTGGGCCCAACCAGCCGAGCCAGCTGTCTTACAGTGACAATCTCAAAGGTAGTGGAATAGAACAGAATGTTTTGACTTGAGGTCCAGGCTTGGGGTCTGCATCCTCTGAAATTATTAATATATGAAAATCTGTGGGTATGTGTGTGTGTGTCCAGGTGCAGTTTTGCTCTGTGGGGAGAGACTCATAGAGCTCATCAAATTCTCAGAGGAGTCTGTGAGACAAGGGAGGTTCACTAGAAAGAGAAAGCAGGAAGCCAAGGTTGGTACAGGGTAAAGAGTGTAGATCTGAGATGGGGAAATCTGTTGTAATCCTTCCTTCCCAGCATCATTATCTACACATACTAGTTGGTTACGTATGGACAGGTCACCTACCTAGTCTGTACCTCAGTTTCTTCATCTGTGAAATGGGGATAAAACAGTACCCACTTCATGGGCTTGTGCGAAGAAGGAATGAGCTCATCCCGGTGAAGTATCTAGCCAAGTCCCTCCATACATGCTCGCTGTGAATAAATCTACGTTCTGTGGGTTTCAGCTCCCTCATAAGCGATGGTTTACATTTTGGGGGTTCTCTATTGTGCTTTTCATTTTTAAGTCTCAGAAAAATCTGGAGAGGAGAGGAGTGGATAGAGATGTAATGTTGAGGGAAAGGCCAGGTTCAAGGACCAAGGTGCCAACGGCACTTACCTCTTAGTAGTCTGGGCGATCAGGAGCCGCGGATCTTCCAGCACCCATGCTCCCGGGTCTCGGGGGATGCCCGGGAGGCTGGCCCTGGCTCTCGTCCTCTGCCTCTTGGCGCTGGCCCCAGCCTCGACCTTGGGCTCCCAGGCCCAGCTGCAGCGCCCAGGCTTGAATGGTGTTCGTTTGGGCAGAGCAGGCGAGCCGGCCGCGAGGCCGCAGGGAAGGGTGTGTGTGTCTGGAGGCCCGGGGTCCACGGAGGGCGAGCGCGAGGGGAGCACAGGGGGCGCGGTGGGAGCTGCAGAGAGTGGGCTGATTGTGAGCTCAGGCCACGCAAGGCCCGGCTGCCTGGGCAACCGGCCGGAGCACGGAGGGGCGGGGTCAGCTCCGCTTCCGCCCCACCTCTCCCCGCCTCCAACCCCGCCAGGTGGCCAGGCCCAGGTGGTGGGACGCTCGCTGGAGGTGGGCTCGGCGCGCCCAGGACGGTGGACCTGAGCGGGGCCAGAGCGCGGAATGCAGAGGTCTGCAGGATTCCGCCCTTCTCCCACCTCCCGCCGTCAGTCAAAATATAATTTAATTAGAAAAGTAAAGCTGCATAGGATAAAGTTAAAATAGGTAATAAAATAGTATGGAAAGAAAAATTAAATGAAAAATGCGATAAATTAAAATAAGATAAAATAAAACGAAAAGTGAGTCTACTCCCAACTGCTGTAGATTTTTGTAAATCTTCCCAGAAATTTTCCTTCCATACTCTAGGATGTATACATGCTTTAAAAAAATATTTATCCACAAATGGGAGCAAATACAAATGCGCAAATACAAATTAACACCCCTCCCTCTCCGTCCACACACGTTTTTTGGAGGCAAATTCTGAAAGCTTTTGTTTGCTTATGTGAAACGTGTATGCTTTTTAAAGCAGTGCGTAATCGCTTCTAATTAAAAGCGATAGTTCCTAACGCCAACCTATCCTATCTTCTACTCAGAGATTGTCTAAAAATATTATTAAGGACTATTTCATGCACACACAAAAAGTACTGTAAATATATGGAAAGTACAAAGAATACAAAGCATATCATGGCTATAGAAAAAGAAGGCAGGGGAAACAAAACAGAAAACGAACAAAAAGAAGACTGCTTGTACTGCTGGACCCCTGTGTATTTCTTCCCAATATAGTATCCTCCCCTTCCTGTTTCCAGAGGTAACCCTTATACTGAATTTTATATTTGTCATCTCTAGCCTCCTAAAAATGTGTTGCTTCATATGAATGCTCTGCTAAATAATTCATGTTTAGTATTGCATGTTTTGAGAATTTATAAAAATGAGGTAGAATGGTGTGTATTGTCTGGACAACTTTTTTCCTTTGAACATCTTATCTTTGAAATGTATCTTTGTTGATATGTTTAATTGGGGATTCCTTTATTCTGACAGCTGTATGCTATTCTATTGTATTACTCTTCTATACCCCTTTTAAATCAATTCTACTGTTGATGGACATTTAGGATGTTTCCAGAGTTTGCTATTAAAAGCAATACTGCTATGATCGTGTTTGTACATTTCTTTAGGTACAAAAATTCAATAGTTTATCTACAGTATATACCAAAGAGTGAAATTTCTAGGTCATAGGTTATTTATAACCTCAAGATAACAACAACTTGTTTTCCATGTATGTATAGCAATTTAGACTGCATCAGCAGTGTCTTAGCCAAAATTTGGTTTTGTCACACTTGAAGCTTTATACCAATCTAGCAAGTATAAATGGTTTTTCATGATTTTACTTCACCTTCTCTGATTACTAATTATTAGTCTGAGAGCTTGACTCCTTGAAGATATTTGAGTATAATTCTATTGCCAAACTACGCTATTCACCCTCAAGTGCTTACCACATAACTCTCTCAGATTACTTTAACAAAAATCAGGGCACCATTTCTTGAATTACTGTTTCTCAGTGTAGACAAAGCCTTACATTTGAGTTTGGTTTATTAACCTAATGGAGTGTGGCAATGATGAACAAGTCACTCAGGTTACTTGGGTCAGCAAGGAAATAGGCATAACAATGGTATGAGCTCCCTCTTGGATCTGGTGGACAAATGTGGTTGATTCTTAGAGAATGCTTCTGTGGATGAAGAGTGTTAACTCTGTATTACAGGTTGTCAGTGTACAATTTACAATGATAATCTTCTTCATTTTATAGACAAAGTTGATGTCAATGGCAGCCTTGTTTAATTCTGGAGAAAGTTCCTAAAGTTATTTGTGAATCTGGTAGATTTTGGAGAAAACACATCTTCGAAGACTAATGGGAATAGATTAATAATGTGTAAACTAGGCTTGGATTATATCAGAACTATTGGTACAAATATTTTTAATAGAAAAGTTGGGTAAACATTTTTTGGTTGATTGAGATCTTGGAGATAAGCAAAGTAGTCTGACTCACTCTTCCAACTTGGTTTTAGGGCAATTTTTTTGCAGAAGGGGTACTTTCTGAGTTTCATGAAACTCTCTTTGATTTTATTATCAAGTAGCTGAAAAGTAACTTAGTAATAGAAAAATACATTTAATTTTAATTCTTTTAACCTAGGGAGGCTACTAAAGTAGTTATTGCTGAGCTATTTAAATACAAGCTTCAGGCTACTGAGAAGGCAGGCATGGTATGGGTAAAATTGTAGAAATCCCAATTAGCAAATAGACAAAACCTTTCCCCTCTTTCACTAGAGGTCTTGAAAACACTGCAAAGCTTTCTTAACTTGAACTTTACCATTTTTGCCCTTAGCTATTTGGCAGTAGAGTTGTCAGAACTTGGGCAACACAAAGGAAAAATGAGAGCAAAGGGTATTAAATATTCCTACTTCTCAAAACAAAGTTAATTGAGAGGCGACGAAAACTTTATGTAGCTCTCACCAACATAAGCTATTAGTTATTAAGTATGAAATGTCCGATTTCCTTAAGTACTAAGTTAGATAGTTGACATCGCTGACATTTCACTTTGACACTTCTTGTTTTATTTTTATTGTGAAGGTACATCTTCATTCTTTCAAACACATGGATTGGCTTGTGGTTATCTGTCAAATTTATTTTTAGAGCAATTTTTGTGAAACCATGGATAAGTCAAAAATTTGTGTTATTTTTTAATATGAGTTCTATCGTGGAACCACTGCAGCATAGTCAGCTCAAAATATCAAAGAAGTGTTTGGGAAGGAAGTGGCTAATGAACACACAGTACATTGAAGGCTTGAGAAGTTCCATTCTGGTGATTTTAATCTTGAAAATAAGACATGTGGGCAACCTGAGACCAAAGTGGATAATGATGAGCTGAAAGCTGTGGTGGAAGCGAATCCATCTCAACCTACATGTGAATTAGCAGCAAGGTTTGATGTTACTATTCCAATAATATTGGAACATTTGAAACAAATGGGCAAGGTAAAGAACCTGGATAGATGGGTTCTGCATGAGTTAAACGGGCATCAGAAGAGAAATGGTCTCGAAACTTGCCTTTCTTTGCTGTTACAACATAAAGGCAAACCATTTCTACAGCATATTGTTATGTGTGATGAAAAATGGATTCTTTTTGACAATTGCAATTGTTTGGCACAATGGTTGGATGAAGATGAAGTGCTGAAACACAGTCCAAAGCCGCATATTCATTAAAAAAAGGTAATGGTGTCTGGTAGTCCAGCACTGGTATTATCCACTACAGCATCATGAAAGCTGATGAATCCATTACAGTGGGTGTCTACTACAACCAATTGGATGAAATGATGAGGATGATTGTGATTAAGCAGCCCAGATTGGTCAATATAGACAGGCCAATCCTCTTGCAAGACAAAGCTGGAACACATGTCACACAAACAACCCTGATCAAATTACAGCAGCTATAAATCTCATTGCTTCCTCTCATTTAAAAACATTAATCCACTGAGCTAAGCAGTATCTTTGGTGCTTGTTCTGTTTCCTGTAAAGGTTCTACAGAAGGCTGCTTTCACATAAAAATCAAATTCATCCCCTTCACACCTTCACAACCTCTCACGCAAATCTTTCCTAAATTCCTGCTTAGCATTCCCCAAAGGAACCTCCCTGGACCAGGTGTGACTTCACCTCTAATTATTCTTTACTGCCTCTGCATGTGGTTTTCCTCATTATACTGTCATTAGCATGAGGAACGGGCTCCTGTTGCCTGGGCAACCAGAAGTAGCACGTCCAGATGCCTATTGACTGCAACCCTACTTGTAGTTTTTCTATAATGCTCTTGGATCCTATCACTTTTATGGCCAAATGAATGCAATCCTTTCTCCACTTCTGCTTCCGGTAATGGGATATGAACCACACGGCTACTTTTCCACATTTCTTGATGCACTGTGTAAGATCACCTGGGAATGGCGAAATACAGACAGCTGGGGCTTGGCTGGCTCTTTACTCAGGAAGGTGGAAACCTATGGATTTTAGATGCAAAAGGAAAAAAATCACAATTTATGAAGATCACTTTGCCCTTCTTGAATTATGTAAATGTCATTAGTTTTACTTAGTTATCCTGTTTCCCTAGTTACTGAAAAAAATCTAGTGTTGTGTTTAACATTTTAATGTTCTTTTTACAAATTTTAATATTGTGGAAGGGTTACCTCCATATATTATCTTTGATATTTGAAGTACCTTTAAGTATTTTTCATATATTATAATAAAGAAATTTAAATAAAATATTTTACATTTTAAACAGTTTCTTCTTCAGTGATTGAAGCAGAAAACAAAGTGCTTAATATTTTAGAGCGGTGTTTCTCAAACTTTAATGTGCACACGAATTACCTGGGGATCTTGTTGTGTCATAAGCTCTGCTGATCTGAGACAGGGCTTGACATTCTCCATTTCTTACAGGCTCCGGGTAATGCCCTTGCTGTCCAAGGATTTCACTTGGAGTAGAAAGATTTTAATGTGTTATAGTAGTTATCAGGAAATATAGATGGCAACTTAATAGTTGAATACTGACCAAACATAATATTTTTGTTTCATGAGCTGTTTTCATTTGTGGAAACAATTTTTGTCAGGTTTATTTTCCTCATACTAATTATACAAGTAAATACATAGTGATTCATAGAAATTCAAATATTATAGAGATATATGGAGTAAAAGTAAAAATCCATCTTCACTCTCCCCTCTTTTTCAATTTCTCTCCTCTGTGGATAATAAATACTTTGGTATAGAAAGCACTTTCTGTATCTATTAGAGATAAATGAAAGTACCATAATGAATACTTTGGTATTTATTAAGAACTTTTACAATGCATTTAGAAGTAGATATGCACACATCTGTACACAAACCCACACATATTAAATAAAAAAGATGATCATACTATAATTTTTTTCCATATGCTTTCAAAAAATGTAACAGCCTCAAATTGTCATTTTTTCATGTCAATATTCATTCAATTTTGTGACTGCATACTATTCCATTCTATTGATTCAGATTATTTCTGTCAGGTCACTTTTAGAAATAATGAACATTTTTTACATATTTTGTACATAATTGAGTCTTTTAGTAGGCTAATGGATAAGTTAAGGTTAATTTTTAATTTAACAAATAATGCCAAATTGGTTTCCCACAGTGTGAGGTGGGAGGCTATTTCTCTTCTTCCTCAGTAAACATTGGCTATCAGAACTCTTTCAAAATTTGCGTAAACTTTATGGACTTTTCTTGGTATTTTTAAATTGCATTTCCCCAATTGTGAGTTTGAAAAATTTTTATACATTTATTCACCATTTATGTTATTTATTCTTTTGAAAATAGCTTATATATACCCTTCTCATTTTTATTTCTATTGAGTTGTTTGTTTTTCATTATTGATTGATGGTAACTCTTTGTATGTGATGAGTGTTAACCTTTTGTCTAATATATGTACACATACACACATATGTTTATTAGAGACAGTGTAGCGTGCTGGTAAGTTAAGAGCATTGGGTCTGAGTTTGCTTTCTGGTTTCACCACTGGGCAGCTATGTAACCTTGGACAGGTTATTTTACTTTTCTATATTTCAGTTTCCTCAACTGTCTAAATGGAATAATAATGGTATGTACTACATGTCTAAATACCATTTGTTCTTTTCCTAGTTATGTACTTGCTATCTTTATTATAATTTTTTTGCTATTCTTATGCACTTACTCTTACAGGTAATATTTTGAATCAATTGAACAGCTTCATTTAAAATTACCCTTAGGATTATAAGAGAAATAGTTTGGAATAGATAGATTAATTTGAGAATTTAAACTTTTATAAATTTGAGGCTCTCTATTCCAATCCACATTACATACTTTCACATGTTTAGGCCTATTCTTCTGAACTTAAAATTTTACTTTTTATTAATTTTAAGGTTTTGTGGGGAAAAAGATATACTCTTGCTGCTATTTTGGATGCGATATTTTTATTAATTGCTCATTGTTGGTATATTGAAATGTTTATTTTTTTGTATGTTAGCCTTATTTCTAGACACCTTGCAAATCTTATATTTCTCTAATGTATTTTTATTTTATTATTTTGAATTTTAATGTGAGAGATTTGAATTTTTTCCAACTGTTTATCAATGTGTTAGTCTCTTTTCTAGGACTCTGAGGAATATTTTGAAGAATGGGGATTTTTGGCATTATTGCTTTGTTTCTGATTTTAATGAGAATACTACTAGCATTTCATTACTGATGTTTGCTGTAGTTTTCTTGAAGGCAATCTGTCAGATTTAGAAATGTCCTTTTTCCCCCAACTTCCTGAGAGTTTTTAATTTTTCAAATCAGGGGTGGCTAATACATTCTATCAAATACTTTTACAACAACTATTGAGATAGTATATGTTTTGCTTATTTATTCTATTAGTCTAGTGCTTTAGCATATATACATTTCCTACTATTACACCACTCTTGCACTCCTAAGATAAACCTTTCTTGATCACTATGCATTGTTAATATTTTAAAATGTTGTTACAGTGAATTTGAAAATATTTTATTCATTATTTTTATTTGCATTGAGCTTAGTATCTATCCTTCTATTGGTGATATCCTTATTGGACATAGTATCAGCATTTTTCTTGCCCTGTATCATTATTTAGGAAGGTTTGTATCTTTTCAGTGTTCTGGAATAGGTTATAAATGTCAAATGGATTGCTTACTCATTAAAAATTTTGATAGAAACTATTCCTCCACAAAGTAATAAATCTTCTGTGAAATTATGCAATATGGGGGTACAAAGGTTAGATCTTTGACTACCATTTCAAGTTATTCAATAATATTGATTTTCTAATTTGACATATATTTAAAATCAATGAGCAAGCATTCAAAAACATTCATATGACTTTCTTTTTTTTATTGAATATTACCTCAACTATCCACACCCCTCTGCTTGCTTCTCTGCTTGATGGCTTCATTGGCACTAGGACATCCTAGAACTGTAATGGGTTTAATGTCCCCAGCAGCAACATTCAAGCACTCCAGTTTTCCCATCACTCTGTGGGGCACATTCCCAGAAAGATTGAGATAGCAGCAATCTGCTCATATACATACCTTTCATTGGCTGCCTTCCCTTCCCTACTTCACCCTCACTCCCTTGCAGCATTTCCTGGGGTTACCTGGGGCATGATGGCATGTGCCTGTAGACCCAGCTACTTGGGAGGCTGAGGATTGATCGCTTAAGCCCAGGAGTTCAAGTCCAGCCTGGGCAACATAGTGAGATCCTTATGTCTAAAAAAATAAAAATAAAATAAACAACCTATACCCACATCCTTGTTTCAGGGTTGGCTTTTGGAAGAACCTAAACTAAGACAGGTTGTGAGCAGGAAAACTGAGCACTCTCCCTAAAATGCACAAAACTTAGAGCACCTCAAGCAACGAAGTAATTTACATGTAAATAAAACATGGCTGGGAGAAGGCATTGCTCTGTCGGAGCTGGCAAGTAAAAGTAAATAACAGCCAAATATCAAAAACATGCACAGAGGAAAAACTCCTTCCCAGGTGTTGGTGTGTGTTTGAAACACAGAGAGGTAGAGTCTGGTCCTAGGCAAGGGCAATGTCCCCAGTGTCCCGGCTTCTTCCACTCCCTTACTAGTTTCATCAGAGCCTTTCTCTCTACGGCTGCCCCTTGGTCTGGGCCCCCCTTTCTCTGACTATTGTCTGGAAGGGGTGGATGTGGTCCTGTGCTCATTATTTCAAGAACAAATAGATATACATCAGACTCATGGTCTTCTAATGGCTGGTGTGAGACTACGCCTGTGTCCCAGCTCATATCCTCTTGGCCACCTTTTTACAGCTGCCAGCTTTGCAAAGGTGTCACCAGCAGCACCTTGCATCAGCTGCAGCACCTATCTCTTGCTTTTTTTCCCTGGGCTTCCTTGTTGCCACCTCATAAGATATCTCCTGCAAACCACTCAGCTGTTAACACGGAAGCATGTGCAATCTTCAAAGTGCAAGGCCATGAACAACCCCTGGGACAATGCTTGACCAATGGAAGAAGAAAGCTGATGGATCATTTCTCCTCTCGTTTGTCCTTCTGGTGGCCAATTTTGAGGTGTGTTCTATGCAGCTCCTCCAAGTACCCTGTGGAGGATTGAATCTCATTTGCCACAGTGTTATTTAGTTTGACCACACACCTTGGTTTCACTCCTTCCTGCGAGCACATCCTTGTGTCTGGCTCAGCTTTCGGGGGAGCCTGGTGCTGCTTAGGTTCCACATTTCCCTGTATCTCCTTTCCCGAGGGCACCTCACACACCTCCCCAGACCAGTTTTTCTGACACCAACATGGTCTCATCTTGGCTTAAAGTGAACACAGATAAAGGTTTAAAAATGAGAATCTTGCTGCTGACTAACTGCTCTTGAGGTATTAATTAACCTTTTGTAAAGATATGAACAAAACTTTGTAACTCTAACTTCAGGACATTCGTGTTGAATTGTTGAGAACCCTAATGAGCTTTTCCATTTCTCAGCAGATGGTCCTCTTTCGTTCATTTACACCTATGGCTGTAGATTTTTTTGGGGGATTTACTGCTTCAGAAAAAATGCATATTAACATTTATGGCACTTGGGTAGGCACGATTCAGAATAGAGTAGCTAAAATGCAGTTGCTAAAATTTGAGAATAATCTAATGATGAAATAGGAAAAACTTTGCAAATGACCAAAGCAAGTAAAATACAGAATGTGATCAATGTAACAAGTAAATTATTGACAAGTGTTATGGTAAAGAGAGAAACCACATCTGGCCAGAAGCAGACTTCACACTGGTCTTTGGTTGAATAGTAAAGGATGCTCCTCATGGACCATTCTGAGACCAGCAGAGCCAATGGCCAGTTTTTGCCACAATAGCAAAAATGCTTATATTCGGGTGGCTAAGGCATTTTGAAGAAACATTTTTCAGCTTAATTCTTGAGAACATTTTGATGCCTCTAAATATTTCAAGCTGCAAAGGCATTTCAACAAGTTTTAGTACTATGTCATCAAATAGCACGTTTATTCTCTTCAAGGTTGAGCTTTTAGAGTTATGGGTTCTATTTTTCCTGAGGCTGTAATGTCCTAATACTTGCAGTTTGGAATCATTATGTGTGACTCTTCATGCCTCCTGGGCATTTCTGCTTGCTTATGAAAATTTCATTGTTATTCATGTGTAGATGGCTGTTTGAATGCCCTAGAAAGAACACAACATAAAAATAATGATTTCATAATTCATGCCATCCCTAATTAACTATGTTTTATTTTCTATGAGCTACAGATGTTATATTACTCATAACAGTCTGTTCACGTATTATTTATGACACACAAATAGGATGTTTGTTAACTTGAAACACTTTAACAAATTCTGTGTGTCTCTTTAAATTAAAAAAGTGGGTATTGGGGCACATTAACCATGTGTCTTTGATTTTCTATATTCTGATGCTTTGACATCTGAGGCTTTGATGACATTGGAGAGACTGCTCCTGACAGGGTTTGCTAATTCTTAGAGATAGTAAGTAAACTCTCTTGTTAGCTCACCTTTCAAATGCAAAACAACCAACCCAGGGCTACAATCCCCAATCACCTCCTTTATGAGGTCCTCACACTCCATACACTATTTACCTGCTCTAATCTCCCCAGGCCCAGGTACCAGACAACTAGGGACAAGCCATATGCCCAAGATACCATTTTTATACATATACAAGATACCATTTTATACATAAGTACATATATATTTCACAACAAGCCTGAGAAAAACTTGGGAAGAATAAATGTCAAGCTTTGAACAGCGTTGACTTCAAGGGCAAGGGATTAGAGAACAGATTTTGACCTCTTCCTTTTATAGAATATATTTTTAAAATGTGAGAATATAGTAGATTTTAATCTGCTTGTTATTGTCAAATTTTAAATATTATAAAGAGAACCAGTGAAATTAATTTACTTGAAAGCAGACTTCACAACTTTATAATTATTCTTATAATTCCTCCAGAGTTTCAGTTTCCTTTCTAGAATAAAATAACAGAAGTAAAACCAAAATTTTCTATTTGTAATTAGGCTTCTGAAATGATAAAATGTGTAAATTTCAGAGGGAAGAGGGGTGTATATATGGTGCCTAACAAGTAAGCGTGCTGAATTCCACCCTACATTCTCATTTCAAATTAATGCTCTGTGGAATGGGAGGGGGACAACTGCGTGTGTGTGTGTGTGTGTGTGTGTGTGTGTGTGTTTAATTCAAGAGGCATAAATTGTAAGTAAATAAATACTATCTTAAAAGATTTTCATGGCACTCTTTTGAAAGATATATCTGAGAGTTCTATATATTGGCTTTTTATTATTTCAAAATATTAAGGGAGTATGAATGTTTTTATTACATAGATAGCTTTTGTAATGCTTGAGTCAGGGTTATAAGTGTGCCCATCACCTGAATAGTGTTCATTGTACTGTATTGGCTTTTTTCCCCCCCTCTGGGATATTTGCTTTTTAAGAAGGTTTTAGGAAATAAGGCACTTGAATCAGGAATTGCAAAAAGTAAGGACACAGAATACTGAGCCAGGATCATGATTCAAATAATGTAGTGAGAGCCTTAATTTTTACTGGGAAGTAAGATCTCTTGAAGATTGAAGGAGGTCTAGGCCATTTTTACCTTTTAAGGCTTCTAGTATATTTAAAAAAAAAAAAGAATGAAGAAATAACCAAACTGGGTTAAACATTTGGGTATATTTGCCATGTTTACTTTCAAGGATTCGGGGGTATTGTTTTTCAGCCCTTTAGCTTCCTGGTGTGACTTTCCATGTAAATTTATGTGGCGCTCACATCAGGAATATGAGGCCCATTGTAAATGTGGGTCCTCACTAATTCCTCCACCATTGAGAAACAGTCACACCAGCTGGAAGCAGAAAGTTCGACACACCATGTGCACTTGTTACCAGAAGTTCAGCACTTGTCCCTGTGGCTGCATCAGAAGAACAAGGACAAGTGGTTTGAGGAAAAAGAAAGAGAAGTTTATTAATTTGCCAGCAAATGAGGAGTATGGCAGACTCTCATCTTAAAATACTATAGTCCTAACTGTAAGTGGAAATACAGAGCTTTTAAAGGGGGAGGTTCAGCTTCAGGCTATTGCTGTTTATCTATAGTTGATGGTTCTGATCAACCCCATCTCCTGTGAAGACAATCTCAAGACCTCTGCCTGGAAATTCTGTTGAGCTATCTCCTGGGTACAAAAAACAAAGAACACTCCCCTGCCCCTTGATGACTGGCCTTGGGCAGGGATGCAGGTTTTAATTCCCAAAAAGGAGGTGGGGTGTTTAAAGAGACAACTCATAAAACATTTTTCCCTTTTTCAGGCTGTTTCTTACATGCTCATGCTTAGGAAATGTTGCCCCGTATCTGTTTCCATATTTGTTATGATAAGGAGGAAAATTTTATCTCACTTTCCTGAAGTAATCAGTAAGTTTAAAAATGATATGAGATAAAACACTCTTACCTGTTGGGATAGCTAAGAGCAATACCCTACAGAGAACCTGCAGATTTTTTGTTCACAGATAAGCTACAAGCTTTCTTTTGACAGCCTGTGGGGAGGAGCGGTGTCAAGGCAGTGCACTGAGGAAATGATGAATGCATAAAATAATTTCACTTTTTAAAACATTTGCCCATGCTATTTATGTGTCTCTAGCATACTCAGTGCCTACTAAACTGATACGCACCTAATAAATGGCTATTGACTGAAAAGACAAATGAACAAATATATGATGCAATTTTGGGGAGGGGAGTGTTTGTGGAAAATAACCCAAACTCTGTAAAACAATTTAAAGAGGTTCATTCTGCATTGCATATGTGCGACCATGGCCTGGAGAGCCATGCCCAAGATGCCTTGATCAAGTGGTCTCGCCATGGTTGGGCTACAGTTTGGTTTTATTTCAGGGAGACAGGAATTATACATTTAGTCATAAATCAATACATGGAATACGTATATTGGTTTGGCCCGAAATGGCAGGATATCTCAATGTGGGGAATTACCAGTTATAGGTGGATTTAAAGATTCTTTGATTTGTAATTGGTTAAAGAAATGAAGTTTTGTCTAAAGTCTTGGAATGTTTTAAGTTAAGATAAGGAAGTCTTTTAATCAGAGGCAAGTCACTGGATGTAGACTCATGAGATATGTTAAGTAAATGATGACCTGCAGGTGTGATTGAAGCTTTGCCTGGCATAGCCTTAGGCCTGTTAATGAGTTACAAAGGCTATCTCCAAGAAGGGAGGGGGCGTGATGAGGTATGTCTCACCTCCCTTCTCATGGCTAGCAATTCAGCTTTAGGGTATTTCTGGGGTCCCCTTGGCCAAGAGGGTGTCCATTCCATTGGCTGTGGGGGGGGGGCACTTAAGATTTTATTTTAGTTCACAAGGGGATCATTTGATTAGCCCTCCAAGAGAACTAAAAATCCATGTTAGAGTTGATTATTAAAATATTATTTTAAGTATAGTATACTTGTAGGGAATTCTTTGTTCCTATTGGTTATCAAGGCAAGCTGCATTAATTATCATGACAGACCAACAGATGAGCATGAGGGTGGTGCAATTCATTCTTTCCCAACATTAAATGCTTCTGTTTCTCTCATTACTTATTTGGACCCCAATATGGTCATATATATCCATGTTCTAGATAAAATGTAGGGTGATCTGTGGTATATGAAACTGTGGCTCTCTTCAATCAAACCTAATGGGAAAACCTAACACTCATAATAGAGAACATTATCCACCTTGATTAAAAGTATTTCAATGTACTAAAATGTGGGTTATATTTAACAAAACCATGTGCCATTATTACCATTATTGCAATCCAAAATGAAACATATAGATCAAAGTTGTAATGTGAATAAATTTCAGTTTGATCTAACAATATTTAAGTATTTAATTTCTAATGCATTTCTCTTAACATTAAAAAATATCTATAACATGCTAGGTGCTGCAGATTCCTAAAATAATGAAACATGGACTTGACCTTGAGCTGCCTGGAGTTTAATAGGGGAGACAGGGGCAAATACACAATCACAATACAAAATTATTGCTATGCTTAGGGGTATGAACAAAACAATATGAACTCATAGCAGTGATGGAGATGTATTTTGTCTGGGGTCATCTGGAAACTTTTCATTAAAAAGGAGAGATTTTAGTTTGAACTTAAAAAACTTATTTTGAATCTGCTTTGGAGTTTGTCTAGTAAAGAAGAGAGGAAATGAATGAATGAATAAGTAAATGTCCTGCCCATGAGAAACAGCAAGGACAAAGGAAGGGAGGAATTGAAAAACAAGGCATCACAGCACACTCACTGTGCGAGAGCTGGAAATAGAATACTAACTATGTATTGTTCTTCAGTGTCAAATTACTGACCAGCCATATGGCATCTTTTAAACTTATTTAAAACATAGTTTCAAATAGAAGCAAAATAAATTATATTTCAACTTGCTTGCTTCTTTCTGAAGGAGGAACCTACCGTTTTTAATCTCTTGGTGTAAAGGGAACAAACATGTTTACATCAATAACTATTCTGTTGGTGTAATATGCATGTCCAAAAATAGCACCAAATCAAATAGTTTGATTCCTCAATTGTGTTAAAGAGTTCCCATTTGGATATTTTTTTTCTAAAATGCATCTAAGTAAATATTGAAAAACCAACAAGCATAGTATACTTTTAGAACTACAAGACATTCTGAGTGATGGCCAATGAGGTAGCCCTGGAGGTATAGAAATAGATGTTGCCCAGGCCAAGTGAAGTGGCTCACACCTGTAATCCCAGAATTTTGGGAGGCCAAAGCCAGAAAATCACTTGAGCCCAGGAGTTTGTGACCAGCCTGAGAAATATAGCAAAAACATATCTTTACAAAAAATAAGAAAAATTAGCCAGGCGTAGTGGTGCATATGCCTGTAGTCCCAGCTACTCAGGAGGCTGAGGTGGTTGGATAATTTAAGTTCAGGGATTAGAGGCTTCAGTGAGTTATGATCATGCTATTGCATTTCAGCTTGGGGACAGAGCAAGACCCCATCTCTAAAAAGAAAAAAAGAAAGAAAGAGGGGGAAAAAAGAAATAGATGTTGCCAGAACAAGATTTCTGAGTCTATTTCTTTTTTTTCTTTTTTTCTTTTTTTTATTTCAAAGTAGTATGGGGGTCCAAATGATTTTGGTTATAAGAATTGCTTTTGTAATACTTGAGTCAGGGTTATATGTGTGCCCGTCACCCAGACAGTGTTCACTGTACCCGTTAGGTAGGTGTTTGCCCAACCCCTCCACCTCCTTCCCCCTGATTGATTTCCATTTAGTTATACTTCCCTCTATGCACACGTGTGCTCACCAGTTAGTTCCAATTTAATAGTGAGCACATGTGGTATTTGTTTTTCTGTTCTTTAGATACTTCACTTAGGATAATGGTCTCCAGTTCCATGCATATTGTTGCAAGTGGTATTAAGTCATCCTTCTTCGTGGCTGAGTAGTATTCCATGGCATACATATAACACTCAAGCCACAATGACACACAGCCTGACTTCTTGAACTCCAACCTGTATGTTCTACACATGATTGTCTCTCTTTTTTCATTTTCATTAATACAAAAAAGTGCGGGGTCAGGTAGGCAGCTCTGCTAACTTCGAGGGGCTCTCTCCCATGTTTTGGGGACAGGGGGCTATAGGCTGGCCTAGGGTGGCCTTGGCTGGGACAGTTGGGCTCTGCTCTACATGTGCTCACATCCTCTGGCAGTCTGGTTGGGGCTTGTTCCCAAGGTGCTGGCAGGACTCCAATAGAGAGTGAGTAGAAGTGCCAGGTCCCTTGAGAACCAGATGGAGGCTTGTCCTGCTAGCACGTCCTATTGGCCTAACCAAGTCCAAAGACCAGCTCAGATTCAGAAAGTGGGGAAATAGATGCCACCACCCTCTGAGGGGAGGAGTTATAGAGTCACATTGCGAAGACCATGGACAGTTAAAGAATTCAAACACATTGGCAATGGGTGTTCCATATGCTATTACTTGGAATTCAAATCCTTTTGCCTTCATCCCCACCCCCACGGCCCCTGAGTCTCATGCCCTCTGGGTTTCTCAGGGGCTTGAGCATTTTTCATTAAAAGGAGGACTGTTTTCATCACTTAAGAAAAGGTGGAACGAAGTCTGTTGTGCAGCAGTTAATTTGGGGGCTCTTACAGTGTGGTGGTCTATGACCTAATGTCAGTATTTCCACTTTGATTTTTTGAGATTATCTTGACTCGGGGATTATTAAAAATGTTTACATACCAATTATGAATTTTGCAAGAGTCTGTGCATTTCAGACTAACGAAAAATTTTGGAAGAAATTTATATTTATTCACATTTGTATTTTATGTTTGTGTTTATAATACACTAGTATAATATGATGTAGGAAAGATGGATTTTATACAGCTACTGATAGGTTTTATTATAGTCATGCCCATTTTCAGTAATTGCTATTTTTCTCAGAATGATTAATTTATGTATCTGAGAGTTGTGAGCACAAAAACACAGTCCCAGCATTTTCCAGTTAACTGTAAACATTCTACATACAGTTAAATAAATCTAACTGTAAAGAACATAACCCCTAGGAATAAAGTCTTTCCAAATATATTTGCCTAAATTTGCCGACTTCAGAAACATACATCTCATTTAAAAATAAATCTGGGATTAGCTCTTTTTAAACTTGTCAAGACTAACAATGACATGAAATCATAGTGTTTCATAGAGATGTTATTAAGTAAAATTGCTAGAGAACAAAATTTGAGATGAAACAAAAACACCCAGGATGTATGCATCAGTCATTTCTTTCTTTTCTTATTCATCAAACCATTAACATATAAAGTAAAATGAATTCTAACAATTCTTAAGTACTTTAACAGTGCTATGTGATTAAATTTTAGTAAGTCTTGAGATATTTATTGAGATAATTATCACATATAATAAAAATGAGAAAAAAATTATTTGCCTCAATAAGATATCTCCTCTGAGGTCAATATCTATTAGGTGGTATTATGAAATGGAAATTTTGAAACAATTATGGTATCCTAAATTATTAAAACAGAATTTAAATAATTAACTAACTGATCATCTTTATTATAACCTATTTCAGTTGGTGGTCTCTAAGGCAGTTAACTAATACATGAATACTCTTTGCCATTTATTTCTAAATGAAATTTTTGCTCTACTCTCAATGGCACCTGGCTGCTAACTAAAGATAAATTAAATTAAGTAAATAAACACAGTGGAAAAGAAAGAGAATCTATAGAAACTGTATATCCAAGAAATCACTGCCAAACAATTTGTTTACTTTTAGAAAAATCTATCTTCTAAGGTACAAAAGATGATTTGCTATGCAAATCAATTGGATAGCCTGGATTAATTTTTTCAAATAAAACAACAAAACAGGATATTAAAAAAAATAAAATTGGTAAAATTTAGGGTTTTGTTGGAATTTTAACTTTTGAAAAAGTATTGTATTTTATTGTTTAAACTAATTGATTACTTTGCCTGAGGATTCTAATTGATGTCTAATTCATAGATCCTTTCAAATTGAAACATAATGGGAACCCTTTTGAGGTCAACGTTTATGCATTTTGTGTCTTTGTTTTGCTAAATTGTCTAGTACAGTGAATAGCAAAGAGTAGCTACTCAATAAATCTTCAAAATAACAAAATTTTAAGCTGGGGGGAGGGGCTATTGATATTATTTACATCATATATTCATTTTATGGATGAACAAATTGGGATCCTGAAGAAAAAGTAATCTAAGTGATCAGTACTGAGTATAAAACAGGTGCCTTTCTTGTGCATACAACAAAAATGTATGGATTTAGAAGTTTGGACTGCCTGTCTGAACTAATGGGGTATTGCATGCATGCAGGAATCCATATGATATCACACTTTAATTGTGAGCAGGTGGCACAAAGAGGACACAGGGATAAATGATAGGTCCCCAAGAAAATTTATTGCAAGAGTTTTGCCCTCAATCCTATAAATGATCTTGAAAACTGTCACCTTGTCCCTTCCCGTAGGTATTAGCAAAGTATGTTTGGAGACGCTGAAAGATCCTCTGTGCAAATTGCCATCATGGCTGACCGGGCTTCCTATTTTTAAACTCATTTTTTTCGGTAAAATTTATGGTATTTTAGACCTTGAGGAGCCTTACAAGGCATTAGTTTCACCTGGCCCATCTTTTCACATGGAGAAACAGAGGCCTAGGGAGGCAGTAACTTGACACAAATAAACTGCCACTAAGGGGTTTGCACCACATGTACTCACCAGAAAATTGGTTTCCCCAATCATCACCTAAGTGCACATTTGGGAATAACACCAACTGGGTATCGGACAGAGGTGGGGGGTGGGGGAGGGGATGGGTGTATACCTACATGATGAGTGCGATGTGCACTGTCTGGGGAATGGACACGCTTGAAGTTCTGACTCAGGGGGATGGAAGGGGCATGGGCAATATATCTAACCAGAACTTTTGTACCCCCATAATAAGCTGAAAAAAAAAAAAAGATCCGGATGGAACTCGCAGATCCAAAAGCTTATGCAGATGTCTGTTGGTATCCGTGGAGGATTGGTTGCAAGACCCTCGAAGATATCGAAGTCCAGGGATGCTTAAGTCCCTTATACAAAATGGCATAAGTATTTGCGTATAACTTACATACATCCTCCCATATACTTTAAACCATCTCTAGATTACTTATAATACTTACTACAGCATAAATGCTATGCAGATAGTTGTTATACTGTATTTTAAAATTTGTAGTTTTTTGTTGTGTTATTATTTCTTAATTTTTTGAATACTTTTTGATCTACAGTTGGTTGAATCCATGAATGTGGAAGCCACAGATACAGAGGGCCAAATGCATAGAGTTAGAAATGTCACCAGAGCCAGAAACATAAAAGGAACTATAGGTATGTGTTCCAGGACTTGAGTTCCCTCTTGGTCATCTGAGAGCTTGCCCTCCCTCAGTTTTCCACAAAGCCAGAAAATCTTAGTCTTCTGATACTAACTGCCCCAAATGTAGTAGCAAAGCCACAGGGATCCTGCCCATGGAGACTTCCCCTCTCCAGAACTAGGTCCCCTTTAGCTGGTTGCACTGCCACTGGGATGTCTGGACCCGTTCCCAACTTTCTCCA
The DNA here is from genome assembly GCA_028533085.1 of Varecia variegata. Classification (NCBI taxonomy): domain Eukaryota; kingdom Metazoa; phylum Chordata; class Mammalia; order Primates; family Lemuridae; genus Varecia; species Varecia variegata. The sequence continues at coordinate 191,698,661 of CM052436.1, read as the reverse complement.
CTGTCAGCTACCTTTGATGAAAGACGCTTCATTTGGTAAAGATTAGCATAGCTTGCTACTTGAAGTATTGCTGTTTCTGTATTCACAAAAACTTGTATTGACGAGATTGACGGTTTTCCAAAATATTCAAATTTATCTGACCTTCCAAATAACAACATCTACTGGAAAATTATCAGACATCTGTGAGAGTCATTTGTGGTTGAATTAAATTTTTGATGTGCTGTGAAATTGGGTCAGTGCATTAGAATTACATTTTATAGTTATGAATACACTAATAAAATGTTCTTCAGTGCAAATTGGCAACACTCCCAGACTTGAGGAAGCTTTGAAGTAATGAATTTAAAAATTCCTGATTAACAAATATGTACAAGAAGTCAGAAAAGACAAATCCTCTATTAAAGTACACAATAAATTCTAGATTTATCTTACTATTATTATTTTAAATGGGTTCTATTTGCACTGAAAAAGACAACATTGTTCAATGCTTTGAGTAGAAAGTAGGAAATTCATAACGAGAGAAGCTCATCTTTCTTCTTAGAATTTATGGTTCCAGTGAGCTCACAGTACTTAGTTAACTGTTTTCTGAATTGCTTAACAGAGCAAAAATAGGACAAAGAGATGGGAATTGTAGGGACTCAGATTTCCATCACATATTATAGAACTTCTAAACAACATGCTTCCTTGGAAGGTAAGTAACTGTATCTCATGTATTTCATGCAAAATGCTTAAGTAGAAGTTGGTCAACCATCTTTCAGGGATATTGTAGAAGATACTTCTTAACTGAATGAGAAATATACTGAATGACCCCCAAGGTCCTTTGGAATTTTAAGACTGTGCTTCTGTAGTCTGTAAAATAGAGCCAAAAGGAGCCCTCTTTGAATCATTGGTAAATAATACATCTTAGAAATGAATTCTCACCTAACTGAATTTAGAATTTAGCAGAACTAAACCTAACTTTCTGGAGCCCACACAGAGGCTAAGGGACTGTCACAGCTTTGGATTGCAAAAAGACCTCAAGTGGCACAGGAGGAACCTGGCAGGTTATACGAACTTAAACACCTTGTAGGGCCAGCAGGTCCTCTGAATGCAGGTATAAGACAGGAATGTGGTGGAGTTTGAGGGCCAGCTTTAAAAAATGCTCAAAATGTAAAGCATGTTTGGTTTCCTTTCTTATCAAATCATTACCATTGACCTAATCCTTTACATTATGAACACATGGGAGATAATTGAGAGAAATCTGGGACAAATGGCAGAGACCACACAAGAAATCTTTGTTGGGGTCCAACTGTGGCCCATCACAGAAGAGTGTAGAAGTTTCTTAAGTATTCCAAAGCTTATGTGAAGCAAAATTGAATGTTCGCCTTGGTACCTATCACTGCAGTGTGCACGTCACGTCTCTTCTTCATGCTCTTCTTCCTTAGTCCTTCTTTTCTGCCCTTAGCTCTGCCCTAGGATATCTGACTTCATTCAATACCTCACATTCAGGACATAGTCTTCTGCCACCTCTGAATCAAAATTTACCTAAACTATTTCTCATCCCCCTGGATCCCCTAGATATGTCATGGAGCGAATTAATGGCAAGATTTAAAGACAAATACAAACATACTCTGTCTATCTCTTCCATGATATTTGCACGATAGCCGAGTTTTCTTAGACTTGAAAAACCATTTTATAAAATAATACTCCCATAGTTGTAAATTGCATGCATGTCAGCAGTTAGGGACAATAATTAACGTATAGTTTGGTTGTGCACTCCACATCCCACCAAATAGGTTACCCCTCTACATCTTTGTACAAACTTGGACACCATGTAATGGAAATTATTTTAAAATCTCTTACTACAATCTGTAATCATTCAACAAAATGTAACCATTTTTTTTCCCTGTGGAGAAGTTATTCTACTTTTCAACACACACCATGACTAAAACATGGATAACATTATTATACTAAAGTAATATATTGTTTTTTAAACATTTAAGTATTTATTGTCTGTGGAACTAAACCTATTATTTTTCCTTATTGAGTATGATTTTGCTACTTTTTTTTTTTGTAAGGAGTTCATTTAAGTGTTATCTCATATCCACTAAAATGCTTTTTCAGTTCGTTTGGAAGAAATACTTTAAAAAGTTAAGAAGTCAAAAGTCCACAAGGCAATGGAGATGAGATATGAGGACAAGGACTTGGTTTTAAGAGGTTATAATCATAAAGGCTAAAACTGAATCAATTTACCAAAGCCTTCGGCAAACAAGAATATATGCAGATGTCATAAAATATATGGATTTATATCATAAAAACCCAAACACAGGACACCTATGGTAGCCATTTATCCTACAAAAACCAAGGCAAGACAGATCTATTTGCTTCCCTTGAATCAAAGCTGTGAAATAGAATAAGGAACCAGGTAATTCCAAATGAGTGCAGTTTCAGTATTTTGAAGTGTCATTATTAGACCTTACAATCTCCAGTGTTCACAGGACACAAAATCAAAAAGAAAGTGGGTATTCTTTCTACACATTCACATTCTCAAACATTGTTTTTGCTCCAAGGACCGTTTTGAAAACACATTGTCCACTCAGGGACAACTACTGATTGCCTTTGCCACTTGGAATCAAGAGGTAGGGTGGGGGGAACCACAGGTGGCTAAGTTGTGCATTTTCTCAAACTTCCCCTTTTACTAAAGCTTTTATCCAAACTGCTAGAGAAGATTAAAAGAGAAGTTTCAACCCTTTTTACCCTTTATCAATGCTTGGGAGAGAAAATAACACAGGTAGAACTCTCTTGTTTGAGTCAGTTTTACTCAGCTCAAAACAAAAACTGCGCATGTGTAGTACCTATAGAGACTGCCAACTCCATTTCTGAAAAAGGAAAGGCAACCATAAAAAGAATTTGTTTTTCTCTTCTCACCTCTAGAATACATGTTGCCGTATTATCTCATTCATCATAGGGAGAATCAAGCTGAACGTTCAACACACTCACCTTAAAAAATACCTCTGAGTTGGGTGTGTGCTGCAGCATTCTGGTAAGCCTTCTTACGTGCCTCTTCCTCCTAGACAATTCCTTGCTCTTCAGAAGAGAGAATCACTCTCCTTGGGCAGAGAGGCCCCTTCTCTCACAGCTGGAAAATGAACAGGGAGCGTCCTGGAACAAACCTTCTCTGTGCTGCCTGCAGATGGTTTCCCAGTAGCATTGGTAGAATCCAGTACCCAGATTCTGCCCTTGCTGAACTAACAGTCCTTTTCCATCTCCCCTTTGAAAATATAGACAATGACTGAGATGAAAATACCCATGGCTGCTGTTAAGGAAACAGCATATAGGGCAACACAAATGGCCAAAGCAAGTGTGAGATCCACAACAAAAATGATCAGCTTTGCCAACATGTTTGCATTTCTTTTCATTCACAGGCTAGTACCTTAAAAGTCCCAAAGGCACCCATTATGCAATTATGTCTTTATAAAATATGGTCAGGAATAAGGACATTTCTAAACATGCTAAAGTGTGTGGCAATTCCTCCACGTATGCAGGGAGGGCTTGTATAACGAAACTTTTGATTTCCTAATTTTACAAAACAGTGGCTAAAGGTAAAGTATGGACTATTACTTCACCACAAATACTCTAAGGAGGAGAAGTCCAAGGATTTATTTTATCCCCTAACTGTGTAACTACTGATTCACTTGGATTGTAATTTCCAAAGGGGAGAAACACACTAATGCATATTTATAACATGCAAAGTTACTATAGGAATTTGATGTTTCTTGGAAAAGTAAAATGTACCAGTCTAATGTGAAAGGAAAATAAAGCCATTTTCAAACATGCAAAGATTCAGAAAGTTTACTTCAGTTGTATGTATACAAAAAAAAAAATCACTAGATGATATAATCCAATAAAACATCATCTTTATTGAAAGAGAAATACTTGGTGTGCAAAAACCTGCAAATTTAGCCAATAAAGCAATGAAATTAGATCCCAGAATCACAGCTCAGTAGCAGACATACAAGGTAATAAATTCAAATTAGGAAAGGAAGTTAGTGAGCTCCCAGAGATAGTTTTTAAGAAGACAGTCACTTTCCTGTATTAAGTGGTATGATGAAAAAGCATGATGACCCCAAAATAAAATGACCTGTATATTTCTTAGTTAACAAGGTAAATGAGAAGTAGTAAGAGAATCCAAGAAAACCACAAAGTTGAATAATGAGCCATGGTCCTTAAATGAAACAAACTAAACGGAAGCCTGACTCTGAGAAATTGATGGAATACAGGAAACAAGAATTTATTTGTCCTTAATCTTTAGAACTTTTCCTACTTTAAGTAGCACAGATTGAGAGTGTGAGGTTGTACTTCCAAAGGGTTCAATCTCACTGCTTGATTGTGCAATGAAATTGCCAAACTCACAGTATTCTAAATACCGTCTTCTAGTCTTACATTTCTAGCGACCTTAAACAAGACAAGAAAATTTAATTTATCATAGTGATAGAACAGAATGTATAGATTATAAACCTTGACAATTTAAAAGTAACGACATAGCTGACAAAAGTTTGGAGGCATAGTGGGGGAGGTGGGGCGAAGTGAAGAAATGTTAATTTCCACATCTTGCATAGCTGGAATTCAAGGGACACTGTCTCATATTAGTATAAGAAAAAATGATTAGGTATAGTTTTTAAAATAATAAAGAGGACTAATGGGAGAGTTAAAGATACAAATTAACAAGATTTGTATGATAGAATGGGTTGTAGAAGGTGTTGAATTCTTTATTTTCATGGCAGGAAAGCAGCAGACACTGTTTAAAATTGCCAAATAACAAACTGGGTTTATAAGCATATTATCTAGACCTGCGCCATCCAATATGGTAGTCACTAGCAACATGTGGCTGTTGAACACTTGAAATGTATAATAGCTAGCTTGAATTGCTATGTGCTATAAGTGTCAAATACAGTTAAGCTGAAAAATAGAATTTAAAATATTCATAGTTTTACATTGACTACATGTAAAATTATAACATTTTGGATATATGGGATTAAATAAAATATGTCATTAAAATTATTTTTACCCATTTCTTTTTTAAAAAACGTGGCTGCTAGACAAATTAAAAGTGGTTCACATTATGTTTGTATTGTACAGCACTGGTCTAGAATTTCCAAGCTAATCATCAGAAGAACCATAACCAAAAAATGTTAGAAATAATTCTCTTTGGAGTTTAGGACAGGTGTCAGGGAGGTAAAGACTTTATATTTTCATTTTGTGCCCTTTTGTGTACAAGTCCATGTATTATTCTTTAAGTAAATATTGAATGAAATACAAATAAAATATAATGCACAATAAATAAAGATCGTAATACATTTTTAAAGACTGGATTAAGTGGTTGGACTGGAGGCAAAAATCAAAAGAACAAAGTGAGGAGAGTAGATAAAATGTAAAAATGGCACACCTCTAGGTAAAGAATGAAAGAGAATGACTGATAATTATAATTGGGCAGGAAGGTTAAGATTAGAAAATGTATTATATTGATCAGTAATGTATTTTTAAGCTTAAGACCCAGTTTTAGAAATCACTGAGTAGTTTTCTGCACATTATATTAAAAAAATAAATTTAAAATAGCTGGCAGATGATGGCATAGCCATGGTTAATACAGGTGTGTCTAGTTTTATGCTTAAGTAATACACCCATGCTCCAATTTCACAAAGAAGTAAATTTAGCTGTGGTTGCTAATATTACTAAAGAAGCTTGTCCTTAACTAAAAGAACCAACAAAGAACTTCAGAATTGAACCCCTAAAATATTATCTTTCATATTCAACTCCCCGATTTTACAAAGCTGATGGAGAAGTAACAAAGGCAGGGAAAGAATTCAGATTTTCTAATTGTAATTAAAGAAAATTTAATAACACTAAATTCATACACAGAGTTTAATAAAATGTAATTCAACATTTCCTGGGCACATTAATTATATAAAATTAAATTAATACTACTATTAATTGGAAAAATATTGAGTTTAGTCTTTCTTTCATAATGAAGAGAAAATTTTTATAGGTCACACTGGGGAGGAAACTTCTCTGTTTCTTTAAGAACTTGTTCCATCAGGATGTCAGTAAAATTGTCAGAGGGGTGGGCAGGAATGTAACATTGATATGAACCAATTATCCTCTTAAATAATTGTTTTTAAATTTGCTCCACTCTGTAATCTCACAAAAGAGAGGAATATATCCCACTTTCACTTTTAGCTGCCTTTAATTTCCTATTAGATCATTATTCTTTTTGATGATATTTGCATACCATGACTTATGCTAACAGGTTATGTTTCCTTAGTCATTATCTGTTGGTAAATTTGAATAAAAATTAATTTCTCTTAAAGAACAGATTTTTGATGGGAAAAGGCGAATTGAGGCCTTAGGGAACATTAAGAAATTCAAAGAAAGGAAAGGAGTACAGAATGAGTTGGGCTCAGAGAAGGTTATAGCAAATCTCTCTTACTTTACAGGTTTAGAATTCAAGGTGCCTGGCTAGTGTGAGGTGCTGAGGACATAAATTGGGATTGTAGCTTTTCATGTTCCCCCATGTAAAAACTGGGATGATTTCAACTGCAGATTGATTCGTGACTCAAGAGGAAAAGGATCAGAGAAATTCTTTTCATCAAGCATAAGGACCTTGGGTTCTTATTCTAGAGACCTAGAACATATTTGTGTAAAAATCACTAAATCTAGAACTAGGTATGGTAGAGAATCGTGCTTTAACATATAAAGAGGCTTGATGACATGCATTTTTAATTGATGGAAGAGTTTTTTCTGAATGCAAATCAGATCTGATTTTTGTGTGCCAAAAATCACATTTAACTCTCCATCCTAAAGAGCTCCCCCAAACATATTTCCAATTATTTAAAATGCATTTTAAACCAGTAGCAATCAGGGCTTCAGTCAATTTAAAGCTACTGCAGTTGACTCCAGCAGCTAAATCACCCATTTAATATCTCTTACTTTTCAGACCATCAAATCCCATAAGGATCACTATAAATCTCTCCACTTCCACACCAAAATGACTTGGGCAGAAACATTGTGAATTAAATGATGCTATGACTTGATTTATGTACATCTGGACTTTCAACCCAATGGCTTTCCAGTGCTCTATCAATCTTTATAAAGTCCCAGTAACGTACTCAAAAAGAACTGCAATGCAGAGTTATAAGTGAAGCTTGGATTTTTGCCAGTGTTTCAAACTAAGATGCTCTGTGACCTGGCCCTTGCTGTGCAGCTGGTGATGGAGGAATGATTCTACTGTGGGCTCAGCAGCTTCCTGAGCTCTGGTTTCCTGCCTTCTCCAGTCCCCTACCACAGCCTGAAACGACTTTCCTCCAATATACCACTGCTGAAAAGGTCAAGCAGAGGTTCAGTGCTTAGACTGCTTGAATATTTCTTTTGTAGAGTTAGTTGAGGCTGCTAGAGCTTGCTCATTTTTTCACCCTATTAATTTACTCAGACAAAAGCCTCCCTGAGCTTAATATAATGTAATTCAGTAAGTCTGATAATTGTATAATATTATTGTTCCCAATATTAGGTGACTTTCCATCCCTATAAAGGGATTAAACCTTCCTGCCCCATTGACATCAGGATTGGCTGCATGACTTGTTTTAGCCAATGAAATGTGGTCAGAAATGTCAGATGCCAGTTCTGAGCAAACACTTTAAGAACTATTGTGTGGTCTCACCATTATTCTCTTCCCAAAGCCAATGGGCTAGCTGGTCCCAGGTGGAGGCTGCTCATATAGCCTCAGTGGGCTCCAGACAGAGGAGTTAAAGCCACTGTATAATTGACATGCAAAATGAACAAGAAAGAAAACTCTGTTGTTGTAAGCTACTAATATTTGAGGGTAGGGGTGTCTTTTGTTACTGTAGCATAACTTAGCCTAAGCTGACTGATACAATCAGCATCCTTTATAGAAACTATAAGAACTGGCTAACCAAGAAAGGTCAACAAAGCTTTGGCCAATGAGAGTAATATCTTATTTTCTCAAGATTTGGGATTTCTGTTCTCCTGACCTATCATTCTTACGTATCCGTGGGAAAATACCAGAGACTGCAAGCTGCTTTCAGGAATGCTGTATGCCTGTACTTGAAGACACCTAGTAATCTCCCTTTTTCTTGCCAGAATGGAGATAGATCTGGAATCTTAAAGCCTGGAGACCTCTCTCTTCCCCTTCTTTCCTTAAGATCTGCATTAAGCTAGCCATTATAGACTTCTCACATGAGAACTTGTATTTGGGAAGAGTCTTGGAAAAGCAGGCTGCCTCAATTTATAGTGTACAGAGATGAGTGGGTATGAAATTCCAAACTGCTGGTCAAGTGCAGAGAAGTATCTGTGGTAGACAAGCTAGACTGGCACAGTTTACATGGCATTTACATTCAAGGCGAATGTGATTTTTGTCAAGTCAGGAATTACCCAAGTAAAAATGAAATGTAATTCAGGAAAGACCATCAGGTCACAAATCATTAAGACTTTGGTTCTAAATTCAGTTCCACCTTTAATAGCTTGTTATATAAATTTTAATGTCCATTTTTATATCTAAAAATGATGATTCATTGACTGTGAATCTTTCAGACTACCTGGGTTTTCATTCCAGCTGGCTTATTTGTTCTATATTCTTGGGAAGCTACTTAATTTTCTCTACTTCAATATCTTCTATTGGAAGAGGGGGACAATAATAGTACCTACCTTGTGTGGTCATTGCAAAGATTAAATGAATTAATAGATATAAAGTGCTGAAAAAGTTCCTTAAGTTCTCAGTTAATGTAAGCTATAATTATTACCTATTTTGCCTATCTCAAAAGGTTGCCCAGACTATCAGAAAGAACTTTGTGTAGAAAGAACTTTATAAACTTTATGAAGCATCATTTTTGTTGCTCTGTATTTCTCACTTTATTGTATGATACAACTTATTTTTCATTGATTGTGATTCTTTGAGAGGTAGCAATAATTGAAGATGCTTAATGGATTAGTTTCATGAGACCAATATCTTTTTGTGAGACAACTGGAGTCAGAAACAATTTGTCTCCACAAATCAGTCTTAAAATGCATGTCCAATGTAGTAAAATCTTCACAACTTGGTTATTTGTGTCAAACTTTTAATCCCAAAGTGACTTTCTTTCTACAACTGGACCTCTTTCCAAACCACGAAGACTGATTTTACAAAACTAACACTAGGATGTTAAATTCCATTGCATAGAAAAGAAGAAAAAAAAATTCTCCATGCATACAACAATGATTTAAAGAGAATTTGGTATTTATTTACTATCCATATGGCTTCTCTTTCTTTTAGCGTAGCTAATGCTCCTTTTGGTAACTACTTGGATTTTGCAAAACTTTATTACAAATTGTCTGTCATTTAACCTTAAGAACTTAAAGAATTATTTCAATCTCATTTTTTCCCCAAAAGATAACTGTGGAATAATTCTATCAAACGTAGAAATCAGATACACTCTGAGGAGCTTTTCACCATCCTCTATTTTTGCAGACCTATGCCCCAGTGGGTATTTACCTCTTCTGCATATGGCTAAGGTGTCTTTTCAAGTCAGTTGAGAAATATTAAAGATCTATTGAGTCCTTGTAATCTCGGTATGAAAATGACATGTTGGCCGCAAATTTGGCCTGGAACACAAGAATTGAGCACTTCAATTCAACTAGACAATGATAAGTAATGGGGCTCAGACAAGAGAGACAAAGAAATGACACTGCCACCTTTTGGGGAATTCAGTAATTAGGGGTACGTTTTTGTCCTGTGTTCTTTCTGCCAAACTGCTCCCCTAATGTAGCGTCATCTTTTTCAGGGCATTACACATAGCAATAGCGCCACCTATTGGCCTATTCTTTCTGTTGCTTTCCTGTCATGACTACCAGTGACTACTCACCTGACAACTATGGAAGATGCAGCTCACAGCGGTATTTTCATCACCCTACCCTTGTTATCTTGCTGAGCATCTTCGTGGTGCAGATTTTTTATGGTTAGTTCAATAGCTCACCATTATTAAAAATAAATTTAAGGATAAACCATCTCTTAGCTCCTAAACTCTCTCTTCTTCAAAATAACAAGTTGTGTAAGTACCATAAATAACAAATGCATATTAATTTTTCTGTTACAGTATAGTGAGAATAAATGAGTCCTCTTAGGAGGCACAAAAATGTAACTGTTTAATAATACCAGCTAATTAACTAACCTAATTCGATTTTATTTCCTTAACCTCAAGCATTGTTTCTGCTTTCGGGAATAAACATAATAAACTTAGAGCTATGAGTTGATATTAACTTCTTTTGTAAATGTAACTAGAGGTTGTACTTGGTACTTATATGCAACAGAATCTTGGAAGAAATGTATAAGTGAATATATTATTCATTTAAAGATTCTACTTGGAAAAAGCATGGAAATAGTTTTATTCATATCTTTGGGGAATTGTAAAATGATTGACCAGATGCAATATAAATTAAGATTGTTTTGAAGTTAGGTATAATGACCACCAGACCAAGAATTACTTCTAAAGAAATAATTAAAATGAGAGCTAACAGTCTCACCCACAGCTTCCTGATGTTTGGCTACATAAAAGCAATGACTCACACACAATAGGAGATTAATACATATTTGCAAAATGAGAAGGGAAGAAGAAATGAGTATAGGGACTGACAAACCACAGCCCATGAAGGTCAGGTTCAAAGCGGTGCCTGAGACAGGGATCCATGTGTGTGATGTCCTGAGGGAGCACTTTTCAGGAAAAACCATAATGGGATTGAAGGAGATGAAGCAGGATAACAAGGATGTGGCCCTAGGGAGAGTCTAGCCACAGCCTGATCCCACAGGGAAGCTCTGGACAATAATCAGTGTCATAGATTTGTATTCCCACAGAAGTTGGACATTGGCTAGAAGTTTGTTCCTGGTTGTGTAGGGGAAAGACATATCTTCCCTGGCAAGCCATTTCTTACACACCGAGGGTAATCCTCTGGGGAAGGAGTAGCTGGAAAGCCATTAGCATCAGAGTTTCACAGTAGCAGGGGAAGGGGCATATTGGCTCAATAATGGGCATCTGGGTATGGCTCTGAGACCGTGCTTCCACAGGGGGCCTTTTGTCACTATCTCCTGCCCTCACAGCAAGGTGAGCTTTGGCAAATGTTGGGTAACATGTTGTTAATCTGTGATGCTCACCACCCTTATCTGCCTTCATCTCATACTTGTCTCTTCCATCAGTCCTCTCCTATGTCCCTCACACTTAGTGCTTTCATATAGCCTGTCAGCAACAGTCTAGGGTTTTTGTTTTTTTTTTTTTTTTTTGAGACAGAGTCTCACTCTGTTGCCCAGGCTAGAGTGCCGTGGCATCAGCCTAGCTCACAGCAACCTGAAACTCTTGGGCTCAAGCAATCCTTTTGCCTCAGCCTCCCAAGTAGCTGGGACTACAGGCATGCGCCACCATGCCTGGCTAATTTTTTTTAATATATTTTTAGTTGTCCAGTTAATTTCTTTCTATTTTTAGTAGAAATGGGGTCTCACTCTTGCTCAGGCTGGTCTCAAACTCCTGACCTCAAGGGATCCTCCCGCCTCGGCCTCCCAGAGTGCTAGGATTACAGCATGAAAGATTAAGACCACAAGAAACAAGAAAAAAAAATCTATTTAGAAAAAACATATGCAAGGAGAGGAAATTGTAAAACATTAATATGCTCAGAGTCATAAAGGAAAATATTGCATTTATGAACAAAAGAACAAGACACTATAAAAAAGAAATTCAAATAATAAAAAGAGCTCTTAAAATTCAAATGTGAGAACAGACATAAAAACTCCGTGAAAGTATTGGAAAATAAAGTTGAGATTATTTCTACAAAAGGAAGAATGTAAAGACAGAAATGGAAATAGGAGAAAAAAGAAATATAAAATTAGAATACCAATAAGAAGATCTAAAAGCCAAAAAAAAAAAAGTAGGAATACCAGAAAGAGATATCAGAGAAGTAGGTAGGAATAGACAATAATTCAAGAAATTTCCCAAAGTAGAGGAAATAAATTTCTAGATTGAAAGAGCCTAGCAAGTGCCAAGCACAATGAATGAAAATATTCCTATGCTAAGACATTGGGGAAACGTCAAAGGCATGGGATGTAGAAAAGATACTGCCAGCTTCAAAGAGAAAAAAAGTCATAATTAAAGAATAAATGTTGAGAATGGTCTTGGACTTTTCATGACCAGTGCTAGAAGCTATGGGAAGCTGTAGACAATAGAAAAATGGCTCACAATTCCAAAGAAAATTTCTTTTCAACCTAGAATTTTATGCCTTGGCAATACATCACTTTACGTGAGGATAGAATATTTTCAGAAGTGCAAGACCTCTAAAATATTTCCTCAGGAAGCTATTGGAGGATGTGCACACCAAGGTGAATAAATAAATCAAAAAAGAATGAGACAGGGTTTAAGAAACAGAGACTCCAAGACAGGGAAGAGAGAAAGACAATCACCAGGTGGATGTTGATTTCGCCAGGTGCAAGGCAATTCTTCTGATGAAAGCTATCCACAGAGCTTTGGGAGAAATTTATTTGAGAAAATGAAATTACCAGATAACGATATATCTGAACATTTAAAGAGGCACATTAAGTCAGATAAGTAACTGGCAGAGAATTTGAGGTTCAGTTTTTAAAAAAGATAACACACATGAAATTAAGGAAATAAAACAGACAATTATTAATTACAGAAAGAACAAAAAATTCTTAAGAAATGAAAAGTTATTAAGCTAAATCACATCTACCAGCTGTGGATAGCATTTATATCACAATACTTGCATATTGTTTTAGCCAACATTGGCATATAACTATCCCGAGAGGATGGGAAGAGGGCAAGATGCATTTCAGGGTGGGATGTGGATCAGGGAGCCTGAGGATGAAAGGAGATCATGCAGAAATCATTATTTTCCAGATTAGGAAGACAATAGGTAATGCCCAAGACTGAAAATCAAGAGGGAGCAATGTCAGAGTGCAGTTATAAGCAGTGTGGGTGTCTACACCAAAGGAATAGTGGTAAAAGGTTGGAAATGCCTGTCTGTTGGCAGGAGGCAGTGGTGGTGGCGATGTAGGGGACTTGCTGTTTTTCCTAACAAACATTGGAGAATGATTTTACTCTTTAAACTATGTGCATGTATAACTTCATAAAACACTACCTCTCCCAAAAGAAAAGCAGATCAGGAAAGTTCTAAATTATAACCCAGATCCCTTTTTAGTTAGCATTTTCTTTACATGATGAGTGCAATGCGCACTGTCTGGGGAATGGGCATGCTTGAAGTTCTGACTTGGGGGGATGGGGGTGGGGGAGGGGATGGGTGTATACCTACAAGAAGAGTGCGATGTGCACTGTCTGGGGAATGGACACGCTTGAAACTCAGACACGGGGGAATGGGAGGGACATGGGCAATATATCTAACCAGAACTTTTGTACCCCCATAATAAGCTGAAAACCCCCCCCCAAAAAAATTTTTTATGCAATCATTTAAATATTTTTTGTTTAAATAGACTCAATGGTATTGACTAAAATAACCAACCGAAGACCATAGGGGGACCGTCCTAGCTTTAGGTTATGGTTAGTTTGTTAAATTGAAAGAAATCCAATCATGTGGTATTAGCTTTTCATTAGGGAAAACACAACATTTTTTAATGAAGTGTGAAGTTTACTTTAATTAGCTTCGTGTTTATGAGCTTAAGAAAGTGAAAATTTTACTTATTTAGAATTATAGGGAAATTAGATCTTCTAATTAATGGAATATTCTGATTATGTATATGTGGTAAATTGATTTTTAAAATAGCCTAAATTCTTCACCTTTCATGTATGCATTCTCTATATAGTGTGACTTTGTAGCAACTCCCATTGGCAAGTGGAATCTATTTTTTCACTCTGGAATCTGGGCTGGCCTTGTGATTTATTTGGCCAATGGAATGGTGTGGAAGTGTTCATATGCTAGTTCTGAGGGTTGCATGCATACTTCTACACTGTCTCTTGGCCCTGTACCATTGCCTTGTAAGCAAGATACTATCTGGTTGAAAAATGGGAGACAACATGGATGAGAACTCGGTAATCTTAACCAAGGCTGTGTTAAAACATTCTACAGCTAAGCATTGAAGGAGCCCAGCCTAGATCCTCAGAGCTCTCTATCCAACAACTTTTGACTTTTTATGGAGATGTGAGTGAAGCAAGCAGAGACCAGAACTGCCCAGCTGACCTGAGAAACCTTGTGGACAATAAGAAATGTTTGTTTCTTTAAGCCACTAAATTTTGGAGTTGTTCGTTACACAGTACTAGCTAAGTGGTACACTAAGAGTTACCAACTTGTACCCTAAATGAAAATTCAACTTTCAAAGAAATAGAACTTAATAAGAAACTGTCATGATGCTCTCTAATTAAGAGAAATAATCTTAACTTTCCTATTCTGCATTTGTTTCGCTGAGGACCTTAAATGAATGTACATAAGCACCATGGGGAATAGCAGCAAGAGAGCTGAGTTGCCCTGCATATAGAGGGGATAAAGTCACTTTAGAGTTTGAAAGAGGTTAACAGGACAAGCTCCTAAAAGAGGAAGAGTAGAAAGAAGCCAGAATGGTGAGTGTTCAAGTAGGGATTCCATGAAAGGGCAGGAATATTTAAGATGTAATTTTTTAGTTGTTTCCTGTGGGATGTAAAATGTAACACACACCCACACAACTTATGCCCCATGAACTTTGAGTAAGATCTACAAGGCTTGCTCATGCCTGTGTGTAACTGGACACTATATGAGTCGTTGGAAGGTCTTGCAAATTTTGTATCCAGGTTATTGTTGGTGAAGTTGTGGAGTGGTGGAGGAGGCCATTGTGAAAGGTCCTGGGAATCAGATGCAACAGTGCCCTTCAAAGTGAAAATCCTGAATGCCAGTTCACATTAGAGAGGAACATGCACTTGGGAGGGGTCTAAACCATTTTACTCAGACTGCTAAGGGAAGGGAACCCAGCTGTCTCAGTTACATAAGGCAGCATGTCAGATGGTGGAGTACATTAGAAAATACAGTAGAAGTTAAATATACATGTACTATAGTACCCAACAATCCTTATTTTAGTTATTTACTGAAATGAAATGAAAACTTGTATTCACACAAAAATCTTTTTTTAAATGTTTTTAAGTGATTGTAGTCATAGTCACTCAAGCTATAAATAACCCCAAAGTCCTTCAACTTTAGAGTTAATAATCAGACATCTTTTTGATAAAATGACTTCTTTTCCTTTGGGTAGATTTCCAGCAGTGGGATTGCTGGGTCAAATGGTAAGTCTATATTTATTTCTTTGAGGAATCTCCATATTGTTTTCCATAGCGATTGTACTAATTTGTAGTCCCAACAAGAGTGTGTAAGAATTCCTCGAATGTTCATTGCAGCACAATTCACAATTGAAAAGATGTGGAATCGACCTAAGTGCCCATCAATTCATGAGTGGATTAACAAAATGTGGTATATAAACACTATGGAGTACTACTCAGCCATAAAAAGAAATGAATTAATGTCATTTGCAGTAATTTGGATGGAACTGGAGACCATTATCCTAAGTGAAGTATCTCAGGAATGGGAAAACAAACATCACATGTATCCTCTAATAATTTGGAACTAATAAAAGGGCACACATGGGCACAAAGAGAAGTAAAAGTCATTGGAAATTAAGAAGGGGAGATGGAGAAGAAGGAAGGGGTAAAAACTTGCCTAAAAGGTACAATGAACACTATTCAGGTGATGGGCACATTAATCGCCCTGACTTAAGCATTATAAAAGCTATCCATGTAACAAAAACATTTGCACCCCCTTAATATTTTGAAATTTTAAAAAATCCCTAAAGAAGAGTCAATAAACAAACTGTGGTACATGCACACAATAGAATATGTCATTTGTCAAAACTTGCAGAATTATACACAAAAAAGGAATTCCATAAAAGGACAGGAATATTTAAGATGTAATTTTTTAGTTGTTTTGTGTGGGATGTAAAATGTAACACTCACCCACACAACTTATGCTCCTATGAACTCTGAGTAAAATCCATAATGCCTACTCATGCCTGTGTGTGACTGGACACTACGTGAGTTGTAGGAAGGTCTGGCAAATTTTGTATCCAGGTTATTGTTGGTGAAGTATATATAACATATAATTCGTACCTTCATTTTTAAAAATGGAAAAAAAATGTGTTAGCATTAGGACCTTAGCCTAAAAGGTTTTCCATCTACTTTTGGAGAGCAAACACTATTGTTGTAAAATTCTTAATGCTATGAACATAATCGAGCCAGGCAGCCCTTGAAGCCTGCAGATATTCTTTGATAAGGCAAGAAAGGATTTCCAAACCAGAAAAGCTTAAGGAAACTTAAAAGTATTGTTTGGATTTAAATTGGCTCTAAACGAAGAGTGGGAATTAGATTAATGGGGAAAGAAAAGGGAAGGGAAGCAGAAATTTAGTATTTTATTCTGGTGACAGGGAGGAAGACAATGAGGCTGGAATGGAACACATGTGATTGGGGAGTTATTAGTCCCAGCAGAAACCAGTGTAGCAGGACACCTAGCACTCTGCCTTGCTCAGCCTCTTTTGCCTGAAACAATCCTCTAGAACTGTCTCCATGACACTGAGGACCCCTAGCTAACCACCTTAATTGACAAGATTACATAGGAAACTTGCTTCACAATCAGCATTGGAAGAGACAAAACTCGAGACACTTGTTTTCACATTAAGATTTACCTCAAATAATAGAAGGCAAAAAGAAAGGGAGAGAGTTAAGAAATGAAAGCATAATCATGAAAACAAAGTGGATCAAGGTTTTTTTGCGGTTTTTGTTTTTTTTTTTGCCTGAGATGACCATTGTTTACCAAAGAGAAAAATGTATGAATTTCAGTGACTATTTATTTCTAGACAATATTTTTATTTATATTAAAGAATTCCAGGAGATAGAATGAATTCCTATTTGAAAAGAATATGAAGTGTTAATTTTAAACTCTCCTGCATTTGTTACAATAATTTTCTCCAAGTGGCATATTTTTGTATTTCCACCTAATTCAGAGATTAATTTATTAAGAGGGTTTTTTCCCCTAGGCTTGTACATATGGGCTTGGAATTATCCCAGTAGATCTTAAACTCTAAATGGTTTGGACAGCTCTTCTAATCAGCTTAAGAGTAGAGAAGTTTTGTGCAAAACAAAACAGGGATATTGCTCTTTGAACATACATTCTCAGTTCTGGTTTGACCCCCTGGGCTTTGATGAAAGCAGGTCATTTGCCCATAACATAATAGGCCATGTCATTTCCACTGATGTCTGGGTTTGGTAACTTGAAGGTGCAAATAGCCACAAAGTGGTATTACGTGATTTTTATTCTTACCTGAGGCCAGAAATAGGCCAGGGTGAACTGCAGAGAAATCATGCAGCTTATATAAAGCAAAAATAATTACAGACTCATATGCTATTTTTATTATTAATTCTATGTGTTTCACACAATTTCAGTTCATCTTTGGTTTTTTAGGTCGAAGAGTAGCCAACATGATGTCACTGGGGACTCATGCTTTTGGTTCATTTTGGTAAGGTCCTAGCAGGGTTTTATTAGATTGGAATTTAGCAGCAGCCTTCATTAGCACATAACATCTAGCCAACTGGAAACAGAGTGCTGTAATGGGCAAAGATTGGTGTGGGAAGGTCCTAAGAATAGCATCAAGGTTAATTAATTTAACTTGAAGTTTGACGATTTTCAGACAGACACAATCTCAGAAGATTTCCTAGACAAGTTTTTAGGCCTCAAAGATATTCTGTGATGATAACCTGGAAATTATTGTTGACAGCTTTTGGAATGAGAGTTTTAAGTGATAATATAACAGCTTGAATAGCTGTTGACAACATTTTCCTTGGTACATCACACATTTTTTCAGTAACAAGAACATTGTAACTTCTTACAAAATATTCAAACACTATAAAAATATACAAGGTGAAAATAAGTCTCTTTCCAAGCCCATTATCTTGAAGTAAACACTGTTAATAGTATAATGTGTATGCTTCCAGAATCTTTCTTACACATACAAACACACGCCCAAGTGAGTAATGTAGATATTACTGAGATTTTTGTAGAGAAAATGGAGATGGACATATTATCAATACATGTTTTTTTATTTTTCAGAAATGGGATCTATGTATTGTACTAAAACTTATGTTTACATTTACTAATTTTTATGGGCCTTTGCCATGTCAGTTCTATTTGATCTTAGTTGATTTGGTTCATAGGGACCCTGGCTAAGCAGCATACTGCAAGCCCTTGGTATTAATTATCCTCCTGATAGTCATAATAGTGGTCTCCCTGTTGTGCCGCATTCTCTCAAGTTTTAAATGTTTGCGTGCAACCATATGCAGAATGTCAAATGGTCTCCCTTCAACTGGAATAACAGAAACTTAAAGAAATGCATGCTGAATGATGTATAGAGACTGGAAACCCAAAATGATGGTAACTGAAAGTAGTGCTAAAGCCCTAATTTTTGGTCACACTCTCACCTAGGTGAGAACCTGACCAAAAGGAAGGAATTGTTAAACAAAATTATAGAAGACCATTGTTCTGAACTAAGCTCCTGGACTAGGCCCCAACAGACTACATCAAACCAAAAAGGAGTCATTCATGCTAAATATGACATATCAAACTGAAACTTTAAGGAAGTTTCAAAACTTCCTTAGATATCAAAAACGGATCAGTTTTTTTTTCTTCTGAAAACAGAAGACTCCAGCACAATAAGGAAGTCTCCTCTGCTCTCTTACCAAAAAAAAAAAAAACAAAAAAAAAACCCAGAAGTCACCAGTTTTTCCCCTATTGTTCTGTTCCTTGTTCCCACCTTATAAAATTCACTGTTCTGCTATTTCTCAGTGGAATTTGAAACCACATAAGTCCATTTACAATGACGACAGGGAGATGTCAATGCCTAAAGTTTTGGTCAACCTGCTCAAAATTGAAAGGTTGACCAAAAGGGGTGATTGTTAAATTAAGTTTATCCTGAAGTTACCTCCTTACATATTTTACGTTCGGCCTAAAGGTTTCTCTGTACATAGTGAACTGTAACCTAACTGGATTTGTAAACAGACAATAACCTACTGTTGCACCAATCACAGAATTTTGCCCAATCACAAGCAGGCAACTGTTCAAACTGTGTTCAAATAAGGCAAACACCAAACCATGACAATCCAGCTGTTTCTGTACCTCACTTCTGTTTTCTGTATGTCACTTTCCTTTTTCTGTCCGTAGATGACATCTGATCATGTGGTAGTCCCAGAGAGCTCTGAACCTATTCTGGTTCTGGGGCTGCCGGACTCACAAATCATTCTTTGCTCAATTAAACTCTGTTAGTTTTTTTTTTTCTATTTAAAAAGAAGAGGAAGGGGGCATGTCTGCGAATTTTTGTATGCATATGGAAAAACACTAGAAAAGAACATTTGAAAATAATGGACAGTTTGTATATTGTGGAAGTGACAGGATTGTGTGTAATATTTTGTTTTATTTTAATTTTAATTAATATGAGCTTAATAGTGCTTACACAAAAAAAAATTTAAGCCCATTCAAGGACACTTGTTTTTTTAAAAAAAAATTAGTGTGATAGACACTGTCATAGCCTGAGTCCCATAAAAAATAAAATCCGAGGCAAAATGCATATGCTAATGCTTTTTAGAGGACTGCAAAAATGCAGTCTGTTCCTCCCTCTGTTCATTTATTTGCAATGTGTCTCTGTAACTCCCCTTATTAAGGGATAGAATCTATTTTCCCACGCCTGGAGTCTGGGCTAGCCTTGTGATAGGTTTTAGCCAATGTAATGTGGTAAAAATGATCATGTGGTTGTTCTAAGCTTAGCCCTTAAGGGGATTTCCATGCTTCCACTTGCTCTCTTGGGATCCTGCTCAGCTACCATGGAACAAACTTAGGCTGGCCTACTGGAAGATGAGGCACATGTGGAACAGCAAGGGGCCATCTGTCCTGGACTAGCCAACACTTAGTCAACCTAGCAACTGGCT
The DNA here is from genome assembly GCA_028533085.1 of Varecia variegata. NCBI lineage: Eukaryota > Metazoa > Chordata > Mammalia > Primates > Lemuridae > Varecia > Varecia variegata. The sequence continues at coordinate 191,678,643 of CM052436.1, read as the reverse complement.
AAAGACATCTGAGTGAATCCAGCTGAGACCAGAAGAATTGCCCAGCTGAGCCCAGCCCAAATAGCCAACCTATTGCATTGTGACCTCAACAAATGCATGTTATTTTAAGCCACTAAGTTTTGGGGTATTTTGTTACATAGCAAAAGCTAACCATTTCTATGCTTCATTGAAGTGTGCAAGTGCAACGAGAATGAGAGAAGAAAGGAGAACAGAGGCAAGGAAAGTGAGAAAGAAAATGCAAGGAGGTGCATTTCAGAGCTAGCCAGTTTCAAACAACTGTGGCAGCTGGGTCACATCAGATATCTTCTGGAGGAACCTCATAGAGACACAACATCTTAAAACAGGTTGTCAAAGTGAGGAAGAGAAAATAATTTGTCTGCCAGCCACTTTACATCTCCTGTCTCCCACTGGTTCACAATTGCCCCAGTGGGGATTAATGCCCAGGCATTTCTGGATTGTGTTACACTGTCCTTCTGATAGTCACCCCAGGGAAGCTCGATCTCATGAAGGTAAAGGTGACAGCAGCATGCTGGATGATTGTGGAATATTGATTACATGAATGGCCTCAGTTCTCCACTTGGCCTTATATCCATGCACTTTGCAATGAAACTTTGCAGCTCTTCCCATTAAGTGGTAGAACCTCTCTCCACCCCTTGAGTCTGTGCTGGCCTTTAACTTACTTTATAGAATGTAACAAAAGCAATCTTGTATCAGTTCTGAGAATGGATTGGAAGAGACTTGCATGTTTTTGCTCTCTGTTGGGACCCTTGCCTCTCTATGTAAACAAACCAGGGATAACCTGGTGGTTGATGACTTAGTAGTCCCTATTTTGTACCAGCCAACAACTGGCCAACTGCAAGAAGCAAAACCACCTAGTTGATCTACTGTTGACTGCATATGCATGAGTGAATAACCTTCCAGCTGAGTCTAGCCTAAATTACTGACCCATTAAATCATGAGCTAAATACATGATTGTTGTTTTAAACCCCTAAAGCTAGGATAGTTTCTTTGTAGCAGTAACTGATAGAGCAAACTTTTAAGTGAGTGAGTGAATCACACTTGCAGAATCAGAATTTTAAAAGGTTCATACTTTTCAAGATCCACTGTAAGCATGCAAACTTGCCTTTGCCATTGTAACTTCTGACTGAAAGGTATCATTGCAAATCAGTTTTCTTTTATAATTAGTCAAGTTACAATATGATGAGTTTTTAAAATATCTTTCTTTTCAAAGTATTCTGTGATACTGGCAAGCAGCACTGATTGCTTTTTGTACTGAAAAAGTGTTAATAATTTGTTCCCTTGTTTTCCATTAATTATTCATTAATTTCCTGTTGTGAGATAGATTGTTATTTTCATAACAATAAAGCCTGATGGAAATGTTTAATTAGATCTGTTATACTAAATGTTGGCCATATATTGCTTATCTTATAGACAAATAGGTATTATTCTTCATCTCCAAGAAAAATACTCTAGTTGAAAAGTTTTGACTTCTTAGTTTTATTAGCTATACCACGGATTTAACAGCAGGATAATTGAAATTTGAATAATAATTTCATCAATATTTTCAGAAAATGGTCAATTTTTTTTTTAAATATAGAGTCTCACTCTGTCACTCAGGCTGGAGTGCAGTGGTGCAATCATTGCTCACTGCAATCTTGAACTCCTGGGCTCAAGTGATCCTCCTGGCTCAGCCTCCCAAGCAGCTCGTACTACGTGTGCGTACCATCATCTCCAGCTAATTTTTTAAAAATTTTTTGTAGAGATAGGGTCTCACCACGCTGCTCAGGCTGGTCTTGAACTCCTGAGCTCAAATGATCCGCCCACCTCGGCCTCCCAGAGTGCTTGGATTTCAGGTGTGAGCCATCGCACCCCACCAATTTTTCTTGATTTATAGAGAACCCAGTTATGTTGATCTCTGTGGCATTCTGTCATTTATTCATGAGAGAGAGAGCGTAAGAGAAAGATAATGATGAGAAAAACCGGGCATAGTTCCTGCACCTAACTCCTCACAGTGTAGTGGTCCAGTGAGGGGAACAGAGAGTAATCAAATATTCATAAAAACTAATAATGCATGCCAGGCACAGGGACACGTGCGAGTAGTCCTAGCTACGCAGGAGGCTGAAGTGGGAAGATCACTTGAGCCCAGGAGTTTGAGGCTGCTGTGGGCCAGGCTGATGCCACGGCACTCACTCTAGTCCGGGCAACAGAGTGAGACTCTGTCTCAAAAAAAAAAAAAGAAAAATTTTACTTTATGTTTTCTCGCAGTAGTATCATTCCACTTTTAGCATACGTGCTGCTGAAGTGAGCACTCACACGGGTAGAGGACTCTTCAAGAGATATCAGACTGTTCTCTCTCAGTTTCCTCTATACCCTCTCTCCAAAGTCCCCCTCCCTTCCTGGTTGCCTTCCAACCAGACCCTGAGACCAGAATTTGAGTTCAGGTAATTTATTTCAGAGGTGATCCCAGGAACCAAGGGAAAAGCTGATAAAAGTGCATTATCAGTAAAAGGTGCATTGTAGGAAACTGGAGCCCAATTCTGCTGGGAGCTCTGAGAGACAGTGTAAGACACAGCTCAGAGATGTGCCAACGAAACAGGGAGGAGGCAAGTGTATCTATATACCAACAATCCCCAGTCCTCACTGGCTGAGGGCTATTCCAAGAGGCATTAACGTTACGGCATTTCCAGCCTACCCACTGCATGGGCAACCATGTTCTGTGGACAGAATGGTGAAGGATGCAAGTGCTGGCAGAGGAGATCTGAGGGCCACTAAAATATCTGCTCATGTCCCCTTTCCTTCCCTAACTTCTTACTCTACACACTGTCTTGGGTGATGAAGCTCAGCAATACTAGTGCCTTCCATTACCTTCTATGTGCTGAAAACCTTTTGGTTTTACTTATCACTATTTGCCATTATTTCTATTTTTTAAGATTTCATAGATTTCTGCCATTATCTTAACATTTCCTTTGTCTATGGTTTATTGGATTAGCTCTTGTGCTACTTTTCCATGTTCTTTATTTGACTGCCCAGCTTACCTTCCTTCCCCCTTTTTGGTTTCTTGGTATATGTTTTAAGCTAAACATTTCCTTCTAGGTACTGCTTTTATGTCCCTCAGAATGGCACAGGTGGTGTTTCATTAACATTAATTCCTGAATATTTCTTAATTCAGACGTATTGTAGAGAAGGGGGAGTGAGCAACCTAACCTCTTAAATTCCTGAATCCTGACAAAGGAGGAATCCCTCTTGAGAATGAAGCAGAGAGATCATAAGAAACACTGAAAGCTAAATGCCAATTTCTTTCATAGGTTTAAATGTAAGCAATGTTTCCATCTATTTTCAATTCTCATCTTTGGAAAAGTAAAGAAAAGAACTTTGGAATGAATGAACAATGACAGGTTGGCGATTCTAATTCATTTAAACTTTAACTGGACTGTTTTCTAGGATTATTTTGTGCTGGATCATTGGAGATAGCTTTTGTGAGACTTCCTTCACATTTGTTGTGATTAAATAAGAGAACTAAAACCTTTTTTATCAAATAATATCATTAGCTATTTATCTTCATTACAGTAATTTTATCTGGTTTCATCTTATATAATGAATGTCACATTGTTTTTCTTGCAACTAAAAAAATTAGATTATATGCTGGCCGTCAAGCCAATTTGTTGTTAGCAATTTATGCTTTCCTTTTAAATTAAATACATAGAGAAAGTTTGATCATGATATCTAGTGAAATTTAAGACATTCTTTCTAGTTTTTAATAGAAGTCTTACTTTATTATTCTCAAAAACAGAACACCAGAATACAGTGCGCACACAGACACACACACATGCACATAAACACACATGTACAAATATAATATATATTTCAAAGAAATATCATGTTTTCTCATATTTCTTGATTTGCAAATAATTCATAATTGTAGCTATATTGAGTAATTACAAATTAAGTAATGGGAAGTAGCACATTCATTTATTGTTTTGTTTTTATAACTTAACATAAAATTTTTTTTACCATATTTTCAGTAATATTTCATATAAGATGCATTCTGTAAGATAGATATTTTCATATGCGTCATAACATATCTGTATTGATAAAAATGTCCCACTTTTTTCTGACAGATAAAGTGGGTTTGGCTGATGGGTTTTAAAATGAGGACTGGTTTTACCAATTATGTTACTAAAGGGGACTTTTCCATTCATGGATCTGCAGCTCTGAGATTTTGACCCAAAAAAAATGTATTAAAAGCATGTAATGTCTTAAGACATTTTATTAAAACATTTTATGTGCAAAGGTGTATAGAAATTAGCAATATTTTGATTTTCCAAAACTTTTCAGAGTAGATCTCTAGTTGAAAGAGTAATAAACTTAGTTAATAGTATTTGATTATTCCTGGTAAGCCTCTTTACCATTCCTCCCAGAAATTGAGATTTTGAACAATTCTGGTGATTGGGATACAAATCTTTTGCAAGTTTGGGGGTTTCCAATCATGAGCTTTTGGCAAAATTGAAGGAGGCTTAATCAAGCTCATAACTGATAGAACATTAAAGGATTTTTATGATGGATGACAATGTGATTTTGACATATATTTGGAAAGTTCAGATAATTGAGTGCCATTGCCATCATAAAACCCCTTCCAATTTTATGTACTTGTTTATAAGAACAAGCTTTCACAGTAACTATAATAAAAAGAAAACAAATAGAATCCATAATTAGACACATGTCCTTTTAGCAATAAAGAAATATTTATGACCTTTATAAATATCCACAAGTATATGAATTAGGAAAAAAATCTCATTTATTTCATTAAGAGATGTATTTATAATAAAATTTTGCTTTTATGATTAATACTTATCAAAATTTGTAATATCTTTATAATGCTTTTATCAATCATGAATTATTAATAATTCCAATATTATTTCAATACATTTTAAACATTTTTACCTTTATGATCATCAGCAAGACATTTTTTTTCAATTTATTATACATATCTTCAGTGCTTAGAAGAGTGTAGAATGATTAGTAACAACTTTCAAATATAAAACAAATTACTTTAGGATAAAACTCTGTAAAAGAACCATAATAAAAATCTGATTTCAGGCAATAAAAGAAATGATATAATTTTCTGACAGTTATTGGAGAATTTGTTCTTTGTAATAGATGATGTTAAATTTCCAAATGCCATTTGTATTTGGATTCCTCTGGATATATTTAAAATATGATATAATATTACATCATTGGACTCAATTTAAAATTTGTAAGGGGATCTGTACTTTTTCAGAATTATTATTAGTTTTGGGATATGGCAGCAAAACATTTGAAGACCACACTGTCTTGGGATGGTTCTTACAGGGAAACAGGCTCATGTGTGGGCAGCATGGGGACCCATACAGCATCTCAGCCTCAAGTGTTAAGAATGCTTTGAAACTGGAATGGGCCATGGTAGAAGTCCAGGCAAATATCTCAGGAAAAATAAAATAAAATAAATAACAACTTTGGCATACTGGCTGCCAGCACAGCTAAGCTCTCATTTCAGTTTTCATGACCCTTCCAGTGAAACTCCAAGTTCCTGCAACCCAGGGCTCCTACTATTAAGGAAAACTATTCAAAACTTTGCCTTTTGTGTCATGCTAGAATATTCTTCAACAAACCTGTCTGTGGATCATCTGATGCTCTAGGGCAATATGGTCCAATAGAACATTCTGTGATGATGGACATGTTCTATATCCATGTTCCATATGTTACCCACCAGCCATCTGTGTGTATTGAGC
>CM052436.1:191634358-191672375 GCA_028533085.1 Varecia variegata | reverse complement strand
CTCACTCTGTTGCCCGGGCTAGAGTGCCGTGGTGTCAGCCTAGCTCACAGCAACCTCAAACTCCTGGGCTCAAGCAATCCTCTTGCCTCAGCCTCCTGAGTAGCCAGGACTACAGGCATGCACCACCATGCCCGGCTATATACTTTTAGCTGTCCATATAATTTCTTTCTATTTTTAGTAGAGATGGAGTCTCGCTCTTGCTCAGGCTGGTCTCGAGCTCAAGTCATCCTCCTGCCTCGGCCTCCCAGAGTGCTAGGATTACAGGCATGAGCCACCGCGCGCAGCCTTTAAATGCCTTTTAAATAAGAACAATTTAAATGGCCAGTAGGAATTGGAAGAGAAATTTGGAATATAGAGCGTGGATGGATTTGATTTAAAGTTATAATTTGACACTGAAGACTAAATAAAGTAAGTTATGATGTTCTAGATCAGTATTTGATAAATCAACATTCTGAGAATAACTTGCAGGTTTTCCTTGCGCATTTAGTACACATTTCAATTATTCCTTCTTCATTAAAACAAAATGAAATGTTACTTCCTAATTTGATGAGTACTAAAATTGTTTCCATTTGTTCTTACAATATAGTCTTTTGATTTTCTTTTATAATTGTGTTCTTATTAATTTTTTAGTGATATAAGTTAAAAAAAACTTTTTCACAGGTGTTTTGCATAAAATAATGGCTCAAAATGAGAAAATCTGGTGTGTATGATCTACAGCAGTGATTCTCAAACTTGAATGGGCGTCAGAACTTGGTAAAAATACAAAGGCCCACTGCCTTTGCTACTTGAAGAAACCTGGTCGTGTGTGCACTTTATTATTTATTGGTTCTCCAGGTGATACTGGCTTTAATAATTGCTCTGCAGCACGTTCCAGCAGGAGGTCACGTTGAAAGAAAAAGTGACTTCAGTATGGTGTAATTGTCAGCAATGGCCAATAGGTGGCTCACTTGATCACAGCACTAGGGAAACGCGTCATTTGCATAACAAGGCTTTTCAGAGAAGTAAGTACCAAGTGGAAATAAAAGCTACAATTATATTTGTAGCATAATTTAAATGCCCTTTCTTCTTTAATGTCTTTGAACTTGTGACTCCTACCAAGTCTTCTAGACAAACATGTAGGAATTTCCATTTTGAATCTGAAAATATTTTGTTAGACTTTTTTTTTTTTAAATAACAAGACAAATCTGCCTGTGTTCCTCCTTAAGAAAAATTCAGCTGTGTCAAAATAAAATGATCAAGAAAATGCTCCATACATTATACTGTACTTGGCTTCACGAAAAGCTCAGAAAGTGATTCATTCTGCTCTGGTTTGGGCTCACTAGGGAAATTAGCCTTAAAGGTTCACACTGGAAATTACTTTAAGGATTAAAAGGATGCCACCTAGGCCTGGCTTTAATTACCACTGATCAATTGCAGTGATTCTGGCCGCAAAGTGGGCTTGCTTTGAGTTTACTGAAAAAGAACATGCTGTTTGGAAGTATACAGGGTATTCTTTTTGGGCAACAGTGGCAGGGATTGCTACTTCACTCCAGTGCCCCCGCCGAGGCCAGTGATTTTCCCAGATCTGTGCTTACAGGTACAGTTCAAGTGTCCGACTCAGCTTGGAATTGTTCCAGGAGTTGTCCCACGTGCTCATAGTTTCCAAATAAAGGGCTCCAAGTAAGGCTGGGAATCTACTTCATTTAGTCACCGATCATTGCTAAATATTCACTGAATGCCCACTCTGTGCCCGACAGTGAATAAGAGCTGAGAATTAAGATATAAAAGATACTATTTATGTTCGAGGCTGCAATGAGCTATGATGGCACCACTACTGCACTCCAGCCTGGGCAACAGAGCAAGACCTCATCTTTTAAAAAAAGTGTGTGTGTGTGTGTGTGTGTGTGTGTGTGTGTGTGTAGCTTAGGGGCTTGAAGCAGGCAAGGGATCAACTTACTACAGTTGTGCGACCCTCATTGCACATGTAAATGATCATCAGTTCGTTGATGCCTGCCTATTTCACTGCTGCACCCTCAGTGCCCAGCACAATGCCTTGTCCATGGCATCTGCTTAATAAATACTTTCTCAGTGATGTAATTAATATGTTTATAAAGTTACTTCAGATGTCTAAGAGATCACAAAGTACAGCTACATAACTCAAATGAGGAAGAGAGATCTTTGCTTCCTTTGGATTAATTTCCTTTGATTGGGTCTGTTTACAGAGTGATTTGTACATTTGGGATTGTATAGTGAAACCGGCATTACCCTGCCCATATTCCTACAACCCTCACTTCTATGCTATGAGAAATTTACTGAAGACTCACCACCTAAAGGCTTTTTTCTGGCTTTGGAATACTCCCAATAACTGCCTTAAGTCCTTCCAGAAGTCCTCAAGCAGTGACTTCCAGGAGTGGGTAGATAAACACTCCAGCTTTCTGGCTTTACAGTTGAGATAACTCTGAGTTGTTCTTTGCTGTCTGTTAGAGTTTCTCAGCAGGATAGAGGTTCTCTCCTTGCTCATTGTAGTGGCTGGTTTGATAACCCACCCTTTACTACATTCTTTCTGGTCTCTGTCTCACATCCCTCTCCCCTACTAGTGCCTCCTGGGCATGAACTCCCAAATAAAAAAAAAATTCACACTCAAGTCCTTGTCTTCGGGTCAGTTTCTGGGAGAATCCAACTGGAGGATAAATATTAGCTATCCATGGGTAGGTGGATAAGAGGTTGGGAGAAGGTGTTGATGACACGTTTACAAATACAGAAGCCTGAGGGAATGTGAGACTGTAAATAGTTTGCAACTGATGGAACGTAGGGCACAAGGATTGGGTGTGATGGTAATGGATCCTGTATGCCAATCTAAAGAACCTAAAAGAATTTTATTTTGAAGAGTGGGAATCCATTGAAATATTTTTTAAAGGAGGGTAAGGAAACATGTTATGACCTAGCTGTGAGGTATAGGCAAGTATAGGTGGGGCTTTTAAAGTGGATGGGCAAGGGAGTACTCATTTTAGGATCTGATAAAAATTACACACTTCTCTACCCCCAAAATGTACTTAGACACAGGCACGCCTCACTTTGCAAAGGAATTTCCAGGTATTCACAGACCTCCTCAAAGTTTATAGAAGAGTGGGTAAGAATTCCACGTGTTGAGTAAGAAGACAAGGAGCTGAGGAACTGAAGTCCTGAGTGCAATAATCTCTAAAGTATAGACAGGAATAAAAAAGGTGGAATAAAACGTTGCCATAAGGACAGGAAAAACTCAAAGCAGAATCTTGCAGAGAAAACCAAAAGATGCTCTTGGTTGTGATACTTTTGTTTAGTAGGAGATTTTGGAGGTGAAGTGAGGTCAGGAGATGAACAGAAGACAATTGCCCTCTTGTTCTCCCATTTTCGCAGGTCCTCACTGAAAGAGGAAAAATGGTAATTACCAGCCAGGAAATATTCCACGGCAGTGGACACAAACCAAAATTTCCCAAGTGAAATTTAATTAAATGTGTGACTTGGCTCCTATAATGTTACTTGTTGTTATTTAGGTTATCTGTCAACATCTAAAAATAAGAACATTTCAGGGATAATTTTGAATTTCTAGATTTTCTTGAGAGGAAAAAATAAAATCAAAACATCAAGGCCAGCATTCCCAACCAGTTTCCATTATCTGGTAGAACTGAAAGGCTGTTGTCTCCATAGGATATTGTATATTCTCGCCATTTAGCCACAACCTCTTTTTCTTATTTATATTACCTGCCTGGCCCCTATAAACTTTTAATCTTTTCTTCCTTACAGTAGACATTCATATCCCACCAGCCACCCCCAATATTCATTAATTCACTCAGTTATTCGTTAGCATTTATTGAATATCTGCTCTATGCAAGGAAACCAAGCTAGATGCCAGAAATAAAGACAAATATGAAGGTTCTTGCCCCAAGCTATTTATAGAATAGCCAATAGAAGTTAAAAAAAAAATGTAGACTTCAAAAAATCCTGGCTGTCATTTGTACAACAAAGGAGATGGGGCCCAGGGCACCATCATAGAATTATTGTGCTTTGATCTATTCTCTCCTGATAAGTCATTACTCATTCACAGATTGGGTCATTATCAGAAGAATAATACAACCGTTCATGTCTTTCAGGAGTGGGACAAAGAAAGGCTTGAGAAGAAGCTCTTCTTCTAAAGGAGAAGAAGACAGGAATTATGCAAGAATACTACATAAAAAAGAAATCAAGAAACTCTCATGGATGAAAAAGACAAAGGGGGATGTGGTGGATGCTTTTGGATCGTCAGTATCTGGCTGGTGCACCTGCGCTGTTCTGCACAGAGTTGCCCTCGCCAGTGGGAGCTGCCTTCTACAGTAGGTTATAACCCTCCCTTCAAGCTGGGGGGACATCCAGCAGCCAGTGGCTGGTAGACACAGGGGTACAACAGACCAGGTGAGGATGGTACGGCTCACACTCCAGAACTCCCTGTGGGACCAGGCTGAGGCCAGATTCCAGCTGAGGCCATGCCCTTGCTCAGGTTTTGTTAACAGTGGAAGGGAAGCTTAACATAACTAGTTCCATCTTGCTTCTGACCCCCTGCGGTAATTAATATCCTTTAGGTTAAAAGCTTCTGCTTAGCTCTTCTCGTAGGTTAATAAAAAGGTGACAACCACGCCTTTTCCAAAACTAGCTCCCAGGGAGATAAGAAAAGTATACACACAAGTAACAATGCTGTGTTAAAGACTTCTAGAAGGAATCCTGAGCTTTGTCCTCCAAAGTTAACTGACCAGGAGCAAAGAAGTTTTACAACCTCCTCAGACCCTCACTGACGCCCAGATGTCTGTGGTCCTTGGTTACCTTTTACAACCCAACCCTCTCCTTCCTCTTCCCTTAAGATGAAAAGGAGCCTAAAGTTCACACTAACTTAAGATTTTTTTGGGGCTATTAGCCCTCTATCTTCTCAGTTCGCTGGCTCTCTGAATAAAAGTCGCTTTTCTTGCCCAACACCCTGCCTCTCGACTTACTGGCCATCCCGTGGCAAGTGGTATGAGCTTGGCTTGCTGATTTTATGGGGACAAAGAGGAAGGAAAAAAAATAGTGATGGCTGTCAGTTGATAACGTAAGTGGCAGCAGGATGTCGAAGTCCAAGAGTTGGCTTCCCCGCCGTTCCTTGGAGATGGGATTATCCAATTATTGATTATCGCAGGAGATATGACTCCACCCTGGAGATATGGCTGAGGCCTGGAGCTCGCACCCTGCTGTTCCCTCAGGAACTCTGTGAAGAGCAGATTCTCAAAAGCAATATTAAAAGAGAAAGATTTACATTGCTTTTCCGTCTGTTCAGCTCTTTTCAGAAGTCGTGCAAACCAGAACTCCCACGGGGTGACTGATAGCAAGAGGAATCATAGGATTGATCTTTAACTGTTATTGGGAAAATCATGGGATTAGATATTTTCCTGTTATTTTTTGCAAGGCTGCCCTTTCATTAAGATAACATCTGATGGGGTTAGTGATTATGCTTCTGTAATCAATAACAAGGTGTACTCTTACACACAAACCTTAATGTGATTCTGCTGTAATGTAACTTTTGAGCAAGTTTGATGTGATTTTACATGTACCAAAACTTCACCACCTGTATAGGGGAAGTGGGCTGAAATACTGTGCAGGAGCAGTCTGATAAAACCTCTCTAAAGGGCTGCTCCCAGGCTCTAGGCCTCAGTCTGTAGTCCTCAGTGAGACTTCTGGATGAAACTAACTTTAATTCTTTAAAACCATGATTTTTTTTTTCCTTAGTTAACACTTAGTGGAACCAACCAATAACAGTCTAGTGGAACCAACCACTAGATTGGTTTCCTAGCATGTATTAGGTGCTTAATAGGTATTTGCCCAATGAATGCACAAATGATAATGGCAACCTCAAATGTATGGGTTGCAAATGAGAAAAATGTGGAGGGCAGAAACAACCAATAAATAAAAGAAAGATCTTGAAAAGTATCTGCAACAGTCAAGAAATATCTTTACCACATTTTCTAATTGTATGTATGCCAATGGATTCCTGCCTTATACCTACTTAAGTAGACCATGTTATAAAATCCTGGGAAGGATTATTTTAGTACAGAAAATATATGGGGTTTTCGTTTTCTTCTTGGTAGGGAGTTCATTCTTGTGGCCAAACTAAGAAGAGCCTATAATGTGCATGTTATTCAAGGCACGGAGGGTTGGAAGACAATACTAAACTACCTACGGCTGAATCTTGGCAATGTCTCCTGTCAGCTGCCAGACACACTCAGTTGGGTAATGTCAGGTGTGGGGACCGGATGTCAGGTCCGTGTTCCCAGTACTGAAGAATGGTTATCGGAGCAAATGAGCAGTCCCAGCAGATGCAAGGAAGCAAAGTGCCAAAGTTTATTTATGCATAGTACATTCCAGAAAAGGAATGGGTCAAACCCTGCAAGTGGAGGAGACCCTGAGTTTAACAAGATTTCTCCCTTTTATGTTGATTCCCTAATTTTATGTTAAGTGGGGGGTGGAATATTCATGGTTTTTCTTGGAAAAGGGTGGAGAATTCCCAGAATGGTGAATCCTCCCTTTTCTATCCTTTTATGGCAATTTCTGGGGGTTGCCATGGTATTTGTAAACTGTCATGGCATGGATGGGTGTGATTTTTACTAAGTTAATGAGGGTAGGTCACTTGAAGATACTGTCACCTTACTTGTGTGCATGCTCTAAGGACCCTCTTTTGTGGCCTTGGTCATATCTCCACTTTGTGGCCTTGCTACCTCTTTCTGGTTGGTCAGTCCTTGGAGACCCCTTTCATAGACCAAATATCTGGTCAGTCCCTGGGGACTCCTTGACACATCATCTTTTCCTTCTTGGAAGCCCTGCTTCTGGTCAATTTTTTCCTCTTAGTAGACAAAGCATTTCCTAATATCATCTATTTCTCACTGGAAACCCCTAGACAAAGCATCTGTTCCCCCTCCTCCTTATCCCTACCCAACAGTAAGTCCAGGCTGAGAGTGAGAGAAAATCCAAAACAACTAAAATGGGACTTGCATATTTTTTTCTTTCCCATGTAACAGAAGTCGGGAGCTAGCAGTCCTGGACTGGAAGTGCAGCTTCAAGGTCATCAGAGACTCAGGCTTTCCCAGTTCTTTGGCTCCATGATGCTGGTGTATGGACTTCATTCCCAAGGCCACCCTGTGGTCCAAGAAGGCTGCCAGAGTCCAAACCCATCAAGTTGGTACCAGCGCAACGGGGGGCCCTTGGGCTCTCTATGCGATGTAAATGGACAAGAGACCTACTGGAGTCATAGGCCAGGCTTTAATGAGGCTTCTGCTCAGGCCACAAGGGAGACAAAGGACAGAGTCCAGAGGCTGGCTCCCCAAGGGAAGTTCGGGGAGAGTTTTAGAGAGGTGTAGGTGGGAAAAGGGTGACTTGTAAGCATGTAGAGGTGAATTCCTTTCAGTACATGCTTCTTCATGCACCACATGTCTCATTAGCCTGTTAAATCTCTACCCCTGGGAGTAATTTTTAGCATTATAATGGGGAGATAAGTCGGTGAAAGGTCAGTGCTAAGGGCCATCTTGGCACAGGCAGGGCTTGTCCAGTTCCAGCCCCCGGAGTTTCTCCTTCAGGGAAACATCCTATTTTTGCATTCCTGTAAGATACTGCTTAGGAGAGAAACTGTTGGTCTCAGCCCTCTGCAAACAGCTGAGCTGGTTATATTGAATTCTGTGGCCCGAGTTCAGTCCTTATTCTGTCTCAAAGCGATCATTGAAGGTCTGAAGAAAGAAAGTCAGAGGGGGGACAAGTTCCTGTCAAATGCTTCTCTGATGTACCCTCAGCTTTCTTTTTGTACCCTCAAGTTCCATACCAGGCTTCTGTTTACATCTCATTGGCTACACTCTAGTCTCCTGGCCACACTTAGCTTTTAGCCAACTGCATTGGTGTCCTGAATGGAATTGTGTTTATTACAGTAGAAGAATGGAGAATGGATATTGGGGAGCAAATTGTAGTCTTTGCCGTGTCTCTGGTAAGTTATTTATTCTCTTTAAGCCTCAGAACAGGGATAATAGAGTTGTTGAGAGTATTGCATGAAATAATGTATAAAAAGTCTTTGTACAGTGTCTGACAGATAGTAAATGTTTGATTAATGTTAATTGATATAGTTGCTATTATTATTATTACTATCTCTGACCTTCCAAAAGTTTAACATTTCCTAGGAAAGACAAGTAAAGCACAGGAAATATGCAAATGATAGTGAAATTCAGTAGAGAAATCTCCAAATAAGTAGGGCACATGGGTATTACAGACAAGCGCAGTGATCATGGGGTTGGGGAGGATTGTAGCTCTATCTGGGAAGTACGTGGTACATAAATGGAAGAAGAATCAGGTGTTCTGAAATTTCTTCAACAGCACTTTTCTGGAAAAGCCTTTTTATGCTTGTAATTTAGTGTGTTGAAGATAATTCATTAACATATTGTTGTTGATAGGAGTCATTATAGCTACATTTCAAGTCAGCTAGCAGCCACTTTGGGGTGGAGTAGGGAGGAAAGGGTTGTTTTGCTACATGGTTCTCTCTGATTTTTCCTCCTGTCTTGAAGGAAGAAGAGAGAGACAGTGAAGGAGCTTCACCCTATAGGGAATTTCTTTATGGAAGGTAGTCACAGAATAATTTCTATAATTAAGGATCCATAACAAACAGCTGTGAGATACTCTTACCCTAATAAATAGATCTATCTAGACCTAGATGAGGGTTACTCAAAGTGTGATTCGTGGATCAGCAGTATGGGCATCACCTGGAAAGTTGTTAAAAATGCAGATTCTCAGGTCTAACCCAGACCTGCTGAGTCAGAATCTGCATTTTACCAGGGTCCCCTGGTAATTCGTATGATCTCAGTTTGAGAAATACTGATATATAACCCACTCCTGCTTTCCAGAAGTTAGTATTTGAGGACAAATAAAGCATAAACCCATTACAATTAGCAGAACAGGAAATGCACACAAGATTTCAACTGATTCTGCAAGAACAAAAGACTTGACACCAAACCGATCTGAACACTAAAACAGTGTGCCAACCAGAGAGAATTTCATTAAGAACAGCTATCATTTGCCTAATGTCCCTCAGTTTTTCTGAGAACTGCACCACTCCCTTCCGGCAACTTTTGGCACTCACTGCATCCACGTTGTCCTCGTGTTGTAATCAATGAAGGCTTTTTATCTTAAAAGGATCAGCCCCCAGTCCTGTTCATTAACATAGGTGGGCCACTGACACTTTCTGGGAAGAGCCTGTCTTTTGGAGAACATTCCTTCATTAAGAATAGGGGTAATGCCAGGTCCTTGTTGATGGCTTCTGTTCCTGAAGGGAAACTATTCCATTTAAGCCACTTGTCCATTTTACATGGTTTTGTTTTGTTATAACAAGATCATCTATAAAACCACTTGGACTGACACCTGTAAACTGAAATACATCATGACACACGGAAGTTCAGCAGGGTTGCTATAGCCAACTCCCCAGCAATGTTGTAAGCGCACCCCAAGGTGCACACTATAATACTAGGCTAGCTAAAGGGAAGGCATTTTTCTTCTAGTACTCTTTCAGCTTGTTCGAACTTGAAAGTTTAGAATTAACCATTTTATACTTTGTTAATTACAGTGTATGGTAGGACCCTTCATTTTTCAGCCATTGATGACCTATAAAACCATAAATTCCAGTTTTGTGTATAATCAATAATCAAGAGCTACCAGACATATCCCATGAAGAAAAAATTATAGGTAAGGACTTCTTGATGTCATTCCACCCATAAACACCATTAGTGTGTTTACCAGGGGGTCTTGTCTTTGGATCATTACCATATTTACATGGATATTTGACTGAATCATTACTTCTGGACATCTCAGACCTGCTGTGAATCTTTTCCTGTCCATTAATAGACCTTCTCAAAATCCTATATTTTCTGTTTGTCACAGTTTTGTCAGTCATCAGAAATCTGTGGGCCATCCTAAACTCCATCTGCCTCTTCTGTATCCATATCCAAAAAACCACTATGACCTGCATCCTATGTCATTCTTGAATCTATTCTTTTTTCCTTGCCACTGTAGTTCAAGTCTTCAATTAGCTAAATAATGTGATGATCTCTTGGCTTGTCTGTTATGAGGCATGTTATTCTCATGCATCTGGGGGTGGGCTGATACCCTCCTCTGGGCTTGCTAATGCCTCTTTGTGTCAGCTGGGGGTGCTGCTCTAGGCTAGCTTAAGGGGGGTTGTTTAACTGGGGCAACTAGCCCCTCCTAGGACCAACTGGCCCCTCCTAGGACCAACAGACTAGACTGAGCAAGACCATGGTGATTGTGGAAGCTCAAAAGCAGAAGCTCCAACATGCAATTCCATCCTACTTTATACTTGTGTTTGTCCATTCATTTCCAATTAGCCAAAGTGAGTTTCTGAGCTAGTGGCTGAGTGCAGAGTTAAGGGATGGGTTAAATGACATCCCCCATGAAGTTATGACATATATATGAGAAAGAGAGAGAAATAGGGGCCAATAACACAATCTACCACATCTCCTAACTGCCAAAGGACGAAATCCAAGCATTATACTTACACAGCCGCTACACATAAAACTTTTACCCTCTCCATGTTTTCTTCCCAGACAGTTGACCACTTCTTCTTCTGAGCCTCTTCTCTCTCTGACTGGGTATATATATACATATGTCTACTCCTTAACACATGCTATTGTGAAGTATCTATCCCTCATTCTCTTTGACAAGACTAGGAACTCCTTGAGAGCATTCTAATGTGTCTAATTCATCTTTACTTCCCTGGCCCTAGCACAGGGCCTGGCACAAGTTGCTTCATGAATCTTTGATGAGTTGAATTGAATTGAGTAGAATTGAAAGCACATTTCCTAGAGTTTGAACACATTTTATGTTGTACACAGTGTTTCTGGAAGTTCGGAGAATTTGTTGAGGAGATTCCTGGGAAAACAATCCCTTGTCCCTGGGATGCTAACTCACAGGAGGAAGGCAGATTCCCAGGTCCTAGAGAAACTTGGATAGCAGTTTGCTATGACAGGGAACAACATGAGGTTTAGTAGCAGGAATTGGGGTGCAGATTGGGAACCAGGACCAGGAACAAATTGCAGAGGCCTAGTACTATGCAGAGCTGGATGAGAAAGGATTTGATTCTGAGGGCCAGGTCTTATGAACACTTTAAATCTCTCTTGTCCAAGGTCAAAATTGGTTCTAAAGGACTAGGTAGAATCAAATGGCCCCACCTCTGAGAAGAAGAGGGAAGTAGAGACGACAAATGGATCATTTTCTGGCAACTCTTAGAGCCAAGATATTTATTAACCTTGTCATCAATAATAACATATGGTCTAGTGCCAGGAAACAAGATTAGAATCACAAAATACTAAAGATGTTTTGCTGGCTGCTGAATGAATTTCTGGTTGGCCTAAGGATGAAATATGATCTACATGATATTGTTTGCCAATTCAGTGATAGAGAAAGGGGAAAAAGAAAACTATTAATACAATAAAAGATTTTTTTCTACACACACACACACACACACACACACTTTGATTTTCAACAACACTTAAAATTCTGTGTTTAACAGGTTTAAGTATTTATCATTAGATCTTTTATTCCATTACTTTACCACTCTTGATATTGTTTTATTTTCATTCAATTTTAAAGTGTTTTCTTTTTTTCCAGATGCAATATCATGTCATATGTTTTCTAAATCCTTGCATAGATGAGAATGTTTTTCTGTTTTTTCAAATATGTTGGGCATCCATTTCAACCTCCTTCTAGTTTATTTACTGGTATTTTATAAAGCAGTGTTTTTCAAACTATCTGTGGTGCATACCAGTTTCTTTTAAATCTGCTAAAGACTAATACTTCTGTAAAATACAATAAAATAAGTTACTGAAAAACAATAAAATAAAAGAACCAAAAAACTTAGCCTCATTTTAAAATTATTACATTCAACAGACATAAAACTGGTAAGTAGATAATAGATTTCTAAATAGCTCATCTTAATTTCTGTACTTACCTTTTCTTTGACAATTAATAAACAGATTACAGTCTGTCAGCAGTCCATGGAGCATACTTTAAATAGTTCTGCTATAGAGTTTAGAAAGCTAAAGACTACATTTCCCAGACTTCCTTGCAGGTAAGGCTCTGCATATGATCTTTCTGCCTAGTAAAAATGCCATTGTGATATGTAGAACTGAAAATGAAAAACATGAATCCATAGGCACATGGGAGATATAAGATCTTCTGGCAAGTATGTCCCAAGGAAATAAACCACACACAGAAAGATAAAATATTGAATGATATCATTTGTTGTGGAATCTAAAAAAGTTGAAGTTAGAGAAATAAAGACTAGACAGGTGGTTACCAGGGGCTGGTAGGTGGAGGAAATAGGAGATGTTGGCCAAACGTTCAGTTATAAGATGAGTAAGTGCTAGAGATCTAAAATATAGCATGATAACTATAGTTAATAATAATGTATGGTAAATGTTAACTATAGACTATAGTTAATAATGTATGATACACTGGAAATTTGCTAATAGAGTATATCTTGAGTGTTCACATCACATATACAACACATACAAATGGTAACTATGTAAGGTGATTGATAATTAGCTTGACTGTGGAAATCATTACACAAAGTATACTTATATCAAAATACCACATTATATACCTTAAATTTATATAATTTTTATTTGTCAACCATACCTCAATTAAGCAGGGTGGGGGGAAGTACAGGTATACATTATTTCATTGCACTTTGCTTTATTGGGTCTAGGTCAATAATTCATGACTAAGATCTCAACAGCACAAGCATAAAAACAAAAATAGACAAATTGGATTTAATTAAACTAAAAAGCTTCTGCACAGCAAAAGAAATAATCAACAGAGTGAACAGACAACCTTAAAACTGAAGAAAATGTTTGCAAACTGTGCATCCAGCAGGGGACTAATATCCAGCATTTACAAGGAACTCAAACAACTTAATAACAAGAAAAACCAAATAACCCCATTAAAAAGTGGGCAAAGGACACGAATAGACATTTTTCAAAAGAAGACATACAAAGGGCCAACAAGCATTGAAAAGAATGCTCAACATCACTAATCAACAGAGAAATGCAAATTAAAACCACAGTGAGATATCATCTTACACCAGGCAGAATGGCTACTGTTAAAAAGTCAAAACATAACAGATATTGGAGAGAATGTTTAGAAAAGAGAACACTTTTCTATATTGGGAATGTACAACCTCTATTGAAAACAAGGTGGAGATTTCTCAAAGAACTAAAAGTAGATCTATCATTTGATCCAGCAATCCCACTCACTACTAGCTGTCTACCCAAAAGAAAAGGAATCATTTTATCAAAATATACCTGTACTCATACCTTTATCACAGCAGTATTCACAATAGAAAAGATATGGAATCAAAGTGTCCATCATCAGATGACTGGATAAGGAAAATGTGACATATATATGTATATACATATATCATGGAATATTATTCAGCCATAAAAAAGAATGAGACCATGTCTTTTGCAGCAACATGGATAGAACTGGAGACCATTATCTTAAGTGAAACAACTCAGACACAAAGAGTCAAATACTGCATGTTCTCACATGTAAGTGGAAGCTCAGTAATGTGTACACATGGACAGAGAGAGTGGAATAATAGACATTGGAGAATCGGAAGGGTGGGAGGGTGAGGGGGGGTGAGGTGAGGAACAACGTTATGATTCTCTCTGAGTGACACCCCTGCTTTAGAAGCTAAACTTTAAGTAGAAGGGGGAGGCAGTAGTCTCAGGTAATCTCAATTTGTCTGGCCTAGCATGGAACAGCAGTCTTATAAACTAAGGCAAGGGACCCCAGTTTTCTCAAAGCTGCTGTGCCCTGAGTAGAGCCTCCTTTCCACCAGTGGAGGCTGGAAGAAGGAGGGAGACTCCTCTCTTAGCTGAACTCTCCAAGAACTGAGCTTTAGCAACAGGTAGCTGAGGGCAGGGTAAGAAGTCCTCCCCCTTCCAGTAAGATAGCTCTACAAGCTAGGAACTGAGGATAGAGAGAGCCTTGAGTTCTTGGCTGCACAAGTCTGGAGCAATGTTTTTGTCTTGTTGAGCTGGGAGGGGAGAAGGAGGGAGTGATCTTGGTTCAAATACCACAGACTCCCACTGTTCTTATTGAATTTTAGTGGATTTTATTCAGTGGTATTTCTTCATGTGCTATATGCCCTTAGGACCATTTTGGGAGATATTAAATGGTGTGCATGTGTGTGTATGTGTGTGTATATATATACATATATACACATATATATAATTTTCATCAGTTTCTATGAGGAGCAGTTCCAGTTTCTCATGTTGTCATCCTGGAAAATAATGTTCCTCTTATCTAATTGATATGTTCTCCTGTAAATTCAACTTTGTCTGATCTTAAGACAGTGATCTGTTATTCAATTAGATTAGTATCAGTTTTCTCATTCTCTTGCCCCTTTTTGTTATTTTGTTTCAGATCTGTCTTATGTATGCTGCAAATAGTTGGATTTTGTTTCTGGATCTTAACATATAATCTTTTATTTAAAAAAAATTCTTTTTATATCCAATGCCTGGCATCACACCTAACATTCATGAGCTATTTGTGTAAGGAAGGTTGTTTTCTCTCCTGAGGCCTGGGCAGGGAAGGACCCCTCTAGGCTTCCTGGGAAAGTCCTAGAAGTTGCTAAAATCACATGTTCCTACTGGAAGCTGCATTGAGATCATGGTCTTATTGAAGTATAATTGTCATACAACAAATGTCCCATATTCAAAGTACCCAACTTGATAAATTTTGACACCTCCCCCTAGGAAACAATCACCACAATCGAGATAGTTAACATATTTATTGCCCCCAAAAGTTTCCTTGTGCCCTCATTTTTCTTGTGTTTCATCCCCAAATGAACCATAACCACTGCCTTCATGCATCTTATGTTTTCGTGTTTGTTTACCATAACACTACATATATCTAACCCAGCCCAATTACAGAAAAACTTCAATCAGCAATGGATCAGGCCCTTTAGTGTCTCACAATATAATTGTTTTATACTCTTAGCCAGAAGAACTGACTTTGCTTAGGTCTATCTCCTAATTACCATGCCTAGTATGGGGTAAAATAAATAATGAAATTGTTCAAATCATTCATTTCTCTAGGAAAATCAAATCTCATGTATGTGATCTTACTACTTGCAGAATTACAAACATTTCTTTCTCCTGACTTTTCTGTATTTTAATATTTTCCTTTTGTATTCATCTGAATGATTCTTTGAAAGAGAATATTTTAATGAGAGTGACAAAAGGAAAAGAGGAGTCTTGTTAGGCATTGCCAGCTGTTTACTCTAGTTCTCTGAAACCTCCAAAATAAATATATTTTTAAAATCTTCCAGAACATATTTGTTGAGAGGAGTCATGACTGGCTAAGCTTGCCTATTTGGGATAACAGATGTTAATTTGTTTACCAAGAATAAAGGAAAAATCTAAGTACATTTTTTCATCAAGTGACCCATATGGATGGCACAAGCATTTTTATTAGTCCAAAAAGAGTTTGCATTTTCTTTTTATTAGAATATTTTACCAAATACATTTTCTGCTCAAATACTATAACTTTATAGAATATATTTCCAAAAATAAAAGAAATAGGTAAAATATCTCCACTGAACCTAAAGCTCTCTGTTGTGTTTAATTAATTTCAAATCTTGATGGGCGTGAAGGAAAGAGCTACTATTTGAATTGGTTCAATGCACAGACTCTGGAACAAGATTGTCTGAGAACAATAACTACCCTGCCTGTTACTGTGTGACCTTGGGCAAATTACCTAACATCTCTGAGAGATGATTCCTCATCTTTAAAATGGAGATAATACCTACCTTACAGGCTAATTATAGAAATGAAGTGTGATGGTACATGTACATCTGTGTCTGGATAATAATAAGTGATATTTATGTTAATTATTATTATGTTATTATTTATGTTAATTATTATTCTGTGTATGAAAATAATGCCACTTGAAATAAATGTTGGCCTTGATGTCATGATTCAAAAAGAAAGCAAAGTCAGTCACAGATTTGAATTTGGAAAATATGATTATATGGTTGGTATTAATTGATCAACACTTATGTGCACATATTATAGTAACATTCATTGGATGTTGGGTTGGCGGGAGGGGGGAGGAGGAAATGGGTATATTCACACCTAATGGGTGCAGTGTGCACCATCTGGGGGATGGACACGCTTGAAGCTCTGACTGGGGCAGAGCAAAGGCAATATATGTAACCTAAACATTTGTACCCACATAATATGCTGAAATAAAAAATAAAAATTAAAAAAAAGTTTAAAAAATATGATTACATGGTTTAAATTATTGTCAAATACTTTTTTAAAATCAGTTTGGGACAAAGTGATAGCTCTAAAAATATTAGGAAGTAAAGGTCAAAAATAGTTAAAAACTATTTGGGTGGAATTCTGTCCAAGAACATTGAATGAGAAAAAGAAAACATATTGTTTCACCTCATTCTTCTGAATACTTGTTACTAGGGTAAACTCTCAGGTTTGTGGTCAGAAAACTTTGAGTTAGGCTGGGTGCAGTTGCTCGCTCCTGTAATCCTAGAACTCAGGGATGCCAAGGCAGGAGGATCTCTTGAAGTCAGGAGTTCAAAACCAGCCTGAGCAAGAGCAAGACTCCATCTCTACTAAAAATAGAAAAATTGGCCAGGTGTGGTGGCACACGCCTGTAGTCCCAGCTACCTGGGAGGCTGAGGCAGGAGGATCACTTAAGCCCAGGAGTTTGAGGTTGTAGTGAGCTATGATGATGCCACTACACTCCAGCTGGGGCAACAGAGTGAGACTGTCTCAAAAAACACCAAACAAACAAACAAACAAACAAAAGAATTTGGAAAAAGAAGGAAAAGGGCGAAGGACAGGAGGAAACTTTGAGAGAAACTCTAAATGTATTAGAAAAAGAGCTAAAGATGAAGGGCTCTGAACCAGTGGAAAAAAGTCAGTGGAAATTTTCAAGAAGCACTGGGGTAGGAAGAAGGGAAGTTGCAAAGTGCTGACTATGCTCCTTCACTGAATATTCAGTCTTCCCCTACAAGTGACTGGAGCTGTACCAGTACCATGAGCTGGATATAAAAGGCTGTAAGCCAGTGTTCTTTCATGCAACTCCTTCTAAGGCCAGAGAGATTAGAAAATAAATGCCAATGATGAAGTGGAGGTGTGAGTGGAGTATACTCACTCCAGAGTAGCACTTAGAGGCTAAGAGGAATATTGTGACAGAGAGTAGATGAGTTTTTAATCTAGGAGACACTTGAGCACGTTTCCAACCAAGAGGATGAGAAATGATGAGGAAAAGCTTAACAAAGAGAAGGATAAGAGAAGACAGTTGATGGAAGGAGAAGGAGAGTGTGGCTTGGCAAGAAAGAATCATGGATTAATATAGAAGTCACTTTGGTGGAGAAAGTGCAAATGCAAGGAGGCAAAATCAGATGTCTTTGAATTTCATAAACTTGGACATCATGTTGTCCTCAAAGAAGAAGGGGGTGTGGATGGGGTCACAAGAAAGCAGAAAGGTTTGACATAGGATCTTTGAAGAATGTCTACAAAGATTGTACTAGATTTTAATCCATCAACCACCAAATATTTATGAAGCATCTAGTCTATGCTCAATGATATACTAGATATTGTATTAATATTTCAGTTTTCCAAAGTGCTGACAGTTACTGCCAACTTGGCAATATCAGCAAATGTTGTAAAATGTATTCTCTACTCCATCATAGAAGTCACTAATAAAAATAAGGAGTAATTTTGGATTTAGGTCCCTGAAGCACCCAACTGGCTTTCTCTTTCCAGTTTGAGACCAAAGCACTAATAGCTACATTTGAGGACTTTTAAGTCAATATTATTTACAGTGTTATGTCTTTGTGACCAACATTTTCTATGTTTGGCTATGCATCTATCTTCTTACCTTTTCATCACAACTGGCATAGAATTATGCATGGTTTCATAATATATTACTGTCCTAGTATAATAAAGATATGAAGTTATGGGCGTGCAGTGGTAGATAAAGTACCATATTGACTTGAAGATTGAAGAATTTGTGGATTAATGATTTAGTTGAAATGTAGCAATACAAGAAAATTGAGATATAGGGCAGGAGTTGAAAAGGACAAAAGTATCAAGATAGAGTAAATGAACTTGGAGAAAATGGCAAAACTAAAAATATTGAAGGAGGGAATTAGAGGACAACAGACACTGTCCACAGTCTGTCAATATTCTCTCAGTGTTACCTTTCCAATGCACTCTGATGTCTTATCGAGAGCCTTCCAGGGTGTCATTGGCCAGAACACAGGATGGGTCAGAAGTACCATGAATTAATGCCCCTGGGAGAGTTCTTCAACTAGTAATGAATATGATTTAGCGTATAAATATTCCATATTCACCATCGTCCAGGTGAGACAACTCAAAAGCATGTTCTACTTCCTGGAGGTCACCGGTAGGAGAAGCCCCAGTTGCCCACAGTGGTGACCTGTTCATCAGCAGCTATTAGATTCCCTTCCTTCCCTTTCTTATTTCCCTCTTCCTTCCCCATTTTTCACATTTACTTCCTCAAACAATGGCTTGCATTCAAATCTTTGTCTCAGGGTTTTCTCCAGTGGAATTGAGCCTAACGTGAAGAATGAAACCAAATTCCTCTGAAGAATTAACAGAAAAATCCACCAACATGTACATCTTCCCTGTGAACTACATCCTATTAAGCCACTATCTACCCAATTCCCCAAAATAGAAACCCTAAAATTATCTTTGGCAATTCCCTCTTCCTCATATCTTATATTCAAATCATCAAGTTTTCTAGATTTACTCTCTAAATATCTCTCAAATCTACTTCCCTCCCTCTCCGTTTGCACAACCTAGGCCAAGCTACCTCGTCTCCCCCCTAGACTCTTGCACGAGCCTTATAACTGGCCCTCTGCATCCATTCTGGTCCTCCTCCAATCCATTCTCCACTCACCATCTCCAAGTAAACTTCTCAAAGCTAAGTCTTATTTTTCACATCCTGCACTCTGCTTAAAACCTTTCTCAGGCTTTCCATCTGTCTTACATTACAGCCAACCTTCCTGAACACAGCCTGCAAGATTTCACATGCTCTAGACTTCCCCTACTCCCCATATTTTCAGTCTCCCCTTAAACCACACTTGCTTTGGATTTCAACTTTTCAGGCAAAACTAGCCCTTCTTACATCCAATTCCTCTAAATTTATTGCTCCCTTGAAAAATCCTTCCCTGCTAGCTTCCCCTCTCCTGACCCCTTGCCCAGTTAATGCCCACCCTTCTTCTGTTCTCAGGTTCAGAGTCACTTTCTCTGAGAAGTTCCCAAACATCTCTTACAAGGTTAAATCTCTTTTCTACAGGCTCATACAGAACCATGTAACTCTACTTCACTTTCCATCATGGTAATTTTTACATTTACATCACTGTTACTGTATTAAAGTTAGTCTTGTCATCTACACTGCATTCTTCCTGATGCCAAGGGCTTTGTCCTTCTGATTGCTCTTCTATTCCTTGTCCCTAGCACAGTAATTTGTACCTAGTAGCTGCTCAATTTGCTGAAAGAATGAAAGAGAAGATAAGTCAATGAATGCATGCCTGCTAATTTTACATTTGTCACTGTAAGAAATAGGCATATTTTTGTTAGGAAAAAGAATGTAGCTTCTGAAAATAAAAAAAGGGCACACAATAGAGGATCATGATATGCTTCCATGTCGGATAGTATTGCTGTTGTGCCCTAACGTCAGTGAGATTACAGAACACAAACTTGTAGTGAGTCAAATACACTTGCCTCTCTTTCTCCAGTAATGTGGTAACAGGGTAAAAATAATGGAGACTATCTAATGCTAGAGAGAGTAAATATAGCAAATTAGATGCCTGCAGATGTATAGGGTGTGATACATATGGTCATTCTTGCATGTGTCTCCAAAGCATCCTCAAGGTGTTTTGTTTTCTCTTTCCTCCTTTCTGGGAAGAAATCCTTCCTTAGTATAAAATTGTCCATAAGCTATGCCTGAGAGTTGATCTATACTAATAGGAAAACATTTTGTAGAACTTGGAGGCATTTTTCTGGGAGGGAACTAGAGGACTTGAAGATATCTCCAGATGCTTCACAGTATCTGAATGATCTGATAAAGGTTCTGCATTTCTAC
The DNA here is from genome assembly GCA_028533085.1 of Varecia variegata. Classification (NCBI taxonomy): domain Eukaryota; kingdom Metazoa; phylum Chordata; class Mammalia; order Primates; family Lemuridae; genus Varecia; species Varecia variegata. The sequence goes on along the minus strand of CM052436.1, from coordinate 191,652,173 downwards.
AGGGTGGATAGAGGACCAGAGGGAACCTATTCATGGAGAGGTGAAAGCTTGGTGGCGGATGATCCAGAGGGATAAAACCATGGAGGGGATCAGGAAACAAATTATGGATGAAGCAAACCACCTAACGCCCACCTGAGATGAAACCTGGAGCGACTAATGAGAAATTCAATGAGTAAAAAAAAGCTCTGTTTTCCACCAATCTCCAGGCTTTGTGTGTACTTGTGATCACCTAATAGTGACTTTGTTGCAATGGCATTATCCCATGCCTTTCTGTCCTTGAAATTGAAATACATAGCTAAGAGGTTGCATGAATTTTTATAAGTTTGTTGAATTAATGAATGAAATTTAATGTGGCCCTTTCATGCAGCATGGGAAAGAAGTTTCAAAAGAAAGATTAAGGGTCTTGATGAAGGGAACAAGTTTGGAGACCTAGGAAAAATGATAGTAGGCTTACCTATTTGGTAAGTGTATAATATAGGATGGAAATGGAAGTCAAGGAAACAGAGTGGTGTAACCAATATTAAAGGCGATGAAGACAAAAGCAGATGATATCAAGAGATATAACAAAGAAAAAACACTAACTAGGTCCTCAAGACTGCTGTAAATATAGATTTTTGGTCTATGAGGATGAAGAATTGAGGAAGAAGGTAGTTACAAATAGGTGAAGCCAAGTATCTTTACATTTTGTGCATGATAACTAACATATTATACAACCGAGACAGTGTGTTTGTTTTGCACAATTCACTTAAGAAAAATTATTGTTACTGCTCATTAACATATACTTATTTTCAAGGTACCTACAAATGAATCTTTAATGAATTGCCCTAGAACCTTTCCAGATACCAAGTCATGCTAGCTGGTCTCTCCTTGTTTTCCAAATTTAAAAAAGGAAAGTACAGAGGATATTTAAGAAACTTTCTCTTCTAAAATGGAGACTCCACAGCCATAACAAATCTGGAGCTAAGCCGTAAGAGGAAAATTATCTTTCAGGTCTCCAGTAATGTAATTCCTGTAAAGAACGCTATTGGTGGATTATGATAGAGAGAACTGCTCAGTGTCACGTGGTATAACTCCATCTGCTGTCTTTTAGCAAACATCCAGATGGATTCCATTTCTAGTCTCCAGAAAGATGAGGCCAATCAATATGAAAAGCTGTGTCTCTGATTATCCATCACAATCATCCAAGGAGAATCACAAATTTTTTTGGTTTCTACCCATCTTTCCTGTCAAGAGAGACCTGTGGTTTTATTTTTAACCATGAAATCTGTCTGTGAATTCATGAGCAATAACAATGCCGATGGTCTGTTTTCCCTTGGGTTTGTTTCTTATGGTGGTCGAAAAGCTACCTTGAAAATATCTCTCCTATTCCTTTTCAAAAATCTTTCATTCAGCTCTATGAAGGACCATTCATGCTTCTGGTAATTATAAGACTTAAAAATGCTAATTATATTATTATATCTTGAAAAGTATCTCAGATTCAGGAGTCAAAAGAATGCCATGAATTGGAATACCATGCTGAATGAGAAATGAGATCTATAAAAACAAATTCATGTTTGAAAATTGTTCCCTATGTGCTCATAATATTTGTTTATGTAATCTCCTGTTTACATAGGTTAAAATTGTATGACCAATCTCTATAACATGGCTGGTATCAAAAGAAAGAACTCCTCTTAAGATTTTAACTTACATTCACAGACATATATATATACCACACACACACACTCTCTCTCTCTCTCTCTCTCTCTCTCGCTGCTCTGGAATAGGTCCATGAACTTAATAATATTCTGACCTAAGTACAAGTTCAGCAGGAATCTAAGGAAAACGTGTTTTTTCCCCTTTCATCTCAATAAGGACTGTTGTAAGCTAAAACTTTCTGTTAGCAGTTTCTTTTTTTTTCACATTTTAGATTTTTAAAAATTCCTAGTTTTTTTTTTTTTTTTTGGACTTATAAGGAAGAGAGTGACAGTTGTCCCAAATATCTCTTTCCCCACTTGTTCTTCAGTAGTAAAGCTTCCATTTTAGTTGGGCATGTGGCCACTTGGAATAAAGATCCTTTTCTGGTCTCTCTTGCAATGAGGTCTGGTCATGTGACCAAGGTTTTGGGGATGGGATATAAGCAGAGATAGGGCGTGCAGCTTCTGAGAAGTGCACTGCAGCTCTTCTTCAAATCCCCCTCCTTCCTTTATGCGGTCACGAGAGACTGGATTGGGGGGAGCTCTAGCAGCCACTGTAGAGCATAAGATAATTCTGAGAATAGAAGCCATGCCTGACGATGCAGCCAGATAGCGTAGCTCAGGTCTCTTGCACCACAGAACACCACTTTAACCCTGGATTAACACCCATCAGACTTTTGAATGTGAAAGCAAAATAAATTTTTATTTTTATAGCCTTATTATTTTGGGGTTCTCTAGTACTCATAGCCTATTATGTACTTTTTAAAAAACATTAGTGTCCCACTAATAAAAGATGGTTCTAGCAGATGCCATTTCTAACTAAGCTCTAAATGGTGATACATATAATTACGATGGAAATTTTTAAGAGCACCAACTCTTTCAGTACAACCATCAGGCAATCAAGATCTTTTTACATGAAGAAAAAGCAAAAGCAAATGAAGTTTTGTGTATGTTATTTTATCCTTAAAGATTTTTTTTTCTTTTTCAAGTTCCTCTTCAGCATTCCATCTAATAAAACTGAACTTACATAATGCAGCACCAAAAAACCTGACTTCCAACTGCCAGCACCTGAGATTTTTTTTTTTTTTTTTTTTTTTGCTGGATCTGGCAACAGAACTGCTTTTCCTCAAGAGTGGGGCATGCAAGATGTGCTGGGAAATTAACCCGCACCTCCCAACTCAGAAGCCCTGAATCAACGACTGAAAGGAAACTATATTCAACTATTCCAGCTTGTTTACCCCGTCAGGGAGATTAACTCAGAGGCATTTATTCTCCACTGGTTCCCAGAGGTTCCCACCAGGACTAAGATCCAGTTACCTAGAGTTGTGACCGGCTTATAACATAGCCTTTGCTGGCCGTCTTCCTTCCCTTGACTCATTTCCCTGCTCCTCTGCCCTTGTTTCCTGGGTACACACCCTAAATAAACTATTGCACATGAATCTTTACCTAGGGATCTGTTTTGGGGGGCACTGAAACCAAGACATAATATTTACATAGTGTACGAGTGGCAGTAAAAACATTTATAGCCAGGGGAATAATACAAACGATGACATGACATGATTGCAAAGTAGGCTGAGGGTAGCTTTGCCTCTTTCTTTTCCTTTTGGTCCTCAATGGTAGAACAGAGCACGTCTTGGCCACACCCCTAAAAAAAACTTACAGGAATTTAATTGATTACATATAGGAATTTAACTCTATGTTAAAAGTTACCCCAAGCAATTTTTTAATAGACTTTATTTTTTAGAACAGTTTTAGGTTCGCAGCAATATTGAGCAGAACATACAGAGATTTCCCATATATCCCCTTCTCCCACATATGCATAATCCCTCCCTTGAACAAAATCCTTTGCCAGAGTGGCTCATTTGCTACAACTGATGAACCTACATTGTCACATCATTATCACCCAAAGTCTATAGCTTACATTAGGGTTGACCCTTGGTGTTGTACATTCTATGGATTTGGACAAATTTATCATGCCGTGCATACACCATTATAGTATCGTCCAGAGTAGTTTCAAATGTTTATACATGTTTCTAATTTTAAAATTGAGCATTAAAATATATGTTCAGTAAGAAGTAAATAGATCTGAGTTATGGTTCCATTTTACTGCTTATTAATTATATGATTTTAAGCAAGCCCTTTAACCTTCAGCTTTCTTATCTGTGCAATAAAAGGGGGCAATAGCTTCAATGATATAGTAGTTTCTGGGGTTTTTCTAGCAGTACAAACTTATGTTTTAGTAAATTACTTCTTCAGTACCATTAACTAATCTCACAAAGGCTTTGTGTATCTGCCATGGCACTAGGCTGAGTGATGTAGACAAATGAAATGCTGGAAAACACAATGTTTCTGTTTTTGAGGAGCTCAATTTGGTGAGCAGGGCACCCTAAAACCACAACTTATAGCAAGGGAATGAGATCAGGGCGAGACTGGAGAATTGACAAAGACCCCATGGTTCAGGTAGCACCTGTAAGAAATCTTCATAAACAAATAGGATTTTAATAGGGAAGAGAAGAGTAAGTTAACGTCTGGGAAACACTCATGCAAAGGCTTCTAGCATGAAAATGCACCGTTAAACAGAAAATAGTCTGGTCTTGCTGGCCTGGGAATTCAGAAACACTTATGGAGAAATGAGGCAAAAAAGAAAGATTGGCATTAAAACATGAAGGGTCTTAACTTCATATGTGTAGGCAATGAAGACTTAAGAAGGTTTTTGGAATATAATTAAATCTGGTTTTCAGATTCAGATTTAACAAATGTAGCAGGTGGGGTAGTCCAGAAGTCAGACTTTGAGACGGAGTTCGGTGTTTGGGGTGTGTGTTAAGGAGCAGTTAAGGTTTGTGCCCTCAGGACACAACTACTAAGGATGGAAAGGAAGGGAGCAGACCCGAGAGCTGAAGGCTGCCTCTGACCATATTCTCACGGGCTAGAAAACCAATCCCTCCTTGAAGGGGCATCTAGGTGGCACACCACTGCACCTGCCATGTCAAATGTGTACTTCAGAAGCACTCGGAGGCCTTGAGAGTCCTGGGTTTCACTCTGAATTGGTAGACATGGAGTAAAGCCAGATACTTTTTTAAAAATTAACTTTCCAGATGATTTTGATGCACAGTAATTTGAAACCATAAGAATTATAGAAGAAAATGTTGGAAAAACTGTTACTGACATTGGCCTAGGCAAAGAATTTGTGAAGAAGACCCAGGGCATACTTATAGCTCTGATTCAGGTGGTCCAAAGGCAATTTATGTGACCAAAGCGTTTGTACCCCCATAATATTCTGAAATTAAGAAAAAAGTAATTTGATAACTACTCTTTCAGACATTCATTCAAAACCATTGAGTAAAGACTCTGGGCCAGGTTTGTGCCCTTTGCTTGTAGAACATCTCTCCTGCCTTAAAGTACTTTCCTTTGGTACTCACAACAGCTCCATGAAAAAAGCAGAATTGACATCTGCATTTTGCAGATAAGCACACAAGCTTAGAAAGCATAAATGATGTGCCCAAGGTCACACAGCTGCTAAATATTGCTTGGACTCAAACATGCCCATCCCAGCTCCAAGTCCCTCTCCCTCTCTCATACATCTAAAATTTACTACTGGATGGGTCATATTGTTCTTTTTTAAAAAAATGAATGTTCTCATTATCCTTAGAAACTTTTGCAGTGTTATATTAGTGGTCCTTCTTACAAAAGTAAAAGTTTGTCCTTACCATGGTAATATTAATAATAGAGTCCCCACTATATTCTATCAGGCATACATGGTCACGTGGTGCTGGCATTTGCTCTTGGCAGTAGCTTTTGCTTTAACTCACAATACCAGATACGAAAAGAAAGTGCAACACGCTCTCATCTGTTTTCTCTGAATAAATCCTTCCTAGATCTTCTAAGATTGAGTTGGGTTTTCCAGGAAATGGGGAGCCTAGTAAATTTTTCTCTTGAAAGGCAACTGAGGCTTTAGGTGACATCAGTGAGGATGTGCTTTAAATGGAAAAAAAAAAAAGTTAAAATGAGAATAGGGTGCATTTAATGGGCAGAGAACCTGTTTTGTTTTTTGTTTTTTTTTGACGTGAGTATGTGGTGCCTTCTTTAACCCTCTGATCATCTCTAAATCACTAGGTCTCTGCAAAGCAAAGAGAGGTGCCCTATAAACTGTCCAGATGAATCTATAACAGGTTTCCTAAATATGAAGAAAGTCATAATTTATCATCACCTAAGCATGTTCCAGGGACAATGACTAAGATGCTATGGATACACCATTGGTGGATGAAGTTGTACTTTATTTTCCATCCTTCAAACTCAAAATTAAACCATGGTTTGGAAATGCATTAGGAGGTAGTCTTTACATGGTGGTGTCAATGATGATGTTTTTCTTCTTACGGAAACAAGCTGGTACGGATATTCATCATCATGCTGGATTTTCAGCAGGTCAGAAGCAATATATACACTCGTGTATCAACGACTTACACAAGTTAAAGACTTTAATTGCTTGGTTGGCACATCTTGTTCTTTCTGAGCTTTAATATATAAGCAGCAAATGTTTTAATTTTCCCATATCTGGCAATCTCATTCAGAATTCTTAACCTTGTTCTGGAGTGAAGTTCGAACTAAATCATTCAGGGGGATTTCATACAGATGTCACAGACTTCCACTGAAGTCCAAGGCCTTAAAGGTACCTGGGTTTCCCTTTCAGAAAGAGGATAGAGCTCACTAAATTGGATAAAGCAATTTACTGTTGCTTAAGGCCACTGGCGCTTGACAGCTCAATTCTACAGAACTTTAGCTATATTCTTTAACCCATAGAAATCCAGTTTTTCTTCACTGATTTATAATGCCAGATTATTATAAATGAAATTCCCATATGTATTGGGGTCTATTTCTGGACTCTTCTGTTCTATTGATGTCTGTCTAGGTCATGTGCTGATATCAAAATGTTTTAATTTCAGTTTCCTTCAAGCAAGCCAGAAAGAAAGACCTGTACGAATATTTGTCAAAATAGATTCTTTGCTCGTCATGAACGCTGCCGCTGCATTCGTCATCTTCAGCACTGCACATGGCCTGCTGGCATTGCCTCTGCTTTGCAGTGTCCTCTACTCTCCTTCCACCCACTCCATTCACGTTGGTGTTTGCCTGAGTTACATTCTTTGGCCACTCTCACCCAATATGTTTTCCTGGGAAACATTTATCTATAATTTCAGATACCGCCCACGTGTCTTCCACACTTCGCTATCTAGTTTCAGATTTATGCTTTTTACTGCCTACTGGACATGTCTGAGATCTGGGGGGTTTTCAGGTTTTTCAATCTCAACACATTAAAAACGTCAAGCCCTCCATATCCTCTTCCAAATCCCTTCTTCCTCTTTCAATAACTGTTTCTGCCAATAGCATCACCATCCATGATGCTGTCCCATTTAAATGCTCAGAAGCCATCTCTAGTACTTGTTACCCCTATCGCCTACTTCTGTTTGAATACAACATCTTCCTGATCCTACTTCTTTAATATGTATCAAATCTATTTCCTTTCTCCAACCCCCACTTCCACTGCCATACTTGAGCCTTTAATTATCCTCAGAGGCTACACCCACAATTCCCTACCTGGAGTCTTGGTCTATTCCAACCCATTGAGGGGAGAATAATATGTTAAAGATGCCCACCTACTTATGTTGTTCTTAAAACACCTCTATGTCTTTCTATAATCTTCATGATGAAACTGAAGTGCCAAGGCATGGCTTCCGAAGCCCCTCACCATCCAGCTGCTTCCTATCTCTCCATACTCCTTGACTCTGCCCTCGCTTACCAAACACCTGCCTTCCCTGAGTGCCCCTTCGTGTCTGTGCCTTTATAAATCTTGTGCCCTATACCTCGGCCAGTATTACATCTGGAGAGGCTGTTGGATTAAGTTGTTTTAAAATAAGTACATCATTAAAAATTAATAGTCAAAAATAGATTATTTAAATTAAAAAAACTCCTAAATTAAAAAAAAATTAGAGATCTCTTACTCTAAATAATTGCCTTATTTGTATTTATAAAAAGATAAAACTAAAAGAAAAACAAGTAACAATTTCATGGCTAGCATTAAAAATTCTCTTGCTGATCCTTTATATGCTGCCCCTATGGGAATAGCTACCTTTGTGGGAATGGCAATGGAGATCAACTTCCTTTGTAGCCTAATGGCTAAGATTCTGTACTTCTACCCAAGCAACCTGGGTTTGTATTCCCGGACAGGGAATGAGCCTGATGTGGTTTGATATTTGTGTAACCTTTGCCATTTATCGCCTTTCCATGCACAGCTTTTGATTTCCTGTATTCTGTGGAGGCACACGATGCTTTTAAATAGTTATATATAAATAGTTAGCTGAGAAGCTGAGACCCTAGAAAATACGGCCATTTAGAAATGTGGGTCACATCCAGTTTATGGCTAGTGAGACTTTCCTTTCTTTGAGCTGTTTGTGTGACTTTTTTAGATCTCATAAAAATTGTTTTCCACTTCTTTGGAGACACTTCTTGCTTCGTTGCTTAAGTTATAACCTTGGTTAAGGCTTATCAGTTTCACTTAGACGGGTACTTTAGTTAAAAAGTTCAAAAGCAAAAATGTCAGCTGTTTGTCTCAGCTCATGTCTGCTTCGTTTACCTTACTCCTCCCTACTCCTTCCCCTTTGCCAATCACAGTTTCGGCCAATCACAGGCGACCAAACTGTTCAACCTGTTTAAATAAGGGAAATGTTGAACGGTACTGTTCATGAATCTTCTTCGACAACATGGTAGTGCTGGGGTCTCTCTGAACCTGTTCTTGTTCAGGGACTGCCTTATTTGTGAATTGTTCTTTGCTCAATTAAACTCTGTTACATTTGTCAGAAGTGGGTTCTGAAATAGAGCTCCCAGAGACCCCCAGGAGCACCAGGTGGCCAAGCAAGGTACCTGCTGGGCCCGGTTGTGTCCATTGCTCTTTTGCAGCAACTGAGGATGGTAAGTTCTCTATTGGATTCTGAAGTTCCATATATTTGTGTTTTGAGCTCTCCAAGTTTGTTTGAGCAATTTTTTTTTTTTTTTTTTACCTTAACTGGGTTTGGAATTCAGAACAGAAACTGGACTGGGTCTGGGATCAAAGTAGATCCAACAATTGACTGGTTTGGATCCACTTAGAGGCCTCAGATGTCTGACTGGGTCAGGCAGGAACTAACAAGTAAATGGCAATCCTACAGAGGGTGCAAATTCCAGCTTTCAGGAATTCCCAGGGATTTCCATGTTCTGTCCCTTTGTTTCTTTTTCTGGCGTGCTTGGGTAAGAAAAAATCATTGTCTAAGTTGATCATAGAGATCTGAGAGTCAAAGCTAAGATTCAAGGTAAAATTGGAATCCTTAATTTCTGAAAAACTGAGTACTGTACTTTCTGCCTACGCCTAAATATATTATACATGTATAAGTATTCATCTCCAGAAGCAGCAAACACTTACAGAAATGGCAAAACCTTACTAAAGGCAATTTAAAATTACAATGAAATGTTCCAAATGGACAACTTTAAGAAGTGCATTTAAAAATGAGGGCCCTCGAATTAGTCACATCTAGAGATGCCTATTGATGTGCAGAAGCTTGTAAAAAAAAATTCAAAGTCTCTTTACAAAAGGCAAATAAAAAGTTTAAATAACTAATTAATAAAAAAATTAAATCTGCTAAACTTTTGGCTTAGTTACTATCCTGCACTGAAGGCAAAAAAAAAACCAACCAAAAAACAAACAAACAAAAAACTATCCTTGGTAAAGTGTTTACAAAAGGTAGCCCTCAGGTAAAACAGTAAAATAGACTTGCTTCTTTTTCAGATCTATGCATACTGAGTCTAGGTATAGAAATGCCTTTTTTTTACTCTATTCCTTAGTGGACTCCACCCTAAACTCGTTAATTTTAGCTAAAATATGGTAGCTAAGTTAAGAAGGCCGCCTACCTAAAACATGACTTTCTGTCATTTAACTGATTATCTTAAAATCCTTTTGTAACAAAAAAAATTTACATCAATAAAGGAAATTTCCATTTATAAGAGTCTGACAGGGAGCACTGAGTCACTAGAAACTCTTACCATAGTTCTAAATTTATACGACAAGTCTTACCTTTATTTAGGGTACTTTTCTTGACCTTCTTACCTTAACTGGTACTTTACATACAACCTTTTTTTTCCCCTTGGCATGAACAAATGATGGTACAATATTTAGGCCTAAAGTTTTAGCTCTGTGCTTTTGAAATATACATTTTCTTCCTTGTTTCACCTAGGAGTCATCTTTTTAAAAGCCAAATTGTTGCCTATCTAACAATTGCTTAGGGCAAAAAAAATAATTAAAAGATGTACAGTCTGAATAAAAATATATATATTTAAAAGCCAGCAAAAAAAAAAACTTTATAAAAGGTATAAGATCTGTTTCTGTCTGTATGTGTATGTGTCAACATATGTCATGTGTATATGATATTTTTCTACCAAAATGTGTAAAAGAACTCTAATTAATTGAGTTTAAAAAGTAAGCGCTTAAATATTTTATCAGGAAAATAAAAGCTATTTAATAACTCAAATGCCTTTTAGTTCACGCAACTTTAGTAATCTTTAGCAAGTAAAACTAGTTCTAAAATTGTTATTAAAGTCTAGGTGTTTTAAGATCATAAAACTGCTCCTTCTGTAATATTTTTAATAATTGCTGGATTTGATCATAAGCTTATGTTTTTGGTTCTGAGCAGCTGGATTCTGAGGTCTGGATAGGTGGCCATGGTGAGGCCTGGGGACATGTTCTCAGTGCCTAGTCCGCAGCTACAAGACACAATCAAACCTATATTGGCGGTTTTTCTCCTGCTCCAGCTTTACCTCCTGGCTATTCTAGGAGGGGTTAGACCCTCCAGCCCTGCAGTCCCCAACCCCTGGGCTGCAACCAGTACCAGTCTGTGGCCTGTTAGGAACCAGGCTAGACATCACCGCCTGAGCTCCCCAACCCCCACCCCACTCCCCCCATTGGTGGAAAAACTGAAAATTGTCTTCCATGAAACTTAGAAACTGGGTCCCACAGCAGAAGGTGAGCAGTAGGTGAGAGCAAGTGAAGTTTCATCTGTATTTATAGCCCTCCCCATCACTTGCATCACCACCTGAGCTCCACCTCCCTCTCCACCACCCACCTTCACCCCTCCACCCCCATCCACAGGAAAACTGCCTTCCATGAAACCTGTCCCTGGAGCCAAAAAGGTTGGGGACGGCTGCTCCAGGCATCCTGTTTTCTGTCTTGAGCTCTGCACCTGGTATGCAAATTGATGACACACACACAGGCCCTGCCCTACGTAGCCATCTTGGATGCCATGTGGCTATTTGAAACGTAAGAGCACTGGAGACGACATTAGAGATAGTATGTTTATCTCTTAGTTATGGTTTTAAAACTCTTTTCAGTAATTTAAAATTTTAAAGTTGTGTTATGTTAAATTTAAAAAATCATAAAATATCTGAGTCATTCATAAGATAAAATACCAAAACATCTTATTTTTATATGATATAAAAAACTAAATGTATTTAGATGTGCTAATAAAAATTGGGAACTGATAACAGTTCAAAGTTACTTTAACTTCCTAGGATTTTCTAAGAGTTGGCATTATTAACGTAAATAATTAAAATTACTAGATATAAGAAAAACAATTCTATATGCAAAATATATAAATGTAAGATTTTTTATTAAAAAATTAAAAGGTATAAAATATAATTTTTCTTAAAAAATGATAATTTTCTCTAATTTACAGGTTTAAAAATTATTTTAAATTAAATAAATAATAATTAAAGCTAGATATAAAAGTTAAAAAATGATAAAGGTTATAAAAGATTTATAAAAATCTTAATTTGTGATCAAATTAATTAAAATTATATAGATTTGTTTATAAAATTGTATTAAAATTAGTCTTACCATTAGTAATACACTAATGCAAAGGTAAAATTTGGTTTTCTCTTTTGAACAAAATTTTCATATGATATTAATAAAAATAACAAAAGATTTTTGTTCACTTTTTGAATAAACTGAAAAAAAGAAGAGGCAAGAGAGAGATTCTACTTCCTTCTTTATTAGCTTGTCTTTCACTTTGTCTCTCCTAGCTCTTATGATTATTTGGGGGAACTGAGTCTCCTCTCTATCAAAGAATAACGTTTTTGCTTTTTAAATGCTTTACATTGTCAGTTTCGCTAAATGAAGGACTAATTTTATAGTAACCTGTCATCCTGTTTTATGACAAGTGTTTTATGATAGGAAGTGTTTTTAGCCTTTGATATTTAACAAACTTTCCAAAATCAAAATTCTAAATCCAGTCTTTTTGATTGATCTCAAACTACCTTTTTAAATATTAAGGCCACCCAAAGTCTAACAGAGACATATTAGGCTTATTTGGTATATTAAAACCATACAGGAAGCATTGTCAAATATGAAATGTTATTTAACTTTTTTTGGATTATATTTGTATAAACATGCTATTAATATTACAACATTGTATGAGAGTCCTAAAATTCTGATATGTCTTGGTGTATGTTTTCAGCAATAATTATGGTTATTATGTTAAATTGTTGTATGCCACAAAAATGATCAACTTTTTTTGTCAATTGTCTCTTTAGCTATGTGTATTCTAAGACTTTTGTCATCCATAGATAATTATTATTTTACTTTGATTTTTCTCAAAAAGTGTTTTTTTGTTTGTTTTAAATTGGCTACTGTCCAAAGCTTGCTTCTTCAAGTAAAGTCATGGAAAGGGCTGACAAGTTCTCTTGAATACAGGTTTCTAATAACTCTGGAGATTATATATCATTGGACTAAAACAAAACAAACTTCCAGGACTTTAATTAAAAAGCTGATAGATCTATAAGTACAGCTAACTCAACATCAAACAGAACAGAAATTAATTACATGGACCTGAACTAATTTTTTATGACTTTTTGTTTGAAACATTGCTGATTCTTTTTGTGTTTTGCTTTCCAGAAGTCAATTTTTTTTCCTTCTTTTGAGCTATTTGTAGCTTACAACAAAGTACATATTTGTAAGCAAAATTTGAAGCATTTACTTTTCTCTCCACTTGATTTCTCCAGAATTTGAAAACCATTTGTGAGTATGCTTAATTTATGGTAATATAGTTATTTATATACGTTCAATAAGAATCTGTTTTCCTCTATAACAGGACGTAATGAAAGAAATTGGTTATTTTACCAAGTTTATGATTGGATTGGCATATTTTCAGATGTGCCCAGACTGCGTTAAGGAATTAGGTTGACTTTATAAGGCCAATAAAAAGCGCTTTGGAAAAACTGGCCAGGTACTTCATCTATAACATTTCCTGATCTGTGGTGAGTAAAAAATGTCACTTTCTGACAGGTTCAGGAACCCCAAGTTACTTTGGGACGTCACGAAAGGAGGAATTTATCTAATTCATACAGTTATCTAAAGACTCCGATAAATCTTTGGCTTGACTAAAGAGGCATTCCACGTCTAAACTGAGATTCCTTATGAAAAAGTACCAACAAAGCCAATTAAAAAAAAAAAGCCTATACGGCCAAGAATTATTCTTACTGCATTTTATGCAAACAATCAGGCTGAGTATAATGAGACTAAGTTTATTTTTGCAAATAAATTAGTCCTAGTATGATTTGTCTTTAATAAAAATGGGAAGCTGGAGAGAGAAAATATATATTTCAGAGGAAAAAAAAACTAGTTCACCTGTTATTAGATTCTAGCCTTGTCCATTGTTTTGGAGTTTTTGTTATTTGCCTACAATTTGGACTGAATCCTCAATTTCTTCCTGGTTACAAGTCTCCAGATAACATTTTCAAATTATTTTTTCCATTTTTCTGACTTAGAGTCAATGAAATCACCACTGTCTCTCCCTGAGATCCTACAAACATACCTTGGGACATACAAACTCCAGGTAAGAAAAATCTGTCAGATTGCCACTGCCTACTTCCACTTTAACCCAAGATGCTTTGAGTTTAACATCTAGATACTTCAGCTAGATGCCCTCTAGACCCTAAGGAAACTAATTTATGAACTGTTCCAAATAGTAACTCATATTTTTCCTCTATTTGAAAACTCATCTGCAATGCCAGCCCCTGGAATGAGACACAGCTGTTTAAACTTATCTATTCATAGGACGAAGAGACTGAACAAAAAGATATAGGATGATACATTTAAATTTGTTCCAATTTGTTTTTATTCCCACTCCTTAGTCCAAAGATAACAGCTTGGCTTTTAATATGTAAAACTTTTTAATTTCAAAGTAGAGACTGAAAAAAAAATATTATACCCAAAAATATATTTCTTTGACATATTTTGGGATGGCTGGTACAGAAATAACACTGCAAAGCTGTCTTTCATGTGACAGTTAGGGGCAAATTTGCATCTGTAGAAAATCTCCACGAATGTAGTCAGGTCTTTCCGTACCTGAGCTAGAAAAGATTAACTAAGAGTCTCCACTCCCTTCCCCATAGACTTAAGAGAGGGTTGCTGGGAAGATACCAGGACACCTACTAGCAAAGCTTGCTGGGAATACTAGTCCCTAACTACAGAGTATGTGCCAATAGAGACATGATTAAAAATCTGTCAGCGACTCTAGGACTGATCACCAAAGAAACTGCAAAGAGCCTTAGGGCTCAACAAAGATCCTTAAACTCTCTAGCCCAGGTAGTGCCAGATAATCCGGTGGTGCTAGATTTCCTGTTGGCTAAACAAGGGGGAGTCTGTGCGGTCTTAAACACTCTCTGCTGTATCTATATAAATACCTCAGAAAAAATAGAAACCAGAATAGAAAAAGTTTCCTAACAAGCTATGTGGCTACAAATAAGGCTCTGCTAGTGACCCCATGCCTGATTGGTTTCGGGGTTATTCATTTAGATTCCCCAGGATCTTAGATCACTTCTGCAAGAACTCCTGAAGCTAGGACCTTGCTTCTTATCCTAGGGCTCATTATCTATCGTATAGTCCACTGTTTGCTGAAATACTGTTCTAGGACTGTAAATAAAAGTACGAGTGTTCTTGTCATACAAACCTTAGGTCTGCAACCATGCACCTGTGAATGCTTGAAGACAGCTGCAAAATGGTTCCCTGCGTCTTATCCCCAGCTTAACGTTAACTATGCTGCTTGTCAGCAGGAGGAAGCCAGATTGGGTCTTCCCTTTTTCATCTCATTAGCTTACACTTGAGGAATGAGTTGGGATGAAGCCTGGGAGGGGACTGAAACTGCCCTTTATAAAATTAATAATGGGCCACAAGGTGGGAACTGTGGTAGGGGTAAAAAAAAAAAAAAAAAAAATATATATATATATATATATAACCAGCCATTGTTCCCTAGCTTGCTTTTGTGTAATTGCTTATTACCACTCAAGAGTCACATAGCTGAATGTCATAAAGATTCTTAGCCCGCAGATAACATCACCCTTGTGAAACCTAAGGCTAATTTGTGAGATATCTTCCAGGCTCTGAAGTCTGGTGGATAGGCTGACCTACCCAGACCAGTGGCCCATACCAAGGAGGAGGAACCAGCTCAACTGGTTGTGGGACCCCCACCCAAGAACTGATTCAGCACAAGAAGACAATTTCTACACCCCTATGGTGTAGAATCCACCTTGAACCCAGCCAATCAGCAGACCTCATTGCCTAGGCCTTTGTGGGCAAAACTACCTTTAAAAACCCTTTCTCCCAAATTTTCAGAAAGATGGATTTGAGAAATTCCTTTGTTCTCTTGCATGGCGCTTATGATATTAAACTTTCCTTGCTCTAACACCTACAGCCTCAGTGTTTTGGCCTCCTCTTGAGCAGGGGGCAATGAACCTGGTTGGGCTGTGACATTCAGAGCCTAGGCCTAATGAGATGCTTTCCAGGGAAGGCGCAGCAGCCCTAGGGACACCTTCATTTGAGTTGTCATGCCATCAGAAGGCTGGAGGAGTCTCTGAGGACACCAGGGGCCATTGCTGGGCTGACTGATTGAAGGATGGCCGCTCAGAGGTCCCAGCTCCGGGGTTCTCTAGACCCTTGCTACTCAGAATGGTGGGAGGACCAGCAGCATCAACATCACCTGGAGGTGGTTTGGCTTGTAGAATCTCAGGCCCCAGCCAATTGAATCTGAATGTGCTTGTTAACTCATGGGCACATTAAAGTTTGAGAAGCAGGGGTCCAGGTGATAGCAAAGAGGCTAGCTGGCTGTTCTGCCTCTTAGCCTCTCCTCCTCCCCATCTGTGCTCCCCTTTAAGCAAAACTGAACTCTGAAATGATCCTAAACAAAATTTCTGCAAACCCGGAGTGTGTGGGGAGGGGGCGTGCAGGAGCTGCCCCTGCCCCAGAGGGCAGAGAGAAAGTGTGATTGCATTGGCTGCTTTCTCGGGTTCCCGGCGCTGGCAGAGTGTAGACACGCCCCCCACGCTCCCCCTCACCTCCACCCCCCGCAGCTGCTACAGCCTGCCTCCAGCCGGCTGCAAAGAAAACCCGGAGCAGCTGCGTGCGCTCGTGGACAGCCCTCCTAGAGGCGAAGCCGGGCAGCTGGGCATGCTCAGTAGCTGGGGGAGGTTTGGGTGGAGAGTAGAAAGCTTTGGCTCTGCCTCCCACCTCCTCCCTCTAGCCCCCGCCTCCCTTGCCCCTACCCAGCCCGTAGTAGTTCCCCAGCGTGCGCCCGGGGAGACCGGGAACATGGCGCTCGGAGCGATGTAGCAGCGGAGAAGGGGATGAGGCACCGCCGCTTCGCTGACAGCCAGCCACCAGGTAGGCAGGCGCGCCTGGCGGGGCTGCCTGGGTGGGTATCGGCGCGAGGAGGGGCGCTTGCGGGGATGCGCACGGCTGGTACCCGGAGCATCTTGCTTTGCCGGGAGAGGATGCGAAGCGGACCCTCTGTGACAGCGCCGATTGTGCATCTCCTAGGAGATGCCAAAGGCTGGGGACTCGCTGCCTGGAGGGTAGGGATCGGGGAAACCGCCCACCCCCAGCCCCCAACCCATGCGCTACCATCCAGCCTGGGCTCTCTGCGGGTCAAATAAAGGATAGTTCCTTTCTGCTGCGCGGGAGGGCGTGGGGGAGAACCCCGGATACCAGCCCTGGGAGCAT
The DNA here is from genome assembly GCA_028533085.1 of Varecia variegata. Taxonomy (NCBI): domain Eukaryota; kingdom Metazoa; phylum Chordata; class Mammalia; order Primates; family Lemuridae; genus Varecia; species Varecia variegata. The sequence continues at coordinate 191,635,433 of CM052436.1, read as the reverse complement.
GTTGGTACCCCGAACCGCTAGCAAGCCCAACACCAGTTCTTTGTGTATACAGGCGCGCACGCCCCAGGGGTGCCAGGGTGCCTGCTTTTCCCGAGGAGTGTTGGACATATTGCCAGGGCAAGGATTCCCGTATGGATTTTGTCTTTTGGCAGGTGTAGACTGGAAGATGCAATAGCTGAGCCTTTATGGGGCTGTGTTTTCCTTTGTTATTTGCCTCTATGTGTGTGTGCGCGCGTGGTGGGTTGTAATGGAGCGAGAGAGAACTTGTGCTTGTGGGCACCGGTGTGGGCAGAGCGTGGAAGAGGATCTCAGTTGCAAACTCTTGTCAAAATTGTGCGAGATGTCGGCCTCCTGGAGCGTAAACTTGAGAAGCCCAGGAATTGTCAGTGCCCAGGATGGAGAAGAAACATGATTGCCCTTCCTGCAACCGTGTGTATCTGAAGCTTTAAACTAGGGATGAGTTAATTCGTCAACATTAGATATAAATTAAGGGAATTTGAAGCCCTAGAGCTATATGCGGTAGTCTTTTTAAAGGCAGAATAATAAAGAAAAAGAGAAGTTGGCACAAAGCCAGAGGAAAGTGTCATTCTTAATAGTTGATGACAGCTTGGCAGACGGAATACACTTTTGGGGAAATCAGGAAACCTGGCATTTCACAGGGCTCTACCAAGAAATAGCCACAGGGTCTTAGGTAACTCAACAAAACCTCTTAGTGCATCCTTTCCTCTTCTCAGGTTTGGTGGCATGTAGACACTCTTTCTCTTACCTGAGTCCAGATGGACAAGACGCTTTCTAGAAGCCCCTCCTCCGCTGGAATTCTATGAAATTGACACTCCCTAATAACAGCTCTGCTACCTTATATTTGTATCTGTTATATTCAGCAGCGCAACAACTCACTGAGTTAGGGAGGAAAGGCAAATTTAGAACATGCTTTTAGTTTTTCCTTTTAGTATAAAGGATGGGCATCTGTGAATATGAAGTTTAGGGATACTTTCCTCTATACTTGCACTGTTTATTTTTATGGTCTTGTTAGGTGGCAAGAATGAGTCAGTATCATCCAGATGAAGTGAGGAAT
>CM052436.1:191605240-191634258 GCA_028533085.1 Varecia variegata | reverse complement strand
AGAAAGAAATTATCTGGCCAACTAAAAATATATAGAAAAAAAAATTAGCTGGGCATGGTGGCGCATGCCTGTAGTCCCAGCTACTCGGGAGGCTGAGACAGTAGGATTGCTTGAGCCCAGGAGTTTGAGGTTGCTGTGAGCTAAGGAGGACACCATGGCACTCTAGCCTGGGCAACAGAGTGAGTGAGACTCTGTCTCAAAAAAAAAAAAAAAAAGAAAAGAAAACCCACTTTGGCAATGCCTCTCTTTCATGGTGTCTGAGCTTGCTGAAGTGCTGCAGGTGTGAGACACAGGGGTTCTATGGTATGGAATCATCTTGGCGATGAAATGCAGCTGAGTTTGAACTCAGACACTTCCATGTTTAGCTTTGTGATCCGAGGCAAACTATTTAACTTTCCCAAGCCTCAGTTTCCTCATCTATAAAACAGACCTAGGAATAGTAAAACCGACCCAAATGGGTAGTTGTGTGGCTTATTCATAATATAAACCACCAGGAATGTGGTGGTGACCATGATGAGAAGGGACATGGATGTTTATTGAACCCATCTGTGTGCCCCACATTATACAAGTCAGGTTCAAACATGATTTTATCTAATCTTCCTAACTGTATTAGTTTCCTAGAGCTGCCATAACAAGTTATCAAACACGGGATGGCTTAAAACAACAGAAATTTATTCTCTCATTGCTCTGAAAGCTGGAGGTCCAAAATCAAAGTGTTGTCAGGGCCATGCTCCCTCCGAAGCCTCTAGGTGAGGATCCTTCCTTGCTTCTCCCAGCTTCTAGTAGCCCCAGGCATCCCTTGGCTTGTGGCAGCATAACTCCTGTCTCTGCCTCTGTCTTCACACGGCATCTTCCCTCTGTGTCTGTCCTTGTGTTCAGATTTCCCTCTTCTCATAAGGACATGATTCATACTGGATTTCAGACCCATCCTAATTCAGTATGACCTCATCTTGATTACATCTATAAAGACCTGATTTCCAAATAAGGTTTATAGGTTCTGAGTATGCATGAATTTTTGAGGGACACTACACAGCCCGTTGCACCAATATCCCTATTAATCATGTTTAATGGTAACATTAGGGTAATGTCAATGTAAGAGTAGAAGGTAAAGATAGAGTAGCATGGGTTCAAAAAGGACTTTAAGGGTTACTTAAAGTTTTAATCCAACTAACCTATTTGAGGCTTTGTATACCCAACTATGGTAGAAAAGAACAGGGTTCAAAGGTACCTCACTTATTCATGTCAGTTATCTGAAAAAAAGGCAATCTAGGGTATGGGTCTTCTACAGGTTTCCCACACTGATTTGTTGATGTTGCCTTCCTCACTTTTTGCTACCCTATGAATACAGTGCAAAACAAACAAACAACAAAAACGGTAACAGCCACAAAGATAGTCTAACAACGTTCTAGTCTTTCTTATCCTGGTAAATGGCACCACTGTCTATGGAATCCCTTTAGCCAGAAACCCAAGAATCGTCTTTGACACCTCTATTCCCCTACCCTCCACATCCAAACTCATCACCCAGTCTTACAAATTCTGTCTTCTATGTATATCTCCAAATATGTCTCGATAATCTTCTATCCCCACCACTGCCACCATCAAACTTCAAATTATCGTCTCTCATCTGGACTGCTAACTTCCTAATAAAAGCCCTGGTTCCTTGCCTGGCCTTTCTAATCCTTCATCTAGAGCAGATAGGATCATGTCAGTGCCCTGCATAAAATGCCACCCACATACCTGGGACAGATTCCAGAGACTCCCGGAGGGAGCCATGGGTACTTGGCTAGCCTCATTTTGGGCATCTCTTCCTCTTAATTGCTGTCACACTGACCTGCTGTTTATTGAACATCCTAAGTATGTCCCCCTGTATTTTGCAATTCTAAACTGTACTTATCCTTTGGGGTTCCTTGACTTTTCTTCCCACCAACCCAACTCTCTCATCACCCCTTTACTTCTCTTCTATAGCATTTTCATCAGTCTGCAATTGCTTTTTTGTTTGGCTATTTAATGTTGGTAAGCTCTGTGATGGCCACTTATTTTGTGTCTCATATGCAGAAGATGCTCAATAAATGTTTGGTGAATAAGTGAAGGAATGAAGACTGTGCCTCAGCATTTTCTTGTGCCAATTTAAAGATCTGATTTTTTAGAAGCTTTTTTTTTTAACTAACTTGTATGAAAAGAGCAATTTAGAACCTTATTCTGACTTCAAAAGAGGAGTATTCTTGGCTTTAACAAATGCATCTTTTAAGAATTGGTTTTAGGCTAGCAGTTAAGAATTGAGTCAAAATGTTTTTTGGCAACTGAGGTTTTTGTGAAAAAGTCTATCAGTCAGTCAACAAAGATTCTGTCTTTATTTACTGCATGTGTTTATTTGCCATGCTAGGCCCTAGGAAGGAAATGGTAAACTGGACTGTTAGCCTTATGGAAATTAATAATCAATAAATAATCATTACATATAATAATAAATAAACAATACACTTAATTATTTATTGAGCTTCTGTTATATGACAGGTTCTCTTCAGGTCCTGTCCATAATTGTCACTATAGTCCTCTAATCTTTCCCGACAACGCAGAACCCTAAACTTAGCAGGAGCACAACAAATACTTAACGAAGTAATAATTAGTAGGTACTATTATCCTGATCTTTTAAAATAGGAAATGTATGGTTATCTCAGGAAAAAGGAATCTGTTCACATGTAGAAGAGCATGCAATTGCATTTTGGATATACCTACGTAGGCCCTGTTTTATTTTAAAAATCATCCTGGTTGTTGTCTCTGGAGTTCAATTAAGAGAAAAATTGCTCTTTATACGAGAACAAATTCCTGGTGTGTTTCTGTCAAAATTCTCAATTGTTTTATTGTTTAATTTGTCCTGTTTAATCCAAGTGAGAGGTGATTTAATGTCTCTCATTGAGAGCCCCTTTACTGTCTTTGAATAGCAAGAATGAGCGCCCAAGGGAAATGAATGTAGTTCAACACGGGAACACATGTTACATTTTGGAGTTCGAGGGTGGCTTCAATTTTTTGTCTGTTTATTATTCTTATAAAAAAGGAAGTTTTTAAAAATAAATAATAAAATATCATTTAACGTCTCTGTTTAAGTAAAGCTTTTCACATAAGTAACGAAAAATCAGACCATGTGCCTTGATTTTGTTTAAAAATGATGGATATACAATGGAGTCAACTGAAACGTAAAGGAACTAATAAGAAATGTCACTAAGGTGGCTGGTTATAAAATACACATTTAAAACTCAATGGTTACCCAAAATGCCAATATTTATGAACTAAAAAATAGAATGGAAAATGATCCTATTTATGAATCAATAAAAATATAAATTGTCTAGGAAAAATAGGAAATGTACAATAGAAACTTGGGAATAATAAGAAATATATGTAGAAAACTATAAAATTTTACTCAAACACATAAACTAAGAACAAAAAAAAGGAAAACCACACCTTATTCTTGGGTGGAAAGATGGAAATTATGAAATGATTGTTTTTCCCAGATCAATTATATAGTTTTATTGCGTTGGGATTTGGGAGAACTTGACAAAATGATTCTAACATCTGTCTGGAAGGATAATTATATGAAGATAGAAGAAAATTTTGCAAAAGGAAAGTGATAGTGGAAGTGGTGGTGGGTAGGTATGGCGGGTGGGCAGTGGGAGGGTAGAGGTGGGTGGGAGGTGATAGATGGTGGAGGTGGTGGGCACATGTAGGTGGTGGGGGGATGAGGTGCTGGGAATGGTGGTGATAGGTAGATGTGGTGAGGGCAGTGGTAGTGGGTTGCCCTTGTAAAAATAAAAATAGATTTGATCATAGAACTACACTCATTACAGCAATGTAATACTGGTATAAGAATCAATTAATAGCTCGATGCAATAGAATAGCCTGGAAACAGACTTAGGTAGTTTTTAGAAATAGAAATATGATGAAGAAAGCATTATGAAACAGTGAAGAGTATTTGACAAAAAATGTCAAGGAAATTGCCTAAGTATTAGAAAATATTCAACTAAGAATGTCAGCTTGCATGACTTTCCAAACTAAATTCTAAATACATTTAAAAGTTGATATGCAAGGTGAAAGACAAAGCTAGAAGAAAATAACTAATTTTAGAGAGAGGATTTTCTAAATATAAAATCAAGGGAAAGCATCACAAGGCAAAACTTAGATTTGAATCTATTTTAAACTTTTAGATGCAAAAAATGCACATTTTAAAGCAGAACATAACCATGGAGGACAGTACTGACACTAAGCATGACAAGACAGTTAATATAACAGCATTGCAGAAATCTTATAAATCAGTAAGTAAACAATAACACCCCAATAGAATTGTCCAAATATCTGAATGAATCAAAAGGAAGAAAAAAAAAGACTGTGTTTAGTTAATGGTCTCACTGTTAATCACTAAAGTACAAATTAAAATAAAAATGAAGTGCCATGTTTCATGTATTAAATGAGTAAAAATATAAAAATAAAAAAACCCCTCAGTACTGGCAAGTATGCAGTGAGAAGAACATTCTCATTCACTATTAGTGGGAAGGTTACATAACATAACCTTCTTGGAGAACAGTTTAAAAATATTTGTCAAAAGCTTTTAAAAGTTCAAATTATTTGACACTATTTCTCTTGCTTTTTATTTTATATTTATTTTTGTTTCTGCTAAGGAAGTAGATGTAGGCAAAATTTTATATAGAGGATTGTTTATTATAATATATTTTATAGTAAAAAAACATTGAAAACTATATAATTAAAAACTGGGGGCTTGTTAAAGATATTTCAAGATCCCAAGATAATAGACTATTATGTAGGTATCAAAACTGATCATTTTGAAGGTTACATAATGGGCATGGGACAACCTTCACCACAATTTTAAGTCAAAATAACCAAAATGTGTTACTGCATATATTGTATCATTAATATGTATTTTGTGAAATGAAAACATCATACAGGCATATGAAAAACTGGCACAAAAACAAAAAGCTGGGTAATCTCTGGGTGGTAGAAATATGAATGGTTTTTCATAATATTTTTTAAATTTTTCAAAATTTAGTCAATGCTAACATATTGCTTTAGGAATCAGAAAAAACTCCACTATTTTACAAATATCGTTGTGATACACATTCAGGTCATAATTATTCATTTATGTAATAAACATTCATTGATTATCTGTTGTGTCAGTGCCTCTGTCAAGTATATCAGCCATGACTCTTAGTTTGCATGCAAATGAAAGAAACTGCCTAACTTGAGCAAAAAGAATCTACTAGAAGGATATGTGGTAGCTAAAAGAATGGTCAGGAATGGGGGGAATAGGGAATTCCTCAAAACAAACACGCACACACCAAAACAAGCTTGGAGGAGAACGAGAACCCAGTCAGCTCCAGGGTCTGGAAATCAAGTACTTGCGAAACAGGCTCCAGCCAAGAGCAGCGTGCACAGGGCTTAGCTACAATCCACTGGTGGTCACACCCGAGGCTTGTCCCATACCCAGCTCTCTGCACTGAGGGGGGAAGGGGCAGAGAGCCTTGATTAGCAGGCTCACCACATTTTTTCCAATGAAAAAACAAAAGAGGTGTGACTGGTACTAAACAGCCAGAATGAAATCAAACCAAAACAAAAAGAATAAAAATGCCCATTACCCCAGGACTTGGAGGCAAACAGGGTTGCCTTCTTCCCCGCCCCATAGGGAACGTTTGCTGTGATGTAGGAGTTTAGCTAACATAAAGTTCATGGTATAATACTCACTGTAATGTACATCACAGAAAAGGTGCAATGTGGGTGCCCCACACAGATCTTTTTCTCCTGGAGTCAGCAGAGATATGTCAGGAACTACATGGCTTTTCAGCTCGATCCTTGTGGACTAGCCGAATGTTTGAAGGGAAGGTCCCGTTTCTAGGTGAGAGAGAGAAATCCAGAGGAAGGATAATCTGCAAGAAAGTGTAGCAAAAGCAAGAGGTATGATTTGGTAATAGATCAGGCACAACACAGATATGGGCTGCTTTTTGTCTGAATTATCTTGCATTTACCAAGTCCTATAGTCATGTTTGAGTTTATTCCACCATGAATATTAGGCTTGTACTTCAAATAATGTTGATATATAATAGTACAAAATCATCCTTAGATGAGTTTGTATTCTTACTGCAACTCTCATCATTAATAGGAGATGTCTATGGCTATCCAGGTAATTTAACATCCATGTTGTTGCTTTTATAATTCTTCATAAACTTTTCCCTGAAGAAATATGACTTGTAAATGGAAGGAGAAAAGGTTAGTTATTCTTCAATTGCACTAAAAACAGGACCGAGAAAATAATGTTAAATTACCAAGAGAGTCCCTTGCCCACATCACTACATATTAGAGGGCTCTGCTGCTCTGCACTCCACCTTCTATGTGCCTGGACAGGGGCCTTGTGCCACCTGGAGCCCTTGATCCCCTTCTGGGCCCTGCTGTATATACCTGGAACCCTGGCATTTCCTGCTCATAGGATGCCTGGCACCAATGGGGAATGAAGAAAGACCATTAATGGGAGGTGTGGCTAGAGCCTGGACATGTGCACCTTGCAGTCCACACACAGGTGCCGGAGGCCAGGGTGGAAAGAGAAGGGCTTGGGGACCCTGAGGCTGGAAGCTGGTTCTCCTTGGCTTTGCAATGTTGTGGAATTCAAGTACTCTCCATTTAAACCTGGCTTCTAGGTTATTATGAAGGCATATTTGTCCAGCCAGGAGGATAGAACACATGAAGTTCAACAATTTTTCACTTGATTTATAATATTTAAATATTTAGACCTATAATATGTGGGACTCCATTTGTGCTCTTGTCCCTCAAATGTCAGGATCAGGCCTGCTTAGGTAATTGTTTTAAAAAGGTAACACTCAATGGTTCAGACACACATGCCTAGTTAGCTAGTCATGCAACAGCAATGTGGATTATAAGAAAAATAAATGACACTTCTGTGATGACAGCTAACATATTGAGCAAGATGTGTTAAGCCCCATCCAAGTATTTGACCTGTGTATATTAATTAATCTTCATAAAAGCACTGTAAGATAGGTCACTCCAGGCGAAATGTCATGCAGTTGGAAAGAGTAGAGAGTCAAACCCTGGATCACCCGAATCCAAAGTCCATCAACACTGTGGTGTAGAGCAACTCAATGGCTAAGAAAAGTTTTGTTTGAAGCCCTTGAACCTTAAATAATTTAAAAATCACTGGATTAATCAACCCCCTTTGACTCTCCAATACTTTCAAACCCTCAGATTCAGCGTTTCTGTTCATGCAGATTTCTTCGTGAAAAGGAAAGTGGATGCCTTGACTGCCTTGCTGCATTCAGTACTGTGATTAACTGAATGATTAAAACCAAAAATCAATATTTGGTTGCTCATATAAAAAGCAAATTTAACTTACGTTTTTAAACAGATGTCTGGTGGTGGGATTGCCTCTGCCAGTTTTCAACGGAATTGCCATTGTGTCATCGGTGATAAAGGTAAACCGGCCACGAGGGGGGTAACTTTTGTTTCTCCTTTAAAGGACTGGTTCATATCTCCACTCCTCTATTACCCCACTGTCTACCTGCATCGAGAAGACTTTATGCCCACGATATTGACTCCATCACTCTTTTGACAACAACTTACAGAACCGGGGGGAGGGAAAGAGAGAAAGGACAAACTCAACTCGTACCTTTGGTTCAAAAAAGATAAGATCTCTGACAGATGCCACAGTAATTACCTTCATTTTCAATTAACATTCAAGGTTGACATACTAAAGAAACTCATTAGCTGTTTTCTTAGATGGAACTTAAATGTTTTCTTCTAAGTATGGTCATTGGAGTCATGCAGATGGTGTCTGTGTAAGACAGATTTTCCAGCTAATTGTTTTTAACTATCAACTGAGTTGCCCCCTTTATCTAATCTTCGAGCTGTGTAACTGTTTCCTGACTCAGGAAGCGAACTTCCAGGAAAAGTGGAAAATGTATACTTCATTTGTTTAAACGAAATGGAGGAACAGTTGCTATGTGGGTATGATGTAACCTCTAAAAATAAAAACACTGGCGAGGGGGCTGATTAAAAAATATCTTACAGAAACAGAACTTAGACCTTTCCTCATCGTTGTGGTTTTCAGGATAATGTTCATTCTTCTCTAGATTTTGGAGGTATGGAAACAAACAAAAAAGGAATTTTCCAATAATGTTTGAATAACAACTATTCCTGCCTTGAGTTAAACAGTGGTTTGCTTTACCTTTTATGAAAGTTTTTAGGATAACAGATACCTCCAAGTTGTGTCCTGTGTCCTAACTATTCTAAGTAGCGTATATTCCCTCTTCTCCACAGCTACACAGCCTCTACATCTCAACTTAAAAAACTTTTTTGCATATTCCCACCCCTGTTTCCACTGCCACTTCCCTTCAGGTCTCTCAATTAGATCCGTGTCAGCCTCCCATCTGTTCTCTTTGTCTTCATCCCCACCCCAAAAATGAACGTCGGATCTTCTGAGTATCACCTCCTCCTTGAAAACTCTCTCCTACTTACCCCTCCCCAAATTCTCCTACATGGTTCCTGGTTGTTCCTCTCAAATATTCATGACAATATTTTGTAGATGTTTTCTTACTTGACTCTCTTCTTGCACTAGACTGGGAACTAAATCAGGTATTTTTTTTTCTTTGTATCCCCAGCATCTGGCTTTATGGATACGAATACCAGGTCTTTAATAAATGTTTATAGATGAGTGGGTATTACCTAGGCTAAAAAATTTGAGTACAAATGCAAATGGGTAGTACCATGATTTCAAATTCTGGAGTAGAACCTAGAAATGGTCACATGTATTATCTAATATTATCTAATATTTCATCAAAAAAGAAAGAGTTCCATGCAAATATTAGTTTTCTGTTTTCTATAAATGAAAACACAGGTAGGATTAATACCCTCTACCTGTTTCTGGTTGGAGAAAGGTAAAAATTCTATTATTGGATGTGGGTGTAACGTAGAGATTCTAAACACTCTGAAAAGAGAGAAGGGGATGAAGCAAACCCTAAGCTAAGAGCCAGCTTTCCAACAACAGAGTACATAAACTGAGCATCTTGGAAAGCATTAAGAATGCTTATTTGATTACTAGATGTAACTTATACCTACGGTTCTACTGCTCCAAACCTGGTATGAATATGCCTGATTGCTGATGTGACCCCTGCTAGAACATCCGTTGATTTTTATACTGAAAACTGGGGTTTTATTCAGTCCTGCCCAAATCTTTGGCACCCATGTTTCCATAGTAACAGATGCACTATAAAATGGGGAAGAAATCAGAAGGTTTGGGAGGGAAATAAATCAAAGTAAGCGGTCCAAGCAAAGGGTTCCGCAGTGTGAGTCCCAAGGGTTTTTCAGGCTTCTGGTCAGATGTATTTGTGGCAGGATTCCCAGAGATAGGAGATTCTAGGGTACATGCAAGGGATTTTAAAGGCAGTACGTTGGTATTTCCTATGACAGAAGGTATCTTGTATGCTTCAGCTTGGATTCCTAAGGCATATTGGACTCCTTGGCATATTAGGAGTCTACACTTGTTGAAAGAATCACTTAACATCTCGAGCCCAGAAACAGCTTTAAATTGTATTAAATAATTATTAGATTATTTAATAATTTAAATATAAGGCAAATGACATTTTAGAAAGATTCATTTTCAAAATTTCATCCTAGCAAAAAAATTTAGAGGGAAGACTGTGTGCAGGTATGAGTTTATTTAAAAGGATTGAGTTTGGGGATATTTGGTAGAAATATTTGCATAGTTAAATAGGTTTCAGCAACTAACTTTTAAAATATTTTTTTAACGCTGGACAATTATAAAAAATTTCCTCTGTGTTTCATTTGATTTAAGCCAAAGTGGAAAAGAAACTGTATGGTGTTGAGCTTGCTGGAGGTAGGGATTATCAAAACTCAAAAGGAGGGTGTCATATTTCATATGATATTATCATCTGGAAAATATAAAACATTCGCGATGTAACTATGCCCACAGCAGTGAAGTAGAACCTTATAAATGACATGCATTCTATAGAATGGCTGGAAAAATCTCAAAATCAATATTGGAATCACCCAGGGCGACTAAGAATAATGATATCTTTGTACCTTACTCAAAAGTAATGAAAAACAAATGAGATAGAAAATTCCAGAGTTGTCCCTGGAGTTTTTATTTGCTTGGGATAGAAGGATGATAACAGCGGCTTCCTATTTCTTTTCAGACCTCAATTTTGTTTTAAACACAGGGCACAACCTGCCCCTTTTCTACATAGACCAGGGTATGCAATGACTGGAGATGTCACTGTGAAACAGAAAAACCTTGGGTTTTAAGTTAGTCACTTACTGGTAGGATTAAAATAAATAAATGTAATTAGATCTATTAGGGTGGCATCTGTTTACTTCTGCTTTGTCCTTTGACAGGCTAGATAAAAAAGAGGAAACAGATATTACAATGACCATTCCCAACTAGTCATTCATCCCTTCAACAGATGCACATTGAGCATTACTATAATATTTTGGGTGGCACTTAACTTGTGGGCACACGCCGACGAACATAGCGGACAAAAGTCTTTCCTGTGGAAGGAGAGGCAGACAGCAAACAATAAGCATAAAAGTAAATGTATAGACTGCCAGAAGGTCATCTATGCTTTGACAAAATAGAGTGGATAAAGGGAGCAAAAGGGCTGGGATGGGTGGTGGTAAAGGGCACGATTTTCAAGGGGTCAGAATAGGACTCACTGAGAAGATGACATTAGAAAGAGGAGAGGGAACTCCCTATGTAGATACGAATAGGAGGGCATCACAGGCAGAGAGAATGACCAGTGCAAAGGCCCTGAGGTAGAACACTTGGCTTGTGTGGGGAAGTGCAAGGAGGCCAGTGTGGCTGGAAGAAAGTGAATGAAGGAGAAAGCAGAAGATGATAAGGTCAAGGAGGTGTGAAGGGTCAGATCACGTAGGGCCCAAGGTAAACACCAGGGGCTTTACACTGGACAAGGTGAGGAGCCATTGGAGGGATTGGGGCAGAGGACAGAGTCTGACTTGTATTTTACAGGAGTCACTTTGGCTTCTCTGTCGTGAGGGGCTAAGTGTAGAAGCAGGGAGATCGATGATCTGAGGGAGACACAAAGAGAATGAATGATTCAGGCAAGAGATGATGGTGATGGACCAGGCTTGTAGCAATGACAGTAGTGAGCAAGGACCCAGATCTCACATATTTTGAAGGTAGGATTTCCTCAGGATTGGCTATAGGTTGTGAGAGAAAGAGAGGAGTCAAGGATGACTCCAAGGTTTTTAGGCTGAGCAAGTAGAAGAATGAAATTGCCATCAGCTAAGAAAAGGAGGAGTGTGAGAAATACATTTCTAGGAGAAAATCAGGAGTTTAGTTTTGGATACTAAACATCCCAGTGGATGTCTACTTCTGGTAGAGATGTTGAGTAGTTAGTGGAACGTGTGAGTTTGGGGTTCAAGAGAAAGGTCTGAGCTGAAAGTATAAATGTGGGACTCAGCATATCCGTGGTATTTAGAGCCAATGAACTGGATGGCATCACCAATGCAAGTGAGTCTGTCTATAGAAGAAACCCAAGGACTGAGTCTTGGGAAGCTCTAAAATTAAGAGTCTGGTTAGAAGAGATAGATTTAAGGGAACCAGCAGAGCCAGCTGCTCTAGGATAAACCCACTTCCATATGTGATGCTTGACTGGCTGTAATTTGGAGTGATAGGACAGACTGGGTCACATGTTTGTCATCCTCAGGAGCCTACCCTGGGCTTGTCCATGTGACACCTGAGCAATGCTCCTCCAAGAGGGAAAAAGGAAGTACACAGGCCTCATAAGGCCCAGGCTGCAAACCGGCACACTGTCACTTCAGATACATACTTGTGGCCAAATTAAGATTCAAGGCCAACCCAGATTTAAAGAGTAAGGACATAGACTCTATTTCTTAAGAAGAGTTGCTGCAAAACCACATTTCAAAGTGTGTGTCTATAGTGAAAGGTGGTGATTGGGAACAGTTTTTTTTGCAGTGTATTACCAATTTGCATATGACTTGTCTCCAGCAAAGACCCTCAAACTTTTTCATTTGGAAGTAGAATTTTAGTGCTTCAAGTTCTACTTAACCTCATTCTCATGCTGCTGAGGACAACAATGCTATATCCCTGCCAATTATCCTCCCGATTTTTCTCAGTGAAAATGATTTCTCACACAGGCAGGTGTTGACAGAATTTGAACCCCAACTCTGCCTTTTGGAGATTTAATATTCCTGGGATGAAATTATGATACATGGTAGGTACTCGATAAGTTATTTGTTTGGCTATGAAAAGAAAACAATATGCCTCTGAGTTAGAACAATGATAGTAACAATAACTAAGGTTCTGTAAACACTTATTATTTGCCAGATACTGTATTATATGCAATATACACCATATCTCATTTAATTCTTCCAGTAGATTTATAAGTTATATATTATCATTATTCCTATTTTATGAGTAGTAAAGAGGAGATACATGCTTTTTTTCTCTATTCATTATTTTCTCAAATTCTAAAGCATAATTCTTTTGACCTCCTCTATTTTAGTTTGCATTCTTAGAAACAGATCTTTTTTTTTTTTTTTTTTTTTTTTTTTTTTTGAGACAGAGTCTCACTCTGTTGCCCAGGCTAGAGTGCCGTGGCATCAGCCTAGCTCACAGCAACCTCAAACTCCTGGGCTCAAGCGATCCTACTGCCTCCGCCTCCCGAGTAGCTGGGACTACAGGCATGTGCCACCATGCCCAGCTAATTTTTTTTTTCTATATATATTTTTAGCTGTCCAGATCATTTCTTCCTATTTTTTTTAGTAGAGACGGGGGTCTTGCTCTTGCTCAGGCTGGTCTTGAACTCCTGAGCTCAAACAATCCACCCGCCTCAGCCTCCCAGAGTGCTAGGATTACAGGCGTGAGCCACCTCGCCCAGCCTTAGAAACAGATCTTGAGGCAAAGATTCAAGAGCAAGAGGGGAAGGGATGAATGCTGTGTCCTCACACTGCAGAAGGACAAAAAAGGGATGAACTTGCTCCCTCAAACCCTTTTATAAGGGCACCAATCCCGTCCATAATGGTGGAGCCCTCATAGTCTGATCACCTCCCAGAGTCTCCACCTTTTAGTACCATCACTTTCAGGTTTAAGTTCCAACATATGAATTTTGGAGGGACACATTGCATTTCAACCATAGCATAAAGGCTACCAAAATTGGAATATTAAATGGGGGAAACTGGGAAATGGTATAAAACTCATGCTTGGAATTAGTCCGTCCAAAGGAGAGGGAGCTCTGAGAGATTTATACACCAATTTCCATTGGTCATTGGTTGAAGGTATTCTCAGGGAATGTTAATTCCTCTGTATTTCCAGCCTTCTGTGATTTGGAAAAGCCCTCAGGAGCACTGATGCTGGCTGCTGGAAGTCAGTAGGCATATGGGTGGATATCAGCAGGGCTTGCTCTATCTGTACCTGTTGTCCCCTTTTCATGTGCCTGCAAAACTACAGAGATATTTCAGAAGTTGTAGGAAAAAAAAACACAAAACCTGTCTTTTGCTAGACAACTGTGAGTACATTGAGTGGGCCATCTATTACTGAAGACAAGAACACCACATGTATAGTGGGTAAAAGAGCATTGAGCCAGAGTGGTAAGTTGCACTCAAAGTCACTTCCAAATGAACAAGACAATATAACTATAGGTGCTGAATTGCAGTCAGAGATAATTAAGCATGCAGCTGTTAAATGCATCTAATGTTGAAAAATGGAACAGAAGTAAGGCTACAACTGACCTTGTGATGAAACAGAAAGATAAAATATTCCCGAGAGTAAAGCATTTAACCATGTAATGCAATTGCATTCTTGTAGGGCACCAGTGGGTCAGTTGATAAGCTGTCTCTTCCAAGGCATTAGTGGAACTCTGTGTCCCAAATAATGTGGTTCATGCCTATGATCCCTTTTAGGAACAGATTATCCTGAAAGTAGGGAAAGTTGGAGAATATTTAATAAAGTTACATGTATTAACATGGATAAAAAATTAGTTTGAGAATAAATCTTGCTAGAAACCCCAAACTAAAAATATTTTTGTGTGGAGAAAGAAGAGAATATAACAAATAAGCTGAGTGCAGAAAGGTAAGAATTAGCTTTATGTATGTGTGGATATTCAGAAAATGTTAGTGAATTTTAACTGAGTGTTGAAATGCATTTGATCAGGAAACAGTAGAGAATGGATGTTGGGCGGTTAGCAGCCTGTAGTGGGATTTTGAAAGTAACCCAGATGGTTTCCTTGATGAGACTGTATCAGTCGAGGTGGTTTAGGGTAGTAGGAAAAGTGCTTTAAAATTGGCCATCTGCTTCCACCGATCGTGGAGCAAGAGGGGATGCAGAGTTGACGAGGTCGTGTCAATGATTGCCAGTAGGATGTTCGGGTTTAGCAGGCTCTAAATTATTTTGCTCTTAAAGGAATAGCTGTGTTAAGCCTTAGATTTGAGATATGAGTGGAGTTTAAGAAACTCATCATTGATATGGGCAGGAGACCTGTAAAGTTTCTCACACCAGAGAGCACCCTGGATGCTAGAGTTTCCCACCTGGAATGACAGAAAAGTGCGGAGAGTTCTCTCATAATTTCTGGTGTTTCTCCTAAAGAAATCAAGAGAAGAAATTTGGGGAGAGCTATTAGGGGCAGAGGAAGAGTGGCCCTTAATGGCTTTGGATCACTAACATTGAGCCCTTCTTTATCATCTTGGATTGCTCTGATTGCCAAACACGAGTTTTATGGTTCTGCCCTTCTCTAGGCATCACTCAGGCTCAGCATTCCTTTCCTTTACATTCAGGGCCTCTGCGTTGCACAACATCAGAGGGCAACATTCCCATCTGATCCATGTGAACTGCACCTCCTGGAGTGGTATAGCCTGAATGGCCTTCTGCAGTGATTGCACTTAGGTTGTCCTTGCCTTGGTCCACTCTTTGCAAAATGGATCACCTTGCCTTGTAATCGTGTGTGCTTCTTGTTCTCCTTCCTCTCCCTCCCACTGAACTATAAGAGGCTTGAGGGAAGAGGCTAGATTAGCGCCTTCTCCATAGAATAGCTCAAGAAATCTTTACTAAACACAGGGATGAATAATAGTGCTGAAAGCTTTGTGTTAGGCTCTGTATAAGATATTTTACCTTCTCATCTCCTTTAATCCAAATAGCAGGCCTGTGGTTTACATGTTGCCTTCATTTCTCTTTAGAGAACATTGAGATGAGTAGATGAATGAATGGAGGCAGGGGGTGAAGACAATTCCTCAAGAATTTTGACGTGAAGGACTGAAGAGAGTTAGGAATAGAAGGTGTAGCTAGACTAAGATGTGGGGTCAAGGGGGAGCAATTTATTTGAAGATAATGGAGATGAGCATGTTTAAAAGTTGATGGGAAAGAATCTGTTGGGAAGAGGAGATGGAAGATGTAGTTGAGAGAACTGGTCATTGATATTGTTGAAAGGTGCGGAGAGAAGAATCCGGAGGACACATGGAGGAGGGAGGAGCCCTCGATGGGAGGACTGTTCTGCTGGAACAGGAGGAAAGGAGAGGATGGGATAGATGGGGGAAAACTGGGGGCAACTTGAAGTTCCTATCTGAAGTCTTCTCTTTTTACCTTTGAAGAAGGAGGCAAAGTCATCTGTTGACTTTGAGGAGGAAGATCATGGTTGTCATGGCAATGGTGACTGCAGAGATTTGAGGAGAATGGAGAAGATATGAAATGGTCTCTGCAGAAATTCAGAGAGACTGAGTCACTCAGAGGCCCTAGCATTTCCATGTGCTTCCATCACTTTGTTATTAATGAAACCATGGTTGCAAATTAAAATTCTAAGTGCACATTTTCTTTGTGTCCACCAGGAAAAAATAGACTGTGGCCAAATTTAATTGGAATCTAAAATAAAGTAGGAGAGGACTTTTGCATATAGGGGAGATTTGAATTGTATGAAATAGTTTTAAAGAAAATAAGCTTTCCTTATTTCTACCTCTTGATTCATTTTCATGAAATTTGTTATCGGGAGAAATGCTGAATGTATTCTCTGGAGACTAAAGTTGTATTTGCAGCCGGATGCTATGGGAAATAGTGAGTGCCTTCAATAGAATTCTTTTGCTTAAAGGGACAGAAAGCCAACTCAAAGTGGATCAAGAAAACTAGGACTTATTGACCTATATAGTTGAAAAGTCCAGAAATATAGCTGGGTCAGGAGCTCAAAAATTTTATCATGGTGCCATTTCTTCCCAGTCTTTTAGCTCTGCATGTTTCTGTGTACGTTTCATTTCCCGGCAGTCTCTCCCATTTTTCTGGCAAGATGGCCCCCTACAGCTCTTGGTTTAGATCCTACTGATTTCAAAATCCAGAAGAAAATGCTTTCTAGCCCAATAGTTCCAACAAAAGTCTCAGGATTGAATTTCAGTGGTTCCAATATGACTTTTGTGGGTCATGAGCCAGTACCTGTTCCTAGTCTAGTTACTGTAGCCTGGGGAATGTGGCTGAGTAGTTATCAAGTGGCCTTAGGAACATTAGGGTCTACGTGCATCTGCTCAGATATTATCTTTTTTCTCTGAAATGGTTTGGCTTCTTGGTTTTTTTACTCCACCTGGGTCCAAACCCACCTCTAGAGTAAGAAGTCATGCTGGAGTTACTTTCTCTTAAGCCACCTTGACAGATAGTAGGGGTCAAGGATCTACAAGAATGATCAAGATGCCGTTATCAGAAGTATGAGCAATGAATGTGGTCAGGCAAAAAAAAATTTAAATGTTAATTAGAGTAGGTAAAGGTAAAATTGACCAAGTTATATAGTCTCCACGAAGATTTCTGATCCAGGGAAATTTCTCTGGTCACATAATTTTGGCAGCCCTAATTTATTGGACTGATTGTATTTGAAAGTATCTATCTTTCCTGGAAATGAATTATAAGTTACCAAAGCCACTATATATAGATGCTTTTGCCGTATCCTCTTGCAATATTAGCTCTTCATCTTTGTGTCCTATTTTGCCATTGTACCGCTGCTGCTATTTTAGAACCTTGGTAAGAAATAGATTTGTGTTGATATACTGATTTAGTCTGAAATTAAAATGAAAAGTCATTTGCATATTCAGAACCTAACTTAATGGGAGGAAAATCAGTGATAAAATTGCATCCTAAATGTTTTCAGGGAAATGAACTTATAGGGAGTTAGTGAGGACATACTGTCATTCCAAACTAACATGAAATGTGAGTACCCAAGCCCTCAACTTATCCTGATATTTTCTTTCTTTGGCTTTCTCATGCAGAGTATATTTTCTCTCAGTGACTTAAATGATTTGGTATTGATTGTATTCGCCTATGTAGCTTCATGTTTTGTTAGATCAGTTCAACTTTTGAGAAGACAAATTGGAAAGTAACTTTGGTAGCTACTATGTGTGATTTTGGCTGTTATGATTTAGTTGCAATGATGTACGCTACCCTTGTTTGTATATGCTTTACAGTCCTGTGTGCCAGCCTATGTTCTATTTTAACAGTGATACAGCTATCATTTTGTTTGTTTTTGGGTGTTCATGCATTCTTGAGAAAGTGGCAAACTTAGAATCCTAACTAATGATTGTCTTCAGGCCCACTGAGATCATAATGTTTCCAGTCTTTCCCATGGAATATTACTGGATATATACTTTATGATAATTCCATTCATTCAGAGATTAAATATTAAGAGGCCTTATGAACATTAGGATCTGTGCACATCTGCTCAGGTGTATCTATTTTCTCTGAAATGGTTTGGCTTCTTGGTTCTCAGCCTCCTCTAAGACTCAGCCTTGTGAGATACTATTCCCATGTTGGTGGGTTATGTTAAAAAAATTATTCAATGACACTTGTTAAAGCATGGTAAGGAAGACTTTATTCAGGACCAATTTGATAGGTATAAGGGCCAAGCAATGAGATTTTGCAGTAAGGGAGAGAGATTGGACTCAACTCTAAATACAGGATGGGTACGTGGGAATTTATAGCCAAGGAGCAGGGTGGGATTGAGGGGGATGGAAAGTTACCATGAAGAAACATCTGTGGCAAGGGGGATTCTGGCTAAACCAACCTAACAGGATTCTTGCCGAAGACAGGCCTGGATGATTGGACATTCCTTGGAGATGGTAGAGGATGAGGAACCTGATCAGATATCGAGAGTGACCAGATATCAAGGGGGATGGGAGTGGGGTTGCTAAACTGACTTAGCTGGGTATTTTGCTAAAACTGGATTTTTACAAGGAAGTGCACAGGTGGGCCTGGGAGAAGGTTCAGGAGCCTGACCAAAGTTTGACCAAGCAAAGAATCTTTGTCAATTGACAGTCCCAGATACCTAATATTTTCCTTCTTTTGATTTCCTTTTGGGATTCTTGAATTGTCTTGTTTTCTTTTTAATTTTATTTTTTAACTGAGAAACAATAATTGTACATATTCATGGGGAACATAGTGATGTTTCAATGCAAATAACATAGTGATCAGATCAGGATAATTAACGTATCCATCTTCTTAAACATTTGTCATTTCTTTGTGTTGGGAACATTCAATATCCTCCTCCTAGGCATTCAAAACTGTATGTTATTGTTAACTGTAGTCATCCTACAGTGGTAGAGAACGCTAGAACTTATTCCTCCTATCTCTCTGTAATTTTGTGTCCTTTAACAAATCTCTCCATATTCCTCCCTTCCTCCTACCCTTTCCAGCCTTTAGTATTCTCTGTTCTACTTTTTACTTCTCTGAGATTAACTTTTTTTTAGCTTCCACCTAAGAGTGAGAACATGTGATGTTTAACTTTCTGTTGCTGGCTCATTTCACCTAACATAATGTGCTCTTGAAGAATCTATACCTCTCCTGTCTCCTCCAGAACAGAGGAGATTTAATTCCTTCTTTCCTTCCAGGAAAAAATAAAAATTCCAGGGACAATTTTCTACCAGACTGGGAGCAGAAAGAACAGTGACTAGAAATGTATTTGAGGGAAGTTTTTATTCTGAATTGATTTGCATTTCTTCTTTTGTATTTCTTTTCAAAAGAAACAAACATCCTTCTTTGGTTTTACCACAGAAGCAGTTGAATCTTTGTTTTGGAAATGGTGGCTGAATTTTATATGACACAGGTAGCTGATGACCATTGTGTCCCTTCAAGGAAGGCGCCACTGTCAGACTGGTCATGTCTGGCCCTCACCAGGTGTGACCTCATTAATTCAGGATTGACAGCTTTGGAACGTGACGTAAATCATAGGGATCAATCTAGACTATAACTCTGTGTGCAAAGGCAGTTTACATAATGGGTGGGAAATACTGGATTCTGGACTTGGCAGGCATAGGTTTCAGCCCCTGTCTAGACCCATGCTAGCTGTGAGAATTGATCAAATTTATTAGTTTCTCCAAGCACTGATTTCCTAAACATTAATAAAGTAATAATACTATTAGTTACCTCCTTAGGGTTGCTGTGAGTTGCCATTATCCTCTTCCAAAATGTGACTCTGGCTTACTTTCTACATTTCTTTTTCACCATCTGAAATTATCTTGTTTATTTATCTTTTTATTTTTTATTGTTTTTCTCTTTCACCATTAAAATATCTTTTCCCTAAGATCAAAAACCTTATCTATTTTGTTCAGCCCTCTATCTCCAGGCCTGGCACATATTAGGGGATCAATAAATATCTGCTGAATGAAGTATTTATTTATTTTATTTTTTAGAAACAGGGTCTTGCTATGTTGCCCAGGCTGAACTTGAACTTCTAGCCTCCAGCAGTCCTCCCACCTCAGCCTTCCAAGTAGACAGGACTATAGCTGTGTGCCACTGTGCCCAGCTCATATAATTCTTACACTCATATTATACCACGATTTTGCTCCTGTAAAAGAAATACCATAGAAGTCAAAAGATTTGTTAAGTCATCAGCAGTTAGTAGCAGATACAAGGTGAGAGTCCAGGTGTTCTACCTTCTGTTCTTCTCCATACATTGCATCATCTGCATAGTGGTAGTTATGATAGAATAATAGAACTCATAACAGTAGGACTAGTAATGGCTGTTGTATTACTCAAGGTTCTCTAGAGAAAAGAGATTTATTATAAGGTATTGGCTCACATGATTACGGAGGCTGACAAGTCCCATGATCTGCCGTCTGCCAGCTGGAGACCCAGTCAAGCTGGCTGTGTAGTTCAAGAGCCTAAGAGCCAGAGAGCAGAAGGTATAGATTCCAATTAGAGTATGAATACCTGAGAGCCAGGAGTACAGAGGGAGGAGAAGATTGATGTCCCAGCTCAAGCAGTCAGGCAGAGAGCAAATTCAACCTTCCTCTGGCTTTTTGTTCTATTCAGGCCCTCAGTGGATTGGGTGATGCCCACCCACCCTGAGGAGGGCAATCCACTTTACTCAGACTACTGATCCAAATGATAATCTATTCCAGAAACACTCTCATAGACATACCCAGAAATAATGTTTAACTAGATATGTGGGCATCCTGTAATCCAGTCAAGTTGACATATGAAATTAACCATCACTGCAGTTTACCTTTATTTCACTCTTAACGGGACAGATATTACCCTTGTAGTAACCCCATGAGGTTAGCACTCTTGCAATCCCCATATTTCAGATGACAAAACTGAGGCTTTAGAGAAGTTAAACAACTTGCCCAAGGCCACTCTGCCACTTTCTGAACCCAGGCAAGTCTCTCTCCAGAGCCTGTCCTCATAACCCTGAAGCAGAACTGACCCCAGAATCTGGTCTCCTGTAATTCAGAGCTTTCATTAAATCAGACTGACTTTAGACATAAGTTACTCAGAACTGGGGAGTTCTAGTGTAATGTGACTTTGGAGCTTTCCGAATGGTGCACATACTTTCTGCCTTTAAGAGCAGCCTTCACAGTTCCTTATGAGAAGCTGTGTGTCTGTCCTCAAAGAAGGGAGCACTGGGGAAGTGGCTGGCTGGTTTGAGTTGTTTGAGAGTCTGGCAGGAGCTGTCATTTGGCATGTGAAATAGAAGCATATTGGATCTTATTTTCCCCTGAGTAGGTTGGTGGGATTAAATTTAATTACCATTTTCATAAGCAGAAGAAAGGAAAAATTTCAAATAATAGAAACAAAAAGAATTGCTATGCTAGACCTTTAATCATTATAAAGACTTATTTTTGAATCACTAGGGGCCACAGTGAGAAGAACAGAAAATTCAGAACACAAAGGATTGTAACAGATGGAACCATTACAGGATTATACCTGAACAGTGATTTGACATATGAAAGTAATTACTATTCCATGTTGGAGCTGGGGAGGGTCTGGCTTAGGGGATGGACCAATGAATAAGATCTAAACTTGAGTGTATGGATTTGGAGAGCTGCTTTGAAAGGAAGGGATGGTCCAATAATGTCAACTGAACCCTAACAGTGCCTTTCTTCCCAAGAAACTCCAGGTATTCCACAACTGCATTTCAGTTTTCACTCTGTGTTCTTGAGGAATGGTGGTAGGCGTTCATATTCATGTTTTCAATGCAGATATTAAACCAGATTTATATGATATCACGTGAAATCCAGGTGGCCACCCTCATGTCATTGCCATTGCCTGCAGAAGTGCTCAAAACATGGAATTTGAGGAATCTGAGTCCAAAAGTGATTTAGAACAGTCAGATTGTGTGAATGGGCAGACATTTTAGTAAGAACTTAAGTGATTTTTTTGTTTATATATTTAGTTTTTAGGTATACTAAAGAGAGACATAAGATGAAAAGCTGTGACTCAGTAAGTCCAAAAAAACACTTTCACAAGGTATACCAAAAATTCTAAGTGATAAAATAACAGTGTTGTGCTATTTTAATTGGCAACTTTTTTTCTTTCTCAACGATTCATGAAAATAATAGTGTATCTTGCAATTCCTGGTATCTTAAACCCACCGAAATATGGTAATATTAACCACAGCATTTTTTCCAGGTGTGATAGACACTGTTAAGCCTTTTATGTGCATTGTTATTCCCATTTCACTCATGGTGAAAACTGTGGATTAAACAGGTAAAAAACTCACAAAAATGCACATCATTTTATAATATTTCCTACATAGAATCTTCAGTGGCCTCTCACTGGAGCTAAATAAAATCTAAACTCCTTCCCTAGCCTATGATGCCCTTTTCTGACGTGGCCATACCTACCTCTCCCACTTCATCTCACACCATTCTCTGCCTAGTGATTAATTTATGCCTACTGACATTGCACTTGCCCTTCTTTCTGCATAGATGTGGTTGCCCAAGAATAAGCCAAGAACCTACTGGGTCTGGCTTATTCTTATAGTTCAGGTCTCAGCTTAGATGTTTCCTGATCAGAAAGGCATTTCTGATGTCCAGCCCAAAATAGCCAATTAATCCCTGTCACATCACATGGCTTACTTTTTATTTTATATATATTTTTAGATATATATAATAATATTTATTTGAGACAGGATCTCACTCTGTTGTCTAGACAATGGTGTGATCATAGCTCACTGCAACCCCACTCAAACTCCTGGACTCAAGTGATCCTCCCTCCTCGACCTCCCAAAGTGCTATGATGCCAGGCATGAGTTACTGTGCCTGGTCTTATTTAAAATACTTTTGTTGAAGGTTAATGTATATCTTTCTACCTCTAAAGGACACACATCTTAAGATCGTAACTTGATGCATTTTCACAAAGTGAGCACATCTGTGTACAAACACCTAGAAGCCCTTCTTGTATTCCCTTCTGGTCACTGTACCCCAAGAGTAACTGCCATGCTGACCTCTATTAGCATTGATTAAAATTGGAATCACAGAGGAAGTTCTCATTGGTGCCTGGCTTCTTTCATTCAATATTTTATTAATAAGATTCTTCCATGTTCTGTGTAGTTGTAGTCACCCTCATTGCTATATAGTATTCCATTGTATGAATATACCACAATTTATTCATCTATTCTACCTTTTCTAGGCATTGGCTGGTTTTCATTTGGCACTATTATAAACAGTGCTGCTATAAACATACCTGAATTTTTTTTTTTCTGGTGAACATCATGTGAACTGACTTTAATTGTATTTTTTTAAAACTATGTGGCATGTACTTGTTAATTTAACTTTTTTATGTCTAACTTTATCCTTACCAAAATGTAACTCCTATGAAGGTAAGGACCTTGTTTATATTTTGTCTTGTTTTTTATTTTTAGCTTTATTGAGACATACTTGTCGCATAATAAATATATATTTTTAAAGTACACAGTTTGTTGAGTTTTGGCACAGGTACACACCCATGAAATTGTTACCACAATCAAGATAATGAATGTATCTGTAACCACAAAAGTTTGCTCTTGCTCCTTAGTAATCCTTTTCTCCTTCTCCTCCCTGTATTCCTTCAGCTCCTACCCTAGGTAACTTCTGATTTGCTTTCTGTGACTGCTCATTAGTTTGCATTTTCCAGAATTTTATATAAATGGAATCATACATAATGTACTCTTTTTCCCCTTTCACTCAGCATAGTTATGTTGGGATTCATCCATGTTGTTGCTTGTATCAGTAGTTTATTTCTTTTTATTGATAAGTAATATTCCATTGTATGGGTATACTACAATTTGCTTATCCATTAATCTGTTGATGGACAGTTCAGTTGATCCTAACTTTTGTCTAAATGATATAAATGATGCTGCTATGTACATTCATGTATAAGCTTTCATGTATATGTTTACACTTCCCTTGGGTATATATCCAGGAGTGGAATGGCTGGGTCATCTGGTAGGTGTATGTTTACCTCTATAAGAAACTGTCAACCTGTTTTCTGTCTGAGAGTTCCAGTTGCCCCGTAGCCTTTTCAACCCTTTATGATGAGTCTTTTTTATTTTATTTTATCTAGTGAAAGTGGTAGTATCTCATTGTGGTTCTATTTCACATTTCCCTAGTGACTAATGATATTGAAGATCTTTTTATGTGTTACTTTCCATGTGTATGTCCTCTTTAGTGATGTGTCTGTTCAAATCTTTTGTTCACTTTTAAATTTTTTTTTAAAAATTGAGTTTATGAGGATTTAAAATACATATTCTAGATACAAGGTCTTTGTTAGGTATGTTTTACACATGTTTTCTCCCAGGCTGTGACTTGACATTTTTTATTTCAATGCTGTCTTAGTAGGAACTAAAATAGTGGTTGACACATATTGATGGTCAAAAATTTTTCTTGAACAGAAGACTTAGTGGGAAGGCAATCCCCTAGAGAATGTCTTAGATTCCATAGTAGGTTTAACCAGCCCTAGACCCTCTAATCTTAGTCAATATACATTACACAAATAGTCATATATATTATGAGGTAGGTGTTATAACTTATTCCTGTTATGAGAAGAAGGAAACTGAGGCTAATGGAGAAGAACTCACTTTATTCAAAGTCACCAAGAGGGAAGCTGGTGTTTGGATAAGGCAGTCTGAATCCATGGCCCTCGGAGGGTGCACTGTGCAGATGGGAAACAGAATGGCTACAGGGGGCATAGTAACTTCTTCCATTACCCAACTTTGCACTGTTTTACTGGTAGGGTGAGCACATGCTATTTTTGTATTTTTGAAGTACTCAAAGATTGTATTTTAAAAGAATTACATGTATTCAAGTGTTGGACTACAGAATTTAAAGACATAGATAGATGTGTAGATACAAGATTGGCTGAGTTTCTAGTTGGAGGGACCAGGTAGGTTGAACGCAGCCTTGGTCATTTGGTTCTGTGGGCCATCCAGTCTCAGGCAGTCCAGCAACCTTCACCAGAGTGGAAGTGGTCAGGCTCTGGCCACAGAGCCACCAACCCTCATCTGCTCCCTCCCATTATTAGGCCCGATGCCCCAAGATTACAAATGATCTCCACGGTGCCAGCAATTGACTGGCCTGCATGTTAATATTTGTTCTAGACTGTTTCTTTGTTTCTTTCTTTTTTTTTTAATAATAATCAAAAGCTTTCTTTTTTTTCCCTCAAAACTCTAGGAATGCCCATTTCTTTTGGGAGTGTGTATGTGAGTGTTTTAGTAGCATTTAAGAGTTACTGGGTGGCCTTTGGTAAGTGTCATCAAAAGGAAAACCATGACATAGTATAAAATGTCGCTATGATAAGTACATTTCAAGAAATCAAATTTGATCATATTTTGAGGCATATTAATTAGTAAGGAGGGGATCATTGGCCAGTACTTTGTAAACAATCTGGTGTTCATTTTACTCAATTTAAATATTCCCCAGCCATTAAAAAGATATTCAAGTAGTGCTTAGGCGGCACAGAACGCGTGAACGTCTGCAGCAAATCATGCTATCTATATAAGCCATTATACTGCTTCTATTGCTAATGTGGCTGCCAGATGTCTCTTTTGTGAGCTGACTTCCATGGTGTTTTTCATATCTCTAGAGTTATTTGAAGACTTCCTAAATGTCTAGCAACTGTGCGTGCATATGTATGTATATATGTGTGTGTGTGTGCGTGTGCGTGCATGCGCATGCACACGTTGTGTGGGTATGGCATGGGGAAACTTAACTGCAAATCTTTTATTCATCTCTGTGAAGAAATGGTGAAACCTGACTTTACAAATTTTTATTAGTGTATGTTCAGAAACAGATTCTCCACTGGGATAATAGATAGGGTACATTTTGCAATGAGATCATTTTAACAGCTACTGGTCAAAGTATTGTTTAAAATTTGGTATCACAGTGTCAGAAATACAAATTGTAGTGTCTGGGGATGTCAAGAAGCAAATACCATCTACATTAAGGCTAGCTAAGCACTGCCTTTGATTCATTCTTGGCTTGCCTCCTATGTGAGTTTTCCTAAAGGAATTTGCTGGGGTCAACTGTGGTGCTTTAGGATACCCATGTCTGGGCCCCACTCCAGGAGATTCTGGGTTAATCAATCTGTAGCCTTCCAGGTGCAGAAGAGGTTGGAAACCACCGCTCCACACGTAGAGGAAGCAAGGAGGAGCATCTGTAACCATGAACTTACCCCTGACCAACAAGAATAAGTCTTGTGGGTAGGTGGCAATGTGATTTTAGCACTGGACGGGAGAGATCTGGTGTTAAGAAAATGCTTGCAGAATGGAATGTCAGAAGAAAGATACATACAATCCTATGACTTTCCAAAGTTTGGCAACTCAAGAGATTGGAGAGGCTTCCTCAGAATAAAATTTTGACGATACAACTTTTCAAGCAGTGATCTCCAAAGGGTGGTTCTGGAACACATTACATGTTGGGAAGTTTACAAACTTTTAAAAATAGGTAACAGCTATGCACTTATTTAGTAAGTACTAAACATATAAAAGGTACATCAAACCTGTGATTTCATCAATTTATTTGCAATAGGTGAGGACAGTTTTCAAAAGTGAGTCAACCTAAAATTAAAATTGTAGATACATAATTGTACTGGTGGTATATGGCAGAAATAAGATAGGATGTGAATAGTTTAAAAAATATTTGAAAAATCTTGAGGCATTAAAAGCAAGGCATCTTTAAAAACAAATAAAATGACAGCAGGATGAGCTCCTGAGCTTAGAGTTTTGAAGGAATGGTGCATACAAATACACCCAATGAAATCCCTGATGGGAGGGAAAAATTAAGTTATTTGCTTAAGTGATCATTCATTTGTCTTTGCTGTTACTTTCCTTTCTAAAAGCAGATATTTGTGGCCCCATGTTATGTTCTTATTTTCTCTTTTATTTTTTTAAACACAAGGTTATCTCCACACTCTGAAATCTGAGTCATTATCATGATGAGGCTGCCAAAAAACATAACACAATTTTGGGTTGCCTCAGCAGAAAAGTAGTGTTGATTGTTCTCTAACATGATTGTCTGGCAAAATCGGCTGACCATTTTCCATGGTTAGTTTACTTTCCCAGAGACTCTGATTCAAGAGGTCCAGTGTGGGGCCCTGAGACCTAAACTTCTATGTAAACATTGTAGGTGTATCTGGTTTAGAATGTTGGCTGAGAACTTGGAGGTGGTGGTGATGATATTTTCCACACTGATCAGGACACTGATCTACCTTCTGGAAATATCATTTAAATAATATTATTATAAATAATTTAGTCATGTACTAGGTGGAACAAATAATATAATGAACACCCAGATACCCACAACCCAGTATAAGAAATAGTATTAATATATTACTAATATAGTTGAAAGATAATCAGTTCTCTGATTTTTTGAATAACACTTTTATTGATATGTAATTTATGTTATACACAATTGAAGTGTACAATTCAATGATATTCACAGACAACCATGACTGCAATCAATTTTAGAGCATTCTCATCAACCCAAAAAGAAACGTAGTAAACATCACAGCAGTCATTCTCTATTTCCCCTCATGCCACCAAACTCTCGGCTTTACATAACTGCCAGTCTACTTGGTGTCTCTACGGATTTGTCGGTTCTGGAAAAAATGTGTTCTGAACATATAAATGGAATCGTACAATACTTAGTTTTTTGTAACTGGCTTCTTTCACTTCACATGATGTTTTCAAGGTTCATCCATGTTATAGCATGTATCAGTATTTCATTCCTTTCTATGGGTGAATAATTCTGTTGTATGAATATACCACATTTTGTTTATCCATTCATGAGTTGAGGGGCATTTGGGTTGTTTCCAGTTTGGGGTTGTTATGAGTAGTGCTTTTTTATGAACAGTTGTGTACAAGTTTATGTGGGGACAAATATTTTCAGTTCTCTTGGGTGTATACGTAGAAGTGGAATTGCCAGATTTTATGGTAACTCTATGGTAGCTTTTTGAGAACATGCCAGATGTTTTCCAAATAGCTACTCCCTGGAGTTTGATGCTTATTTCCATACGTTTCTTTATACTTCTCTATGTGTTGGTATTTCTACACAGTATACACAAGTGTTATATGTGCTTTCAAACTTAAAGTAAGGAATTTAGTTTTATATTATACATACCCTGCAACCTACTTTGCTCATCATTGTCTTTGTAAGATTCATCCATGAGGATGAGTAAAGCACTGACTCATTCACTTTCACCAATGCTATAGTACTCAGTTTGTGTGAATACACCTCAGCCTGTCTATTTTCTGTCTGTGGTCTATTTTTCCATTTTCCTGTCAGAATAAATAACACCATCTGCTGTTAATACAAAGTCCTGAAACCCATGATACAATTTTATTTATTGCTTCTAATAGGTTATTATTGCTTGTAATAGGCTAATGTTTCAAGGTTAATGTTTCTGGCTCAGGAACTCTCCTTCAAATGCTGACTCAGGATCTCAGCTCTCTTCCTCTTGCTTCACTGCCATTTTCTAGGTCTTCCTCTGAGTTCTCTGCTGGATCATCCAGTTGGCTGCAGAACTGGAAGTCAGGAGTGCATGGGACATTTTTAAATTTTTTTTTGGCCAGAAAAGGAATCATCATTTTTGCCCACTTTGCATTGCCCTAAACCTAGCCACATAACCCCAGAATAACTGCAAGGGAAACTGGAAAGCATAATCTTACTCAGTATTCAGGGAGGGAATGGGGAATGGTTAGTATCTAGCCACTGTCTGTTACATAGACTTTTAAGTTTATTCCAACTTTTCACACTACAAGGAATGCCACTTTGAACATCCATCTTCTCGTTCATGTGAGTCTCCGTTTCTCTAGCGTGTGGATGTATGAGTGGGATCGAGCCACAGGGTGTGTTCATGTTGCATCTTACCAGATACTTTCAAATTATTCTCCAAGGTGTTTATACTAACTTAAGCTCCACCCAGCAGTGTGGGTGCTCCACATTCTTGCCAACACTATCTGCCAAATGTTAAATTTGGGCACTGACTCTTAAAAGGGAGATGACAAATGGCAAGGCATTTGACATGGAGGAGGCTAAGATAGTAAAAGACTAGAATAGTACATGTGGTAGACAGAATAATTGCCTTCCAAATACGTCTACGTCTTAATCCCCAGAACCGTAGAAGATGTTGCTTTATATGACAGAAGGGAATGTGCAGGTATGATTAAGTTAAGGATCTTGAGATGGGGAGATTATCTTATATACTATCTGGGTGGGCCCAATGCAATCACAATAATCCTTAT
>CM052436.1:191573305-191604740 GCA_028533085.1 Varecia variegata | reverse complement strand
TCTGACCAATCTATTCAAACTCACCTGCTTAGTTTCCCCATAAGCAACATTTCTCACTCATCAAGACTACCAGTCTATTAATCCACATTGATCTCTTTTCTTTAGCCCTGTCCCATTAGTATTCGTTAATTATGAAGAGAAATTCAGTGATTTACATTCACTTTCTTGCTACCCCCATCGAATCTTGTGTCTTTTTCTCCCTCTGAAACTTGTCTCATAATTCTAGAACACTCTGAGTCAGCTTTATTGTCACCTTAACTAACTATAGGTAACCTATTGTTGTAGGCAGCCTGCCTCATAGGTTATTTGGTTATTTTGTAACAGAATCCACTGATGTTCTTTACAAAATTTTACCTTTTTAAAACATATATGTGTTTACTAATTTGTTTTGTGCTTCTGCTACCAAACAGTAAGATTTATAAGGTCCAGAATATGGTTCACATTCCCAGGAGGTTAGCTCAGTATCTACAGCAGAGTTAATACTCAGATAATTGTTGAATTAATGAGTAAAGTTTGCTCTAAAGAAAGAACCAAGAAGTAGAGGGAGTGACCACTGTATTGATGTGATTATAAACTCTTCTGCTTACGTGGGACAAAATGGCATCCTGATTGTGCTGAGAAATTGATGAGTCACTGTCACAGTTATTAAAAAAACTTTCCCCCTAAGTTTTCAAGGTACTCTGCTGATGCAGTAGAGCAAGCATGACTTAGTCTCTTTTCTTTAACTGAGCATCACCTAAGTTGCCTGCCTGCCTGGTAGCTTTCTGCCGGCATGCTTGACTGATTGAGTCATACCCTGCTTGAGTCCTAGAAGGATTCCAGGTGTCAACTTCCACTTGACCTGAGGTTAATTATATCTCCTGTAACCTATGAATCTCTTGCATAGTCTTGCTTTTGGTTGCTGGGGATTACTACTATAACATATAGTAAAATATAAATGGAGTGTCAGTCATCTTTGAAATGGTAATATATTCTCCAGCTCTCTATTCAAATATTTTTCCTTGAACTTGTTTCTTTGGGGTCTGTTATTAGGGATTCTCAAAAGGATTGCCTCTACTTCTGCTCCTTGGAAATTAAATTGTAGGTGTGTCTGCCATAATAAGTTACCATCTCACTTAAAAGGATCCTGGCAATTCTTGGATACATCCTCATGTGAAAATAACTCCTGATACTGTCATAGATTGGGGAGTATAATTCCTACAAATAGCTCTTCTGAAAAGCACTTGGTTCATGGCTCTGTTTTAAAACTCTTACAACTTTTTGACACAAAATGCGTTTTCAGTCCAGGGCCAGGGCCAGAGATTTGCTCACCGTGCTCACTAAACTTCTCACCCTACCCTTAGATAGGATATCTTAGAGTCTGTACCTTTCTGTTTCTCTTTAGTGAGAGAGGGTTACTTGGAATTATCTTTTAAATACTCAGCACATCTTCATTTATTTCCCTTACTAACATAAAGGTGTCAGAAACATTTTCTTCTTAAATTGTTAGCTCATTTATTTATCCACCTAATAAACACTATAGTGTGCAACGTGTGCCATGGAGATCCAAATAGTCATCGAGTCACCCCTCAAGGTACTTATGGTCTAGTAGGGGAGAAGACAGGTAATAAATATAAACAATGCTACGATAGGGGTTCTGAGGAAACATCAGGAGGAAAGAGTCTGTTCTAACTGTGGAGGGGGTACCGGCAGAAGATGCCTCATAAACAAGGTTTCATGTAGATCCAGTCCTCTAAGACCAAGTCTTCCAAAGACATGGGAAGGAACAATTCCAGTGAAGCCATCAGCTTGAGTGATGTCATGGAGGTGTGACCCCGTCAACAGGGAAGGGACCCCGGGACAACTGCCTTTATGAGGCTCCTGGATCACCCACCCAATGCCTTACTAAGAAGTGTTTCTTTAATTATCACCAGCCCCTGGGCCTTAGATATAAAGCAGGTTTATGCAAAGTGATTATAATAATTTGGTTCAGGCACCACTATTCTGTTTGAGTTATACTTTTAAAAAGGATTAGTGAGTGGGTCACTAGTACCTGCATGCTTTGATGCTCTCGGTGACAGATCTAAACCCAGCCAGATGCACAGATGGAAAAGAAGGTCACACAACAGTCCTGAGAGGTGTAGGGGGCCGGTGGTTGGAAGTCCCATGTGCAAAGTGGTAAGGACAGGAGTGTGGATGGCGTACACACCTGCCCTGTTGGCACCTGTTGGCAAGGCAGGAATCCAAGATGATTCCCAAGGTCTTGCTTCAGGGGATTGGTTGAGTGGTGAGCCTTTCACCAAAATTACCAATGGAAAAGAAGATGATGCAGTTTTGTGAGGACAGACAAGAAGTTCAATTGCAGACAGACATGTGGACTGTGAGGTGCCCAAAGGCACCCTGGTGCATCTGTCCAGGAAGCAGGGAATCTGGAGTATGTGCCCTGGGCTTAAAGTGATGTCTAGACTAAAAGTTAAGATTCTGAAGTCATCTGCAAGTGAGTTATAGCTAAAGTCAGTGAATGAACACACCACACAGTGGAAAGAGAAGGCCTAGAGAATGATGCTGAATATTGGATTCTACTGTCTTGTAATGGGAGGGCAAATGAATCAGGGACCGAAGATTGATGTCTATGAGGGAGGAGCAAGAACTGGAGAAAGGAAGAGCATGTAAGCCATGGAATGTAACCCACCTGTTCCCAGGGCTGCAGGGAGCCTGGGGAAGATGAAGACCAGATCCCATTGCTTTTGGTAAATAGGGAATCGAGTTGACCTTATTGTAAGAAAAATATCAAGGAGCAATGAAAGTGGGTGGTAGAGAATGAGGTGTCTCCACTGAAAGTTTATTTTCAGAACTACCTGGTACCTCTCCCCTTTCATCATTTTTGATCCTAGAACAGACTGTAAAATAATCAAACTCTTTATAGGGTGGCTTATTTTAGAAATCATCCTCCCTTTATATAATGTCCCCACCCCAAACTTTCTGTCCTTTTGCTCCCCTGGGCCCTGGAATAGGTTTCTCTCTTCCCTTTCTTCCTCTTTCCATGCTTCACCTCAAAATAAAACTTAACCTTTTATAGGGCCCCTCTGCACCACTTGCTCTCTGACAGGCAAAAAAATATGCTTACTTTGTTTATGCAAACAAAGTAAGTGCTATAGCTTAGTAATGGCATAGTATGGCTACTGTTCCAAAAACGTTTATATTTGAGCTAAAGTACTTGGTTAGTTGCAAGGACTTCAAACACAATAGCAGGACCAGTGGAGGAAGTTTTGGGGGTACTTTGCTTTGCTGCAGCATGAGGCAGGCCCTTTTGGCTGTCAGGGGAAAGGTCCTTGGGATTTGGGGTGGAGAGACCCTGAGGAATGAGGTTCCTTAAGCTAAATTCTCTGCCAGCTCCTTCCTCAACTTCTTCAAGCTGATTCTCATTTGTTTCCTTGCATCTAGGATCTGAAAAAGCCCCTCCTTTCCTGACCTTCATCAGCATCTTTTGTGCAAACCCATGTGGTTAGGGTTAGGGGACATTAGCCATTTAGTCTTGTTGGTATCATTGCTGGGGCAGTTTTTGACTGATGCTAGCCCATATGATGCTCAGGAGTGACTTTGTAACAGTCTCTGGAGGTTAAGGGAGAGGAGGTGCTTTATTTCTGCCTCTAAATATCTGCAAGAAACTTGGCTTCCCAAGAACTACTGGTCTTTGCCATCTTCCCCAGACCACCATATATGGGACCAGGAAAGGGGATCCAGGTGTGACAGCAGCAACGTTCACTAAGTGTCATGGGCCCCTCCTAGTTCATGCTAGGTCTAGCCTATAGTGCTCTCGAAGTCACCTCTAACACCAAGTCTCAATGGTGGAAACTGTAAAAACTGCATATAAGCAATGTTTTAGGAAAATTAGAAAAGAAGCCCTAATGGAAACTATTTTTTTTTTTTTTTTTTTTTTTTACCATCCAAAGAATTGAGAGTTAAGCGAGTTTTTAAACTTACAGTGTAAATGCTGACACCTTGAAGAGCCTAGTTTTTCACTTTGAATTGTGAGGGCATCTGGTGTGTGTTCTGAAAGGAAGAGCAGTTTGGTAGCCATCTGTCCCCAAGAAATGCAGCCTTGGCAGGAAGATGAAGCAAGAATGACACCTGCTTGGACTAGGAATTAGACGTAACTTCTGTCACATATAGTGTTGCATAAAGAAGAAAGAGAGCACACCAAGTAGTGATCTTACAGAAATGTTCAGATGCACTTGAGGCACCAAGGAACTTCATGGCAGCCAGCACAAACATCTACAAATCATTGATTCTTTCAGCCCGAATGGCATACTGAGAGCTTCTAATGTAGCTCAGCTAGGAATGTTCTTCAGGCCTTCCAGTGGAGGGAGGGACTTCCACACTATAACAGGTGAGTTTTTGTGAGTAGACCAAGAAATCTCTGAGGACGGGGACCAGTTTTAGTCACCTGTATAGGCTTATACATCCATAGTTTGTGTTTAATGGTTGTTGGAAGCCTAAGACATGAAATTCACTTGAGAAGTCTGTTCCTACCTGCTTGACTCAAGGTAAGTTTTACCACTCGGTCTTAATTGCTAGTCTATCTGCTTCATGGAGATGAGAAAACTCTAGGATTGAGCTGAATCTTGGAACCTCTTTAATATCTAAGATGGGAAGAATAGGAAGAGGGACTTTTAGTGACCAATGGACTCATGGATAAAATTGTGCCCACATATCCAGCTTAGACGAACGTGAAAGTACAGCAGTGGCTTGGATACGAGCAGAGAATACAAAAAGACAAGGCACTTCATGTGACGCCTTTTGTTTTGTGAAAGGTAATAACCAGGTGTATCTTTGCTCTGCATCCCCCAAACAATACCTTTTTCTAGAAGAACTTTTACCTTGTAGGTCTAACACTTAAGGCTTCTCTCCCATTTTCATCATATTCCCCATCTGGGATTTTAACACAGTTGAAGGGGGTTAGCAGTTTAGGATTTGGGTGGTGATGTGGATGAATTTCACCATGACCTCAATTTAAAGCTTGTCTGGGTCTATAACGACTTGAGGATGTGCCCTGACAAGCTTTCTGGAAATCTGTCAGAGGGAGGCGTCAATAAAGAGACCAAGTATCTGGTGTGACAGAACATCAGTGATAGGCTCTTGCCTTTTTATTGGAGACACATTTTTCTGTGCTTCCTTGGTTGAGATGCCTTTGTAATTCTTAGTTTAATGTGTCTAGAATTTTCTGCATATTAACATTGAAATTGTTGTTATAGTCTCCTACAATTAAACCTGCTGTTAGCCGTTGCTGGTGTAAGGTCACATTCAACAAAGTCAGTGCTTCCTTTAATTTTTGTCTGTTTTGAGAAAACAAAGCGAATATTATGGCTTTTCTTTCTTATAAATAGCACTGGCTTTTGTTTATTTAGTGGTGTATGTGTACATCCACACACAACACACACATACATACAGGGGCTAGAGTCAGCTACTTTTTAGCTATTATTAAAATTAAATTATATAAACATACAATTAAATAAGTTTTATTACAAAACAAACCAATAAACACTCAAAAGTCACCAGTTCCCCATTATTTTATTACATTTTACTATTATCTGCGTTGGAGCGGTTGTTTACATGTATTGTATCTCTATGGGAGAAATACTATGCAATGGTGTGTTACTGCATTTCTGCTCCCAAATTTGCACTGAGTGACATCAGGAATTTTTTTCTTTTTTTTTTGAAAAGGCAGGCGTTAAACATTTCCCAGCACACCGCTGTCAATGTACACACACACACACACACACACACACACGCAATTCCTTTTCATAACCATGCAGAATAGGCGTCAGTTTTTCCATTTTATAGGTGAAAAAACTGAGGCTTAGAGAGTTTAATTAAATTACCCAAGGAACCACTCCCATTCTTTACCTCTCCATCTCTCAAAAATTAAAAATAAGAATTAAGCACAGGGAGTGGTGAGGGAAGACTGAAGCTGTAATGGACTAGAATTACAGAGCAGAGGTTTGGCAGAAACAGAGCCGTGTGGAAATGTCAAGAACCAGCCTTCCAGGCAGAGAGTACAGCTGTGCGAAGGCCTGGAAATGGGGTCGCTGCTTCTGAGGACAGCAAGGGTACCATTGAGGCTGGAGTGGAGAGAGGGAGAATTTGAAGAGCTGAGGGAGGGAGGACCATATCGCGAACTATCTTTATGAAACCAGGCCAGTAACCTGACCTCTTATACCTTATTTTTCTGTAGAAAGTTGTACTTCATGCTCTTGGTGAGAGTGTGTGTGAATTCAGTGTATTTTAGATAAGTTATTGTTACTGAAGCTACACCATCACTGTGGCTCTATCAGTGCTCTTTTCTTTTGAGTTAAATATAATTTTAAGGAAGAATAATTTTTCTTTTGCCATCTTCAGCAGCTGCATGATAAGTGATTTGGAAATACGGTACTTAAATACACCCCTTACAAGTACCTATTAGCCTATTTTAAATCTATTTAAAATCCACGGTGCAATGCAGCTTAAAATCATCTGGGATTACTAGGGCCTGCCTTAAGCTATCTGGCTGATAGCCTGATAGAATCCCAACAGGGCATTTTTTGTGACATTTTCAAATGGCCAGTCTCAGGGATCATATAAGACTAAAAAAATATAGAAGCATATTGTATATTTTGAAAATCCAGGTCTTCTGATTTTAACAGTCACTCATTATGCATAAAATAGGTTACCACGTCCTCTTACCCACACATGGATTATATAGGTATAACCTAGAGTATATTTAAATAAAGGTATGATATAAATGCAGTGAGTTTCTGTGGTTTGGGCAACATTCTGTTTCTTCTTACATGAGTGTGTTCAATATATCAAAATTGATCAGCCCATACACTTACATTTTATGCACTTTTCTATATGTGCATTATACTGCATTTCTAAGAAAAAAAATTTAAAAGAATGAGTAAGCTTGCAACAAAGGGGAGCGTGTTTGCTCTAGTGGACC
The DNA here is from genome assembly GCA_028533085.1 of Varecia variegata. NCBI lineage: Eukaryota > Metazoa > Chordata > Mammalia > Primates > Lemuridae > Varecia > Varecia variegata. Next base: position 191,597,782 of record CM052436.1, on the reverse strand, counting down.
AAGGAAGCCAGTGACAATAGGAGATGAGGCCAGAGTTAGAATGAACATGGCATGTGTGTGTCACAGCAAGAAGGCAGATCATCTAGAATATGTAAATGTCTGTCAACACCTCCTGTGTCCCAGTGTGGAAGACACCATGGACTAGGTACCGCAGTCATTCACAACCTACTTCTCCCTTGCCTGCCTTTTCCATTAAAGTTGGAAAGCTCCAATACACGATTTCCCAGACTTCCTTCTAGCTGGGTATGGAAATGTGAAGTTATTGAACAGGCTTCTGGAAGAGTCTTTTATTAATAAAAAGGGACAGACTCAGTGAGCATATACCCCCTAATCCTTTTGTCTTTTGCTTTCTCCTTTCTTCCTCCTGATGGAGTGGGGCCATGATTCCTGGAAGCAGGTCGGCGATCTTTCAACCATGACACGACAAAGGGCTATGCACTGAGAATGGAGGATGGACAGATGGACAGAGTGAAGTCCTCTAGAGTCATGTTCTCTTGGTTGGGCGTGTGACTGATGGGCAGGCCGAGTGGTGAGGGATATGTAGGTCAGCCTGTTCCAGACAACATTGCTCTTCTGACCTTGACCCTGCCCCTGAAATTTCCCTTTGGGAACTTTGACACTGTCATCAACAGACATATTACTTTAACGTTTATTTGTTTGTTTTGACATACTGGGCATATTCTTGCAAGTGACAGGACATGATCAAATTAACCAAAGTTTTATTGATTGCCAACTTTTTCAAAGTTACTAGCAGAAGGTTTTTACCAATTCAAATACTTGTCTCTCCTACTCCTTGGACTTTTTTCTCCCCTTAAGATGGTAATCTTATGTCATCCTAGTCTTTGAGCAATTCTTTATAAAATGAAACATTTTCAACATTTCTGTTTCTGGAAAGAATACTTTATCTTCACTTAGAGACTTGATAATTTTCCAAGAAGATACACTTAGAAATGAAGAGACTGGAAAAGAATTTGATAAACTTGAAAAGTTGACAAAACAGACATTATGATTCTTTCAATTGAGCTAGCACATTTTATCATAACCATTTTGAAACTGTAAGATTAAAGTTCTTTACTCAGTGTCACTCGTCACTAAACTTTTTGTTTCTGTTCGCATTTTATCATTGTAATCGTACCCATCATATGTGAGCATACTAAGGAAGTGATCATTTAAATTATAAAATATAGTCATATATTTATTTGCCAACTTTGAGGAGAAAAATGGATTCAATCTGGTTAATAATTATGTAATAATTTTTTTCATCCTTTCCTAAAACAGTTTATTAATGTTAGAAATTCTCATGATGATTATAGGATAGAGCCTGGAAAAAAAAATAGCTAGGGATTATGGTATTTGATTAAAGCTTTAATATGATATATATATTTTGAAAGCCAAAAGAAACAATGAGAGTTGAAGCGAATCTAGTATAATATGAAGACTTACTGAAAGAATTGGAAAGGAGATACTATATTAAAATAAAGATTGAAAACTGGCCGGGCGCGGTGGCTCACGCCTGTAATCCTAGCACTTGGGAGGCCGAGGCGGGCGGATTGTTTGAGCTCAGGAGTTCGAGACCAGCCTGAGCAAGAGCGAGACCCCGTCTCTACTAAAAATAGAAAGAAATTAGCTGGCCAACTAAAAATATTTATAGAAAAAATTAGCCAGGCATGGTGGTGCCTGCCTGTAGTCCCAGCTACTCGGGAGGCTGAGGTAGAAGGATTGCTTGAGCCCAGGAGTTTGAGGTTGCTATGAGCTAGGCTGACGCCATGGCACTCACTCTAGCCCGGGCAACAGAGTGACACTCTGTCTCAAAAAAAAAAAAAAAAAAAAAAAAAGATTGAAAACTAAACTGCCATTTGGTTCCACTTGACATGAATTTGACCCATCTATTCCTTTATTTGCCTATAAAGAGTAAGAGAGCTTAGGTGAGGACGACTGTGAAATCCCAAGCCATGGTGTGGCTACAGGTCTTCTAGTTTCTTCCCTTGCTTTTTGCATATGATCCTGACTTGCACTTCCCAGAGAATGCAGTCAGTCCATCTGCGATTGCCCTGCTTCCTTCCTTCCCACCACGGTGCTCAGATACCGATACTGCGGAGAGGGTGAACCATCAAATAAAGCAACTTCATGTAGAAGGATTATCCACATCTCACTCTATATACTAAAATAAAAGTCAGGTTAAGGAACTAAATGTAACAGAAAACCCCAAATATAAAAATATTAAAAGATAACATTGGAGAGCTTACTCATGATCAGGGGAAGTTATACACATGAGCACGAGAGGTGTTAAGAGAGACTCAAAACCCAAATCAGTGAATTAAAAATAAAAATTAAGATAGGCAGCATTCTTTTGGCTAATATTTTAATGGTAACATAATTTAAAATTACAGTGCATTTGTGGAAGGAATTTTGCCCTACTAATATAGCACTAGCCAGGAATTCCCTCATTCTCGTGCCCACAGAGCTTCATGTCAACCTCCTGGAGGGCTCAGCCTACCTATCCTTTCTTGTCATGATGCAGGAAATATCATTCCTATTTAATTCCTTCATTTGTGCCCTCAATTGCACAGCCTCACCTTGGTCATTCTCTCCTTTTTCACAGGTTCACAGGATTTTTCTCATCCGCAAGCATAACTAATACCTTCCATCTTAAAAGAGCAAGACCAACACCACCATTGATGGCCTTCTCACATCCTGTGCTATCTTTCCCCTCCAATTCTGTCCTCTTTTGTAGCTACACCATTAGGAAGATGTGTGTATATAACAATTCTAATTCTTTTTGTCCATTTATTCTTTATTTAACAATAATTGAGCCTTGATTTCCACCATTCTACTGTAACTAGGCTTGTCAAGGGCACCAGCTACCTCCATGCTGCCAAATCCAATGAACACCTCTCTTTTTTAATCCTTTGTGTCTCAGATGATATGTTAAAGCCTCAGAGATGTCTTCTCTGTCCACCATACCTAAAATAACACTGGCGCCTTTCCATTTCTCTCAATCCTTTGTTTCTTTCCTGGCACATCTTATACCATTAGCTTGTAATGAATATATCTTTATTCGTCTACATAATTGCTATGTTGCAAACTATTCCCAAATTTATTGGCTTAAAACAACAAACATTTCTTATGGTATCTGTGGGTCAGGAATTCAGGAGCAACTTAGCTGGGTGTCTCTGGCCCAAGTTCTCTCATGAGGCTGTTGTGGGGAATTGAACATGGCTATGGTCTCTTCTGAAGATTTGGCTGGGGCACAGGGGCGGGGCAGGGAGAGGTCTGCTTTCAAGCTCATTCACATGGCTGTTGGCAGGAGGTCTCTTTTCCTCACCTCGTGGGCTTCTCCATAGGATTGCTTGAGTATTCTCAAAACATGACAGCTGATTTTCCCCAGAGAAAATGACCCAGGAGAGTAAGCAAAGAGAAAGTCACAATGTGTTATGGCCTAGTCCCAGAAATGACACACCACTTCTAACTTATTTTGTTTGTAGCCAACAAGTCATTTAGTCCACACCTAGGGGGAGGAAAATTAAGCTCGACTTACTACAAAGAGGAACATCATGGAATTTGTGGACATAGAGGCCAGGCTCAGTGGCTCACACCTATAATCCTAGCACTTTGGGAGGCTGAGGCAGGAGGATAACTTGAGGCCAGGAGTTCAAAACCAGCCTGGGCAATGGTGAGACCCCATCTCTACAACAAATTAAAAAATTAGCCAGGCATGGGGGCACACATACCTGTAGTCCCAGCACTTTGGGAGGGCGAGGCAGGAAGATCACTTGAGCCTAGGAGTTTGAGATTGCAGTGAGCTATGATGATGCTATTGCACTCTAACCCCAGCAACACAGCAAGACCCTGTCTAAAAAAATTAATTTGTGAACATAATTTAAAACTACCATACTCCTTGATAGATTATAAGCTGCAGTGGTACAGGGAATGGGTTACTGCTCACACTTATTAATACATCATTAGTGCTTAAAACAGTAGGCACTTTTATAAACATCTATTGAATGAGGAAATGGATGGCCAGTTCTTACTCTTAGGCATTAAAGATATAGGCTGCAGAGTTATCAGACCTGGGATGAAATTCTGGCTCTACCTTTTTCTAGTTTTGAACTTTGGATATATTAATTTTTATGAGCCTCAGTTTCCTCATCTGTCAACTATGCTGTATTGATACCTACTTTTCAGGAATGCTATGAGGGTTAAATAGAATTGCATATATAAAGCACTTCTTCAAGTGTCAGTGCAAGGTTAGCATTCAAATTTTAGTTTACCTGATTTTTTTCTCTTTTCACTTTTCCAAACACCCTCAACAATCACTATTTCTTTACTATGTGGTGTCAAAATTTTAAAGTTAATTCTTCTCATAATGAATCACTTATGTGTTCAATTACTTACACATTGAAGAAAAATCAATTTATCTTAACTTAGAGGAATTTTTACATGAATACATAATCTCTATTAGGTCTTTCCAAGAGAATTCTAATATGTACATGGGAGGAAAAAATTAACAAATGGTCTAGATGGAAAGAGAATTCTTTAGTATAGGAGGTACAATTGCCGTTTAGACTCAATATTCTGTCTAAAATAAATGTATGTGATAATACTTTGTACTTGAAGGAAAATCAAAAGATTCTTCTGTAGTTACACCATTTTTTTCTGTGGGAAATGACAGCAGGATGAATTTGGGAAATTATTTTGTGGAGGGAAAATGAGGCCATGAGACCCTGTGCATGGAACAGTATTGCTCAACAACTTTCGTTGAATCAGAAACTGCAACAAAGAATTTACCCAGCTATCCTGGACCTGATATCATTATAAGTGAGTCTACTGATGCAGTTCTTTTTTCCCCCCTCCTTAAAAAGCATTAGGTGTAATTTACATTCAGTGAAAGGCACAGATCTAAATTTTGTGGTTCTGCAAATTTTCACAAATGTATAAATATGCATAACCAGTACCTCAATGAAGATAGAACACGGCTACCACCCGAAAGTGTTCCTTATGTCTCTGCAGTCATTCGCCACCACCCCCAAGGCAACCACTGGTCTTACTTCTGTCATCATTAATTAGCGTAGCCTGTTCCAGAAAGTATGCCCCGCTGTGCTTATTAATATGCCCCTGAGATCCATTGTTGTATGTTATCAGTTGTTCATTTTTTTTTTTTTTTGGCTGAAAAAAGCTGTGACTGTATCACAGTTTGTTTATCTGTTCATCTGATGAAGAACATTTGAGTTGTATCCAATTTTTGGCTATTATGAATAAAGCTTCTATGAAAAAATTTTGTACATTTTGTTTCTTTTGGGTAAATACTGAGGAATATAATTGCTAGATAATAAGATTGATGATTTTAGAAGAAACAGCCAAGCTTTTTTTTTTTTTTATAAAATGGCTATACCACTTTATACACTCAGCACTGTGCAAGGTGTCCAGTCACTCCACATCCTCCCTAACATTTGATGTTGACTGTCTTACTACTTTTAGGCATTCGAGTAGATGTGAAGTGGTATCTACAACTTCCCCTTCTACAGTTATGTACATGTCCTCGTTTTCTCCAATCACAGCTTTTTTACCTTCGACTTTCATAAGAAAAATGTTGGGACTGTCTCTGCTCCTCCTTATCCCCAAGCTCTTCCAGCAGGGAGCGTGCCCACTGAGTGAGGTGTCACACTGCATGAAGGGTAACACTCCAGGCCAGGTCTTCAGCTCACCGAATACTTCCAGATTGTCACTTTCTTACCGTGGCAATGACCTCAGCTCAAATATAACCTTCAAAAACATAACCTTCCCCTAGTTGTCCATGGCTCTGTCTAGTACAGAGAAAAAAAAGCAATAGATACCAGAGTTGTTGCAGAGCATGGACTCAGGACTCTAGTAGTGTTATTGCGAGAATTAAATAATATGCAAAGCACCTAGCTGCAGGTACCCCAGGGCTCCAACTCTGCTATTAATATCTCTGCTGGTGTCTACTAATTTGACTTTTTACCACTTCTGTCCCCACTTGCCACATGCTTTTATCTTCTTTCTTTTCTTTCTCTGTTCCTTTTCAGATACTTCCTAGCCACAAGTCCATGTGTATTGGCTTTTGGCTTTTATTTTTCACTGATGAATCTAGTTATAAGAAGTTTTACCTCCAGACAAATGGGGGGAGTATAATTTACCAGACTCATATGCACGCTTTAGTGTTTTTGTATAATAATAGAGTTTAGAGAGCACCAATAGGAAGTTGGGATATTTTTCAACCAATACCCACGCATCCTTGGTTGAGGGTCACTCTTGGGGTATGAACTCCTGGCCCATGCACCCTGCCCTGAGCCTCTCCCCCTGACCCTTGGGCAAAGAGGAACAGGAATACCTTGGCATATGAGGAAAGTCTCTGCTAGTGGACCCAGGGGATATGCATGGCACCAACAGAATCTACTTCATTATTTCTCAATCATAAATTCACAGTAACCACATTCACCAAATACAGAAACTAATGTATAAAAAGCAGTAGTGCTGATTTATTAATATTCAATGAGAAATATAACCACCAGGAATTCCAAGTATGTGTGCTCTGAAAATGGCAGCCTTTCTTTGTGGTCATATCCAAATGAGAAGTCAGGTTATCTTCACAAGGAGAATAGGGCTTTTAGAATTGATGATATGAGTCTCTTGGCAGGTGCCATTGACCTCTGTAGACCAGTGGTATATATCCCCAAGGGACGATAGATATCCCTTCATGGGATGAGCTGGAGATTCCTGCAAAACTCTCTTTCTTGGATTTGCTTCTGCTTTTTACTTTGATAGATACCTTGCTGACCATTCTTCTCCTCCTAATAAACAGTGCCATTCCTTTCCCACAGCATTATATTTCTAATCATAGTCCAATTACACCTTTTTCAGGTCAGTTTAGTTTGGAGGGTCACCAATAATCTCTTGGTCACAGCTCCAGATGGCTGCTCTTGTCCATTGCCTTTGGATTCTTTATCATTTCTTTATCAGAGGTTAAATTTAACTTTAATTTTAGGAGATTCTTTGCTGCCCTCAAATGTTTTCTTGATAAAATTTTAAAAGATAGTGAAGAAGAAGTGGGTAGTAGTTCATTTTAAAAAATCATTCATGTTTGCTCTTTCTTGATATAGTAGAAAGAAAAGTGAAGTACATTAGGTTGAATGACATGCAATTGGCAATAGTCAACCATTTTTGACCTATAAAATGTCAATTCCATAGGGTTTAGCTGACATAAAGACAATAATGTTCCCTCTAAAAAAGCGAGTCAAAATATCTGTGTTACAGCTGTATGGCTTTTAGGCAAATCCCTCCACCTCTTTGGTCTTCGTTACTCATCTGGAAAATGGGGTTGGCTAGAAAAATTCCAGGAGCTTTCCAACAAGTCTTTGGTTTTATACATCTTGGTCATTGCTATGGTGGCCATAAGAAATCTCGTTTCAAGGATGTTTTTCCTTCTTGTGATATCTTGTTTTCTTATGTCCACATTCTTATATGTTTAAACCTAGGACCTCTCCTCTGTACTTTTTTAATCTTTCTTAAGACTTTTTGTTACTAGACAGTTTTGTCTTTCCCTTAAGACTGCTCTAGTTTGAGCCGTCTGTTACCACGGCAGCCAGGGTGATTATCTCTGCTGTTTATCTGTCCTTGAGAACTTGCTTCTCCACTTATACTAATATCAGAGCCCCATGTGGCAGTGAGGATAACTTCTTGAGGGCCTTTATTTCCTTTAATGCCTCAACTCCAGCAATTCTTTAACCCCACTGGGACCTCTGAAATCCATGAATCCCACCATCTTTTCATTGTCCTTCGTCCCCTTACAGTCCTCTTTTTCTACCTGTTTCAGCTCAGATTCTTCTCCATTACTGTGATTTCTCTCTTGCATGTGCTATGCACACATTGCTCCATTCCCCTTCCTTTGTACACACTTGGCAGAAGTCTAACTCTGATCACATTCAACTCTTCATGCACACCTTGCCTACACTCACCCAGCTAACCACAGATGGGGAAAAATATACCATTGTGCTGGCTGGTTTCACTTTACATTCATGACCACGAGCCACTCACAAGTGCTTAGAGCTGCCGAGGGGTCTGATTATGTTTCCTCAGTCCATTCACTCTCCTGCTCTCTTAAGTGACCATTTTCTACCTTCTCTTCTCTTCTCTCATTCCCATTCTCAGCTGTTATTTTTGCCTCTTGTTTCATTAAGGAAATAGAGGCCAGCAGAATGGGACATCCCCGTTTCCCCACCGTCACGCTGTCAACCTCACACCTGCACTCATGTTCCCTGCCTTCATTCCTTTTTCTCAGAATGAACTGCCTGTGCTCCTCACAGAGTCCAGACCTCCCCTTAGGAAGTTGCCCATCATCCTCTTCCCTGCGCAAGGACATTGCTCTGGCAACTCTTCCCTCCCTCCTGCATCGTGAGTTTTGTCTTTCTGTATCATATACATATGCTCTAATTTTTTTTCCATCTAAAAAAGAAACCCTCTTGACTTTAGGTCTCTCCAGTTACCACCCCATTTTCCTACTCTCCTTTAGAACAAAACTCCTCAAAAGAATTATTCTTACATTTCTGTAGGATCGCATCATCCCACAATCTCTGAGTTCTATATTCTTCTACTAGCTGCTAATAATTTCTTTGTACCATATTTAGTTTTTCAAGAGCGCCTTTCTCTATAAATATTTCAGTACCAGAGGTCATATCAGATGGGGAATGACTGGTTGGTGGCCTAAAACAGATTAAAAGAAGAGAAAAGCAGGCAAATGTTTAGAGAAAAGGTGAAGCCATCCCATTCCATCGCCTTTGTTGAAGCATTCAGGTTTGCTCGCTACCTTAGATGTGCTCTCTAGCCCACAGCTGAGCTGAAGGTATATTAAGTCTGTCTAACAGAGCTTGAAGGAAAGCTTGAAGACCATTTGTTCTTTTAAATCTCTTTAGTTTGCAAGTGTCAGATTCAATTTTGAGGGGAAGAGTTCAGAGCATCATTGAAAAGTAAGAAAGATGGGGAAAAGCGATAGCCACATCTGATAAATTATGTCAAAGTCATCAGCCTGTAGCAGTTTTAGCAATGAAGTATTTTTAGTACTGATGGCTAGAGGGTAGAGCATGACACGGGGACACCTGGGTAGTTATGTGACTGGCAGGAATCTAGAGGAACTATTAGAACCTGCACCTTGTATTTCAATGGCATGTTTTATTCCATGGGCAGACTTTGCAGATAATATTCACTGTACTGATTAGGAGAGGTGACAGCTTCATCTCCACACACTTAGAAACGTGTCCTGCTTTAGTGCCAATTTGTTTATTCTGTGGGTCCAGCCATGCCTCTGTATGCCTGTATTTTCCCTTCTCTAAAAATTATTGAACGCACTACATTTGCTTACGCTGTACTTCTGATTAGCAGAAGTTCAGGCTTAGTAACTTATAGCTCTATTTTCTTACCCTGTAAAAGGGACGCTTGTCATTGTGTTGTTTTGAAAATGTTTAAAAGAAACGGGATTCTGGGAAGGTGTCAATAGTTAGGGAGGCATTGTTTTTGATCTTTTAAAATATTTTTATAAAAGCAGACAGGGCAAGGCCGGGTGCGGTGGCTCACGCCTGTAATCCTAGCACTCCGGGAGGCCGAGGCGGGTGGATTGTTTGAGCTCAGGAGTTCGAGATCAGCCTGAGCAAGAGTGAGACCCCGTCTCTACTAAAAATAGAAAGAAAGTATATGGACAGCTAAAAAAATATATATAGAAAAATTAACCAGGCATGGTGGCACATGCCTGTAGTCGAGCTACTCGGGAGGCTGAGGCAGGAGGATCTCTTGAGCCCAGGAGTTTGAGGTTGCTGTGAGCTAGGCTCACGCCACGGTACTCGCTGTAGCCTGGGCAACAGAGTGACATTCTGTCTCAAAAAAAAAAAAAAACAAAACAGACAGGGCAATTAGATAGCGAAACTAAAAACCCATGGACAACTTTTAGAACAAAATTAGGTGACAGGTATCCCCTTGAATCCCAAGAACAAGTAGGGGAGGACAAGCCCCAACACCACAGACTGAATGATCTGTGTGTGTCAGCAAGAATCAGAGGGAGGTAAGGGGGTGGTGTAGGACCAGAGCAGAAGGGAACCCCAAACTGTTCAAGAGGCACTCCATGAAAAGCTTAACTATTTCCTGGAAATATGCATTCCTTCTTTATTCATCTGTTTAAAAAGCACTTGATTGCCCACACTCTGCTAGGCCCAGTTTTAGATGCTAAGCAGGCCACACTGAACAGGATGGAAAAGGTCTCCTACAGAGCGTATGTTCTGGAAGAGAAACATATAGACAAATAAGATAACTGCAAACATATAGGTGTGCAGCAAAGACAAAGGAGGGCAAAAGGAGGGAACCAGGTGGCCGGGGGGAGGAAATTCTGACTGTTGTGGAGGAGGTGACATTTGAGCACACAGGTGAGTGGACCTTGGGGAACCTGACACAAATAGAGTCATGGGGATAACTTTGGTGATTATCTGATGCAGTATTGAAAATTACTCACTTAAATAGGTTAATCATTTTCCTTTGCAATCTTCTCCTCCGAATTTTTCCCTTATGAAATACCAAGGCTGCCTCTATCTAAAATCAGAATGAATAATTTTGATGACATAACTACATATGGCCTAACAAATATGATTCTTATTATTTCCAAAACAAGAGGTTCAGAGGCAGTTCCAAGATGGGTGCAGTGGTTCCACCTTGTCACCAAGGGTCCAGCTCTGCTCCCATCGGAGTGTTGATTAATACCCTCAAGGTCTCTGTGGCTCGGCAGAAAGTGGCTGCCAAGGTGGCTACGAGCACCTCTTAATGTAGGAAGGAAAAGCACAGTCATTCTGGCCTCTTGTCTTTCCTTTCTCTCATCTTCTTCCTTTAAAAAAAAAATTATTGAAGAAAAAGTGCACAGAAGTATATATAGCTTGTTTTATTTACCCAAACTGAACACAGCCAGCATCCAGATCATGAAACACTATAATTACTACCCAAGAAGTCTCCCATATTTTTCAATCACTGCTTTCTCTAAATGCATAGTTGCATAATTTTTAATTTCTAATACCACAGATTAGTTTCACCTGTCTTGAACTTTAAATGGAACCCCACACTGTACTGTTTTGTGTGAACTGCTTTCACGCATTGCATGGGTGAGATTTACAGCCATTTTTAAGGGTAGTTGTAAATTATTTTCATTGCTCTATAGTACCCCATTGTCCATTCTACTGTTGATTGTTTGAAGAGTAGCCAGTTTGGGGTTATGAATAGTGCTGTGAAGAACATTGTAGTGTATGTCTTTTAGTGATCACATGTACACATTTCTTTTGGTTGTATAGACAGTTTCAAGAGAGAGAAGGCTTTCTTGAAATCCTGTCTCTAATTTTCTCACTGTTGATGGTCCCTATTGGGCCACACACCTTTCTTCTTTGCAGCAGAAAGTGGGAAAGAAAGTAGCTATTAATTGTTAAACAACCAGCTCCCTGCAGGAGGGTTGGGCTGGAAAAGGTGGGGAGGGGTTTGGGGGGGAAGGATGATTTGTAGCATTTCCTAGTTTCCTTGGTGTAAATACTCCCACCATGCAATTTTAAGCTACCAATGTCACATTAACCAGCTTGCAAAAACAGCTCTCATTAATTAGCATAAGCCACTGCAGAATACCACCAAAAATAGCTAACATTTTCACTTTCTATAGTTGAACTTTGGCTCTGCCATAATAAAGAGGGATAGGGAAGGTTGTTCCGTAGGCAACTAGTGATTCTGCACCAATTATTCAGTTATTGCCATAGATTGTTCTTATAAAATTCAGATTATTGATGAAAATGAAAACTGGTTATTAGAGACTATTAGTTGGGATAGATTTATGCTATGATGATAAACATCTCCAAATTACAGCAGCTTCACACATAGTTTATTTCTCATTTACGTAAAGTCCACTATAGATCAAGCTACTCTCCAGTGCGGATGTTCCTGATGCAATGATTTAGCAACCTGGGCAGCCATCCATGTTATGGTTCATCATTTCAACACTCAGTCTCCACGGTCACTGCTGAAGCAAAGGAGAGAGACGAGGGTTCTACATGGGCTTGTAGGAGCTTCAGTGCAAAAGTGATTTGTCAATTTCACTCATAGGTCATTGGCTAGAACTAGTTACCTTGTCCCTTTTAGTTGCAAGGAAAATTAGTAAATGTATGGGTATTTCAGATACTGGAAATGTCTCTGCCACAAAGAGCATCCACTCAGAGCCATGTTATTTTTAAAAACCCCATTTCAATACAATTCTATATATTTTGATTCTTGCATATATCTGATTACTCTAGAAAAATAACTGATAGCTGTACTCACAGTTATCTACTAGTAATGTATTATCTCAGAGAATAGAGGACACTCTTTATTAAGCAATAACAAGATCAATCCTAATGACTATTTTCTATATGTGAGTTAACAGGCTTTGTATTGGACTCTACCTCCAATATATGTAATGGCTGAAGCATAATGCTTATTTAACAATCACCACAATAATTGATCTAGGCAAGAGTCATCAACAGATAGTAGAAGCACTGGGTTAAAGGTTGTTGGGCAAGAGAATATTTATATAGTTTTAAGAATGTCACCCACAGATTATTTATCACTTACAAAGGGGAGAAGATATCATTAAAATGAAGAGATTTGGCAGACATTGCCTTTTTGAATTAATCAAATGTTGTATGCTATTAAGGGGATATACTGAAGCCATGTGCCCTGTAAGATACACTGAGAAAAGGACGTGATGTCATCTATGCAGTATTTCTGCCAAAACTGTTAAATTTGAACATCATCATGAGAAAACAATCAGGCAAACCCTAATTGAGGACCATCCTGGAAAAAACTCAGCTGGACTCTTTGAAAATGTCAACGTCACAAAAGCCAACACGGTGTCCTCGAGGAAAGATCGAGAATCATGGTGACTAAATGCAGTGTGTGATTCGGGATCAGATTCTGGAAAAATGAAGCTATCACTGACATAATTAGTACAAGGTGGAGACTTGATTATAGCCTATATATTTGATAATTGTATCCGTGTTAAGTTTCCCAAATGCAATCAGTTTATATTGTGGTTACGTTGGAGACTGGCTTTGTCTTATGAGAAATGTGCTGAATACTTATAAGTGAATTGTCCTATCTGCAAGTACTTTCAAGTATATCTAAGTGTATGCATAATTATGTATACATAGACAGAACATACATACACAAAGATAGAAAGCAAATGTGGCAAAATGTTAATCTTTGATTCTTCTAGGTGAAGATTGTATGGGCATGAATGCTTCTACTCATGCAACTTTTCCTTAATTTTGAGATGATTCAAAATAAAAAATTTGGGAAAATACTGTTCATTCCATTTATTCTGCAGTTTTGCCACTCAATTCACTCTGTGATATTTGGTAAAACATCCATCTTATTGGGGCCAACTTCATTGTATTGTTTAATCTATATTTGTCTGGTAATCAGATGATAACTGAGCTTCAAGAATGATTCTTTTTGTTGTTTTCTCCTTAACAGCTTGTTGGTTCATTTTTGGTAAGTGTCAATATCAATTAGGATAGGCTAGCCTTTTCTTTTAAATCACTTTATTGAGGTACGATTGATATGTAAACATGTATACAACTCAATGAGTTTGGGGATAAGTATACACCTATGAAACCATCACTACCATCAAGGACATAATCATAACCATCACCTCCCAAAGTTTCCTTCTATCCTGCCCCCTTTATTATGAGGGGTGTGTGTGTGTGTGTGTGTGTGTGTGTGTGTGTGTGTGTAGAACATTTAACATAAGATCTATCCTCTTAGCAAATTTTAGGTATACAACATATAAATAGCATTGTTAGGTATAAGCACTATGCCCTATAGTAGATCTATAGAACCTATTTCTCTTGCATAACTAAAACTTTGTACTCTAATCTTCACCTCCCCATTTCCCCCTCCCCTCATCCTCTGGCAGTCACCATTCTATATTCTGCTTCTATGAGTTTGACTATTTTAGATTCCACATATAAGTGAGATCATACAATATTTGTCTTTCTGTGTCTGGCTTATTTCATTTAGTATAACGTCCTCATCCATGTTGTTCCAAATAGCAGAATTTCCTTCTTTTTTAAGGCTGAATATTTCATTGTATAGATGTACCATTGTATTATTTTCTTTGTTCATTTATTGATAGGCATTTATGTTGTTTCCATATCTTGGCTATTGTGAATAATGCCACAGTGAACATGAGAGAACAGGTATCTCTTCAAGATCCTGATTTAAATTCCTCTGGATAAATACCTAGATGTAGGATTACTGGATCATATGGTAGATCTATTTTTAATTCCTTAAGGAACTTCCATACTGTTTTCCATACTGGTTGTACCAATTTACATTCCTACCAACAGTGTACCAGGGTTCCATTTCCTCCACATCCTCACCCACACTTATTATCCCTTGTCTTTTTGATAATAACCATTCTAACAGGCGTGAGCTTATATCTCATTGTGATTTTGATTTACATGTACCTGATGATTAGAGATGCTGAGCACATTTTAATATAGTTGGCCATTTGTATATCTTATTTGGAGATATAGCTGTTCAGGTCCTTCCTTTGCCCATTTTTTTAATCAGGTTATTTGCTATTGTGAGTTATATGAGTTTCTTATATATTTTGGATATAACACCTTTTCAGATATATGATTTGCAAATATGTTCTCCCTTTTCATAGGTTGCCTTTTTCTGTTAATTGGTTCCTTTGCTGTGCAGAAGCATTTCAGTTTGATGTAATCTCACTTGTTTATTTTTGCTCTTGTTGCCTGTGTTTTTGGTGTTATATCTAAAAATTCATTGCCGAGAGCAACATTAAAGCGCTTTTACTGTTTTCTTCTAGGAGTTTTATAGTCTCAGGTCTTACATTTAAGTCTTTAATCCATTTTGAGTTGATTTTTGTGTATGGGGTAAGCTAAGGGTCCAATTTCATTACTTTGCATGTGGATATCCATTTTTCCCATTATCATTTATTAAAGAGGCTGTCCATCTCCCTTTTTGTATTCTTGATGCCCTTGTCAAAGATTAGTTGGCTGTATATGCATGGGGTTATTTCTGGACCCTTTATTCAATTCCATTGGTCTGTGAGTTTGTTATTTTCCCCGTGCAGAAGAATTCTGAACAATTTATGTTATGCTCTACCTTAAGGAAGTAGAGCATAACTCCCACTCTTTTTTAAAATAAATTTTATTGTGTATATTTAAGGTATAAAGCATGATGTCATGGGATACATATAGATAGTAAAATTGTTACTGTAATGAAGCAAATTAACATATCCATCATCTCACATAGTTACCCATTTATCTGTCCATTTTTACTCTAGTACCATGCTGTTTTAATTAATATAGCTTTGTGACATAATTTGAAATGAGGATCTGTGATGCCTCCAGCTTTGGTTCATCTTGCTCAAGATTGTTTTGGCTATTCAGGGTCTTTTGTGGTTTCACATGAATTTTAAAATTGTTTTTTCTACTTCCGTGAAAAATGCCACTGGAATTTTGATAGAATTTTGAACCTACAGGTTGTTTTGGGTAGTATGAACATTTTAACAATATTAATTCTTCCAATCCATGAACACAGAATATCCTTCCATTTGTTCATGTGTTCTTTAAATTCTTTCATCAATGTTTTCTAGTTTTTAGTGTACAGATATTTCTTTTTTCAATTTCTTTTTTATTTTATATATATTCATAGGGTAAAAGTGCAATTTGGCTACACTGAGATACAGCATTGTGGTGAAGTCAAAACTATCAGTGCATCCATCACTGGAGCAATGCACATTGCACATTGTATCCACCAAGCAATGACCACCTGATCCTAAGGATGCCCAGAACAAATGAAAACACCCACCCAGAAGCAGAGACGACCTTACGTGTGTTTGGATTGGACATTCAGTTAATATGGCATCATGCCTGGAAGATGGTATTTATTTTCCTATGAAAAACAGTGACATCAGGAAGAGTAATGCTAAAGATGACTTTCCCCTTTATAATGTCTGTCAGTTTAGATCAGCCTGTGGTATTGGAGACAGAAATCTTTGTCTAATTCTTAAATGACACCAGTGATACTTTACATGCTTATGCTGTAAGAAAAACCACTTAGCATAATCTGTAGTGTTAAAAGGAATGCGCTGTCTTTTTAGAACAGGCTAGATGAATTGACACAAATGATGAACTCCAAAAACGAGCTGAATTCAGGTAAATATGCATTTTCTCTAAACCATCCAAAACTTGAAATTCTGTGTTGGGAACTTCTGTGATCCTTTCTGGCCATTCTGTCAAGAGCAGACTGATGGATTTGTAGCAGCAACATTGACCCTTAGCACACCTTTTATGAGTCTCTGAATGGGAGAACAGCAGATCTATGTGGATAGTTTTGCTCAGAATTGAAAACAATAAACCTTTTTTTGGTTGTTACCAGAATGGATTGTTGATTAAACTAATCATTTAGCCCTGAATACTAGAAACCCATGAATAGCATGGAGACTTAAATTATAAAGTTTTAAGATATTTTTACTATTTTATCATTGCCCTAAAAATCTGGAATGAGCTTTCTAAGCTTCTCTTTTTTATTGGGGAAGGGAGTTCTACTTTTTTGGCCCTGCCCCCTCCCCCCAAAAAGTAGCACTTTGTTTACTGAAAGCCATTATGATTTGCAGTAACTATGTCTCCTGTTGCTGTAACACTCTGGTGGCCACAGCTACTCAATAAAACCACATGAGAAGGGCTACATGGTTTAATTTAATTACAAATATTTACACACTTTTACACAAGCCCTGGAAAAAGTGAGGGCACGGGGACACCTCCCAGTAGGGTAGCAGCTTATCATGGTGTGAAGCTATATTTTTACCCATAGGTTTTATTTGACTAAATGGCTGATAGGCAGATAGTGACTAGAGAATGAGGTGGTTGGTATATGGTATGACTGGAATGTAACCTTAGACATAAAGCTTAAAATAGTCTCCTGGTGTCTTATAAAATCCTCTTCCCCATGATCCAACATTCCGGTCACCAGGCATCATTCCCTCCCTGCCTCCAGGGAGTCATTCCCCAGCTGTGTCTGGATAAACATTGTGAGCATAACAAAGGAGTCCTGTGTGGGCCCAGGAGGGCCTCTTTTCTAGACCTTGTACCACAGGCATCACCAACCCTTGTAACCACTCGAGATATACCATCGGGCAGGGCAGGGATACTCAAAGTGAGGGCCGTGTTCCAGTAGCATCACTTTCATCTGGAAGCTTAACAGAGATGCTAATTCGTGGGCTCTACCTACTGACTCCAAATCACTGGTGAAGGACCAGAAATCTGTATTTTAACAAGCTCTCCAGTTAATTCTGTGAAGTCTTACAACCTTAGATTTCCAGTAGATGCGAGGCAACAAGCAGACACTAACTGAATACTTTCAAAAGATAATCACAGTCATCTGTTCACTCTGCCAAATAAAGATTCTTTCCCAAAATGCAAAAGGATGAACACTTATCTATAGGATGTGATAAGAAGTAGGTTCTTACAGGCGTTAATGTGCTACAAAGTAATTTCCTTAAAACATGGTATTATTATCAGCTGTTTAGTAGTAAAAAGAGATAGTAAAGTGAAAAGGCAAAGCTACATTCTGCAGCATCTTGCGTAATTCTTTACCTTTTCCAATTTTTTTTTCCTGGATTTTCCTGTTATCTCGTAGGACACAGTGTTAAGTGAAATCTTTCTCATTTGAATGTGTTCCCATATTGAGTGCTTGCTTGCTTGCTTTCTCATTAAAAGTTCCTAAGAGCTGAGGCAAGATTACTTTAGTGTGTAACTCCTCCTGGGACTGTGTTGTGGCTGGAGTCATGAGGGGTTCTGTCCCCTTTGGAAGCAGACCTAGAACTACACTCACGGAGCCTTGGCACTCGAGCCCCAGAACCTGTTTCTGTGTTGGCAAAAGCTTTGCTGCCTTTCTTTTCCTTAGCCACGGCCTCCAGGAAAAAGGCAAAGTAGACATTCCATGGAGAAGGGAGACTGTGGACTGCACAGAGGCGTGTCTTGTCCTCATTGGGGCAAGGGCTTCCTCCTGCATAAATAGAACACATTTTATTTCAGTATGCTGCTGTGTTCATTTTAGGTCCTCTACATTTAGTGGTGTATTGGTAAATGTTTAATAACCTACTCCCCAGGGGGAAAAGTGCTCAAAGTACTCCCTTCCACTCTCATGAGAGTGAAGAAGATAGTAGTCGAGCTGGCCCATGGTAGATGTGGATAGGAAGGAGGAATCACGCTGGTGCACAGGCTTGGCATGCATGGAGGGAGACAGATCTAGTGTTCAGTAGATGAGAAGGTATTCATGTGTTTGACCCTACTCCTTTCTGTGCTAATGTGTTGCCTACCTGATTGGGGAGCTATAAAATGTTGGATTCAATGTTTTGTCAATAGCATGATGAATTCACTGCAAAGCATAAGGCTAGAAAGGACGTCCATACCTCAGATTTTTAGATAAACGACTTAGCAACATTCTTTTTTTCCCTGCTAAGGCTGCCTCAAGAGCAAAAGGTACGCATGCACACAGTTCTTTGTTGCCCTAGAAAGCTGCCGTATACATTTTCTCTTGTGAGAAAGTATAAAAGAGCCTGCAATCCAAAAAAGGCTGTGAAGTAGCTCCCGAGGGCAGCATAACTTCTGAGGCAAACTCCTCCTGCAAGGAATCCTGTTATTTATATACCAAGAGCAGCAAACATCCGTATTTACTTTTGTCTGCACCTGAGTTCAACGTTTGATCGTTCTTGTCACCATGGGGCTTGGAGTCCAACGCACTGTGATGACAGGTAACACACTGTAAGATAATAAAGAGTGTGGGCACATTTTATCTGGGGAACTGATTCTATTACTACCAAGGTATTTGGAAAGAAGAGGAAAGGAATTCAAGTTAAAGTTTAAAAATAGAACAGCATGAAGGAGATCAGTAAGCATGTGGATAAAAATACTCTTCAAAGAGCTGGAATGTGGAAAGTTTCATTAGTGTATTCATCAGTTTACATGGTTCTTGAAGTCAGGTCACTTTATGCAGGAGAAAAATGTTGAAGCAGCTGGCCTAAGGAGTCAAAATCCATGTTGAAGTGTATGACAAAACTCTCCACTGAATCTCAGAATCTCTGAACCTCTGGTGTTTCTTTTAAAATGTCAGAGGTTCTCAAACAGAATCAAAGAAGAAATCAGAACTGTTGAAATCTTTTTTTTTTTACTATCTTATATATTCTTTTTTTTTTTATTTCAGCTTATTATGGGGGGATATATTGCCCATACCCCTCCCATTCCCCCGAGTCTGAGCTTCAAGTGTGTCCATTCCCCAGACAGTGCACATCACACTCTTCTTGTAGGTATACACCCATCCCCTCCTCCACCCCCATCCCCCCAAGTCAGAACTTCAAGCGTGCCCATTCCCCAGACAGTGCGCAAAAGACTGGGTTGAGTGGAATCGATTAAAATATCTAGGGGGAAAAAACCCCATATTAGATTTGATAAAATTTAACTTCTATGTTTTCTTTTTATATTCACATATTTTCAATTATCTTGGGTAAAGCATGACAATAGGTCTAATAGTCATAAGGATATCACTGCACTTCAACTTTTAGAAGTTGTTAGGTTTATGAAGAATTGAAATAAAACTCCTCAACAGATTAAAAGATGTGGAATATATCTAGTAGGGTTTTTTTTTTTTTCATATTGTCTTAATTTGGATTGTCCCAAAGCAGACCTTGAGAGAGGATTTTAATGAAAGTATAGTTCCTTGGGGAAGTAATTCCAGAAAATACCTGAGAAGAGGGGAAGTGAGACCGGGAAGGGAAAGAATTCAATGAAGAGTATGTTTTCAGTGAGTTGCTATTTATCGGCAACTGGTACTCAATCCTGCTGGGGAACTCTGGGAGTCACACAGCATGCCTCCGAATTGTCCCAAATGAAAGGCAAGAAAGCCAGTATATTCATACAGCTCTCCCTTCGCCATTGGCTAAAGGCTGCTTCCGGGTCATTAGCTATTTGACACTACTGACTTGCCCTGCACAAGGGCTAAGGGTGTTCCTATAGCTTGATAAAAGCCCTGTGGGTAGAAAGTTACAGACGTTTGCAGTAAGGAGCCCTCACTGTGTAGAGACAGGACGTTCCTTTGTTCAGCACTGTCCCAAAAAATTTAACGAGAGCCACTAACATGAGCTATATATGTAATTAAAATTTTCCAAGAGCCACAGCAAGACATAAAATGACACAGGTGACATTAATGATAATAATATATTTTTTGAATCCAGTACATCCAAAATGTTATGATTTCAACATGCAGACAGTATAAAAGTTGTTGAAGCTATTTTACTTTTTGCCCCAGATCTTTAAACTTTGGTATGTATTTCACGGCACCTCTCACGTTGCAATTCAAGCCAGCCACTGTTCAAGTGCTCAGTAGCTACACGGGACTAGTGGCTACTGTATGGGTCAGTGCAATTGTGGGGAACGTACCTGTGTTGAGCTTACTGTTTACTGGATTTGGGGGCATGTGTCACAATTCCTGAGCGACTCTCAAGGCCAATTTCACCCAGCATGTCAGAGAACCAAATACATAGATTCAATTTTTCATCCAATAGATGCTTTACTTTCTCAACTAGCTTAAGCATCTCTGATTTCTCAAGACATAAAATCTGGAAAATGCTGTCTTCTGTGTATTTTACCAAAGTACTTTCTTTGACTCTTGATGCTTTGAAAACTTTAACATTTTCAATGTCTTCCACAAATGCATTGCTGCTTTTTTTTATTGTATGAGTTTGGGGTTTTATTAGTACAAATTAGGTCCTCCTTTATCCTCTTTTCCTCTCTCCCTCCACCCACCAAATATTTATTGAACACTTTCTACAGGCCAGGCACAGTTACGGGCCCTGTGGGCTCCTCGGTGCAGAGACCAAGCCCTTTCTTCACAGAGCTTGTGTTTTGATGGGGAAGGCAGACAGGAGACAGTACCATCTGCACGTGTACGTGCCATGAAGAACAGGTTCTTGGCGAATGGTTTTTGCAGTGGGTACTAGGCTTTACCTTGCTTTAATCAAATGCCATATTTAAAAGCAAATAAGCTGGATAGTGGTTATTATCATTAAAAGAGGATTTTTGTCACTTTTCAGAACTTTTCACCTCAGGGTTTTTTTCACTAGAGAATATTTTGTTTCAGAATATTAATGGGGTAACAAATGTTTAGGCTACATATCATGCCTCTGCTTTGCCCGAGTCAGAGCTACAAGCGTGCCCATCCCCCAGACGGTGCATATGGCGCCCATTAGGTGTGAATATACCCACCCTCTCATCCCTCTCCCACCTGCCTGACACCCAATGAATGTTACTACCACATGTGCACATAAGTGTTGATCAACTAGTACCAATTTGATGGTGAGTACATGTGGTGTTTATTTTTCCATTCTTGGGATGCTTCACTTAGTAGAATGGGTTCCAGCTCTATCCAGGATAATACAAGAGGTGCTAGTTCACCATTGTTTCTTATAGCTGAATAGTACTCCATGGTATACATACACCAAATTTTATTAATCCACGCATGTATCGATGGGCACTTGGGTTGTTTCCACATCTTTGCAATTGTGAATCGTGCTGCTATAAACATTCTAAGTGCAGGTGTCTTTTTTATAGAATTTTTTTTCTTTTGGGTAAATACCCAGTAGTGGGATTGCTGGATCAAATGGTGGTTCTACTTTTAGCTGTTTGAGGTATCTCCATGTTACTTTCCATAGAGGTTGAGAGAGCCTTGATTTATAATCTTTCTTGAATTAATATACAGGAGACATTTTAGGAACTCACCTATGCTGTAAAATGAGGTGCACTAAGTCTGGTTTGAAGGGTTGTTTATACACTGCCATGTTTTGCATCCCTGGATACCTAACTTATGGGCAGTTCACACATCTTCCCCACAGGCTGTCAGATTCGTGGCTGAATCACTGTTTGTGCCATCTTCATGGCATAAACTTTACAGACCTTTGAAAAGTAGCTGCCAGCAGGGCAGGTCAAAGACTCTGCATTTCCTTATCTCCCGTTGAACCCTATGCGGTACTTATTTGAGTTGCTAATGTGAACAAGGCTGTGATCTCTCTATTAATTGAGGCTGTTTTATTCATTGGGTGAAGTGTGAAAGCTTTTAATAATTTAAAGACTTGATGTTTTCAAAGCATAATTGACTTTTAAGGCACAAAGACACTAAAAAAAAAAGTTAACCTGAAGCAGTGGCACTTGCAAAGATTTTACTGCAGCTGATTGCATATGCAGGATATTTCTGGAGTTATATATTATGCTAGGAAGATTCTTTCAGTAGGATTTAACTGCCTAAGTATAATAAGTAGAGTGTTTTATTACATAATAATTGCCTTTAATGGGTGTGGGTATTTCATTTGGCTATTGGAATCATGCTAATGTAACTGTAATTGAAAAAATTACATTCACTTTTTAAACATCTTTGTTAACACATCAGATTGAGTCAGCTGATGCACTACTTAAGATCATGTGTTTTCACAGTTTTAATTTTCTGGGATATATTGCCTCTGGCAACTTTTTAAGTCATTTCCCAATAGACAAAGGTGGCTGAGTTCCTTTCTATGCATCCTAATTTTCAATGGTTGCCAGCAAAATAAAAACGGATACTGACTATCTTAAGCAAAAAGAAACTTACTGGAAAGCTGTGGGACTGGGAGAATTGATATGAATCTTGAGCATCAGGCTTTGCAAACAGGTGTCTTAGGTTGGGATCCGTAGAAGCAGAGCCTGAGGTGGGGATTCCTGTGCAAATGATGTATTGACAGAATGTTCTCCAGAGAAAGCTGTAAAGGAGGGAGGGAAACTGGATAGGCAGGAGGAGGAGTCAAGAACAAAATAAGCATTAGGTAAAGTCTAGCCTTAGCTTGATCCATGGGGAGCTCTAGAGCTGAAATAGCACCAGAGAATTGTTCCACGTTGAGGCAAAGGGCCAGCCTTTCGTGCTTCTATGTCAGTCGTTGACTGTGGACTTCCCCTGGGTGGAGCTTAATCTCTAGGCAGTTGTATACTGGCTCTCTGGGGCTGGGCAGGGTGAGGGAACCAGATTTGTAGCTCTTGCCAATATCCATGGTCTAAATACTCCCACCACGGGCTATCAATGTGAAGTGGGGTATCAAGCTATCAATGTGAAGTTACTGAATATGGAGTTGGGAAGAAATGTGCGTAATATGCCCTTGTGAGCCAGCCTAAGCTGGGTCCAGCAAGTCTCTGCCCCTAAGCATCTCCTGGAGAGGGGGCTTCTGTCTGATGAGGGCAGTTCTTTGGAGAAAGGGGCAACTATAAGGTTTTAGCAGCCAACACTCACTGCAGCTGGCAATAGGAGCAATGGGCCATTGAAGAAGATCTGGGAAACTCCATGAGAGGCTGACTTGATATCAGGGAGCCCCACAGAGCAGGAACAAGGAGGCTCCCAGTGCTGCTGCCTCCTCTTTGGTTACCTATTAACTGCCCTTGCATCATTCACTCAAAATTCAAAGTCCTGAAAGAAGGTAAAATTTGATCGACATCTTTTGTCCCGGCTTTACGTGATGTCATGTCAGAACGTGATGCTTAGAGCTGTGGTAGCCATCTCGTGATAACGAGAAGAAAGTCAAAGAAATCACAGAAAAGCTGACTTGTAGCCTTAATACTGTACTGTTAGATTAACTCTTAAATATCCTATTTTTTGGTTATTGTTATGTGAAATCTTAAAAACTCCAATTTTTGCTTTTATTTGGAGGGTTCAGTTATTTGAGATATTTATTTTTTGTCATGTACTTTTCACAATATCCTGTGAGGGATAGAGTCTTATTTTCATTTTATGTGTAGGGAAAGAAAGGCAAAATCATTAACTAACTTGACTGAGGTATGACGAAACCTCAAATTTTGACTGTCTGACTCCAAGGCCTATGCCAGACTACTTTTATAAATATTAGTAACACTTCCCATTTACTGTATTCCATGCAATACTGGCCTCTGTCAGTTCTTTTTCCTGCTTTGTTGCTACTGACATCCTCATTAGTTTCTACAGTGAAAACTGAGTTATCCAGAAATCACTCTTGTAGAACTATCATGCTGACGGTGAGGATCATATCCCTTGAGCAAGAAAACCATCTCTGACAGTAGAGAAATGACCCATGAATATCAAATTCCATTAGGAGAGCTCCAAATGGAAGTTGTAGCAGCCACTTCCAACACCAGCTCTGATCAGCTGTGACCCAGGCAGGAGAAAAGCTAATTTGTGGACAAGAGTTTCATGTCCTTGTGTAGGGTGGCCTTCACTGCTCAGTACCTTTCAGAATTCATGAAGAAATAACTAAAATGAGGAAGTATTGGAAATTTATGAGAAAGCTCTCACTTTTATAGAAAACTCCATGCTCTAGAATGGTAAATTACTCAGTGATGG
>CM052436.1:191519346-191572805 GCA_028533085.1 Varecia variegata | reverse complement strand
CCTCTGAACTTCCTCTTACCACTTTGGTTTGAGGTCTCCCAGTTCTTGAACTTCTTTTATATGTACAATAAACTTTTAAAATTTTTAATTTGATGTGTTTTTATTTTTGACAGGATTCACTGAGCTTGTTACATCTTTGGATATATGCTTTTCATTAAGTTTGGAAATGTTTTTAGCCATCATATCTTGAAATGTTTTTTCTGTTCCTTCTTCTGTATTCTCATCATTGGAGAATCCACCTACACTTGTATTAGGTCCCTTGAGGTTGTTCCACAGGTCATTGATATACTGTTCATTTATTTTATTAAATATATTCTTTCTCCATGTGTTTGATGTTAAATAGTTTCTGTTGTATGTCTCCAAGGTTATTAATCTTTTATTCTTCAATATCTAACCTATTGATAATCTCGTATAGTTCATCCCACATATTATGTTCCTTAGACAATTGACTTGGGTCTTTCTTAAGCATATGGAATATGCTATAAAGTTGCTTTAAAGTCCTTTTCTGCTATTTCTAATATCTGAGTCAGTTATGGATTGATTTTGATTAAATGATTTATTAATATTTTCTTACTGGTCATTTTTTCCTGTTTCTTTGCACATCTGATAATTGTGGATTGGATGCTAGATGGTGTGAGTTTTATCTTTTTGGGTGCTGGATATTTTTGTATTCCTATAAATATTCTTGAGTTTTGTTCTGGGACACAGTTAAGTTACTTGGAAAACAGTTTGATTTTTTTTTTTTAACATTTCTTGAAGATTTCTTAGGTGCAACTGGAGCAGTGCTCAATCTAGTGTACTTATTCCCGAATACTGAGTCAAGATCTTCCTGAGTACTTTGCCTAACAACCCATGAATCTTCAGGTTTTCTAGTCTTGCTGGTAAAAACAGAAACTATTGCTGGCCCTGTGTGAAGGCTGGACATTGTTACCTCTAAACTGTTTGGGTGGTTCTTTCCTCAGCCTCAAGTAGTTTCCTCATATGCTCGAACTCATCACTACTCAGCTGAATAATTGAGGGAGACATTCTGCAAATCTCTGCTATCTGTCTGTCTCTTTTTCCTTTCTCCACCCTCTCCCCCTTATACCTCCCCTTCCTGCCCTCTGTAGCTCTCTCCTCTCTGGCATTCCATCTTGAAAACTCCTGCTACCTTTGTCTCTCTGGTCTCTCAGCATAGTTGACACAACTCAAGGAGCTTCCTGGTCTTTTCCTGGGTTCCCCCTTCCTGCATCACAGTCTGGAAACGCTTTCTTAGGCCTTGATTTTTTTATGTGAAAAAAAAATCAAAGTATCTAAAATGAATCATAGGGTTGTTATAAAGAACTATCTATAAAGCATAGCTAGTAAGATACTCAATAAATGGAAATTATTTTTCCCTTATATAGCCTTATATATCACATATGTTTTCCTCAGGAATACTTTTGACAAATGACAGTCAACTCATCGCTTCTGAGTCAGCCCATGGGGAAACCCACGTCTCCCCTTCGTTGTTCCAGGGCTCTTGGATCCTATAGCATCCTCTCTCACAAGCTTGCTTGCCCCAGGCTGGTTACCAAGTCTCTTCCTTCATTTCTGCAAAACACCTCTAATGCTAAGGGGAGTATTTGCTCGCAGAGTTTATTACGATTTACAGAGAGTAATTTATAACAATGAGAGAAAACATTAAATTCAGTGTTAGTTATTAATATTTCGAGAAGCATCAGGCATTTTTAGCCACAGGGAAATTCTCACTGGCTGTGTGAATTATTGGCTCCAACCTTTCCAGGTCCTGGTTTTCTCTCCCACCCCCTGCCCTCCGTGTGTGTGTGTGTGTGTGTGTGTGTGTGTGTTTATGTGTGTGTATCGGTCTATCTTAGGCTCTCTGGCCTCTTGCTTTCTCTTTGTATCTTCCTGTTTATGTATTTCTCTTTAGTTTCTCCTTCTGTTCCCCACCCTCACTTTCTATATCTCCGGTTATTCTGTCTGTCTCTCTTTGTATGTCTCCCTTCTCTCATCATTCCCTTTCTGATCTATTTGGTTTTCCACTCACCATCCTCAAATTCCTTTTACTCTTCTACGGAAGTCACACTAGCTCTTTGACTTTTCCCAACCAGACTTTTAGCCTACTATGGCATATATTGACATTCAGTGTAATGCTTCTGCTAAACAAAGATCTAAAAATTTCTGTAGGTTTCCATCCTTCCTAATACAAAAAAAGCTGTCATCAACGTTGAGATAATAGCTCTTTTTTAAGCATATCTGAGATCAACTTCATAGGCAGGACACCCACAGTAGAGTTAAAGAGAGAAATTCCCCTAATACAATAGGAAATTTAATAAAGGCTCTCTAATGTCACCTTTTTCTCCATGGTGGTCTTTGGAAGGATTTCTACTTTGTGTTAAAGGAAGAGCATCCCCACATAAATGACTCTACCTTAGGAAGCCATTTGAAAGTTGTTTGTTAAAACTTGTGTAGGAACTCTTGGTGCCCATCACTGTGTTGTTGTTGTTGTGTTTGTTTTTTTTTCACCACAGTGGTATATGCTTCTGAGCAAAGAGTCAAGTCTGGTGAAATGGGTAGGAAACTTCCTAAATTCTTACCAGTCTTTCAAATGGGCAACCATCACAGCAGTAACTAAGGTAGTGTTGTTTTAAAAAAGAAAGAAAGAAATTGGTAACTATGTCAGGTGACAGACATGTTAATTAGCCTGATTGTGGTCATTATTTCACAGTGTATACATCTATCAAAACATCAACTTATACAACTTAAATGTATACAATTTTTATTTGGCAATTATACCTCAATAAAGCCGAAAAAAGAAAGATAGGTAATGTTTTCTCCATCTCAACATCAATATCCACTGCCTTCATAGCATGTATCCCAGTGTGTAATTAGGTATTCATTTGTTTAATTGATTACAAACTATCTTCCCTGCTAAAATATGACTTCTGTGGCCAAAGGACCCTGTCCGATTCATGCATAATTCGCTCTCCAGTTCCTAGCCCAGTGTCTGCCCTTTTAAGCACTTGATAAATATTTATTGTTGAATGTAGTTCTGAGAAAGTAGGTTCTTCTAGGCACAGATTAGAGTTCAGTAAAATACCACCAAAGTGTTATGTTTATCAGCCAGTACCAACAATATTAGTAAGAGAAAGAAGATGATGTCTCTTCCTGATTATTCCACTGTTCTAGGGTTGTAAATAATCGAAGCTGGTAATTGATGTCTCTGTGCAAACACCAGTTCTTCCTAAATAAGGGAGAGTTACAAACCATTGAGCTAGCTGGAAGAAAGCACGTTCAGAGGTCTTATTATGTAGGGGGGTTTAATTGAGGGGGATGGAATGAGAGGAGGAACAGGACAGGACAGACTATACTGACAGACCAGCCTCAGGTTAGTGTCCTCGAACTGCCTATAACACTTAATAGACAACTCTGTAGGAGAGGAGAAGTGTGTGAGTATGCATGTACCAAGTGGGGTTATCAGATCTATTGGAAGAATCAGATCTACAAGAAAGCCCACATGAGTTTATTATATCACAAAGACCTGGCAGTAATAACTATGCTAGTTTAAACTCGGAAGGATGTAGACTAAAATGTCAATAATGTCTTGAGTACTGGGATTCTGAGCGGTTTTTTCTAGTAAATACTTTGTTTGTGCTTTTATGTTTTCCAGTGTTTCTACAATACATTCATGAACATTATATAACCAGAGTTTTTTTTAAATGTATAACTTTTCCCATTTATGTTTAGTGCAAATTATTATTTTATACTCTCCTGGAATGCAAATGAAATTCTAGTGTAAAAAACACACACTCCAGGTATTACTGAGTTATCAGGTAATTTGGCAGCCTTAATGCTTGAAATGTTTTATTGATGTTAGGAGTACTTAAGCTCTTTAATTTTTTTTTTACTTAAACTTTTAGAAAAGCATGATTTTTTTTTTCATTTTCTACAAGCACTAATTTTTGTCTAGAGGTTTTACAGCTAATATGCAACCTGACCTCTGTACTTTCTATGTGACCTAATGATTCTATAGATCATTTTAATGAGCTCATTTGACTCTGGAGAAGATCCTTGCATATCAGTTTTAATGTAAATGAATTCTGTCCTAAAGACTAATAATTGCATTGGAAGCTGATTATAAAATTGTGCTATTAATTTTGACATTTTATATTCACTTCAGACTTCCTATATTATCATGTTTTATTATCTATGCTGCAGAATAGAAGTAAATGTGTTTTATTATTTGCTGGGGATGTTTAAACTAAAGCTTAATGGGTTTTATTCTGGCATACTTTAATGTCCCCCAAATTCCTCTACTTGCAAATTATTTTAGTTACAAATGAGCCAATTTCCAATAACACACTTCCTCTACACTGCAGAGTATCTGCTTTAAAACAGGCATATTTAAAAATTAAAATAAAAACCCAACTAGTTGGTATCAGCTTTTGTCTTGGTAGTATAATTCTATCAAATTTTTTTGGAAAATTCATTAATCCCTTATGTTTGAAATCTCATCCTTTTGCTCTTTAGTTACCGTTGTTCTTCCTAAGATCTTTAAATCATCACAGTAAATCGTACAGTTACTCTAGACCTGCAATTCCCAATACAGAAGCTACTAACCACATGTGGCTATTGAGAACTTGAAATGTGGCTACTCCAAATTGAGGTGTGCTGTAAGCCTAAAACACACACTGTATTTCTAACACCTATTATGAAAAAAAAAGAATGAAAATATCACATGTAGAATTGGTGAATTTTGGTTAAATTGGGTTTCATAAAATGCATTACTAAAATTAATTTCACCGCTTTTTCCCTTTTTAACGCAGCTACTGGAAAAGTTAAAATTTCATTTATGACTCACATTGTGGTCAACATTATGTTTCTATTGGATAGTGCTACTTTCGAGCTTGTTTCTTCACCAAGGAGACATGTTCTACCAAAATGTATTGATTAATAAAGCCCCTGGCCCCTACATACAACATCAAGCCTTGGCAAAACAGTATCCACTCAAGCGTTCTCCCATTATATCAGTGTCCATTGGACCTCGCTAAGATTTCCTGCTGTATATGGCAGCACAGGAATTTTCCCCTGTCTCACCTTTGCGTTTGTTTTTCAGAAACATTTCCTATCAATCATAGACATGTAAGTCTCAGTCATTCTTCATTAGATGAGGCTGAGTCCTTATACAGTAGTTCAAGGGTTAACACAGCAAACCAGCTGACAAGAACTTGAACTCAGCAATTAAGAGCTTAATGAAACAGAAAATGACTTGCTTGAGCTAATAGTAATTGCTGGTGTCTGCAATTTAGTGTGCATATGTGTGTGCATTCAATCCACGAGCACCAGCATAACATGTAAGAACACACCCTCATCATACCTTCTCTAGGTTTTTGTCAAGAGCTTTTACTTTTTAAAAAGAATCTTCAGCGCCTAAGACACTCTAAAGCATGCACATATTACTGCTTTTTTTGTTAAAGGTTTGTGAACCAATTTTTGACACAGTGCTTTCTTTATTTATTGAGCTGAAATTTACATAATGTAAAATTAACTAGTTTTGAAGTGAACAACTCAGTGGCATTTAGTACATTCATAAAGTTGTGTAACTACTACCTCTATCTAATTCCAAAACTTTTCCATCACTCACGTAAAACCCTGTACCCATTGATCAGTTACTCCTCACTCCCCTGTTCCCTAAGCCCCTGGTAACCACCAATCTGCTTTCTGTGTCTATAGATTTACCTCTTCCTGATATTTAATAGAAGTACAATTATACAATATATAAATTTTTATTTACCTTCTTTCCCCTGGCATGTTTTTGAGGTTCATCCACATTGTAGCATATATAAGTACTTCATCCCTTTTTTTGCTGAATATTATTACATTAAATAGATATATCACATTTCATTTATCCATTCATCTGTTGATTGATATTGGGTTCTTTCTACCTTTTGGCTAGTATGAATGTGTCACTATGAACATTCCTGTGCAAGGACTTGTTTGAGTGCCTATTTTCAAGTTATTTTGGTTGTATACCTAGGAGTGAAATTGCTGTTACCACAGTGGCAAAATAATGTTTTCAAATGTATAAATTGAAATACTTAGGGTTATAAAGGAAAGCAATTATGTTGATATGGAGATATCAAAACATTTAAAAATATGTGTTTTGGTTATATGTATTTCTTGATTTTGCACTGTAATAAGATCTAATGGCAGATCTAACAACTGCCGTGCAAAGTGCAAATGCAAGGTGTCTGCACCAATTGTAATGTGATATGACAAGCTGTGTGTTTTCTTGGTTACAGGTCACTTCTATATACTGGGATTTGTTGCCTATTAAAGACTTATGAAAGTAAAAATGTATTTATTTCCCATCCAAATTCATGGAATCCTTGAAGTCCATTTAAATGAGCACAGAGATCTATAAATAATTAAGAACCCCAGTTAAGAATCTCTGCTTTGGGGAGACAGAGTGATTATAGCAAATGGACTCCATAATAGCCCCTTCTTCTCTCTCTGTCACCACCATTCTCCCGTCTTGTCTTTTGTCTTCAGCAATCTAAGCTTAGCAGGATCAGCTTGGATAGGTGTAGATTCATTGCAGTGGAGGTCAGAGAATCAATATACTCCATCCAGAGACATTATAATTGGGTTTTAAGTTGTTATCTTTCACTATTTTCCATATCAGATTAAATTTAATAATTTCTATATAACTCAAACACTTAAAATAACTTTTCTAAACCTAATGTTATGTAGTTTCTTAGAGTACCTAAAGTTCTTACACATATATCATCTCATTTAATCCTCTTAATATTGCGTGAGTGGGTGCTGTAGTGTGAGCATCTGCTGTCATTACCTTGGGTTTAGGATGAGGAAGCTCAGATACAGAATAGTTTAGTCAATTAAGTTCAAAAAGCAAGTACAGTGGGGCTAGAACCTAGGGCATCTAGCAAATAAAAACTTTAAGTGCTTTCTCTATTGGACCAGAAAACTAATGTATCTAAACTTAATTGTTTGCTTGGTTTTTCAGTGTAAAGAATAGTTGCTCTGAAAATAAAAATCACCACATTATAAACTGGTCTTTTATATGCAAAAGAGCATTAGCATGAGAATATTATAGTTCAGTCCTACTGAAGCTCAATCTTTTCATCATCTCAGGGAATATGTCTCATAGATAGAGGCTACACATTCAAACAGGATATTTTCCTATTGGAAAAGGTACGAATGTTCTTAATAACTGAGTTTTTTTTACAGAATATTATGGGGGTACAAACATTTTGGTTACATGAAATGCCTTTGCCTCGCCCAAGCCAGGGCTACAAACGTGCCCTTCCCCCATACAGTGCACTCCGCCTCCATTAGTTGTGAGTTTATCCACCTCCACCCACCCCCCTACCTGATGGGCACCCAATGAATAACTGAATTTTATTACCTGAAAAGAAAAACAAAATAGCGTTTAATTTGTATTTGAGGAAATCCAAAAACAGCATATAGTCTTGTAGGCTCAGAGAAATTTCCCTAGAGAGGATTTCCTGCAATCAACAAATACCTAAATAATTTCTGCAAAAATGCAGTCCTATATGTCATAGTGTTCTTGCTTTGAGTGAAAGAAAATCTTTTGAGCAGATTAGGTTTTTCACTCTCCCAAAGTAATTTATTCAAATTTTTAATGTTTCTATTATGTTACTTTCTCCTATGTGCTTCAAGCAGAACACACCTTATTCCAACAGTAAAGAAAAGAAAGGATGCTGAGCTCTGGCTATAAATATTTTATCATATATAGAGTCAAAGATCACAGGGGGGCAGAAAAGTAGCAGGAAACAAATGTGATGTTGTTTTCAAATCCTCCGAGGAGGTTTATGTGAAACTGTCTTTGCCAGCTTGTTCTCTGCTTGGCTTTTACACTGTCAAACCTGGTAATGAAACTCTTGTGTGTGTCTGAAATTTACCTAGTATATGAGAGGTACAGCATCTAACTGAAAGTGTAAAATTATCCATGTTATAAAGTATATGCAAAGAAAAAGCTATTGCAAATGGTACAGTTGTGAGGATATATTTTCAAGAAAGATGATCCATAATTAATTTCTTCTGGAAAAGTTCTATCCTAGTAAAAACAAAAGGTTAAAAGATAAAATGCGTGTTAGGTATTCTCCATACAATTGATTCTTTTTCTCCTCTTACCCAATGCCTCAGAGTTGCTGGAAGACTTCAACCTAATGGGATTTAGCATCTTTCATGATTTCATAACCCATTGGAGTTTATTTGGCCGGAACTCAATATTAATGAGGCCAAGGTCTTAAGTCTATTCTCCTTGGAGGAGGAGGGAGTTCTGTTTCCTAACATAATGGTACAGACCACATATCAAACCTACCATTCACAAATTGCATCTCTAGGCACGAGGGGAAGTGGATGGAAAGGTAAATAACACAGCAACTGTTATGAGGTTGCAGAGCTGATGGAATCCATGTCCTCCTGCCACTAAACTACCTTAAAATGTATCTGCATAAGTGCTGTCGTCCTTGGATGTAAGCAGGGAAGAGAAAAAGCATGCCGGGACTAGAACTGTTTGTGCTAGGATAGGTGATGGTAAGTCTTTCTTCTATTTTACTTACAATAGAATTTTAGAGTTTTTAGTAATTTGCCAATGAGCTTATTAATGAATCCATATCTCAGGGTCAGGTATGTAATGCGATATTTATATTTTTGAATGCATACTGTGAACAAACACCTGATGGTCAACTTCCCCAATATTGAGGGGCCAAATTACTAGAGCATCTATGTAAATGAAAGGTACAAAATGGCATAAACTTATGTCAAAACTTAGTTATGCGTCTCTCATGGATGCTTCTCTAATGGATGTATTCCTTTTTATAACACACATACACACGCACCTCACAATCATAGAACTGCTTATCTTGGCTGTAAGTCAAAATGAGAGTGAGCTAGGACATTTGGGTTTTTTTTTTTTTAATTATTCACAGATGGCAAAAATGCTTTTGGCATTAAGAGCTAAGTTCAACAACTAAAATGCTGCTTGGAATGGTTTTGTACCTAGTAAAATCCAAGAGCTAATATTTTTTTACTATTTATTATTGGCCAGGTACTTTACATAAGCCATTTTCATTTCATCGTAAAGACCACTCCATGTTATAGAAAATGGTGTTCATCTCCATTTCTTAGAGTAGTAAATAATCTCAGGAAATAATGAATCACCTCAAATCATACAGCTATTACAAGGGAAAGACAGTCTTATCGATACAAAGCTAAACCCTTCCTCCTGAAGGTTGGAAATGCAAATATTAAATTTAATTGGCATTCTCTTATCAAGTACCTCCTATTAAGATGTACATTATTAACAGTTTCAGAATGATGTAGCTGTTATCTGAACGTAGTCCACAGAACACTCACGCTGCTTTTATAAGTCAGTATAATGCAACATATCAATGTAACAAAATGAGTGCCATGCACACCGTCTAGGGGATGGACATGGGGATGGACATGCTTGAAGCTCTGATTGGGGTGGGGGGGGGAGCAATGGCAATATACGTAACCTAAACTTTTGTACCCCTATAATATGCTGAAATTAAAAAAATAAATATAAAAAAAATTGTCCTTCTATCCCATGCATATATACAAATAAAAAATAAATGGGAAAAAAATAGTAATGCTAATATGGCTTTATCAGGGATATATAAAAGTTGTTTCATGACATATTTAAAGAGAAAGAAATATGAGAGGAGAGGTTTAGTGATGATCTGGGCATGTACTAAAGTAAGTTTATGATATCTAATATTTCTTTGGTTAATTTGGTTCTTTGTAATATAAATAGAAAATTAAAAGTAATACTAATTCTTAGGAAATAAACTCAAAGCAAAAAATGGTTAATTATGTAGAAAATGTAATATAATGGTACTAATAAAGTATAAAAATAAATAAGATGCATTTAATTAGCTTTATTTTTCTGAATCAAGGTATTACTTTTGTAAAACATATTGACTTTTCTTATTGTTATGCAGTAGACCCATATGATTATGTCAATCCTAAAATTGCATTCCATGACAAGGTGACTTGTCTTCTGACACTATAAAATATTTGGGGAGAGTATCACAAGACTCTGGAAAGAAATTGTCTACTTGTAGCCAATTTCAAACGAAATTAAAGGCAGCTTTCAGAACCATCCTTCTAGGATTTCTTGTTACCTGTGTAAGGCATTGCTTTTTAGCAAGTCCTACTTAGCAATAATAGTTTAAAACATAGAGCATGATTTTGAGAAGATAATTTTAGTAACAAATTACTTTCAATGAACTACAAATAAGTCAATGTTAAATTTAAGCATTTAAAGATACTGAGAATAAACTTATTTGGAAAACCTTCAAAACAGCTTTAAAACATAAATTCATATTTTTAACAGGGTCTAAACATTTTTCAGATACACTAGATACTTAAAGTGTGATCTCTCCATTGTTTATGTCACAAAGTACTGGCATTTTTACAGAAAGTACATGTCGCTAAGGATGCACATTGTGCACCTACAGTTCACTAATACATGTAATGAAAGAAAAGCAGGTATTTATTCTTTTTATCCGAGGAGAAAAATGGAGCAGTCTTCTGGGTGTTTAGGTTGACCTGCATGGACAAGGTGAACTATCAACCAATAATTACTTTCAGGGAAATTTTCTTTGAACTTGTCTGAAAATTGGATGAGCAGTGATTAATATCAGGCAGAAGAAAAGACCTGGGCTCAGGAATTTGTCTTTTAAAAATTGATGTATCATACTTACAGGTATTTTGGGGGTATATGTGATATTTGGATACTTGTATACAACGTGTAATGATCAAGTCAGGGTAATTGGGGTATGCATAGCCTGAAACATTTATATTTTCTTTGTACTAGTAACGTTACAATTCTTCTCTTCTAGCTATTTTAAAATATACAATAGATTATTGTTAACTATAATTTTCCTATAGTTAACTATAGGAACTATAATTTCCTATAGTTAACTATAGTTAACTATAATTTTAACTATAATACAACTATAATGTATTATTGAATACTAGAACTTATCCCTTCCGATTGTATTTTTGTACCCATTAACCAACTTCTCTTCATTTCTCCCTCTCCACTCTTCCTTTTCCAGCCTCTGGTAACTATCATTTTCTCCCTACCTCCATAAGATCTACCTTTTTAGCTCCCACATATGAGTGAGAACATGAAACATTTGTCTTTCTGAGCCTATCTTATTCCACTTAATATAATGACCTCTAGTTCTATCTCCATTCATGTTGCTGCAAATGACAGGATTTCACTCTTTTTGTGGCTGAATAATATTCCACTGTGTATATATACACACCACATTTTCTTTATCCATTCATTAATTGATGGACACTTAGGTTGATTTTGTATCTTGGCTAATGTTGAATAGTGCTGCAGTAAACATGGGAGTGTAGATATCTCTTTGATAATACTGATTTCCTTTCTTCTGGATATATGCCCAGCAGTAGGATTGCTGGATCATATGATAGTTCTATTTTTAGTTCTTTGAGGAACTTCCATACTGTTTTCCACAATGGGTATACTACTTTACATTTTCACCAACTGTGTATAAGTGTTCGCATTTCTCTGCATCCTTTCCTACATTTTTTTTTTTTATCTTTTTGATAATAGCCATTCTAACTGAGGTGAGATGGTTTCTCATTGTGGTTTTGATTTACATTTCTATGATTAGTAATATTGAGCAGTTTTTCATACACCTGTTGGCCATTTGTCTGTCTTCCTTTGAGAAATGTCTATTCAGGTCTTTTGTCTATTTTTTAATTGTATTATTTGTTTGTTGCTATTGAGTTGTTGCGTTCCTTATACATTCTGGTTATTGATACCTTGTTGATGAATAGTTTGCAAATATTTTCTCCCATTCTGTAGGTGTGTCTTCATTTTTTTTATTTCAGCTTATTATGGGGGCACAAAAGTTTAGGTTATGTATATTGCCCACGGCCCCCCACCCACCCAAGTCAGAGCTTCAAGCATGTCCATTCCCCAGACTCTTGGAAAGAGTTGGAACCTATTCTACTAAGTGAAGTATCCCAAGAATGGAAAAATAAGCACCACATGTACTCACCAGCAAATTGGTTTCCCTGAGCATCACCTAAGTGCACATTTGTGTCTTCATTTTGTTTCCTTTGCTGTGCAGAAGATTTTTAGCTTGATGTAACCTACTTTGTCTGTTTTTGCTTTTGTTGCCTGTGCTTTTCGGGTCTTACCCCAAAAATCTTTGCCCAGAACAGTGTCCTGGAGCATTTCCCCCAAAGTTTTCTTCTAGTGGTTTCATAGTTTCAGGTCTAACATTTAAGTCCTTAATTCATTTTGAGTTGATTTTTTATATAGTCTAGACCCCTAAAGATAGGGGTCTAGTTTCATTCTTCTGCATATGGATATCCAGTCTTCCCAGCACCATTTATTAAAGAGACTGTCCCTTCCCTGATGTATGTTCTTGGTGCCTTTGTTGAAAATGAGCTGTAAGTGCATGGATTTATTTCTCTGTTCTCTAGTCTGTTCCATTGTTCTTGGTGTCCATTTAGATCCCATTACCATGCTGTTTCGGTTACTATAGTTTTGTAGTATAATTTGAAATCAAGTAATATGCTATCTCAAGCTTTGTTCTTTTTGCTCAGGATTGCTTTAGCTATTCGAGGTCTCCTGTGGTTTCATGTGAATTGTAGGATTGTTTTTGCAATTTCTGTGAAAATGTCATTAGTATTTTGATATATAGGGATTGCTGGAATTTCTCTTTTTAATAGGATAGGAGAGAATACTTGCTTTCAGTTCCTGAATCTTTCATGAAGAATATGAAATATGTATTTAGTCCCTTTCTAGCCTATCTATAGTATTTATTATTCACTCATTTAAATGGCACTGCATTGCTGACCCATAAGTAAGGTTAGGAACTTGTA
Source organism: Varecia variegata (assembly GCA_028533085.1). Classification (NCBI taxonomy): domain Eukaryota; kingdom Metazoa; phylum Chordata; class Mammalia; order Primates; family Lemuridae; genus Varecia; species Varecia variegata. The sequence goes on along the minus strand of CM052436.1, from coordinate 191,559,878 downwards.
AGATTTACATATGACTTTGATTCAGCCAATGTGTATCCAGCCAATCCTCATTATTAGGGATTTCATATTTGCAAATTTGCCTTCTCATGTTTTTTTACATTTTTGTGCTTAATGGTGGTGATTCTGCTGTGTGAAATGTCCCCCCAGTGTAGTGCTGAGATGCCGTCTAGGGTTCCTAAGCACAAGAAGGCTGTCATATGCTTTATGGAGAACATATATCTATGTTAGAAAAGCTTTACTCAGGCATAAGTTACAGTGATGTTGGCTGTGAGTTTAATCCTAATGAATCAACAATATATATTAAATAGAGTGTCTTTAAACAGAAACACACATAAAACAAGGTTACACATGGATTGTTTGATGAAAATATTGGGGCCAGAGACTTGCAGAAACCTAACCTTGTATTTTCCCTGGGAACGGTGGTTCAGTATTTGTTAATTCCATGTTTGTGGTGACTCTATAAATCATAACTACTGCAAATAATGAGAATTGACTGTATTAAAAAAATGTTCAATTGCCAATTAGTGGGCTAGGCCCCAGAGATTTGGGGACCAAAAGCGCAGTTCCTGCTCCAAAAAGGTTCATCATCTGTTGGAGAGATGGATTCATGATGGAATAATTACATACAGTAGAAAAAGTGCTATGGTACAGATGCAGGCAAGGTGCTAAGGGGAGGTGCTAACACTACCTGGAGGTGACAGGTAATAATATACAAATCTGTGCATTCCTGAGAAAAATGATAGAAACAGTAAAGAAAGGCTACACTGCTTATAGGAGAATGTAAAGTAAATGAGGTTATATATTTATTTTTAAACAGAGCATAATGTTGGTGGGATTCTGAGTCATGTTGCTATACCATGTCGTTACAGAAATACACTATGGTGAAATGCTTCCACCTCTTGCCAAAATGAACACTGAGGAAAAATGAAGAAGACTGAAGAACACCAACGAAAACTTGCAGAACAGAAATAGCCACCCTCCTCTGGAGTCTTTAATTCATCCACAGCCATCATAAAAAGGTAGGGGAATAAATTACATTATGGTTTTGTGCTTTTGAAATTTATCTGGAATTATATAATACTTAAAAATCTGAAAAGTGCATGTATTTATTTAACACATATTCACTGGGTGACTTCTGCCGGCCTGCAAACTGTTCTAGGCACTAGGAACTGAAAAGGCAACGGTAGGGCCTTGCAGAAGCTGTCACTCTAGTAGAAGGGGTGAGTAAGTAAATAAATGAAAAGGCAACTGAACATGGTTAATGAGATAAGGAGTGATTGAGGGGCTACTTTAGTTTGGATGTCAGAGCAGACCACTCAGAGCATTTGAGCTGAGAGTTGAGTGATAGCAAAGAGCCAGCCATGTAGGATCTGAAGATAAAACCTTCCATGTGCCACGGACCAGGATTTCCACAGATATGTTCAAGGCTCCTAGAGCTTGCATTGCTTTAAGAGAGGGGATTTGGAGAAGCATGATGTAAGAGTTGAAATTGGAGAGCCTTTTAGACATGAGAAAGTGTCTTGGTTTTATTCCAATGAAGATGTAAGTTACAGGAGAGTCATTTAGCAGGGAAATGAAAGAATTTATATTTTTACAGGGCTGTTCTGCTTTAAGATAGCTAACTAGTAGGCTTGGGGGGGTGGGTACAAGAGTGGAAAACATGCTGCTCTCAATGTAGGTCAGACGTGCTGGTGAGTTGGCTTACGGATGTGGTATTGGAGAAGGATGGATCTGAGATATTTCGGATCTGCTTCAGAGCATAGTTGACCACCAGTGCTCTTTATGGATTGCCAAAGATAATTCTTGTTTCCATGTGTAGGGTGTGGCATCCATTTGTGTTTTTATACACAGTAGTGAAGTTGTAACTTATTCTACTGTTTCAAAGAACTGTTTGTGATGAATATGTTTGTAGCCTGCTGCTGAGACTTAGAGGAGGTTGATGTCAAATTGTGAAAAGAAAGAAAATACTGCCTGGAAATCTCATATCTAGATGGGCAATCTTGTAACATTGGGAGACCTGAGCTTTCCAGGTGTATTTGCAGCTCCTCTCCGGCTTCTTGCATGGCTCCTGACTTCTGAGAACATTGTTGCTCCAACCATTGAGAGGCAGCCTGTGTGAAGGGGTCCCCTTCTAGCAGAGAAACATATGAGCTATGAAAGGACTAGGGCTTTGGTCAGTCAAGCATGACTTCAAGACCAACACTTTCATACTGGGTTATTCCTAGATGGAACGTTGAAAGGGAAACTAAAATTCAACTTAAAATTGATATTTTAAAGAGAGGAGAATATATGGATTTAAGCAATGTTTGCCAGAGAGACTGACGCTCTGTGCAGCGAGGGTTTCACGTCCTGGAGTGTGTAACCATTGTGCAAAGTCCACGGGGGGCAGGAAAGGGTAAGAAATACATACAATGACCTTGGCAGGTAGGTCCAAGTTTGCAAGAAGCCAACAGCCACTGTTGGAGTATGGACCACCCTAAAGTCTCCAGTTCAGAAGAGTTATTCATAATAACTCAGCTGAACAATATTTTAAGATCTCAGCAAAGTGCAATCATGCTTTTCAATACTCATAACTTGTCTGAAATGATTCTAAACTTGTATGCCATGGGCATTCTTCCTTCCTCCACCCCAGATCCCTTTCATAAGCTCTTGGTCATCAAAAAACAGCCTCAGTGCAGCAATTATACAGTGTCAGATAGTTGAAAAGACTCATGAGACTCCACAAGTTCTCAGGGGAGACAAGTCTCAAGCTTACTGAAGGGTATTTTATGCCCCACAGCTCAGGTAACTAAAAACAAGCTTTGTGAACAGGTAAACAGGTACAAACCGTCAGTCAATACAGTTTCAATGAACAGCATAAACAAGCTGTACAGGATGCCTGTGAGGGAATTGTAGACTTTTAACAACACATTACAAATCACTGAGATGGTATGTTTCAGCTCTATGTTGGCCAAGAATCAATACCATGTTTCCTGGTGCCCATCAAGATAAGCACAGAGCTACCCAAGATCAACTGCAAGTTAGCCCTTTCCTCATACACTCAGAGAATTGAGCCGTGATAAAAACATCATAGAAGACCTAAAGATGATACAGCACATTCCGTGATGGGTCTTGTCATCCGCTGGACTGAATACAACTCTGTTTAGCTGAAGAGATCATGGAAAGGCTGGGCCTTTCAAATGGAAGTCAGAGTTCATGAAAGAAGTGACTGCATTCTGGAGCAATAAGGATGAAATAAACTAGAAAGAGTAATGGTGTTTTAGGTTTGTTTCCCCAGAAGCAGATGGTGAGACAAAAAAAAAATTGGACACTGGTATTTATTTGGGAGGTGATGCCAGTATTCCTTTGTAGGGTAGTGGGGATGTGAGACAGAGAAAAGAAGGAATACAGAAAGGATGTCATATCACTGCTGTGACTAAGAGGAGCACAGTTCCATTAGGTAATTCTGGAATACAGTATAGAACATACCTTGGATTTATCCCAACCAAGGGCATGGGAATTAGGATATTTAGCCACCTTCTCCCATCTGCCTTGGCTAAGGGCTGCTTCCTTAGGTGGAAGTGGGGAGTGTAGCTCTCTGGCATTTGTGGCCAAACATGTAGACCAAGGGACTCTAGTGGCCAGAGGAAGACGCCAGGTAAAGAGTCCCAGGTGTTTGCCATTGGAAACCACCATCAGGTCCACATGCGCACAAATGATGAATGCCAAGGGGATGTGTGTGGATGGAGCACGTACAGTTTCCACTACAAGAAGTGACAACAGTGATGACAGTAATGTTCATATAAATAGAGCTATCATTTATTAAGTAATTATAAGCCAGTTACTATACCAAATGCTTTACATACATTTTATCATTTAATTCTTTATTGGTTGAATGCCCACTCCGTGTCAGGTGGGAGACGTACAGAATCACCACAATCCTGCAGCATATATACTGTTCTAGTCTTTAGTTTATAGATGAGCATGTAAAACTCAACAAAGTTAACCAAATTCTCTGAAGTAACACATACAGGAAATAGAGTTGAGATTCAAACCCTGGTTTGTTTGCCTCTAGAACTAAACCTTGGGCAACATTGTAATCCTTGATTAACTAATCATTGATATTTTTCTGTCACCTATCTATTGAAAAGTTGGTAGGCACTATTTAGATTCTGAGACACAAAGCAAAAATTGCCTCTGTTCCCAAGGAGCTCTATAGTTGTAGAAGAGAAAGACAAAAAAAAAAAAAAAAACAAGTCATGTTATAAGGCCTATAATAGAAGTGTGTTGCAGCTATTGAATAGAATCGAGAGAGTATCACTCATTGCTGCATAAAAAATGACCCGTAACTTAGCGTCTTAAACAATTAGCATCTATTATTGCTCACGAGTCTAGGGGTGAGTTGAGGAGTTCTACTGAGGTGTGGGCCAAGCTTGGCTGATCTTAACTGGGTTTGCTTATCATCTGCAATCAGCTGACAGGTTGGCTGGAGGCTTGGTGGTCTAAGATGACTTCACTAACATGTCTGGTGATTGACTGGATGTGGCTAAGGCGGCTGGCCAGGACTTATTCAATGGTAACTTATTGAATCACTTATTCAACAGAATGAGTGAAAAGTGTGCAAGGCTTCCCAAGGCTCAGAACAATTGCTACTGCTATATGATATAGGCCAAAGAAAATCACAGGCCAGCCCATATTTAAGGGATGGAGGAATAAATAGTGCACTTCCTGGTAAGAGGAGTTTCAAAGTCACATAGCAAAAGGACACTGACACAGGAAAGGGAAGAGCTAGATTGCAAACAGTCTACCAAGAAGAAAACATCTAAATAAAAGCTTACAGGGTGCATTGGCATTCCCCAGCCAAATATGATAGGAAGAGAATTTAAAGCAAGAAGGACAGTATATGTTCAAAGACACAGAAATACAGCCTCATAGTGCTGTCAGGTGACTTGAGAATGAAGGCATCTAAGTGGTGAGGGAGAGAGAGGAAGATTAAAGTCTAGAAATCTGCAAAATGTACCAGAATTCAGGAAAATAAAATTTAACTTGCAGGCAGAATAATATGTTTATGAAAAAGTGATAAAGGGGGAGAGGAGCAAAGTCTGGTCAATGGATGGATGGATGGTTGGTTGGTTGGACAGATTTTCAAAGCAATATGGTTAACAAAATTGTAAGATTATCTCTTATAAAAGGATTTGTAGGATTTATATTTATTTCAAAAAAGAAGGGAGGGAGGAAATACCTTGATGCATACTTGAAGAAAAAGATGCGGTTGAGAGTGGGCATGAAGGAAAGAACTTTAGCTTGTGACTGTGTTTGTGGCTTCAGGGAGATATTGCAAGGAGGTAGATCACGTGATAGAAACTCTTTCTGTGGTGCACCCTTCATAAGCATAGAGAGTGAGTTTTGTGGATACCAATGGAGGGTTTGGCTTATGGTTCCACATGGAAATTCCAAGGTTCTAGACTCTCACAAGGCCAGGTTTTGGGGGCAGGTCTCCCTGAGGCCCATTGACATTAGTGATATATTTATATACAGATCTGTGCATGTGTGTTTCCATTTGTGTATGTATACAAAATGGTAACTTTACATGAAGTGGATTCTTCACTCTGAGACTGAATTGTGTAAACTAAATAGCAGCCTTATTCTACAGTTTTCCAAAGCAACTTTCACTGTTCTCCTGTGCCTGTGTTTTAAGTGTGTTCTCCCAAGTCACCAGGTGCAACAAATTTTAGTGTGGGGTTTAGCAGGCTGATGTTAGCATCTCAAGCTCCTTGGAGGCAGAATGGGAACTTGACTGTGGAAATAAATGCTGGCAAGACCCATGAACAGAGAACCTGGGGCCAAAGTACCCACCCTTATTGGCTTGGGAAATGCATCACATTCATTCTCTCCCCAATATGTTAGTAATTCTTTGCTTCCTATTTCTAAAAAGTAAGATAAAGATTAGCTGACAGATTTTTTTTGTTGTTGTCTCAATGAAGAAGATGACAACATACTTGGTCAGTGGAACATCTTGTTCAATGACCCCCTAAGTTGGTTATAAAAATAAAAGCAAAATAATGCCATTATATGCAAGGTGTCCTTGCTTGTAAGATGCTCGTTTATTTGATGTGCCACTAATACACATAAAACACTGCCATTTGAACAAAAAAAAAAGATTTAAGTTTCTAAAAGAGATAAAATAAACATAAAATAACATAGCCAAAGGAAAATAAATAACATAGTAAAAGCTGACAGCAAAGAAACAAAATCTAGTGAGTACTTTCTGGGGATTTAATAATGGATTAGTTAATTAATTTTTCTTTGGGGAACAGGACACCACCCCATTTCATCTCCCTACCTCCTCTCCAGGAGTAACTTCGATCCTAAATCTGTGTCTAGTATTCCTTTGCTTAAAAAAAAAAGTTGTACCAAACATGCACATATCTCTATGCAATATATTATTAAATTTAATATTGATCTCATAATCATGTAGTCTATAGATTTGTTCATTTAATTCAACATTTATGTTTCTAAGATTTGTCCATATTGTTGCATGTAGCTGTAATTCATTTTCACAGCTAGTGATATTATGTTGTGTTAATATTTCGTAATCCATTTATCTATTCTGTAGATTGAAATTTCTCGTGTTTCCATTTTCTGCTATGATGAACAATACTATGATCATTATATATATTTTATAAATTTATATACATAATTATAGATTAAATAATTATATAATTATTATATATACATAATTATATATATAAATTTATAAAATATATATAGATATATATATATATCCTGGTGCCTGTGTAAGAGTTTTTCGGGGCAGTATACATGGGAGTAGATTCCTAGGATATAAGATAAATAGGTGACTAACCATCTCAGTTTATCTAGAAGTGAGGAGTTTTCCATGATGCAAGATTTTCAGTGCTAAATGAGGATAGTCTTGGGCAAAATGGTTATAAGTGGTTCCCTTAAATATGTATTTGTTCAATTTGACAACATAGTACTAAACTCTTTCCCACAGAGTTGGCAGCAAATTACACTCCCCACAAGCAGTATGTGAGCATTCCTTTTGAGCACCATTCTTTCTGTGCTTGGTGTTTCAATATCTTAATTTTTGCCAATCAATTGAGTGTGAAATGGAATCTTAACTGTAATTTGATTTCCCTGGTTACTAATGAGGTTCAACATCTTTTCACATTTTGTTCTCCATTTGTGTTTTCTCTTCTGTGAAATGCTTTCCATATCTTTGGTCTTTTTTTCTGTTGGGTTGTTTTGTCAGACACATCTTATTCATCTCTCCATATTCTCTTGGTTTCAGCAGCACTTAGATCAGTGCTATAGTAGCACTAATGGCATTTTGGACTGAATAATTCTGGTAGGATATTGTCCTGTGCATTGCAGCATGTTTAGTAGCATTGTTGGCCTTTCCCCACTAGAGGCCAATAGCACCCCCTAGTTGTGAAAATAATAAAAAAAAAATGCCTGTAGACATAAAATATCTCTAGCCAGATGTTTCCCTGGGGGACAAAATTGTACCTAGATCCTTAGCATTTTGCTCCTGTGGGAGAGAGGAGGGAACAAGGAAGATAAATTCCCTCCTTATTTCTTTTTCTGGGCTGTTCCAAGCCATATGTCTCTGTACAGCATGTTTATAGGTGTTGATTGTCATGTAGCAGATGCATTTGCTGGACCACTGGCTGTGTTTCTTCACGGTTCATGGCAATCACCTTGTCTTGCTGCCCATCCTTTCCTTCCTCACTTCCTTTCTCATCTTTCTCCTACCTTTGAATTGCATATTCCAAATAAAGCATTAGCAATTAATGCTTGTCTCAGGGTGGGTTTCCTCGGGAAACTGAGCTAAAACAAGTAGTTGTAGAAAAGATACCCTGTGCATAGGATTTTGGAATTGGATTGCTGACCTTTCTGAAAGCAATAGAGAACACATATTTAGTGGTAAATTAGGATGAAAATAAACCCTGGCAGGCAGCAGCATCACAATTATTTAAGCTTTCACCTGCAGTAAATTGGGTAAGGCTTAGGTGGAAGGCCAAGTGTTAGGAGATCTAGTAAGCTGCAACATACAATGCATATTACAGCAATGATAATTATGTGGATTGTGGAGCAGGGTGGCTACTTTCTGACCTGCGAGAAGACAATGTTAGGCTGAGAGTGGTTCATTGTCAACTGAAGGCGTGCTCTAAAAGCTAGAGGGCATCAATGGCTACTATAAAAGAGACTTATGTCTGGTCATTGCAGGGAAGACTGTGATGAAATTCAGGGCCAGGATCTGACTATAAGGTTGGCAGAGCTGCAAAGGAGGTGGATACATGGCTTTGTAGGGTCTCCGATTTTAAACTTAGGGCCATGCTGAGGCCTTGGATGAGTTCATTTGTGTGGATGAGCTTAAGGACCTTGAATTTCTAAATTCCCCTAAACCATCCTAGAAGACAGGAGCAATCCTTCTCCCTTGACAGAGAAGAATAGCCTCCTTTATCCAATGATTGTGTGAGAATCTCACCTGAATCGTATGCCTTATAAAGATGATTCTGGCTCTCCTTAAGATCTTTCTCTGCCACTCCTCATTGCCTCCACGCTGGTAACTAGAGTATAGACTCACAAGAGAAGTATCAGCTCTTCCCCAGGAAGGAATAGCCTGCCCACTGAAAAATTGAAGTGCCTGGATAATACGTGCTATTCAAACCAAGGAAACCCACCTGGGAGTGGACCTCGAGTGTATTAGGATACTGGGGGAAATGTATGAAGCTGGATCAGGGTATATTTGTTGATATAGAGACACACACTCATAACTCAAGATTCAGCCTTTTGTCAAGGACGCTTGGAGATGATCCTGATAGTTTTCTGGGATGGTTCTTCAAAGATGTGGAAACAACCCAAGTGCCCATCCATACACGAGTCAATTAATAAAATGTGGTATGTGTATACCCTGGAGTACTACTCAGCCATAAAAAATGGTGAACTAATACCTCTTGTATTAACCTGTATAGAACTGGAAACCACTCTTCTAAGAGAAGTATCACAAGAATGGAAAAATAAACACCACACATACTCACCATTAAATTGGAACTTATTGATCAACACTCATGTGCGCATGTGGAAATAACATTCATTGGAAAGCAAGCAGATGGGGGGAAGAGGGAATGAGTAAATTCACACTTAACAGGTACAATGCACATTATCTGAGGGATGGGCACACTTACAACTTTGACTCAAATGGTACAAAAGCAATTTACATAACCAAAACATTTGTACCCCTGTAATATTCTGAAATTAAAAAAAAAACAGTTTTAGAATCTGCAAAGCTGTCACTTGACTGTATTTCTAACTAAAAGGGCCCAAAGGACACCCCCTTCACAAAGACAGTAAGGTATTTTGGTGAGGGGTGCTGACACCTTGAAGAAGGTCAGCTGTCATTTCTGGGCTGGGGTGGTAGGACTCAGAATAACAGAAGCTGAGTAGCAGCTCTTGCTGTTAGACGTAAGATGGCCTTAACTACTATAATGGGTCGCAAAATTAAAGTCTCAATCAGGGTGCATTGACACACAGGAATATAACAATGGCTCAAATATCCTGGAAGTCTTTAGGATAAAATAACTGGAAAGCTGACTGAGATGCTGCACAATTTAGATAAACAGGGGGAAGTAACCAAGAGCGTATTAGCCTGAAAGATCAGGGTCCCTTTCCGAGCTTCCATATCTAAGTCAGTTCAGAGATGGCAAAGGAATTATGACAGTCAGATCACGGTCTTCTTTCTTCCATTTTTAATTGTTTTATGTTTTACCTATAGTTATATTTATCTTATAATTCTTTTTTTTTTTTCATGTGACAGGGTCTCCCTCTGTCACTGTTACCCAGTCTGGAGTGTGCAGTGGCATGATCATAGCTCACTGCAACCTCAAACTTCTAGCCTCAAGCAATCCTCCTGCCTCATCCTCCCAAAGTTCTGGGATTACAGGCATGAGGCACTGCACCCAGCCTTACCTGGGCTAATTCTAATAAGTGAAGTACAATGGGTACAGGAAACCAGTTGTCTGTTGTTTTATTAACTATTGCTCTTGGTGTTGTTTCTCCTTATGTGACAAGTAACCTTTGATTATTGATGTTAATATGTGGGAGTCTTATAGAGAGCATAGCTTTGCTGTCTCTAGGAGTCAGGGACAATGTTAACTCTCCTCCAGAATTCAACTCTGGGGTCTGCTGTCATTGCCACATTCCCTTAGGGCCATCCAGTCCTTTTCATTAATTTAGTCCCCACATAGGTTCTTTCTCTGGTGTTATTTCCCTGTCATTTATTTCTGTAGGCAAGGGTGGGAGAAAGCTCAGATATTTCATTTACTAACTAGTGAGCCTGGCAAAATTGATCACTTTTTTTAAATGTATCCAGTACATGTTTGTATTCTAGCGTAAGGATTCTTTAAATTATCTAGACTGCAGGCTACCAAAAATGAAATAACTTTGGCTCCCTACTAACATCTTTATTAGTATGAAAATGACTAAAAGCGATTAGCACCTGCCCAGGGCACCAATCATAGTGGAATTGAGTTTGATCTAGGAAGTCTTTAACTGAATGGACCCAAGGGGTTTTCTTAGCCCTTGTCAAATATCTTGTTCACACGGTTAACAGGTTAACAGGTGTTGATGAGAAGACCGAGCCTGTGGGTGTACATCCTGAGTGAGCTTTCTCTAGTCAGGAGCAAGCTCCCTTCTCCGCACATTCCTTCTTATTCATTGAACACACACATTCAACATATACTGAGTAGTTATTTCTTGGAAGTCATTTCTTGGAAGCAGGCTAGTATAATGGTACGTTTTAGAAAGATTTCCACACATTTCAAAGTTTGACATGTACAGACAAATGTTTAACTATTGAGAACACTGTCATCCTTGAAATTGCCAAATCTCTACTTTAATTGTGAGAAATGTGAATGAACTTGATGGAGAGGTCAGAGGGTAGAGCAGAGTTCTGTTGCCTGCAGAGACCCTGAAGTGTAAGACACAGTAGGCAGGTCTGGGAACTTTGCACACAGGGGAACATGTGCCTGTCTAAATGCAGTGACTCCTACTTAACTCCTATCTGTTATTGCTCTATGGGATTGTGGGCTCAGGTCTATCGGGTATTCTAATTTTTTGAGAGAAGCTTGAGAGCTGGAGTGTTCTGAAATCTCCTAATTTTTAAACATTTAGTTCATTAAAAAACTAACAAAATATGAAAACAATGAAGAACCTGATTTTGTAGGGAAACAAAACTTGTTTGTAGGCAATCTATAAGCTGAATCTAGCCTGCAGACAAGTTCAAATAAGTAATGTGTAGCTCGAGATTGACGAGTTTCAAAAAGCAACTTCTATCTGCATGGCAATTGGATTATTTTGCATCAAGGAAAATACCTTCTGTCTTTCGTAGTTTTGCTTTTGATTGCTTTTTTTTGGGGGGGGGACTTGGGATTTTTTTCTTAAAAGCCTAGTGGATACTGCATCAACTAAAGCTACACACAGGCCTACACTATGACCCAGTAATAGCCCCCCTAGGTGTATGTCCAAAAAAAAATTAGTGCTAATGGATATCTATGCTAATAATACAAAACTGGAACCAAGCCAGAAGTTCAACAACAGAAGAATGACAAATAAATCCTGGTTTATTCATTCAATAGAATACTTTGCAAGAAGAAAAAGAACACACTATTGATGTACACAATGACACGGATGAATTACACAGACATTATGTTGAACAAAAAGATGTCAGACACACAAAAAAACATGTATGATTCCATTTATATGGAGTTCAAAAGTAGGCAAAATTAATCTTCGGTGATACAACTCAACTGAGTTAACTTTCTGGTTTCACAGCTCAGGGACCACCATGTAATAATTTGAAGGAGGTTCTCCTGTATCCCTGTTTGCCATAGGTGTGAGGGACCTGGATGTTGGAAGGTCAGTCCTTCCTAGCCTTCTTCAACTGAGATTTTCCATTGCAAATGCACATGTATAAAGGAGAAGGCATTCTGAGTCTCCATGCGAGATGACATTCCACTTTTTCCAAGTCTTCCAGGTTCCCCACCCTGTGAAATACAATTTCCTTTAGCCATCACAGAAATTTAGAGTTTTCTGTAAAACCTACCAAGCTGGAAGGAATGGCACTTTGTGGAGCGTTATTTCTGTATACACTGATCCCATATCTTCTGTGCAGTATCCTAATCTCTGCACTTAAAAAAAAAAAATGTACATAGCAGAGTAACCCTTCTCCTTCTACTTACAAGCATAATACTTCTTTCAAGTTTCAAAAACTATAGACTTAGGGGAAGAAAATATGTACCCAAGGCTGTATCTCTACTACTAGAAATTTGTATTGCTGTACAGATTCTCTCTCATGCCCAAGGGATTGGTAAGTGCAGCCTCGACAGGAAGCAATTAGGAAGTTCCTAAAAGAAGCTCCCAGTCTATTTTATTTGGCATCTGCTCTCTTGGGCAGAAAGTGAGTCAAGGAGAGTGCGCAGTAAAAACCAAAGGAATAACTGAAGAAGGGGAAGTGTATACTGAGCCCTTAGGCCAGGCAAAGCTTTCTGATGACAGAATCAGGACTGTGTATTCCAAACACACATGTAAGTAGTAGTTGCTTATTGCAGCTGATATGACATGAAATGCAGCAGCCCAAGATCTGGTTGAAATGCGGGGGTGTAGGGCAAGGTGTTGTGTTGTCCAGGCTGGCTGCTGGTCTCATCAGTGTTCCTAAAGGATTTGTTCCTAGTTCAAAATTTCAATTATATCTCCACGTTATTAAAACATTACTATTCACAACAGAAGACAGAGAAACAACTTGGGATCTCTATAAAGCACTTAACTTGCTTATTTATAACATAGGAAAGATATGAAAGATATGAAACAATTGGAAAGAGTTTTTCATGTCGACTTCCAATCACCATGTTTCTGTATTGTAAAGTCAAGTTAAATCTCATTACAATACGCTTCATGGAAAATTTGGCACATATTTGGCACAAATTTGGTGCATATCGAGAACCCAGTAGACACCTGGCACTGTGCCATGAGCTGGGGAGACAGCAACGAGAAACATGGGAGAAGGTGTTACTAGACATTCATCTAGTAAAATTGGGTCTTTCAAGACCATATATCCCAAGCCAGAAAAATGAATATTTAAAAGAATAAAAGTTCTTCAAGCTCCTCTTTATATATTCACTTTATAAATACAGAGCTAATAAGATGAAAGTAGTTATTTGCTTTTCTCTATAATACAATTTCCTTGCTCTGATTATTACTGTGTGGACCCAAGTTTTTGCTTCTGCAAATGTAATAGATGTCTGTGGCAATTGGTAACCATCAGGAAACAGAAAAAGAAACGTTTCTCCCACACGTCTGTCTCAGAGAGTAGTAGGCCATTTGTCATGCCGTGAGAAGTCCCATTTGGAATATGCGCGATGTTAACCTGATTATGAGGTTACCCCCTAAAACTGCTTCTGCTTCAAACAAAACAGTATATTTACAATGCTGAAATACAGAGTTAATGTCACTGTATAAAACAAAAATACAGGAGTGTTATTCCCAGAGTTTTCCAACTGGAACACACGTAAGAATCACAGAAACACTAATTAATAGACCCACCCCCAGAGGTTCTAATTCCAAGAGTTTGCATTTCTAACAATCCCAGGTGATGCCTATGCTGATGATCGGGAGGCTCCATGTTGAGAACCACTGTTATTCTCTAAATATGGGGCTATCATACGAATATAAAATTGGTTGATCTATACATATGCAAATCATAACATTTATAAAGGAGGCCATTGTATTCATGTAACTGTCTATGGTTGCGTTCCCCAATATGGTAGCCACTAGCCACATGGGACTATTGAGGTCTTGAAGTGTGGCTAGTGCCACATGTTGAAGTAAAAATATTTTAGATATTTTATGTTAAATAAAATATATTATTAAAGTTAACCTGATCTTTTTTATTTTTAGTGTGGCTGCTAGGAACTTTAAAATTAGCATATGTGGCTCACATTATATTTCTTATTGGACAACACTGGTCTATGGAGCCTTTCTAAATGTATATGCTGAGAGGTTCTTTTTTTTTTTTTTGTAGAATGTAAATTTTTTTTTTTAAGAATATAAGAGTTACCAGCACAGGAAAAGAAGTTATTATGCCTTCTTTGTAAATAAGTAATGTACTTCTCAACAATATACTTTTTATTCAGTTTGTTTTGAATAATAGTTAACAAGATAATATTCACTAGAACTTCAGTAGATGTTTACCCATCTCCACACCTTAATTCATATGGTTGTTGGGTCAGTTTCTCATGAGTTTTCTTTAGTTCCTTGGAGTGGCTAAAAAAAAAAGTCCTCCTTCAGAAGCAAAGGCTATTAAAAGCCACTTCACTTTCCTTCTTTGAATACATTTGGACCCCAGTTGCAATACACATAAATCATTTACATGTCACAAATCTATGCAAAGGATAATATTAATATATTATGACCTTGGTGGAAGCAAAGTCTTTTTAAACAGGGCATAGAAAGTAATAAACATAATGGAAAAGATATCTCAGTAGGACTAAATTAATACATGTTCATCAAACACATCAGACCTGAAACTATAAAACTACTAGAATAATGCATAGGGAAAACACTCTAGGACATTGGTCTAGGCAAAGATTTTATGGCTAAGATTTCAAAAGAACAGACAACTAAAACAAAAATAGACCAATCGGACTACATTAAACTAAAAAGCTTCTGCACAACAATGAAAACAATTAACAGAGTGAGGAGACAACCTGTTGAATAGGAGAAAACACTTGCAAACTATTCATCTGAAAAAGGACTAATATCTGTAATATACAAGGAATTCAACAATAAAAAATAATCTGACTCAAAATGGGCAAAGGACATGAATAGACTATTCTGAAAAGAAGACATACAAATTGCCAACAGGTATATGAAAAAATTCTCAACATCACTAATCATCAGGGAAATGCAAATCAAAACTATAATGAAATGTCATCTTACCTCAGTTAGAATGGCTGTTATTAAAAAGACAGAATAACAGATGCTGGTGAAGATGTGGAGAAAGGGGAACTCTTCTAAACTATTGGTGGGAATGTAAATTAGTATAACCACTATGGAAAACAATGTGGAGGTTTCTGAAAAAACTAAAAATGGACTACCATATGATCCAGCAATCTCACTACTGAGTATCTACTCAAAGGAAAAGAAATCTGTATTTCAAAGGTTACCTGAACTCACATGTTTATCACAGCACTATTCACAGTAGCAAAGGTATGGAATCAACCTAAGTGTCCATCAATGGATGAATGGATAAAGAAAATGTGATATGTATACACAATGGAATAATGTTTGGCCATAAAAAAGAATGAAATCATGTCATTTGCACCAATGTGAATGGAATTGGAGGTCATTATGTTAAGTGAAATAAGCCAGGCACAGAAAGACAAATGTCATGTGTTCTCTGTCATATGAGAGCTAAAAAGTTTACCTTATAGGCCGGGCGCGGTGGCTCACGCCTGTAATCCTAGCACTCTGGGAGGCTGAGGCGGGTGGATCCTTTGAGCTCCGGAGTTCGAGACCAGCCTGAGCAAGAGCGACACCCTGTCTCTACTAAAAATAGAAAGAAATGGTCTGGACAGCTAAAAATATATATAGAAAAAATTAGCCGGGCATGGTGGTGCATGCCTGTAGTCCCAGCTACTTGGGAGGCTGAGGCAGGAGGATCGTTTGAGCCCAGGAGTGTGAGGTTGCTGTGAGCTAGGCTGACACCACGGCACTCTAGCCCGGGCAACCGAGTGAGATTCTGCCTCAAAAAAAAAAAAAAAAGTTATAAAGGTAGACAGTAGAATGATAGATACTGGGAAAGGTGAGTAGCTGAGAGGGGGAGATGAAGAGAGGTAGTTTAAGGGGCACAAACATACAGTTAGATGAAAGGTATAAGTTCTGTCATTCAACGGCAGAATAGAGTGACCATAGTTAACGACACTGTATTGTATGTTTCAAAGTAACCACAAGACAGGACTTGAATTGTTCCCAACACATAGAAATGATAAATACTCAAAGTGATGGACACCTTAAATACCCCAGCTTGATCATTACACATTCTATGCATGTTACAAAATAGCACATGTACCCAATAAATTTGTAAAATATTATATATCAATAAAGAAAAAATGACTTGTCATCCATGGGTCCAGGAAAATTGCCATTTTCCTTTGACCTTAATTCATTCAAATTGCAAGACACATAGAATAAAGTGGAAATATAATATTGACCTACGACTTGCTGGTAAAGGAGGAACTAGCATTTTTATTGCTACTATGGTGCTTACTTTTTCATATTTTATTTAATCCTTTTAGTAAAATTCTAAGATAGACTTTTTGTTTTGTGAGTTTGTATATTGGTAGGGAGGGAGAGAGTATTTCCTTTTTGCTCTTTTTATTTTTTGGTGAACAAACTGGGGCTTGAAGAAATCCTGGATTTGTCTGTTAGGTTCACATAGCTGCCAAAGTGGTATGATGGACCAAGGTAAATACTCCCTCCTTCCAACATAACATCCTTTCTCCTAGTTTTAGGACTTTGTCATGATAATCTCATTAAAAACAGGCAAAGGACGTGAATAGACAATTCTGAAAAGAATACATAAGTATTTTAAAATGCTGTAATTATACATCGTCAAAGTTTGTGAATGTTTTATTTTTTCCAATTGTGTAAAAAGGCATCACAAGCTGTTAAGAGCTAGAGTAGTGATTAATTTCCATTTTCCCTGCTAAAATAATTAAATAAATGATGTTGAATCATTTGTTTTTTTTAAAAAAAAAATCACTCAAAGTTGAAATTCCCTTAGTATCAAACATCTTCATTTAAGTCAAATTATGTAAAGATTTATCCATGGAATAAAACAAGCCTAACTGCCAACTGAGATAAAATTGCAGTCGCCTCTTACCAGGGTCCGTAGATAAACTGCTACAGACACAGTGGCAAGGACAGGTACTTAACACTCCTGAATTTTGTTGCAAGTATGTATTTGCATTTTACTATGGAAGGTATAATACAAGTAATTTTAAAAGGTGACTGCAGCAGTGGTCTTTAACTTTCTCATTGCTTTCACATAATGAGTGTGGCTTTAATATTTTTTAACATTAATGTCCAGTTAGAAGCAATACTGGTGAAACAGCTCCTGATATCTGGCTGTTTTATTTTACATGAAAAATTTTTAATATGCTCAAGTACTCTATCAGGGTGAGCAACTATTTCAATATTAATTCTCTGGAAGGAAAAATATATAATAAGCACTTTGAAGAATGAGTGATATATGTACCTGTATATACCTAGGCAGGTTCAGTGAGTTCTTTGCATGTGGATTTAAATGTGATGCCGCATAATACGGTAGATTTAGCAATCCTAGAGGCTTTTAGGGGGAGGGACCAGCAGCCCTTATTTCAAGACAAGGCACAATTAAGATTTGTGATCACCCGTAAAATCTTTTGGAAGCAAGACCTAGTTTTTAAGTCAAAGGTCAAAACTAATGACTTCAAATAAAAATGTTCATAAAAATAAGGTATCTAAAGTTACAGAGTGAATATGGGGTGGTCTTGGAAGGAAATAAGTATCATTCTGTGGTGAAATAATGGGCAATTTTCTTTGAATATAAAGAATATAAGGGGGCCTGTTATTGGTGTATGCTTGTGATTTTATTTTTCTTTTCCTTGTAAATACTAGAATAAGATTTGTGACTTAATTTATGAATCTTAATGGTTAAAATTAGGTGATTCTTATAACTGAGAGTGACCAGAGATCTATGGTGTCTTCCAAAACTTTTCTCCAGAGCTGGCAAAGGAAATCCATCCTAAAGAGCCTATTTGTAGTGGTATCAAAAAAAATAAGGTTGTTTCCCATTTAAACCCTACCAAGTTCAGGCTATTTAATCAACTTGGTGTAGACTGGAGGGTGGATGAAAAAGAAGTGATCGTAGGTCCTTGTGTTTCCATAGAGTCTGTGGTTTTGGTGACAGTTGCCTAAGGGCCTCTGGATGACCTTTAAGTCTAAGAACAGCTTTTCTCTTTTACCCTCACACTTCCTGTCCTCACCCTCTTCCACCACTGTCCCAGGGGCCTCACTAATCTTGGGCATCCATCTTTAGGTACAGATGTTATCTAATTTGTTGTGACTCTATGGGTTTTATCTTGGTAACCCAGGGACGTCTGCATTTGAAACACCTACAAGTGCATTTCTTCTTAAGCATGTCTGAGAACATGTTTCTGGGAAACTAGTAGGCAGCTGCAAGACACACCAGTGTTGTTGTTGCCCTGCTTAGATGCCCTGGGCTCTCTCTGGCTGCTCAGCATACATGTGGGGGGCAGACAGAGGTGCCAAGGAATGTGCCTGGGAGCATCTTTCAGCCAATGATGGACAACAGTTGGTGGATACTGCAGCTTCCTAGCTTCAGAGTGGGAAGTTGGGGCTGGCAGAGGTAGACAACACTGAGGGACCTTTACCTGGTCTTCCAGAGGTCCCCAGCAGGACTGAGGCCCACTTGCCCAGAGCAGTAACTTGCTCGCTAACTCACCTTGCATTGACAGCCCTCCTATCTCCGAACTATTTCCCCACTTGCTTACCATGGCTTCCCGGGACTACCTCACAGATGAACTACTTGCACTCATATCCTTATCTCAGAGTCTGCCGTCTGGGGGAACCCAACCTGAGACAACATAGTTCTCCTTTCAAACATGACATGATACATCACACCAAAGCTGTGTTTCATCAGAAGGTGATTCTCTCTGGAAATCAGCAGTCCACAGTACTGAAGACCAGTAGCCACCATGCTACTGTGTGGGGGTGTTAACAGTGGCAGGTTATCGTTAGCCTGCCCCCTGAGCAACGCTGGCTGCCATTTTGATTCCTCCTCCCATGGCCATGGCCCTCCTTTGTGCTGACCAGGGGCAGTGCTCCTGACCCTGTTTCTATCAGCTGACCTGAAGGAGTCACTTCCTGTTTTTATACTATTGACTGACTTGGCAAAGGGGACTGTTTTTTGAGGGTGGAATAGAATGTGGTTTTTCAAATATCATCTAGAGTAGAGCATCTTGTTCTACTCAAAAAAAAAAAAAAAAAAAAAGAACTGATTTTCATGTGAGTGCATTTGTGTGTAAATGTTCTTGTGAGCTCTTGCTGCCTGTAGGCCAGTTTGGCAATCAATCTTGTAAGCTATAGAATGTCCCAGAAGCTCACACATGTTTTGGTTATCTCTACACATGACTATAAATATACCGATATGGGAGTTTACATGTGAATTCACAGAGATATCCAAGAGAGATTTGGATGTTAAACTATTCTTCTCACTCCAAATTCCAAGATGCTTCAAACCCCAAAGGAATAATTATGGGATATAGGGGATCAGAAAACCATTTTGGATAAAGATATAGAATTGGAATAATCTGTTTATCTAGTTCAAGTTACCAAAATAGCTTTCTCCAAGCCAGTTTGCAGGATGTCCCTTACTTGTTTGAAGTTTCATTGCTGGGTTCCAAGTCATTAAACACTTGAAGCAGGAAGGCTCAGGAAACGAGTAATTATTGGTTTGGTGAAGTTGCAAGGGAGCTTAGGGAACCCAAGAGCGATTTAGACTGCCAGATATAGACACAAAGGAAGGAGAGAGGTAAAGGAGGGGAAATAATTAGGAGTCGGCTTGAAATCAATTGAGTGTCCATCTGCTATTGAAGTTCATCGTAACACCAAAGGCAGGTAATTGGTACTTGGCTGGGTGGATAATTAGGCTGGCCACAGAAGGAAAGGAAGCCAAAGACTGGTGAATTTATCCTGCATCCTGCTTTACTCTTTCGGAAGCAGAGTTTGAGGACTGGGAAGTGGCAGACAGCACCTCCCACGGCTTCTGCAGAAGGGGGAATGTTTGCAGAGTGGTGACACCTCCTGACTCAGAAAACAAATGAAGCCATACCTGAGGAGAGAAATATTCACCCACAGACCTTAGTTATAAAAAAAAAAAAAGGCAGTAAGAGCTGGTGGTTCTTTGGGAACAGTTTGAAATATCACTTCTGTGATATAAATGAAGTTGTTAGTCTGAAGCAACTGTTTTCTAATGATTCAGAACACTCATTTACAATTATGTGACTGAGTCTACATTAATGTCACTGCATCTACAGTGATGAGACTCTATCTTCATTGATGCAGCTGGACTTTATACTTAATTGACATACTCAATACTTGGTAATCTGATCATCGTCACTGAGTAGGACTAACTAGAAGAATATACGTTAAAATTTATAAAACACACGTTTTTGCCAGGCACTGTCCTAATTTGTTTTCATATGACAACACGTTTAACAATAGCCCTGGGTTGTTTGTTGCTGATGGGAAAACCGAGGCATAGAGCTCCCAGGTTGAAATGTTGGAGTACCCCTAACTCATTCCTCATCCCTATCCTGTGCCTGTGATATATGAACTTCTACCTCTTGGTGCTCTCAGAGGAATCCCCAATGTTTCCTAGACTCTGCCTGTCCCTGGAGAATAAGAGGAAAGGGGCCATTACTGGACGGAAGAAGGTGCTGCCATTAGCAGCAGGGAAGAAGCCCCAAGCAGGAGAGACTCATGTCTGCCCAGGACAGAGGAGCAGCCAGCAGGAGAATCAGGTACAACCCGAGTCAGGATCGGCTACCGATCAAGTGGACGCACAGGCATCTCCTCTCTGTTCCTACAGGACTTGAAGTATCTCAAATCTTCTTCGAAGAAGCTGCTCAAGTTGACATTCTCTGTCATCTCCTAAGTGGTACAACATGCACATGGGGAAAAGCAGAATTTGTCTGAAGCAAAACATTTCACTTTGGCTTCTCATGGGGCTTTCAGAAGAGGTCTAGTTTGGAAAGAAAAGGGAAACAAAGTCTGCCTTCTGCTTAACTCTACATCTTTGCCCTGCACCTGCCCTAGGTTTCCCAGTTGTGGACTGTTTCCATCTCCCCAAAGGGCACTGGCCTCTCTCTCACCTTGGTGTCTGCTTAAATATTTAGAACATCCCTTTCACAGCCCCCACCCCTCAACGTCCCGAGTCCATACACCCTTCCCCCCACATCTCAGCTCAGAGACTTCCTTGACCTAGCCCTCAATTCTGGAATGCATAATCACACACACACACACACACACACATATGCATGCGTGCACACACACACATACACACACACACCCCCCCCACTACCTTTCCAAGCTTCTCTCCATCCAAGCACTCATCATACCCCACTGCAATTATCTGTTTGTTTCTCTTACTGTTCTATGGACAAAGACCCTGTTATGTACATCAATACAGACTCAGTGCTGGGCACACAGTAGACACAGGATAAATGTTAATTGAATAGATAAGTGAATTTACCTTGTGCCCCCCAAAAAACATGTTTGGCCGTATCTGAAGCCACAATGTAAAGCTTTTAAAATTACCATATATGTATACGTCTAGCCCCATGCGTTTGAAAAACATGAAACCTGGAGATACTTTGACCGTGTTTATATCCAGAGTAGGTCCCATATGATGAAAATCGTGTAAAGGGATATTTTCAGTAGGTAATGAAGGAAATCAGAATTCACAATGATACGGTATAATTGGAGTTTTCAGAATAAAATCCAGTAAAAATAAAAAGCATAAGGAACCATGATTGAGGAGGAGAAATACTTTAGAAGTGAGATGGAAAATTATAAGCTACAGGTAAAAGTGTCATTTGATAATATCCAGGAGGGGTCATATAACACAGGCTTCCTGACAATGAGAATCTTGGCACCATATCTAAAAAGGAAAATACATAGACTTGATATCTGCAGTGGGTGCTCTCAGCACCACCCCTATACCCTCAACCTTTCCATTTGCTCCGTCACTATATTCAGCCTTGGGACTGAGGCCTCTTTTTCCAAACTGAGCAAAGCTATGCAGCTTAGGGACAAGATAGACTGGAAGTCTCAGCAAATTAACCCCAAGAGTAGCTCTCTGCCAGTTGACCTCTTAGGAGGGGACAGCTCCTTCACTCCTTAGATTAGATAATTCTGGGGCACTTGTTTTATTGCTATTCTCAGAGTTCCCTGAGAATAGAGAATTAAGCAGAACTGAGCCTCAGTCACACACTGTTGTAACTGGCTCAATGGCTCACCCTTAATTAGCTTTCTTCCTTTCAACGTATCATGTCCCTACTTTTCTAACAAGGGTCCCTAATAAACTCTTTGTTCTCAATCCTTGCCTCAGGATCTGCATCAAGGCCAACCTTGAACTTTAAGAATGTATCAGGGCACAAGTAAGAAAGAGAATCTACTCCAGGTGGCTCAAATGAAGAGACGTCAATACAAGGGCTATCTATGGAGGTGTAGATGGAGTTAAGGAAAAGAGAAAAGAGGTTCCAGGGACTAGCAACAACTGGAAGCCTTACTGTTCCTAGGCCTAAGGGGCTGAGGGATGCAAGTGTTTGTCAAGGAACTCTAATCATGGCAGCATGCAGCTACTTCCAGAGGCAAAGTGCCAAAGCAGGAAGAAAGAAGAAAGGAAATACTCTGACCTGCGTCTTCTCCCGCCCTCACATTATCTGCCAGTGCCTCCTAGTGGCTGAACTCTCCAGAACACTAGTCACTAAGGGAATCTGGGTCAAGTGGTCCCCATGGGTCAACCTCCCAGGCACAGAGAAGGGTGGATATTGGACTTGACAAATTGCACAAAGCATAAATAGCCAACAGAGTTTTCCTGTTTATCACATTACGGTGTTGCCTCTTGCTGATACCATGTGAGATTCTAGATTCCGTAACTTAAGAATTCAGAGAGTTTTTCTGCAACACTATAAAGATGATTAAAAAGTTAAGGCATTAAGATCCATTAAGAAAAAAATTCAAGGCTCATTTAGCTCAAAGAAAAGCAATCTGAAGGATCAATTAATAATTTTCATTGCATGTAGCAGCACTTTGCTTATCCAGAAGATAGGCCCCAACATAATAGATTTTTTTTTTTTATCAGAAACTTCAAGGCCAGAGATGGAAATAATGCAGCAGAGTGGAGCTGCACTTCGGAACATAGAGGGTACAATTGACAGATGACATATTCAGCAGATTAGTGTACCAGCAATAGTAGTAGCAGCTGACATTTGTTGAACACATGCTATGTACTAGACACTATGCTATGATCACCATAAGTAGCACCTCTTGAAATTCTATAAACAGCCCAATTATATAGACATTATCATTCTCCTTTGTATGAATTTGTTAGGGCTGCCGTAACAAAGCACCACAAACTTGGTGGCTTAAACAACAAAAATGTATTGTCTGGAAGCTCTGGAGCTAGAACTCCAAGATCAAGGTGTCAGTGGGGTTGGTTCCTTCCAAGAGATATGAGGGAAAATCCATGCCATGTCTTTCTCCTAGCTTCTAGTGGTTTTCTGGCAATCCTTGGCATTCCTTAGTTTGTGGATCTCAGCCTTCATCTTCACAGGGAGTTCTCCCTGTATGTATGTATGTCTGTGTCCAAATTTTCTTTTTCTATGAAAATACCGGTCATATTGGATGAAGGCCCACCCTAATGACCTCATCTTAACCAATTGCATCCATAATGACCTTATTTCCAAATAGGTCACATTCTGAGACACTGGGAGTTAGGGCCTTAATATGTGAATTTTGGGAGGACACAGTTCAACCCGTAACACCATTGTCAGATGAGAAAACTGAGTCAGCAAAAATGTAAGCAACATGAGGTTTGCCCGACTAGAAAGTACTTAAAAAGATATTCAGTGTGCTGGAAAGCTTTTGTCAGATGCTTCAGACCAGTGCTACAGAAAGACAAAGAGTTGGACTAAGATTAGAGATATTATAACCAAGATATAATCAAGAAGAAAAGGGACTAAATAAAAAGCTAGAAGGAGAGGTAGACCTGAGAGGTTGGGGTAGGCAGATGATCCTAAGGGAGGGAGAAAAATCAGGTTATATTCTCTGTACAGCAGCTCCTCCAAGAGTAAGGAGCATCTGCAAGGCAGGCATACTCCCACCTCCACCCCTAAGACCCCAGTTGCCATCGGTCTGCCTTTCAGCCAGCTTTTAGTCATAAGAATATTTTCCACCTATTTTATTGGAATTCCTGGAAAAGAAAGGAAAATCTATCAAGAGGCTTAAAAATACTAATGCCTGATTGAAGAACCATGCAGCATGAATGAGTTTAATCAGTATGGTCATTGGTTTTTTTGATGCAAGTGGAGAATAGAAATGCATTTATAGAAAACAACAGAAGCCATACTGGATACAATGCCAGCATTCCTAGGAGGAAGGGAAAGAGGGTCAGTGTGTTGTATAGCCAATCAATGTGCCCACATTATTCATTCTAAAGAAAAGTGGCAAATTATCAGTAGCTTCCTTTCTGCACATTTCTAAACCTTGAATGCTACCTTTCTTGAAGCCTTTCATGCCTTGACTTTTATATCTTCAGTGCCTTCTGGTTTAATCAGAGCAGGCACATCACTGTAACAAACAGCTTCACAATTCTCAGTGGCTTAATGTAATAGGTGTTTGTTTATTCTTCATCACCCAGTCTGGTGCCCACTCCGGAACCAGCATCCTTAGAGAGTTTCCCAGAGTCACAAAAGTGGCAGAGCCATGATCTGAGCCCAAATGGTCTACTTCCAAAAAATCAATGTGCTCTTAAGAACCTGCAGCTCCTGGTTCTAGGGTCTCTAGAGTCAAAACTGGCTAACTTCTGTAACAAACAATCCAGATTCCCAATGGCTTAGCACACTGAAGGTCTATTTCTCATTCACTTTACAGACCAAAGGGGGTAGTTCTGGTTGGCAGCTGTCCACATGCCCTGTCAGGGACCCAGCCTGCTCCTGTGTTGAGGTTCCACTCTCCTCTAGTCCTCAGAGAACTCTCTACTCAACTGGCATATGAGGAAAAAGAGAAAGCTAGGGATCAGTCATGGGAAGTTTATGGACCCTGCCTGGAAGTGAAGTAAATCAATTACCATCCATATTTCCCTGGTCTGAACCCAATCACATGACCACACCTGGCCACGAGGGAGTCTTGGAAATGTAAATCTAGCCTTGTTCCCAGGAGAAAAAGGGAAGCAGTTTCTGTCACAACTTCATATTAATATCTCAGATCAATTCATGTGTAAGAAAAAAAGGAGGAGGAAGAAGAAGAGGAAAAGGAAGGAAGAAAGGGAGGAAGGGATGGAGGAAAAGAGGCAGAAGATAGATTCTCCTGCATGTAAACTCCAGTTTCACATCTCATAAGGAGTCTTATTTGCTTTCATTTGGTACTGGATTAATAGAAATTACATTGCAGCTGCAGACGCAGGCAGCTTTGCTTTCTGAAGTTTCTGAGAAATACAAATTATCTTCAACATGAATAAGTTAGTGTATAGAAACTTCATTCCCAAGAGAATGGCTCATTAAGGCTCACTCTGTGTAAAAATATAATTATTCACAAACTGTGGGACATGTATTTTTCCATTCCTTCTGCGAACAGAACCAGAGGCAGGAGCCTAAATTGCAGCATGAGATATTTTTGGTTAAATAGAAGTTTGAGAGAGTGTGTATGAATATTTGAACAGCATTCCTAAGAAAGTTTGTGGAATCTCCTCTGGAGGTTTCTAATGGACAATATAGAATAATTTCAGTCCCCAAAGGGAACAGGATCAACCTAACTATTAGACCCAAGTATTCTGGGATTGCAAATTACTTAAGCATTAAGTTTTAAACTCTAGCGCCCTAATGTCTGAAATGGAGTTAGGGCAAATGCCAAACCTGCAGCTTCTTTCACAAAATCAATTAAGCCACCTCCTAGAACACAATTAGAAATTTTTGCTTGATCCATGAAGCATTGCATATATAAAACGTTGTCATTCTAATGGGTGAGGAGCTGTGCACAAGATGGCAACCACCTTTCCCTCCCTTGACCTGCAAAAGGAATATGTAGGTTAGACTTCCCTTCTGACACATATTTAAGAGCATAAAGAACCTGTGTAAAAACATGAAGAACATCAAGTGACACAGATTTTGGGGTCCACTTCAATATGTTTCCCATTTCCCCAGGACCTTGGGTCCTCAAGTTTTTGTAGTCCTAATATTCAAGTTTTAATTCCTCAGAGCAATAAGACCACTGAAACCTCAGTTCAGTGTTGCAACCTTTTGTCCAGTGCTGTGTGCTTGGTTCCTTAGCTTTTGAACCTACAATTTTTTTGAATCGGTAAATGAGAGGAAATGAAGCTCAGAGAGTCAGACTCACCTCACATATTTCTCTTCTTTTCAAAATCCTCACCTATCAAGTTCTGGCTGCCTTAGTTGCTTTCTGGTACCTGTGAACATAATTGCAAAACAAATTGTCAAGCTTTTCTCACTGTTACAGGTGGAAGGGTTTGTACTTGAGCCTTTTCAGGCAGTAAAATGACATCTCTATTGTTCTGAAAGGACCCTAATACTCCATATATAGTGGAGAAACCGTCAAAAATCAATGCAAAATAAAGGTGTTTACAGACTAAAAAAAAAAACTGAGAATACTTTTCACCAGCAGACCTGCCTCCAAGGAGAAAATTAAGACAAAAACACAGACATGCAGAAAGGAAGTACAAGAGAAACAGTCAATATAACCAATATTGGCTACATAAAATAAAAATGTCTTAAAGGGCTTTAAATTTGTACAGAATAACAAAAGATAATTTGAGGAAAGCATTCTAAAGTTCTTACATTGAAAAGGAAATAATAAAATTACTAACATGTGAAAGACTCCAAAGAGAGAAAGATCTAGGTTGTTATCTCTAGAGAAAACATTCAATGAAAATCAAAACAATATGTAATTATGTAGCCAATAAGAGAAGGGAAAGGGAATCTTAACAAATGCTTGATTGATCCAAAAGGCCAGAAAGCAGAGAAAAAGGAACATAGGATAAGTAAAGGAAAAAATTATTTTAAAACAAGATTTATTTAAACTCAATTATATTACATTAAATGTAAAGGGACTAAATAAAAGCCAAAATTTATAAGACTGAATTAAATAAAAAGTAAATAAACATATGCTACTTATAAAAGACATAGCTTAAATATAATGATACGGAGAGGTTGAAGGAATAATATTATAAGGGAGACCATGTTAAAAAAAAAAGCTGATGAAGCTAAGTTTACATAAAACTAAAGTAGATTTTAAGGAAAGAAACATTTTTAGAGATGAAAATGTGTCATACTTTATTAAAGGATCATTTCACCAGAAAGATATAATAATTCTTAATGTCTATGGACCCAATAATATAGCCTGAATGTATATAAGCAAAACTTGTTAGAACTAAAAGGAGAAATAGGCAAATCCACAACTCTTGGTAACTGATAAAACAAACCAAAAAGAATAAGAGAAGATTTGAACTCTTCTATTACTTGAACTAATTGTTACATATAAGACACTGCACCTAACAATTTCAGAATGCACATTCTTTTGAAGTGGACGTGAAATGTTTACCAACGCTGATCATATGCTGGGACAGAAGTGTTCATCTTTCCAGCCACCTCTCAGATAGCCTGTCCTTGTTTAAACCTTCCTTGTTAAAACCACACCCCTGCTCCCATCTGGAGCAGACTCTGTTGGTGCTCCTTAGCACTCACCATTCCTCTACACAACTACAGCTTCTTTCTGCAAACACCTGGAATTCTCCCCTGAGGACTTTTCTCTGGTCAGGGTAACTTGCTCGGGGCCACACGCACTTCAGGCTGGAATTGCCAAGGAGTTAATGTGCTGGGTGCAGTTCCCAACTGAACAATGGGAATTGCTCCATAAATACTACACTTCCTTGCCCCTCAGGGCCACTCTGGGGTACCTTCTATACCACCTCCCAGAAACCCTCATCAGGACTGAGCCCCCCCTTGCTCACTGTAGTAAGCTGCTGGGAAACATACCCCCCACTGGCTGCTCTTTCTTTCCTATCTCACTTCCTTGTACTCTTACTGTGCCTCTTGAGGTATTTCGAGTAAAAGACTTACCCTCAAAATTTTGTCTAAGGAGCTGCTTTTGAGAACCCAAATTAAGGCAGTGCCCCATCTGTGCTGCCTGACATAACTTTAACTGGTTAAATTATCATTGCCCATCTCCTTTTGTGAACTCATTGAGGGCAGAGACTGTGCTTTGATCTCTGGTATCCTAGATCGTGGCATAGCACCTGGCACATGGCCCATAAGAAGTGCTCAACTAGTACTCAGTGGTATTTATTTAGCCAATGAGTAGAGCCTGATTCTAAACCCATTATCAGCTCTCTTAGGGCAAGACTGCCTGAATGGATCACACAGGCAGGTTCTGAAAAAGAGAGAGAAAAGCCTGAATTCTTAGGAGAACCTTCCTGGATTACACGCTGCAGGCAATGATCCTAAACATACCGGGGTGTCCAAAGAACCTGGGGGCCGGCAGTGCAGATGCACGTGGAAGAATGACAAGGCTGATGGGAAGGGATGTTGAGATTCCTGAGACGGGCTTTTGTCTATCACAATTTTGCCTGGAGCCAGCCCTGCTTATAACATGAAGAGATGCTTTGTTTTGTAGGGATTTTATTTGAAATCAATCAGTAATTTGATTTTAAGGGAAACAGTGATGTTGGGAAATGAGAGCCCTGTCTTGTCCTCAGAATTTGTCATTGAAAGTAAATGGGTTCTACCACATCACTGTGACACTCTACTGTTGTGCCCTGACTGCTTATAATGCCTTAGGAATGTATTGTTCCAAGGAAAATAGCTCTTCCTTGATTCTTTGAGCATCTTTTAAGTGTCTGCAGTGTGACAATTACTATGCCAGGGGTTGAGAGATAGAAAAAAATGGTGTTTATAATCCAGAGATATAAGGTGTAGAGACAGACCACAGACTCAAAATTAAAATATTCTAAAGACTGAAGATAAGGAATGTACCAACAATCTTAAAGTCACAAAGGAGAAACAGTTGACCCTTGAATGACATGGAGGTTAGGTGCACCCACCCGGCACAGTCAAAAATCCACGTATAACTTTTGACTCCCCAAAACTTAACAACTAGTAGCCTACTGTTGACCAGAAGCCTCACTAATAACAGTCAATTAACACATATTTTGTATGTTATATGTATTATATACTATATTCTTACAAAAAAATAAGCTAGATAAAAGAAAACATGATTAAGAAAATCATAAAGAGAAAATATATTTACTTTTCATTAAGTGGAAGTGGATCATCATAAAGGCCTTCATCCTCGTGGTCTTCAAGTTGAGTAGGCTGAGGAGGAGGAGGAAGAGGAGGGGTTGGTCTTGCCGTCTCAGGAGTGGCAGAGGTGGAAGAAAACCTGTGGCTATAAGTGGAGCTGCACGATTCAGACCCATGTTGTTCAGGGGTCAACTGTATATTCAAACTCTGCCTGGGAATATCAGCTAAGGCTCGTTTGAACTTGCTCTTCCCCAAACAGTATCAAGTGCACATTTTCCCACAGATCCCAAGCAAGGATCTATGAGATCAAGACACAAGGTCATCGATAACCAAGGACTGTTTTAGGAAGAATGAGCGTCCTGTTATGGCAGAAGCACAGAGTAGGTAGAAAGAATCAGTAGGTACTGAGGCTGGAACAGAGGCACAACCTTTGCTTGTGCCACGAGGTAACAATCTGATAGAGCCCACAGGCCCTTCCCAGAATACTTTCAGTTGTATTTAATAAAGTTTACGACATTGGAAATATTGTGATATGAAATACATGTGCTTTAAATAACAAGACATAGTGGTAGACCTAAAAACTACCACAATTTTAAGTAGTGACGAGTGTAAACAGTATTTCAAGAAATCTGCCAAATGAAAATATCTGTGATTTCCATGAGTGAAAGAGTCATAGGTACGGCTACTACTGTTAGGGTTTGCTGCCAACATGCGTAAGTTAAGGAAATAATCACTTTCCATTCGTGGTTAAGAAAAGATATTATTTTTCCACTTAAAGCTCACAGCCTTCCTGGATTGGGTTAAGAACCCACAGGTGAGAAATTGGCTGGTGTTCAAAAGAGTTTAGGCTTTTATCCACGAGCAAATGGCAGCTAGTGAGTATTTTCAAGGGAGAAATTGCTGTGATCAAACATTGTTTTAGAAACGTTAATGTGGTCACCCCACAGAGCTATCAAGTCTAAGGCTGCCCACTGCAGCATGTGGTGCAGGCCCAAGCTCCCAAACATGCAGACTGGAAAAAGGAAAAAGGGGCAAGTATCCCTGAGCGTTTACCAGCCTGCACCTCTCAGCCCTGGCACTTCTACCCCCTCCAGTAAGCACAGAGCACTAGGCTGAGGCTGGAGTGTAGAAAGCAGGGTCTGAATGTGATGCATCTTATTAGAATGCCAAATTACATTACATCTGTCAGAGGAAAGAGCCCAAGTGTGGAGGAAAACCTGAGCTTTCTATTAAAGCAGAATATATTATGACATGAAAGGGAATATTCTTACTGCCTTAAAATTTAAAATGATGTCCTTCCTTAAAAATGTGTGTGTGTGTATATATATACACACACACCATTTTGGCATGCCCCTAAGGTTGTAGTTCTCAGGAAGATATATTAATTTTCCTCTGCCTTTAGATATTCTTCAGTGGTAAAACGTTAAGGTCCTTGAAACACTAGCCAACAGCCATTTGGACTCACTACTCTCTAATTTTATTGTCAGACTATTAGATACATATTTAATGCATAAAACTCACCACTTGAAGTAGATACATAGTTATGTAACATGTATAATATATATGAGCATATAAAATTTCACCAAATATACAAAACTGTGAACACAATTGAGAGTTGATTACCATAATTTCTTTTTTTCTCTGGGAATTGAATTATCACCAATCAAGATGATTTTATATCAAGAACAGGACTGTGTTTTATATATATATGTGTGTGTGGATACTGATCTACCTTTTCAATATTCTCCTAAAGACTTGCCTGTATTTCTTGCTGTTCAAAGGATTTTTCACATTGAGAAAAAATTTTGGAATTCAGAATAAGTCCTTCTCTCCCTGTCTCTCTCCTTCCCAGCCATGTTTTCCAGCAAAGCTGAAATTAAAACCATCCCCTTTTCTTTCTTGTTAAAAAGTGACATCAATAATGTTCACACAGTTCCCAGGAACAGGGATCCTGTGGAACACTATTCTATTTTTCCTTCTGTAGAGAGAGTAATCACAGTTTATTAGGTACTTCAAAAATGACAAATTATAAATTTTTTAATGATCAAGTATGATATTCATATGAAAGATGTACATTGACCCAACGTCAATAAATCATATATTGCCTAAAGCACTTATTTCATTGTCTTTCTTCGCTAATTTACAATTATAGTTATGTTTCAAAGAAGTGTTATTAGAATTCAAAATTAAACATTGCTCATAACAAGTTGTCACCAAATAGCCTTGTGACTAACAAAATTAGCAGCAAAACACATGGTATCAGTTGACTAATTTGTTTATTATCCATAAATATTTTGGATGGCTATATAGATTACTTTTCTTTTTAAAAACATGCCTTCCTCTGGTAAATGTTAATTAAAAAAACAAACTAAATTATATAAACACAACAGGGAAGAAACAAATATTGGGAGCAATTAATCATTGATCTGTCCAAAGCTTTATCTATTATTTATTGATTTTTTTCTTACATATATTCAAATGTTGAACAAATAGTTAAAAGCACCTACTACGTGCCATGGCTTGTGCTCAGTACTGTTGGTGCTATTTGCTCTTTCAATTCCAAATTCCTGGCTTCCTTGGGGCTTTTCTTCCCTCATAATTCCCATTTACATGAGAC
This sequence comes from Varecia variegata, assembly GCA_028533085.1. NCBI lineage: Eukaryota > Metazoa > Chordata > Mammalia > Primates > Lemuridae > Varecia > Varecia variegata. The sequence goes on along the minus strand of CM052436.1, from coordinate 191,528,102 downwards.
TGTTATGCTGTCCAGATCCTTCTATAGCACAACAAATCGTAATGGATTGCTTTGGTCCCATTTGCATGCTGACTAGCAGAATCTCCTAGTTTTCTAATTCCAAATCCATGTTTCTAATTAGTCTAGTTTAACTTTTCTTACCAGATTTTAAGCTACTAATTGGCCTGCTCATGAATAGACTGCACTGGAGTCAGACACCCTCCCAGGAGTGCCAGGGGGTTGGAGGGGGGGACATACGTTGTCTACAACAACTAGGTTCCCTTCAGCAGGACTGTGAGTAGGGGCGTATTGCCAGAAGGGGTCTGTGGGCAAAAATGTCCCATAAAACCTGCAAAGCACCATATTGATGGACAAGTAGGAGCTCGAAGGAGTTTTCAACTTAACTATTGTAAGAACAGATATTTGGAAAATTTAGGAGTCAGGTAAATTTCCATTAAATCAATCAATAAGTGATAGTGGAATCATTTATACTATTAACATCTTTTCAGATAACATATAAAATCCAAGGCTTTAGAGATGTACTGTCTAGTGCAGTAGCCACAAGCCACATGTGGCTATTTAAATTTAATGAAATTCATTAAAATTAAAAATCCAGCTCCTCAGTTTCACTAGCCACATTTCGAGTGACAGATATTGACACATATCCAGCCTATATGTTGTTGAAAAAAGTTCTTTTGAACAGCCCGGTTTTAAAGATTATTGCTTTTACTTAAGGGAAAAGATTTGACAGATTCATTTCTTTTTTAATTCATTTTCCCTTTTCCAATAAATATGATAACAAACACCCTTTGAGTCCCTTTCCTGGAAACACATTAAGGAAGAGGCGCCAGGTTGCTTCCATCTGTTATAACAGGAAGGACAACTGGTATTTTGTAGTTATTTTAAATGCAATAAGATGTCAAACACAGTAAAAACATTCTGTCTGTCCCTTGGTGTTAAATTTCTTTCTTGCTCAAGTTATTTCTCCTTTTGCATGGGCACTGGTTTTGTACAGAGATAAACTGGTAGAGGGGAGAGGAAGTGGACATTTTTCTTTGAGTCTCTGCAACTTACGAGTCAGAAGGGACCTCATGCGTCCAATACACATTTCCCAGCTAACGCAACAACTGTGTTTGCTGCATACATTATAGGTGAAGCTGTTTCCACTCAAGAGTTACCCAATGTAGACTATAGTTCAAGAGCCACCTGTTTGTGTTTATACGTCCTACCTGTATATGTAGACAAAGTAAAAGAAAACACACTATTATAATTCTGAGATTGAGCAGATACTCATTTCTAACTTTGTACTTTTTAGAATTTACTGTGTCTATTATGTGCCAGAATTTCACATATATTAAATAAACTAACCACAAAGTTGACATAGATCAGGGATTCATTAAATGTTATGTGTATAAATGGGTTGCATTTCCAATGATTTTTAGATAAGTATAATTTGGAGTAAAAAATTTCCATGGAAATCGTTTTTAAAAATTGAGGCCTTCGTTGCTAGACTGCCTTCAAAAGCTGAATTAATCTATAACATAGGACCATTTCCAGATTACCTCTATAAGCAAATTTGATTCTTTCTTCCTCCCCCTCTGATTCTTTCTCTTTCTTCTTTCATTTGTTCTGTCCTTCAACAAATTCTACATTCAGAAACTATGTACAAAGCTCGCTCTTATCTAGCTTTCTGCAGGATATGACTGATTTTCACGGAAGGATCAGGAGTTCTGTGACAGGAGCAAGGTCTATTTTTAAAGTCACAAGAACTTATGCTTGCCTGGTTTCTTCTCCTAGGGTAAATCAGAAAGCAAAAGTGGAAATAGCTGTCTGGCCAACTCTTAGGACCCAAACAAAGGTGGAGATGTTCTCAGCTTGGATATTGCCTAGACGATGATACATAAAGCCATTCTTCCTTTTCTTGAGAAGAATCATTTATTGACATAACTTCCTACAAAAAACACTAAAAGAGATTTATTCAGATTTATTAACCCAAGAAGAAATTCTAGTCCCAGGGGAATAGAGAAAAACTTTTAATATCATTTCACCTAAATATAGAAGAAAAGGCATATGGGAACCACTTAAAAATAACAAAGTTAAAAAAGGAAATCCAGTTCCTTCAAGATATTTCTAGAAAGATGCTTTTTATGTATTTAAGAATGTCATGTGTATAAATAAATATATGCGAAATTAAAAATAGCAAGTAAATGGTAATCTCAGTTCAAGAGAAACCATCCTAAATATACTTTATTCAATTTAAAATAAAAACCAAATCACTTTTTACCTCCCCAAAATGGATGCTGCCTGCTGTTTGAATATTTGCTGGGTGTGTGTCTTAAAAGGTGCATTACCCATATTTACAACATAATTACAACTTGTGTAATTATGATTACAACCATATTTATGGCAAATACCTTCAGAAGTTTCCACCGGTTCTACAACACGAGGTTGGATTTTATGTTCCATTGTACATTAAAAATGACCCTGTGATCCTATGGAGCCAAGGAAAGGAACTCCTGAATATTCCATGGATGGGGGGCCCTGGCAGCCCACTGGAGGAGACAGTGCTGGTCTGCATGCGGGCTCCTTGTGCTTTCTCCAGCAAAATGTCCAGGACAGAAGTGGATATTCCCTTTTATTTCTGCATTTAGGTAACTGTCTTCCTAGATGCAGCTTCCCCAGATCAAATTAGCGAAATTGAAAGTGCCTCAGTAAATTTTCCCAGTAGGACAGAGGTTATTACATCAGTCAAGTAAATGGCACCCTGGTGTCCAGAAACAGCTAATACAACTTTTAAAAGATGCTTTTGTTTATTGGTTGGAGCATGACGCTAATGACAATGTACAAAAGTGAGGATCTCGCTCTCAGTGCTATGCTCTGATGAAGCCCATGGGCTCCCTTTCCAGGTGGCCGGTGACCTTGTCACTCTTCCATCCATTCACTCCCCCATCTAATACTGGCCATTTTTCTTGATCATAACAAAGGGCAAGGGGGAAAGAGTGAATGACTCAACCTTTGGTGATGTGGAGTCCTGCTAAAGGCAGGTAGATATCATCTTTGAATATAAAGGTAACATATTTTTCTTCTAGCCATATAATATTTAAATTCAGGCAGGAATTGACTCCCTTATATCCACTGTACAAGCAACAGTTCACCAAGGAAAAAGAATGAAAATACAGGGTCCAAGATTTCCCCTGAAGAGAACAACGACATAGATGTTTTACACGCTTTAGATCTGGGTTTCTGTCACCACTTGGGTTGGTTTTATTTGCTTTCAGTATGAATTTAGGAGTGCGTGTGCTATTCTCTTAGGTTGTATGGGAAAGCTATGTATTTTAGATTCTTAGAGGGATACCCCAATACTTGGCTACTCTTTTTAAAGAGCAGAATTTATGTGAAAAGCAGTTCTTAAAGAAAACAACAGTTCTTTCCTCTTTTTCTGGATGAAGGTTATAATGACTCGAATGGTTACCTAAGAAAGTTCATGGAGCTTCTACTCAAATTTACATTTCTCAGTTTCTAATTTGTGTGGTATAATTATAACTATATATTAAAAAATTATCGTCCTTAATACTAACAAACTACTGTTCCTTAAGTGCTAGTAAATGGGTTAAATTAGGAAATTCTATGTTCCAGTTCTGTATAACGTACTACCCCAAAACTTAGTGGTTAAAACAAAGACAACTTTATGACATCGCACGATTTTGTGAGTCTGGAGTTCGGTCAACACTTGGTCGGGCAACTCTTTTATTACACATGGTATCGCTAGAGATTCTTCAGTGTTATGCAACTGGAAGGTAGACTATCTGGAAAATCCAAGACAACTTCACCTCCACATGTAGGCCTTGGTGGGACCAGGTGGAGGGTGGGGCTCAGCTGGGACTGTTAACAGGAGCAGCTGCACATGGCAGATATAGTATGATGGCCTACGGATCGTAGGACTTAATAGGACTCAGCACTCCAACAGCAAGTGTCCTAGGATACAGTAAATGGAAACTCCTAGTCTCTGAAGGCCTAACGGGCAAAGCTTAACTCTGTGGCAGTCACTGTAGTAGCCCAGATTTAGGGGGAGAAGAATTATATTCTACATCTTAATAGGAGGAGTGACCCAATATTTGAGTATGACACTAATGACAATGTACAAAAGTGAGGATCTCACTCTCAGTCGTGTGCTCTGATAAAGCCCATGGTTTGCCTTTCCATGTTTAAAATCACGCTCTGCGCCCTGGCTGAGAAGGAGAAATGTGGCACAGTGGTTAAGAATGTAGAAAACCGACCTGTAACTGATTAACTGTGCGGCTTTCACCTTTTTGTCTAAAATCTAAGAATAGTAATAATACTTACCCATATCTCATAGCATTGTGCTAAAAGTCAATGTGATAAGCAACATACCTATACATACACACAGATACAAACACGCACGTGAAACACTGAACAAATTTTTGCTGTCATTTGTAGGTTTTTTATAGTTCATCTGAGGCTGTATTGGTAAGAGGGGTGAATATTATAGCCGGAAATAAGCAGGCCTCTTAGAGAACAAGTGGATAGCATTGATTAGGCAACATAATTCCATGACTCAAAATGTGCTATTTCCTACTTGGTTTTGCTTTTGTTTTGTTTTTTGTTCATATTTTTGGTTTTTGTTTGTTTTTTGGTTTTGGTTTGCTTTTGTTGAAAATTTTTTTTTTCCAAAATTCCCATTGTATTGAAGAAAGATGTCTCCCCTTTCATTCTTTCTGTTACTCTCACTGGACTTCAGCTTGTTGTGAGTAGCTTCCTGTGAACAGTTAAGGGCTGTATGATACTTCTGTCAATGCAGTGGATGGCTAATTTCAATTATATGATTCCAGTTATGCCCTCAAAAGGATCATGTGTGTCGAAATGTCTTTGTTAGGTTATACTGGATTCTTTCTTGTTCATGTTATTTTTAGAAATAGTACAGAACTTTACCCTTCCACTTTCTCCTCTTCAGGTCATTTACAAGTCTACATAAAGCACTTTTTTTAGTGGGTTAGTGAAGGTAAAGGCTAAGATATTGTAGAAAAGAGTCTTAAAATACACAATGCATTAAACAAGATAGAGGCTTATTTCTCTCTCTTTCTTCATAGCCTAGGGCACGGAGGCAAGCTCTGCTCCACAACATAATCCAGGGATCCAATTGATCTGAGAGGTTCTGCCATCCTTAAGATGTGGTTTCCAAGGTTCTTGTAATTATCACCATTTCTAAGCAGTGGGAAGGAAAAATAGAGACCAAGTCCACAGGGCAAGCATCTCTACATCTTTAAGAAAATGACCTAGAAATCATATATGTAATTTCCTCTTATCTCTATGGCAAGAATTTAGTCACATGATCATAGCTAGCAGCAAGGATGTCTGGGAATTGTAGTTTCTATTCTTGCATCCAAGAAGAAGAGATTTTAGAGTCCAAGAGGGTGTGGGGGAGACAGTTAATTGTATGCCATGTTTCCTGCTCTATCAAATAACTTTTTAATAATTCATACACAATGTTGACTATCCAATTGTTCCTTCAAATCCTACAAGTTGTACTACCAAAACATGCCTTCCATGCCCATTTATTGAGAGATTCTCCTTTAGTAAAATAATTTGACCTTTATGGGTCAGGACTATGTCTCAGTGAATATTTTTCTGATTGTAAATATCCTTTAGCCTTGTATTTATGAAGCTATGATACATAATACGAAGCTGGAGTCTATAAACCATTTTTTTAAAAAACAATAACCATCATCCATGCATGACTATTGCCTTTGGTACTGCCAAGGATACAAGATGATAACTATAGAAAAATGTGGGCGAAATAATTAAAAACAACAGCAGCAGCAAATCTCTTGGTTCCTTTGAAAAATGAAATGATGTTCCGTAAGATTTAAATGATATCTGACAAGCTTCCATTGTCTAACCAAAATGTTTGTTTCTGGGTAGATTGTACCATGGAGATACTATAATATTGCAATTTTCCAGCTATTTTTCATATATACTTTTTTAATTTTCAATGTTCTAATTCCCAGCATTGCAAGGAATCATAGAATTTTAGTGCTGGATGGGATTGTTTGAGGTCTGATTTATGGTAGGGAACCATTGGAGATTGAAGCATCTCTTGTGATCATTTTTCTCATGAACAAAAGAGGGTGTCAATCTATTGAACTGTTTGGAGAGATAAGAGGAAATGCTGAGCTCCTTTCCATTTGGATTCAAACTTTGCAAGCTTGGTTAGGATCTACAGATTCTCTCTTCTAAGACTTGCTCAGGTGAGATAATTGAGCCCCAGAGAGGAGTCTTCACTCTAAGCCAGTCATTCTGACATGTTATCTGGGGCTCTTTCCATTGCACAGTGTGACCTTGATGGAAATGACTTTTCTGCCTGTGTTTAACCTATTTGTAAAGTCCCACTATCATAAGATAAAGCATGCTCTCATTTGTAGCTGCCTTTTCTTGCAGTCAGCTTTATGTTTGTGGAGTTCATTAAACTTTTCCATATAGTTCTCTCTCATTGCTACGTAGCATTCCATTGTAGTAATATACCACAATTTATTTATGCATTCTACAGCTGATGAGCATATGGGAAATTTCCAGTTTGGGACTCTTAAACAAGTAAGCAAATGAAAGCCAGTTGCATGTGGGAAAGTAGAAGTGTAAATCAATAGCTTTACATGTTCTTTCCTTAACAAAGCTCCCATCTTCTCCTGTTTTAAAACTGACCCTCTCAGTGGTAATATAAATTCCCTATCTTTTTTTAAAAAACTCAGAAAAAGCCTGCTGGATGTGGGCTCCAAAGTGTAGCCCTGTCTTGCATTTTCAAAGGGAAGGACAATCTTTGCTGAGTTTACATATTTCGTAATTCTGACATTATTGAAAATAGGAACAATAAGCCTCTTCCTGTTTTCCAAGAGGCAGAGATCTCACCCTTCGCCTACATACCTATCCAAATTAAATAGTAGTAGTAAGTTGGAGAGGAAAATGCATTTTGACATTTTTAATGATTTAAATTTCAAAGGGTTATTATGCATAACAGGGAGAAGGAAATGATAATGCTATTTAAATAACCCTCACTAGAAGCTTCACATTAAGTACATTTTAGACACAACTTCAAGATGCAGAAATTAGAAGTTATTATTCTGGCAGTATTTCCTTCCTTGATGTTATTTTACCAGGCCAACAAACTGCCAGCTGCTTAGTGGAATTGCTTCACAGGAACATGAAACTTCTAGACTAAAATCAAGGTTTGGTGAACACAAAATATTGCCTCAAACCACTGTAGATTTTACCATTGCAATGGTTTTGTCCTTATTAATTTATATTATTATTAAAGGAGCAAAACTTATTCTGCTATACTATATCACAATAGAGTCCATCTTCTAACCTATACAATAATTTTATTAACAACTATAGTGACAATCTTCCTTAAGGGTGTCACTGCTGAAAATTTGCATAGTGGCCAATAATCACCGTTGTTGCTACTTCATATTTGTATTTCATTCCTTGGCTCACTAAATATAATGTAAACACCATACATTAAAAGCCAGGGGAGTTTGACATGAGTCCTATATCTGCTGCTAGCTAGATGAGTAACTAGGCAAGTGAATTCATTCTGATACTCAGCTTTTTCCTATTTAATATGAGGATAATGCTATTTGCTGATAGCATAGTGTTGTTATCAGAAAAAAAAAGACATGCATATTAGGGTAATGCTCACTTTTAAAACACCTAAACCCCAGAATTCCATTAGCTTAGGCCAATAGAATTTTATTTCCCAATTGTATGAAGCCCCTTGCAGGTGCTCCTGGTCAGCAAGGTGCTGCTGGTTTCCTCCATGCAGCAATTCAGGGATCGAGGCTCCTTCTACCTTGAAATGTCATCACCTCCTTGCACTTTACCTTTCTCTGTATCTGGCCAACATGAAATCCTTGATATGGAAGTGACTTACTTCATTTCTGCACACATTCTGTTGGCCAGGACAAGTCACATAGCAACACCGAGAACATAGATGCAAAGGGAGCTGGGAATATAGTCCCAGACTGGGCATCTACCTCCTAGGGTGAGTTCCACATTACAGAAAGGTGAACATGTGAAATCTGTATACTTGGAAGCTTTTGGTTGCTGCTATTGTTGCTGTTGACATTTTAGGTTCTCTTCTTGATGATAGCACCATCATTCCACACCAGCATTCCCATAATCACATTAAATATGGTGAACATCATCACTTTATCTTTAAAAAGATGACCAAGGGTGATCACAGTTAGAAATGCAATTTCTGTTAATGCCCAGTGCATGATATGCACCACTGACAATATTTTTGCTGAGTTCCCCATCAGGTAGGCACTAAATTATGCTAAATTGTAAACCACCAGATATAGAAAAATTCTTGTGCTAAAATTATTCAAGAATCACAGTGAGAGGGATCTATAGATAAACTCAAGCTTCCATTGCAGTGTGTTGGTATCAGAAGGGCATCCTCTCTTCCAGTATGGGCCATTGTCCAGAGAGGAGCCCAGAGGGGCTGAAGGGAGCCCCAAGGAGGCCATGCTAAGAGGTTAGATCCTAAACGACCATCTCCTCCCTTTGCTTCCCTTTGTGGTCTAGGAAAATGGGTATACCTGGAAAACATACAATCACTCAATCACGTAATAACCCAAACCATTGTTTCGGATCAAGTCATTAAACAATCAAATCACCTAGGTAAAAAAACAAAGTTTTGCAGTGGCTTCAAAGTCCTGCAAAGCCCTACATCACTGCTTCTCAAACTTAAGCGTGCATCAGAA
>CM052436.1:191437806-191509359 GCA_028533085.1 Varecia variegata | reverse complement strand
ATCGCACTCATCATGTAGGTAAACACCCGTCCCCTCCCCGACCCCCAACACCCCGAGTCAGATCTTCAAGTATGTCCATTCCACTGACAGTTCGCTTCGCTCTCATCATGTAGATATACACCCATCCCCTCCCCCCACCTCTGTCCGACACCCAATTGGTATCATTCCCAAATGTGCACCCAGGTGTTGATCAGGGAAACCAATTTTATGGTGAGTACATGTGGTGCTTATTTTTCCATTCTTGGGATACTTCACTTAATAGAATGGGTTCCAGCTCTTCAGATCGCATAAATCTTTCGCCTTTTACTAATATAATATTTTTTAGGTTTTTTTGGTCATATCGATGCACGGTCCTACTCCTCAGGAGGCTGAGGCAAAAGGATTGCTTGAGCCAGGATTTAAAGTCCAGACACTGTCTCTAAAAAAACTTAAAAAAAAATGGTCCTTATATTTTGTGATTTGTTTTTTTCCATTGTGTATTGATGAGCCAAGAACTATATTATTATTATTTTTCTAATCCAGTTTTTGTTCTTCCCAAAGTTTCTTGTCTTTCTCTTCTTTTTTTGTAATGGCCTCTTTGTAATAATCTTTTGTTTTTTAATGAGCTTATTTCTTGAAGGGTGACATGTATTTTCATTGTTCATCTCCAAATTCCTTGCTGCTTTGTGATGTAAAATGATATTTGGAAGGCCTCCCCCTCCACCTTCGTATGCACCCAGGCTTGATTCAGGCACACAATTATTAGTTTTGCCTAAACTTGATTAATATTTTAAAGTGAACATAATTCCATACTGATAATGGACTAGGACATTGTGATCTATCAGTCAAGCGCAGCTATTAAGAGACAAGTGCAGAATTAGGTAGACTTGGATTTGAATCTATTTCTGCCTCTTGCTAACCAACCCACCTTGAGAAATCAAGTCATTTAACCTCCCTAAGCTTCATTTCCCACACTTGGAAAATGAAGATAATATTTCACAGAATTGTCAGGATCCTAGAAGAGAATAGCTGACATACTTAACCCAGACAATGTTTGGTGCCAGGAAATAGTCACTTCTTGTTAGCTACGATTGCTATTGCTGTGTTGTTTTCAAAGGGCTTCTTCCAATACCTTCTTACTTAGTTACCCTAACTATTCCAAGAGCTATGCAAATCTAGAGTTATCTTCGTTTTAGAAAGAAGGACTCAATTTCTGAGAGGCTGCCAGGGCCACATGGCGTGTCACATAGCAGAGGCGGGACTGGTATTCAAACCAGCGCAGCACAACGTGCCCCAGTCTGTTCTCAGGATGTGGACTGCTTGGGCTCGAATCCCATGTTAGCTTCTTCCTACTTGGATGAACTCGGGGACATCCCTTAACCCCTCTGGGCCTCAGTTTCCATATCTGTGTAGCAGAAATAATAATAGTCCTCACAACATAAACTACTGTGAACAGAACAGAACATATAGAACAGTGTCTGATACACAATTAGTCCTAGATAAGTATAGTTTAAGTAACTTCTGTGGGTTCCTAACGAGGTGCTGTGCCACCACCCCAAGCTGCATGACTTGAATAGTACCAGGTGCTGCTTCACTTGCCTGATAGTTCTTTGAATCTCTGCTCACTATCCCTGCTCATAGAAACCTGAATTGGGAGATACCTATATCCAGGAGCTTTTAGACTAGGAGTGTGCTTAAAACAGAATAACCTGCTAAGGTAGAGTCTGAGCTGGGCTGTCCCTAAAAACAGGTTAAGGGCTGAGAGAAGCATGAAGATGTCAGAGCAGAAACGAGGTATGGAAATCTGGAGGTCTGCATTGCCTTCAGTCTCTTTCAAGACTTCTAAGACTCACCTTTCACAGAACATATGGTGACCAAAACCATCCATCAAAGCAACGTTTCCTCTGAGTTTTGCAAGAAACTTTCAGAATCAGGGATTCTGGGATCTGTTTACTGTCTTCCTCTAGGAAATTGACTACACATTAGCATAAGGAAGACCTTGAAAAGTCCCACAAAGGAAACTTATGTAACCTATTTTTTCCCAAACTTATTTGACTTAAGGAATCAATTCCGAATTCAGCCTTCATATTTGTCTTGCAAATAGCTGGTATTTCCAGGAACACACTTTGGTTAATGCTGAGTTGAACTACCAGGGGAATGGTCACATGTGTGTTTAGTAATGAAACAAAGAGATGAGGAAATAGTTGACATTAATTCTTGAAATGCCTAATTTTTAACCTGTGGCAAGCTTTCTATACTGAAAGATGCCTACCCAATTGTTAGATAGTAGGTCTGCAGGAAACTCAGGGTGGAATGAGGTATGCCATGCCCTGGGTTTACATGGATGCTGAGCAGCAAGGATCTTTGCTTCTATGTGAGAGGATCCCTGCAGCATTAGAAGACTCTGCTGCCAGCCTCACCAGCTCGGTGACAGAATTTATTCTCAGCCAGGGTCTTTCTGAACAGACATGAGAGGACCCAAGAAACTTCCAGAATCTCATAGTTACTTTATTATAGCCCACCATCCCCACTAACAGAGTTCCCTAAGAAAGGTAGGATGGTGTATCTGGCAGAGAAGATAAGTACAGAGCAGTAATACATTGCTCAGTGATCAAAAGTATGTTTTGAGGTTCTTAGTCTCCAGTTTTGCCAGTTTCTAACCTGGGCTCTGAGCATCTGTTTCCTCGTCTGTGAAATGGAGATGATAAAAACACCTCCTCTGCAGAAAAGAGTTAATATAGCAAGCCTAGGACTGCTTATCTTAGAAAGCCTATTTGCAAGGTTGGCCCGTGGTTGGCATCTGGGAAATTGGATTTTAGAAAGACTCCCACCATTCCCTGATAAGAATGGCTCACTGTACCTAAAATTGTTTATGCAAACAATATCGTTATGCTGAACTCCTGCTTCCCTTCTGGAGTCTGAAATTTTAGTATGGACCAGGCAGAGGGTGCCTATGTGACCAGTACCGAATAAAATCCTCAGGCACTGAGTCTCTGATGGGTTTCCCTGTGTCATCCAAAAGACCACCAGGATGTCTCCGTGATAGAAGAGAGAGCTTTAGTGACAATATTGGATTTGCAGGCTAGGAGGACAAAGTCTCCAGTGTGTACTGAAAGTGCTCTCTCTTAAAAGCGGAAAAGGGCAGGTTGGATTTTTATGCCTTACAAGGTCTGTATTGCACAATAGAGTCATACATATTCAGCAGGTTTGGAAGAAAAGCTATACATATTTATGAGGGGAGCTGAGCATATGTGCAATGGATAAACATGTATGTAACATACATCCCATGTTCACTTTGGGGCAGGGTTTTAGCATTAAAATGAGATAGGATTTGGTTCTTTACATCAAAAGGTGATCTACAGGACAAAAAGACAGTTTGAATGCAGCCTCCATAAGGTGGCTGAAACTGCCTTAAGGTCTGTAATAGCTTATCAGAAAAGAATATTTGTAAGGCTGGTCCTCTGTCCAATCAGGGGTGTAGTGGTCTGGGTTGCAAATCAGCCTGAGAGATCCTCTTGTTAGACAGTTTAGCAAAAGTGTGGTTTTTCTTGTAGTCATAGGAATTTAGAAATTTGCCGTGCCAGCCAGGCTCTGAACCCCGGACCCATAGGTAACTTGGTTTCCTTAACCTTAGGGTTCACCTTAGTTGATAAAGGAGTGTCTATTTTGGTCTCTCAGATCACACCTGGTAGACAGCACTTTACATGTGTTGTCACAATTCAGTGCTGGGGAATTAATCACACCCTGTGTGAGTTCACCAGGGGAGGGCCCTGAAAGCTTTTGCCTGGTTTCCTCTGGACTTGGCCCCATGTGCCTTTTCCCTTTGCTTATTTTGTTTTGTATCCTTTCACTGTACCAAATCACAGCCATGATTATGACTCTGCGTTGAGTCCTCCTAGCAAACTGTCAAGCCTGGGGGTGGTCTTAGGAACCCCCAGCACAGGGGTATTGTGAATGTGGGATCAGACACGTTGAACACTTAGCACCCTACCAGGTAGTGACTAAGCACGGACATATCAGAGAGAAGAAATCCTCCACTAAGCAGATCTTCACTTCCCTACCAGCATCCCTCTACTCCAAGGTGCTAAAAGGCACCAGGACCCTGTCTCTGTCTTCCACCTGAGTGTGGCCTTCCTCACTGCTAACAGAGTAATGGCCATTGCCAATGGGATATCATTATACATCTTGGAGATTCTGTCTCTCTGCATCTGTGAGCTTCACAGGAATGTTGCTTTAGGATTTAGAGCGGTTTTTTGTTTTCTTTTTAAGTTGCTTCCATAACTCTTTAACTGGCTGGACATGTAGAACTTACGTATTACCATTTAAATTACAGTTGCATAGTATCATGGGATGCAATGTAGGTAGATTAATTCAGCTATGGGTTTCCTTTCCACAACTCCTTCATTTAAAAACAGAAACTGTATTAGTTCATTGATATTTCCTATTTTATATTCTCATTGAATGGCATTGGGACATTCACAATGGGGAAGGGTAACAGTAAGACGTTTCTATTCTGCTTCTAAAAATATTTGGCCTAGCATTTTCAGTGCTTGTTCAGGTCAAAAGAACTCTTCTCAAATGATTTTTCTGAAATAATGTCTATCTTGTTTGTTTTTTTTAATGGTCGTAGCTAAAGCTTATTAAAATGTCAAGCAGACTCAGCCAACAAATGTCCAAATTATATTTTTGAATGTATGTTATTCTCACTACATAATACTGAGAGATGGTGTGTAGAGCCACTTATTTGGTGTAATTTCCTGCTACTGAAAATGTTGCAGGCCTTCAACCAGATAGTGGTATCACAATCAAGACTCCTTTGAATTAACACTCAATTACATAACAGCTAATACAGTTATCCAGATTAGATATTGTTACTTGAAACTTTGAAGCAGCTAAAATAGAAAGAGAAAAATGATGAGCACCTGACGATGCAAGGTATGGGATGATAATCAGGTCTTTGCTATTCACTTAGCTTTTTCTGTGCAGCAATCTACTCCAAAACAAAGCCACATATGGCCTTCTAGGTCCTTAAGCATGGCCTTTTGATTGAATCCAAATTTTATAGAACAAATCCTTTTATTAAAAGGGGTACAGCAGAGGAAGATGAAGCTTTTCTTGCCTCCTTTGGTGCTTAAAAAAGAACTATCTTGAAATCAGAAGCCCACAGGCTCTCCACCCCTGGTAGGACACCAACCTTTTATTTGTGTACTTGATTCTATAGGTCAGCACCTTTGGGTCCATTTCAGCTGGGTAGTTCTGCCCATTTTGACAGGGCTCACGTACATGGACAGCTGCTGGTCAGCTAGGCAGCTCTGCTTCTGGGGCTTGGCTCACTGTTGGCTGGGGAGAGGGGTGACTGTGCTACTCGGCCTCTTGGCCTCCAGCAGGATAGCCTGGCCTTGTTCTCACACTGACTGCAGGGTCCAAGAGCAGCAAGAGTGCAAGCAGGTCCCGATGTGCAAGCACACTGTATGTTTGTGACATATTTTCTTTTATCCCATACACAAGTTCAGAGTCAGTGTGGGAGAGGCCTACCCAAAGGCTTGGACACCAGGAAGCATGAAACATTGTGTTCCATTCCTGCAGCATCTGTGGCAACTGGGTTCCCTTACGTCATTGCACTTTGGCTTAGGTGTGCCCAAGTGTTTAAGGATCAGCTGACCTATATTTATGAGCCTACTTGTAGTAAAGTACTTGAAAAAAATTTCAATTATGTTTTCTAGGAGCAATAATGCATCAAGGTATTTTCAACCCTTATTATCTTTCATCTGTTTTTCATTACAGCCTTTCATTAGTTTTCCAAATTAGTCTGAAGTAATGGCCAGGATGAATGGGAATGGGTTTTGTTGGAGTCTGGGGAGTGAAGGCTGTGACTGATCTGAGCGTTGTTGAGAAAATATTCATTAGACAGAGGATGGGATAGGAGCTTGAGAACGCTGGAAGGCAGCAGGAAGACCCTGCTTGCCAAGCAGGGATAAATGGTTAAAAGAAGAAAGGGAAGTTTTAATGAAGAATGAAGGGAGGTAGAGAAAGAAAAAGGAGAGAGCAAGGGAAGATGTTATTAATAATATCCCTGGACCTCTGACTCCATGTGCTATTTACTGAATAAATGTACTGTTCATGGTGATTTTAGTCCATCAGAAAATATTTCTTGATATGCAAATATTTCTGCTATATGCCAGGCATATGAACAAGCAGACAGTGTCCTTTCCCTCATGGATCTCACATTCTGTAGGGAATACAGACACCCATCACACCGTTACATGTAATTAATCAATCACAAGTGGATGAATGCCGTAAAGAATATATACATAGAACCGTAGGAGTGTATAACCCACCTATTCCAGTCCAAGGGCTGAGATAAGGCTTCCCCAACAAAGCAACATTTAAGCCAAAGCATCATCTTTTATAATGCTCACTACAGTGTCAGAAGGATTCCCAAAATGATCATCATGATTGTCCTGTTCACAGAGAGGTAGACTCAGAGAGGATAAAGCAATTACCTAGGATCACAGCAAATAGGGGACCTACCTGGGATTCAAATCCAGGTTATTTGACATGTTTTCAATACCATAAAGCAGACTTTGCCTATTTTACATATTCTTAAGAGAGATTCTGGTCAATGGATATGCTTTAACTAGGTAAACTATGTTGTTCCAAACAAGTAAAACACATTGTACAAAATTCTAAATATGTGGTGAAAAGTGAGTCTTCCTCCCTGCCTTTCTCCCCCGGTTCTCTTCTGTGCTGGCCATGTCAGTCAAGTTTGTCCAGAGGTGTAGTTAATACTTGCAGCACTTACTTTGTGCCAGATGCTTTTCTAAGTACTTTATAAATGTTCACTTGTTTAATTCTAATAATAAGTTTACATGGTAAATATCATTATTAACCCATTTTTCATGTGTACACATATTTTATTATTCCTCACAAATGTTTTGGATTTTAAGTGCATACCAAACTTTGAGATGCTTCTCCCTGTGGACTGGTCAGCTTTTGCTTTGATAATACTACATGACAAACGAGTCCAAAATCTCAGTGACTTCATTACATACATTTATGTCTCACTTGTGAGTCAGCTATGGCTCAGTTGGGCTTGCCTGGTTCTTGGCTCTAGACTGGAGGTCAGGTTTGTGTCTGCTTCATGCATGTCCGCATCATCTGCCCAAGAGATCTTCATGACAAGTGGCAGGAGCAAAGGGGGAAAGTGGAAACACAAAATGCCTCCAAAAACCTCCACCCTGAACTGCCCGTGTCTTCCATCCACAGTCCATTGGTCAAAGCAGGTCACTGAGCCAAGCCATGGGGCAGGGAACTACACTCCGCATGGCAAGTTCAAGGAGAGCACCAAAAATTCGGAATGAAATTCTCTAATCTACATGCCCTGAAATGTATCTAGAGGAATAATGAAAAGATGTAACTGTGAACGAATGAACAATAACTTTCCTATGGTCTTCTGCTGGCAAGATATAAACAGCTGCCTCTTTTCTGCTTACATTTTCCAGGTTTTTGCATCATGTTTGGGAAGAAAAAGAAAAAGATTGAAATATCTGGCCCATCCAACTTTGAGCACAGGGTTCACACTGGGTTTGATCCACAGGAACAGAAATTCACCGGCCTCCCCCAGCAGTGGCACAGCCTGTTAGCTGATACAGCCAATAGGCCGAAGCCCATGGTGGACCCGTCATGCATCACACCCATACAGCTGGCTCCCATGAAGGTATGGTAAGGATTCTGTCTCTAGGTTGGCTTGAGAAGCATGTTCTTGTTTGATGCAGTGTACCATCCTTATGGGCAAGCTATAAAATGCCTAAACCATGTATTTTTTTTTAAACATCCAAAGATTGTCCACAATTATTCTTCAATTATTATAATATTCACCACTTATTGTAAATTGCAGCACATGAAAAGGAACCTCAGTTTCTAGATGGGAGATTTTTTTAAAAGCAGATATAAAATGCAGTCACAAAATAGGAAATTTTTATTTCTACTTTAAATGGTATTTTTGCCCATCTTTATATGGATGAATATTTTCCATCCCCTCTGGTTAATACGGGTAATAGCCTGTGATCAATATTAGACAATTATTCATTGTTTTTTATTTGCCCTCAAAAGATTTAAACATTTCTTTAATATAAAACTTAGTACTAACAGATTTTAATAATAAATGATATTCATAAATGTACATACATGTATGTATGTTTTATATATGTAATCAAATATATATATACACATATATGTCTTCGAATTTGTTTTTATAGCCTGAGAGAGAACTATTTCCAATAAAAACAAATAATTTGGGTCCTAGAGTCGGATATAATTTACCTTAAAGAAGTAGCTAATAAATTTTGGACAAGAAGTGTTCATAAAAATAATTACATTAAAGCAGAAAGCAGACCCAATAAATTTCAGATATTCCAAGTTACTACAAAGAAAATCCAGGCATCACAGTTTCCTTCTGCACTTTAGAATGATAAGAATTCCATAGACTATCAGGCCATTTCCCAAAAGTTCTCTATGGGAGTTAAATATAATTGAAGCTTATCGTCATGTTCTCCAACAAATCATTCCAGAGTGCTGTGATCCAGACAAGCCATGAAGTTCAGATTCTTCTTTTGTTCATCTGTGTTATTTGAATACTTATTCTGTGTTTACATGAATACTACATAAATTGTGTTTAAATAATATGGAAAGCAAAATTGGTTGCATTTTAAAGGATGAAAAGAAGGAACATAGCTGATAAATTATGGGCAAGGCTTATAAAATGTCACTTGAGTTGACTAAATCAGACCTATAATTTCATTGGTCATGCATAGTCTGGTTCTTCTAGCTGGTATTGAACATGTGAGTCTGTTCTGCCCCAAAATCAATACAAAATCTTATAATCCTGCATTTTGTGAGTTTGATTTTCTGATAGGATTTTCACATTTTTCAGACCAGCTAAAATGTTAAGTGCCCAAAAGGTGGATATTTGAGAAGATAAATCTTTAGGGACAAAGGAGCTTCCAATATTATAGAGATTGATTGATACTCAATAGAAACTGACTAATTAACCAACTCTACTAGTTAATATTAGGCAATATCCTACTATTGAACATAATTTTCTCCCTAAGAGAGAGCTAACACTTCACTGATGACCAAAAAATAGTGTGGGCTATATCTTTTAAAAAGTTGGAATTGGAAGGAATTTGCTTTTTTAGTTTTATTGTTTTTCTTATATCCCAAGTTTTTATAAAACCCAAAAAATGCAATGAGCAGTGTGCCTAGAAAAATCCTCTACTGTTGATTATCATAGTGAAAGAAAAAGTCCGAAGTGAAACTAAGGCCTATTTTCTTACCCTAGAGTATCATTATTGTTATCATTATTTTTAGATAAGAAACATTCTAGAAGGAGGCAGAGTCTTTGAGAAATATCCTAACTAAAGACCCAGGACATGTGCTGTCTTGTTAGAGTGTGTTTACTATTTACACACTGTTTACAGAATATTCTTTATTTCATCACGGCTTTTCACTTGTTCAGGTCCCAGCAGGTCCTGTTTGGCAGTGAAGACAGAGGTTCCCCCCTTAGTGTTGATCCACCATGCTCAGTGGACCTAGGACTTAGGAGGACCTTCCACCTCATTTCTCCCATCTCCTGAATGGACCAGCTCATTATCCTTTCCTCTCTGACAGAATTTATCAGTCCCAGTGATGGTTAGAGCAAAATTTCCTAACTTCTAAGTTCCTAAACCCTGTGATTGTCTTACTTACTTAAATATTTGTTATAGACACTTAAATGCTACCTGGGCGATTACTGGAAAATACTCGTCAAAGTATGGAACAAGTCCTGGATTTCTACAAATAGGACATCAGTCACAATTTTGCCAGTGAGAAAAGTAAAATAAAATAAAAACAGACAAGGAGTGACAAAATAAGATCTAGCCAGATTGACTCTCCCCCGTAAAGAGTAAAGTTTATCAGATGCATTTAAGTGAAGGATACCCCCAAAAATCTAGTACCTCATACTCTCACTAAACTCCTTTATTTTATTTTATTTTTCATGTGCTTGCTTTCGGTAGAATCGCTGAACTCCATTAGAGCTATGCTGTTTTTCTCCAAACTCTATGAGTGCAGTCAGCGCTGTGGCAGATGGTGGACAATACTGACCATCAAAAAGAATGCTGCTGATTCTACCAGTCACCTAGAATAAGTCAAGTTTAAAGGCTTAAGGGGCCCGAGTATGCCATGCAGCTTGCATGATCCCACTTCTTGGAAATGCCTTCTCTGGAAAAACTTTACAAGTCGCTTAAGAATGACGTATTATAAATCATGCAGATTATATCTCAGAAGTCAGAACAATTCTTGAAATGAGAAGCAGTGAATGAATTGACAGGAAGTACTGAATAAATAGAGTTATGCAGATTTAAAGCCATTTAGGCAAAATTATTTAAGTTAAATAGAACCCACAGTTCTATTAGTTTGGTCGAATTGTCCTTTAAGATGGACAAAGAAAAATGAGAAAAGAGATTATGACATAAAAACAGTGTGTCACCCCTTAAGTTGTGGCAAAGTGCTGGTCCTTCGGTATTTGTCAGCACGCTTCAGGCAGGCTGGTTGAAAGGCGTATTGAAATTGGAAGGCGAGATTCCAGAGAGTAATAGGCATCAAAAAAGTTGTGAGACTTCAAGTCTGTTGTCCTCACTGGTTTTGCAAGTGTAGAAATATTAGAAATAACGTTACCAAGGGATTTACAGTCTGTCCTCCCCGCGAGGGCCATGGTTCTGAACAACTCAACAGATACTGCTGCAGATTTTTGGAAGTGGTATTTTTGACAAGAGATTTTTAAAAATACAGAAGTTATTTACGACTCATTGGTGGTGGAGTCTATTTCTAAATGCCTCCTCTCATGGTTCAAAGTGCCCTTCCCAGCATTCCTACTGTGACATAGTAGGCCTGTTCCCACTGTGACTGCAGGGAGGAAGTGACAGAGTGGACCCCACACAGGGACAGAATAGATGCAGGAATCACGTGACTGTTGCAGCTCTACTCCCAGAGCAGAAGCTGGTGTGAATGTAAAGCAGGCATCACGTCTATAGTAATCTGAAGTTTTTCTTGAAATATCTTAGGCAAGAGGCCTGAATGAAATTTAAAAAATATAGTTACCAAACACTGGATAGTGTTTTACAGAGTACAAAATGTTTAATATTCATTATTTTGTGGCATTCTTATAATAAAATGAATAGTTTTAACCCATTTGTATAGATGATGAAACCTTAACATTATTAATTGATTTGTTCAAATTTACCCAATTTCTAAGTAAGTTGAACCCAGTTCTACTATCAGAGACCCAGCTGTGTTTGGTTGATCTAATCCCTTTCTATCTTCCTCCTGTGCTCCTCTTCCCTAAAGGGTTAATGATTACTTTGTGTTCTCTCTCCCAAAGCATTTGCTATTGATAGGAGGACCATAGGAAAAAACACAATCATAATTCCAAAAAGAGAAACTTATACTATAGTATCAGACAACTAAGCAGGGTAGTGGTATTTTTGAGCTGGAGAAATTTTCTGGTTTGTCTCAAGTAGCATAAGAAAGATTGATTGGCCTGGAGATTGTTGGCAGAAAAAAAAAATCATAATCAGAGATGTCAATGACTTGATCAGGACCCTGTGTACCAGATACTATGTTCCGTAGGTACTTCATGCACACCATCTCTGGTAGACTGAATTATTAAACTCGATTCTTCGTGGCTCTCACTACAGCCTCATGAAGGGCTGAATACTTCAGCTTGAATTCAGGCTTGGCCATGTGACTTCCATGGCCAATGGGGTGATGTGAGCAAAGGCTTGTAATGGTCAACTAAGATTTCTCTCTGTGCTTTTGCTCTCATCATAAGAACATGCCCTGGATGAGTCAGCAATTCCAGAAGAGTAGCACAGGGAGCAGAATCACCCCAGATTGCCTGCATCCCTGAAACCTGAAGCAGAGCCACCCAGCCCCATCCTCATGGCATGACCCTGAGTGTGGTGTGTTTCTTATGCAGCCTTACTGGACCACTGACTGATACACTATCTCACTTAGCCCTCAAAGCAGTCTTCTCAAGTGGGTGGTAGTAACTCCATCTTTAAGGTGAGGGAAGCAAGGCTTAGCAAGCTTAAAGAATTTGTTGAAGGTTCTGTAGCTAATAACTGGAAGGCCCAGGATTCACACCCCAAATTTATCTGACTCTAAAACCCATGTTTATAATCACCACACCACCTTACCTCCTGATTGATAACGGTATGTTTGGGCATGAGAAAGCATTACATGTGTAAATGACGCTAAGTCAAAAAAAATTTTTGCTTCCTTCTTACCTCTCCTTCTAGTAGATGATACAACTGAGACTCTGGGTACAGTGATTTTTTTCCCAGGTCCCAGAGCAAGTTAAGGTCAGACATTGTTTCTATGGGTAAGGAGTGCTTTCAATTCAAGCACTTAGAAAGCCCAGATTCAGCTCATAAATTCTCACTCACTTGCAAATCTGACAAGGATATCATTTTAAATACCTACCTGACTATGATTCCCTATCATTACTGCTGTATGACTTTATTTTCTAGTTGTAGAGTACTCAGAGCGCTTTGCAGAGTCTTTCATTATGCATGTAATCCACACAGGCTTCTCAAGTGAATTAGGCAGAATATTTAAACAGGAAATGTCAATGAAAGCATCTGCGAGCAGCAAACGGGCAAACCTTCAAATGTGTGCCACTCGTTGTCTCTCAACGATGGCCTCCACGCTCCCTGCGCTAATCATATTTGAGGTCAAACAGCAACCCCCCAGATCACGGGTGTCTCTCCAGACCTCTGGTGCTTTCCTATAGAGTGGTTTGCTCTGAACTCCTGACAGCTGAACTCATCAAATGCGAATGGTCGTGCTTTGATAACTGGAAAATTCTATATAAAGTGAAATGATATTCTCAGGAACACCTTATTTTCCCCAGCTCTTCTCTCCCAGCAGTGGTGACCTAACTGAAAATAACCCTTCTAAATCAAAAGAAAAAAAGCATGTGGCTTTCTGTGACTCCCACTCATGCTTAGAATTTGAAATATTTAATTTTATCTCCCATTTAGCATCTTATAGAAATTGAGACAGCTGTAGGCTTCTTTGGTGGAACCATCAAATCCTATAGTTTTTATTGTTAGGGTTTTTATTGTTTGGCCATGTCATTTTAAGTAGAAGCATTGTACTGACTCTCTATACTAGTGATAAATATATTAAATATCCTTTCAATCATTTCCAAGCAGCACATCACTGTTCAATTGATTGGGTGCTACTGCTGTGCACCTGTAAGATTAAAGGTTTAATAAAAAAGACCACATCCAAGATGGTGCTGGTCTAAGTGATGCTATAATCTCTCAATCCATCACCTTTTGAGAATCTTCGTATTAGATTTCTATTATTGCATGACAAATTACCACAAAGTTAATGGCTTAAAAGAACCCATATTTATTAATATTATCACAGTTTCTGTAAGTTCAGAATCTAGAGCTGGCTTAACTGAATCTTCTGTCCAAGGTCTCACAGGACTGTGCTCAGGGGATCAGTGGGGGTTCACTCCCATCTGGAGACTCAACTGGACAAGAATCTACTTCCAAGATTATGTAGGTTGTTGGCAGAATTCTTTCCTTTGCAGCTGTAAAATGCATGATTTGCTTCTTCAAGACCAGCAGGAGAGCGAGAGCTAGTCTCTTGGGGTTTATGTATATATCATAACATAATAATGGAAGTGATACCCCATCACCATTGCCACATAATGTAAGGTAACTATGGAAGTGACGTCCCATCACCTTTGCCATGTAACAACGTGGAAGTGACAGCCTGTCACCTTTGCCATATCCTACTAGTTAGAAGCAAGACACAGGTCCTGCTCACACTTACGGAGAGAGGATTACACAAAGCCATGAGCACCAGGAGGTGGCAGTCATTAAGGAGTCACCCCAGGGCCTGTCCACTCTGGTCCCCAATGTCCCTCCCACATGCAAAATGTGTTCACCCCAGCCCAAGAGTCCCAAATTCTTATCCCATAACAGCATCATCTCAAAGTCCAAACTCCCATCATCTAAACTGGGATTAGGTATTGATGGAGTGCTTGGGTGTAATCTATGAACTACAGCTGCTGGGGGCTGGGGCACAATTCCTCTCCATCTGTGGATGTGCAACACCAAAGAGACAAATTCTCTGCACCCAGCTTTCCCAACATATGATGGTGGGACAAGCAGAGGATAATGGGTATAAAAATTCCGGTTCAAAATGGGTATAGGCTGCGGGCAAGGGGATGGAAGGTAAAAAGGGGTCACTGGTCCCTCTGTGGCTGTTCTTGAATCCAGCCTGGCAAATGTTGGGAGGCATGCAGTTTAATCTTATCCTGAAAGTTGAACTACTTTAAGCTAATAATTTAGAAAGTGTCTGACAGGTTAAATATTGCTTTTTCCTTAAAAATTTTAAAATATCCTACCATACCCTTATGAGTTTGCTGCAAGCTCCCCGGGATACCTTGGCATACAATTTGGGAACTATGAACCTAAAGTCTCATTACATTGGCTGTAACATTATTTTTAGTGGCCACATTAGGGTTCTATACATGTGCCATGATTTAAAAACCCTCCTATTGTTGGAAATTGATGTCGATTGATAGTTTATTTTTTGTTGATAAGTTCATTGTCTCCAAAGGGTAAGAAGTTCCATTCTTTTATGTAAAGGTGTAATTTTTGAATGCACAATTACTACCCATAGTTATTTGGCCTATTTATATTCGTACCTTGCAGTTTCAGAGCCTAATTAGCCCAATTAGCTGGTGGCACCTGCAGTCAAGAACGCTAGGATTTTTCACCTTCCAAATGCTATGATCATGGTTTTGTCAGTGATTTGGTTTTATGAACAATGAGCCTAAAACAGGAAACTATTTTTTAACCCATCAGCTATGCATCAGATTCTCAATTTAATGAATAAAAATAAATCTAAGGAATTGACAAGACTGTAAATTAGCAACAACTGGAGAGAAATTAAACCTAGGAGAACACAGGAAAAAAATGAAGACAGAGCCGGCATGGTGGGCCTGTGGTCCCAATTACTCAGTAGGCCAAGGCAGGAGGGTCTTTTGAGCCTAGGAGTTCAAGACTGTAGTGAACTATCATCATGCCTATGAATAGCCACTGCACTCCAGCCTGGGCAACATAGCAAGACCCTATCTGCCCCCTCCCAAAAATAAAAGAAAAAAATTAAGGCAAATTTAAATAATGTGAAATTCAAAAAAGCAAAACCCTGGGCTCAGCACCGTCTCCTACCCCATTGGTGACTGTGGCTCAGCAGGGGAAGATATTGAGGTGCCACCCAGCATTGCACATGTCTGCTCGCCATAGTGTTAGAAGCAACAGTTCAAGTTTGGAGTTAGATCTTCAATTAAGGGTGGATTCCACTGGATTATCATTCTCCCTGCTTTAAAATAGATCTACCTGCCTTGTAAGGTTGTTATGTGGATCAAGTCAAACAAGAAAGAATGAACTTGAGGATAAAAGAGTTCTCTGCAAATATAAGGTACTGGTGGTGGTTGATGGTGAGGAGGGCGTGGCTTAGGAGGCGGGAGAGGTGGTTGATGGTGGTAGCAGTGATGGTGGAAATATGGAACAGTGGTGACAGTGGAGACACTTAGTGGACGTGGTGGTGGTGGCAGTGGCAGTAGCAATGGTACCTTTTTAACCTTCATGAAAGGCTACATGTAGATGTAAAAGGCCCACATCTATTAAATGTTATGCCCAGTTATAAAGTTCAGTTGCCCACAAACCGATGTGAATATTGGGTGTGTGTTCCTTCCAAATTTGTTGAAACAGTTTCATAATTTGTTTTATTTCTGTAGGATGTGAACTCCTCACTTTGTGGTACAGGAATGGAATGAATAGTAGTAATACATTTGAGTACACATCGCCTCATTTGAGTTTTACTATGTGAGGGTAGCTATTGTTATCCTTATTTTACTGATTGACGATCTGAGGTTCAGAGAATATAAAGGACTTGCCCGCAGTCACACAGCTGTCAGATGGCAGAGCTGGGACACGCTCCTACCCAGCTCACAAGACTCCAAAACCAGGGTCTTTCCATGCACAAAGCTGTATTGAACACGGCTTCTAGCTACCTAGGGCACAGCAGTGTTAATATCATATTATATGACAGAGATGTAAGAAGAAAACATGAACCTTAATTTCAAGAAAACAGATACATTGGAAGAAACTTTTATCTCTATAATATTCTACCCAGTCCTGAACACTGCATGACAAACCTTCCTGTAAGCACCTTCCAAGTTTTCAAATTCTATTGTTTTCTAATTTATACACATCAATACCTTTGTTAGGTATTCAATATTTCATTTGTTCAGCATTCTTGACCACCCGACATAGGCTAGACATGATGTCAGTGCTTGCTGAGGTGTGAGATTGAGTACTTCAGTGACCAAGATATTGATAACTAGCAGAGGTGAAAATTTTTATCAGATTGGACCAAAGTTGAATTGTCTGATACAGTCTTCCTCTGCCTTATTTATTTTTACAGCAAAAACTCCACATCTGCCAAATTCTGAAAGAGATGCATTTAAGTCCCTCCCTGGAATTGTGATTTTTACTATGTTTTCCTTGTAACATTTTCTTGTTTAATGAAGAAGAGGCAGCATTGGATTAAAATTGTCTTGAGTATAAGACATACTATCACCCCAGAGTGGGATTGTTGGGCCATAAGGCATATGTACCATTAAATTTAGTAAGTACTGCCAGATGGCTCTCTAAAACAATGACACCAGTGTACTTTCTACCAGTAGTTGCATGTCTTACGTGCCTTGGCATTATAAACCTTTTAATATTTGCAGTTCTGAGAAGGGTCTCATTGTGGTTTTTATTTTCTTTCTCTCGTTACTAATGTGTTTGAGCATCTCTTCATATCTTGTTAACTGTTAGACCACTCATCCTCTGAGTTTCCCATCTGAATCCTTTGTCAACATTCCTGTTGCAAGAATTCTTCTTGCATTAGTCAGAATTTAACTTTAAATGCCCCTTGGATTTCTTTTTCTTTGAACTTAGCTATCTCTGGAGAATGCTGTATTTTTCTTTGTGCACATATCTGTAAGCATTTTCATAAACAACAAAGTTGTATGGTTTTATGTCATTTTGTCTTCATTCAATCTGACATATATTGGAAGAATGCAGGACATTTGTATTTAGTGTCATTACTCATCTACTTGATTTTATTTCTTCCATAGTAATGCTTTATTGCATGTACATTTTTATTTTCTCCTTTTCCTTATTTTCTCACTGATTTGACCGTGTTGTCTTTCATCTATTTCTTTCCTTCTTAACTGGGAGATTCCACTTTTGCATTCCTTTAATGGATTCTTGCCTTTCTGTGATCTTGTGATCCGATACCTTCTTTTTCACTATATGTTGTAAACGAACTAACAACTAATTTACCCAATAATATGCTCTACATCCCCTCCCCCGAAAATTCAACATGTCCTCCCTATTCCCATTCCAATAAGATGAGAAAAATTCCTCCCCTTCTCCACTCCTTTTGACCAAGAGATTTTGAAATACTTTTATTTCCCTAACACCTCCCAACTCCTAGATTTTGATGAACTCATCTTATATTTATAGCACTAAACTATTATTAGAATTTTCTTTACATTCTATTTCAAAAGGCTTTATTTAGCAATTTTATAACACATCATTCCTAGACAGTTTTACTTCTTCATTCAGAATTAATTCTATAGAGAGACAGAGACTTGGGGAGACAGAGAGGTGGGGACAGACTGCACACCACGTGTGCTGCTCTACAGTTTTTCTCCTCCTCCTCATGTTTGCCTCATCTTGAGACAATGTTCTAGATCAGTGCTGCCCATAGAATTTCCTGCAATGGTGGAAATGTCCAATAGAGCAGCTGCTAGACACACACAGGTACGGAGCTCTGGAAATGTGCTGAGAATGACTCAGGAATCGAATTTTTAATTCGATGTCATTTAATTTAAATAACCACATGTGACTAATGGCTACCATATTGAACAGGCAGATTTAGATCATCTGTCGTTTGGATAGTCTTGACTCTGCTATTATCTCTAAAATGGGTATAGAGATGTTTTGCTTTCTTAATTCTAACATGTGATCATGGATATATTTGGTTTTGGTTTTTGCTGACAAGTGGATTCTATCTTGGTGGAGTAGAAGCTTCTCAGTCCTTTTCTCTCAAATTGGGTTCCCTCGAAGCAGAGCCTGAGATGGGGATTCTTGTGTAAGTTATTTATAGAAGGAGAGCTCTCAGGAGACACCCATGAACGCGTGAGGGAGGCAAGATAGAGCTGAAATGTAATCTGGGCAAAGTTGTGCTTTCGGTTAGAGTTTAGCCTCGGCCTGATCCCACTGGGAGCACTGGGGCGTGGATGGTACCATGGGGTTGTCTCACACTGATGTGGCAGTTCTCACTTTTTATTCCCACTTCTCACTCAGTCATTGGCATAACTTCCCAGGCCCTGCTGGGAGAGGTTCTGAGCACCTTCTAGACAATTGCGGACAGTTCTCTCAGGAGTGGATGGCAGTGAGCCATTAGCTCAGCCCCCAGTAGCGGGGATCTGGTTAGGCACCAGCAGCATTGATGGTAGGACTCCACCTCTTTAAGCTCTAGATTTTTAGATAATAAACTCATTGATAGTCTCATTCTTCTTCCTTTCTTGGAAGTATATGTGTGTCTGTCTTCATTCTTAGAGTTAAGGTATTTTCCAGGATATGTTTAGGTATGTCTTTTTTTTTTTTTTTTTTCCCAAATAAGCCTATTGGTATTCTTTCTTTCCTGGAAATATGTAAAAGTGTTTCTTTACTCAAAGAGTTAAGAAATTTTCCAGAATATGCCTGTCTTTCTTTTTTTTTTAATCAATCCTCCCCTGAATTCAATGAAACTTTTTAAGCTGCATACTCAGGTCTTTAGCTCAGGAAAATTATTGTCTATTATTTGCTAAATTATGTCCTCCATCTGTTACTTTTCATTCTTCTGACACACCTATTATTTTGCATATTAGGTCTCCTTTCCCCTCATGACTTTCATCTCTTTGTATTTTTGCACAGTTTTTGAGATATTCCTGCTACCTGGCAGGCTCGACCTCCTGTCTCAGCAGGGACCATCCTCTCCTTCGATCCATATGCTCAATTGCCTAGTTGCAGACACTCTCTTTAGTGCCATGCTTGAATCGCCAGAGATGCTCTTGTTGCTTTTTACATTTCAGTTGTCATCTGTCTCTTCCATTAGCTCTATTTTGCTGAGTATGGGTTTAATTTGTTCAGAGCCATGTCCTTTCCCTCTGGCTGCTGGATCCCTTTACTTGGAATAAAATATACATATGCATATACACATACATGCATGTGTCTGTATAGCTGTGTACATGTGTGCATATGTGTGTATATATGCATGAGTATATACACACACCTGTGTATATGTGTGTGTGTGTGTGTGTGTGTGTGTGTGTGTATATGCCCAGATCTGGCTATTTTCTTTCTCTGAGTGGTAGCAGTCCCATGATTAGAGGGAGACAAAGTGGAGTCTACACCTGGGGACTAATGGTGTGATGCAGGCCGACTGCCAGTTCCCCACTGAGACACGTGGAATAAGTCCCTCTTCCTCCACCATCTCTCATCTCTCCCAACCACGAGGGCAGAGACTCTGCATGTCTTTTCAGTTCTATATTAGCTCTCCATAGCCAGGAAGACCATGGTGGCTAAGTCTACCTTCTTGGGTCCCCATATTGCTGTGGGCCACGCTCTTCCCTGGATCTGCCCTGCTTTCCACCCGTGCACCCCTGGGATGCAGGCTCCTTCCCGGCCCGGCAAAAGCCCACCAGCTCTCTCTGCTGAGATGAACCTTGCTGATGTCCAGCTGCCCATCAGCCCCAGAAGCTATGTGGTCAAGAGAAGTGGACACACTGGAGTTGAACATGGAGAAGAAAGGAGCTGTGTATGAGTCATGATGGTCCTAGAATCCTTCTTTTGGTTTCTACAATCCTTCTGAAGAGACCTGAATTCAAATTGCTGTTCTTCCCTTTCAGGTCCCTTTGTTTCAACCAATACCTGCCATGTGCCAAGCTCAGTGCTGTATGCTAGGGACACAGCAGGGAATAAATCAGGCTTGAGTCCTTCTTCCCAGGAATGTTTGCTCCAGAGAAGAAATAATTATAAATGTGATTCAGAGCTATAATTATAGAGGTTTGTGAATGGGCAAATAAAGGGTGTGGTGGGAAGGCAGTGTGTGCTGATTCATATTTCTATCCTGCCCTTCAGTATCCACCTTGTTGTTACAAAACCTCCTGCCATGTGATCTACACACTGAAGGTGTCAATTTCATTCCGTGTCATCCTTGAACAGTGTTTAACAAGTTGCACCTGAAGAGATGTGGTCCCAATGATGGGGCATCTAGAACTCAGGTGATCTGACAACTGGTTGAGAGCACTGGTGATCTTCTGTCAAGGATTCAAGGGAGAGAAGTGCACGATGGCTTTTTTCAAGCACTGAATGGCTGCCACCCAGGCGGGGAATTCAGTGTCCTCTAGGAATGCCCTGGAAGGAAAAATGGGAAGAGCTAAGTAGAGAAAACACAGAGACCCCCGCAGTAGTGCACACTCAACAGAGCAGGACTTGGAAACAACGTGTGTTCTCCAGCAATGCAGGGGGCTGCGTTGCAAAGTAGTGAGCTCCCCATCATTACGAATATTCAAGTATTGATCCGACTGCACACACAAAAGGGACCTGGCCACAGTAGACAGGGCAGGAAAAAAAGCCAGGAAGGACTGGGAGTTGAGAAGTTTGTTAGACATTTGGTGTCTGAGAGGTGAGAGTATCAGGGGCTATGAAAAGGGGTAGGAGAATTATGTCTCCTTCAAGGAGAAATGAGGAAGGAATGGAATTGTTTTTCAATTTTATCTTGCCAAGTCCTGGATGATATCCAACTTTCCTAAAATTGAATACAGCCATGCTTTTTATTTTCCAAACTTTATTTTTGCTTCTATTTTCTCTGGTCTACCAAAGGTAAAACAATACAAAAGAATAGAATCTGGGAGGGGCCGCTCTCTACCTTCCTTACCTTCTTTCAAAACCTCCGGTCCTGAATCATATGCTGTTATGAATATGTGCATTCATCTAAGCTTTTCTTTAATTTGCTTATATGTTCTGCTTATAGAATTGTGCCTATCACCCAGCAGGTGCTCAATAAATATTTGATGATTGAATTAAAATAAGTTCCAGCCCATAATACTTTCTTCTAGGTATTAACATACACTTCAGCAATGACACTGCACTGAACAGGGCATCTTAACATAGAAAATACTGCAGCCACATGGAGGAGAGCCGTGTTTTTTCAACCTGATTAAAATGTAATGGGCTGATAAAATTTGGGAGGCACCTGATCTTTTTTCATCCATATACATAAAGTAACTTTAAACTTTACAGATGCGGCAACTACCTCGCCTGTTAAGAGTTATGCAGCATTTACTGTATCATCTACAGCTTCGTTGGCATTTCCTTGACTGGTTACCTCTCCCTTGATAGCGTTCGCAAGGTTGTGTGTTTCTTAGGGATATGCTGCCATCTATTGGTCTAGGGGCCACATGACAAACCTATTTGTCTTTTATATGCTTATTTAAAAGGTTTATTTTTCATTATATTAATATTAGCTCAACTGAATGTTAAATAGTTGTATAATTTCTTTTGATGCATTTAGTATTTTCTTCCATGATGTGTGTCTTCAATTTCTGGCTTAATTTAGAGGCTTAAAAATATCTTTGATGCTTTGACAAGACTCCTTTAAAACTTTCGCTTTTTTCTTTTCCACGATTTGGTAGAAAAGCTGTTAGGACAAAAATCAGGATTGGTGGGTCCTAGTCTCATACCTGCAAATTGAGTATATCTCTCAGCCTCAGTTTTGTTTTGTTTTGTTTCATTTTTCAATTAAGCGTTTAACTGTGTCAGATGTTTCTAATGCCAGCACCTTAATCAACTGGTCCAAAAAGAAACATCTGGGGATAATTACTTAAAGTACAAATTTCCTGGGCCTAATCCTCAGAGTTTTGATGCAGTGTCTTTGAGAACCACTGGATTTTTATTTATTTATTTATTTATTTTCATTGCTTCTAGCTTTATGTATTTTCATTGCTTCTAGTCTGGCTTTGTCAAGAAAAATGCAAAGGTGCCACCTAGTGTCCCTGAGCAGTTTGTGCAGCCTGACACTTAGAATCAACTTTGGATACAGAAGTGGGTGGCACCTTTAACATTGTTATGTTGCTACATCAGATGTGGTATTGAAGCTTTAACTTGTCAGTGTTTCCAGTTATAAATGCAATAGAATTTGCATTTTAATTAGTGAAGCCAATGATGTATTGAGATAAACAAATGTGATTACATTGACTCACTTGGAATAATTAGTTTGATCTCCCTTTTGATTTATGACTTGGCATTTTTCTCGACTCAGTTATGCCTCTCAGGCTTGTTCTGTCTCAATCACACGCAATTGCAATAGTCCAACTTTTTGCAATTATGCATATTTTTACACAACTCCGGGAAAACCAAAGTGAGAGAATAAAAGACAAGACTTTCCCAGAAGAAAATGGCAAAATTTCTAACTCCTTGCTATTCCTCCTGGCAGTGTGTGACAGAAGGCCAAGGAATTCAACAATGTACCACCCCACCCCTGGACTTCTATCCTGAGGTTCTCACTGCCCACAGACTAGTGAAGATTATCAAGCCTATGCAAAAAAAGGCACGCTTTTCTTGGGTCTCAGGGCCTTGTCTGGGCACCGCACCCAGTGTATCACCCTGTTGTGCCATAGAGCCTGGCTTCCCACAGTGCAGGACACAGACCAGCATGGGAGCCTGTTAGATGCAAAATCTCAGGCCCAGGCCCAGACTTGCTGCACAGAATCTGCATTTTAGCAAGATTCCCAGGGGTGCGTGCCCCACTGTAGAGAACACAAAGGTTTCCGCCAAAGATTCTGATTCCCTTCCCAACGTGCTCCTTTCCTCTGCTGTGTTCCCAGCAGCATAAAATAGTCTGAAAGGATGAACATCTGGCAGATCTGGCGTTGGCATCAGATTCTGCCAGTACCAATGTAACTTGAGCTAGCACCTCAATCTCTCTCTTCTCCTAGAGCTCCATCTGCAATATGGGGACTATAATATTTAATTCAGGAAGTTGTCATGGGCTAACATATGTAAAGTGCTTGGCATAATGCCCGACTCACAGTCCAGCCTTGAAAAATACTATTAATAGTTTCTTTCTCTCTCCACCCCCTGCTTCCAGGTAATGGTATAATTGAGTATAATTTCAACATTGCTTTATGTGGCGATTTTTAAAACTGGCCAGAGTTTCTATCAGAGGTGGTGTCTGCCTGCCTTCCCTCCCCTTGACTCGAGGCGGGCTGGTGACTCCCTCTTAACCAGAAGAATGGGGAAGAAGTGACACTGCAAGATTCTCAGAGTTAGGAGAGAGTCTTGAGAACCACCGTGCTGGAGAGGGCTCGGGTAGGTGCCTCGGCGGACAGCCCAGCTGAGCTCCCAGCCGATAGACACCATCAACTGCCAGCCATGAGCATCCTGGACGTCCAGTCCCTTGTGCCCTCAGGGGACTACAGCCCCAGCCAACATCTGACTGCAATGACAGACAGCTGCCCAGCAGATGCCCTTCCCAGATTCCCGATCCACACCATTACGAGAAAAATAAAATAGTGGTTTGGGGGTGATTTATTATGCAGCAACTGTAACTGGAACACACTTTTTTTGGTTCTTTGTTGTTGTTTTGTTTTTCATTTATCCTTCAACAAAGGATGTGTTCTAGGTCAGGATTTGACAACCTACAGCCCGCCAGCCAAATGTAGCCAACCATCTGTTTTTTGTGGGTTTTCTTTAACAGACTTTTTTAGAGCAGCTTTAGGTTCAGAGCAAAATTAAGTAGAAGGAACAGAGATACACACAGCCTCCTCCACTATCACCATCCTCCACCAGAGTGGTTAAGAATAACAAAAGTTTTTATTTTACTTTCACTTATTTCTTCTCTGATGTGCTTCCTTTTGTTATGCAGATCTGAGTTTCTGACCTACATCATTTTTTATTCTCTTGAAGAACTTCTTTTGACATTTCTTTTTAAAGCAGATCTACTGGCAACAAACTTCCTCAGTTTTTGTTTGTCTAAGAAAATCTTTTAGTCTCCTTTACTTTTGAAGGCTAATTTCACAGAGTATAGAATTCTAGGTTGGTGGGAGTTTTTTCTGAATACTTTAAATATTTCACTCCACTCTCTTCTTGCTGGCATGGTTTCCAAGAAGTCAAATGTAATTCTTGTCTTTGTTCCTCTATAGATAAGATGTTTTTCTTCTCTTATTTCTTTCACGGTTTTTTTTCTTTAACTTTCTTTTTTTTTTTTTTTCTGTAGTTTGAAAATAATGTGGTTAGGTTTAATGTTGTTGACATCTACACTGTTTGGTGTTTTCTGAGGTTCCTGGATCTATGGTTTGGTGTCTGATTCTCAGTCATCATTGTTTTAAATATTTCTTCTATTCCTTTCTCTCTTTTTCTCCTTTTGATATTCCCACTAAACATACGTTACACCTTTTGTAATTATCCCACAATCTTGAATATTTTGTGCCTTTTTTTCAGTCTTTTTTCTCTTTGCTTTTCAGTTTTGGATATTTCTATTGAGATATCCTCCAGCTCAGAGATTGTTTCCTCAGCCGTGTCTACCCTACTAATGAGCTCATGGAAAGCAATTCTCCATTTCTGTTAGTGTTTTTGACCTTTATCATTTCTTTTATATTCTCTCTTCAATTTCCGTCTCTCTGTTTACATTGCCCACCTGTTCTTGTATGTTGCCCACTTTACCCACTAGCATATTAATCACAGTTGTTTTAAATTGCTGATAATGATAATTCCAACATTCCTGCTGTAGCTGACATGATTCTAGTGCTTGCTCTATCTCTTCAAACTGTGGTTTCCCATTTTAGTGTGCCTTATAATTTTTCTTGATAGCCAATGATGTACTGGGTGAAAGGAACTGCTGTAAATAGGCCTTCGGTAATGTGTGGTAAGGTGGGTGGCAGGAAGGATGCTACAGCCATAGGATTGGGTCTCAGGGATTTGGAGCCTGTGGCTTGGACTGTGAGCTTCACAAATGCTCCTCAGTTTTTTCCCCACTTAGGTGGAATAGGATGCCTAGAGGGGTCTGGAATTGGGTTTTTCTCTTCCCCCAGGTCAGCTAGGCTCTGAAAAAAAAAATCCAACATTTAGACTCTGGCAAAATACTTTCTACAAAGGGAAAGACTTGTTAAGAACAGAATTCTTTGGTGTATTTCAAAATGGTTCCTTTTCCCCTCCTCCTGCCGGAAGCATGAATGGATTTTTCTCTAGTAGTCACTGTGAGAACCTTATTGAGCTCCTAGAGGCAAAACTCACCGGTGTGTGGGCGCCCCCTAAGACTGGGCTCTCCCGGAGTTTTTAGCTCTCAGATTTGTTCACACTAAGCTTCCAACAATTCATCAATCGCAGTTCGGATTTCCCACCCCAGCCCTGGTTCCCACAGAGGATTCTGCTCGTGGGTGTCTGCCACAGTAAGTTGCGATTCTCTGCATTCTCCCATCTCCCCAATCTCAGGGGAGCAGTTTGCCCTGTGACCTTGATTTTTTTCACTTGATTCCATGTTTTACTGGTTGTTAGGATGGAGTGATGACTTCCAAGCTTCCTTCCCACCCGTCTGACCGGAAACTGGAAGTCCCAACTGTTTTCGTAAATAAAGTTTTAGTGGAACAAAACCACAATTCCTTCATGTATCTATTTTCTGTGGCTGCTTCCGTGCCGTGACGGCAGAGTTGAGCAGTGGCCCCAGAGCCTGTATGGCCCACAAAGCCTAAAATGTTAGCTCTCTGGACTGTCGTGGAAAATTTTTGCTGACCCCTGTTCTAGGCAATAGAGATCTCATAATATGAAAACTAAAGTCTCTTGTGGAGCTTATGGTCTAGTGAGGGGGAGAGGAAGTAAAAACAAATATCAGGTGGTGATAAGTGTCAAGAGGAAACAGAAAATAGAGAAAGGGGACAAAAAATGATGGGTTGGGGAAGAAAGTAACATTTCAGCAGAGATGGGAACGGGCTGAGGGAGGACCCGGGAGGTAGCTGGGACGTGTTTGCTTTCCAGATGGAGCAGACAGAACAGGGAAGGTGTTAGCGTGCTGGGAAGAGCTTCCAGCCAGCACAGGGAGAACCAGAAGCCAGGGGTAGAAGCTGAGGGGAGGGTGGCCCCAGAGGATGGGCCTCAGTGAGAACTTTGGATGTGGGTATTTACTGTCTGTTCTGCTTCAGAGTTTAATCAGCACATATCACTGCAGCATTCTCCATGGCGGACCAGACATCCTGTGCCCGAGGGGCATGGAAGTGGCAAAACAATGTTGTTCCTACCTGTTTGAAGAATTTAAAGAGGAGAACAGGGCTTCCCCTGAGACCCTAAGGCAACAATTCATGTGCAAAGGATCTAGGAAAGAAGTATTCCCAGGAAAAACTGGACAGCAAGTGAGGGAAACAGGCAGGAAAGGGAAGAGCCTAATCAATGGGACTACCTCAGCTTCCAACCTGATCCATGGAAAGCTCTGGAGCATAAATAACTCCTTAGAGTTTATTCCTTCTTC
The DNA here is from genome assembly GCA_028533085.1 of Varecia variegata. NCBI lineage: Eukaryota > Metazoa > Chordata > Mammalia > Primates > Lemuridae > Varecia > Varecia variegata. Next base: position 191,482,692 of record CM052436.1, on the reverse strand, counting down.
AGGCAAGGAATTGGGCTCTCACACCGCAGTATAGGGCAGGGAAAACTTTTTCCTCTACTTTCCTAGGTTTGGGGCCCTGCAAATTAGACTGACAATAATCAGGTTAACAACAACAAAAACAGAAGTTTATTAACATGTAAATGTATACAGATGGGAAAGCTCAGTGATGAGTAGTAACTCAAAGAGGTGATTAGAATTTGGAATTTGGAGCTTATATGGCATGTTAACAAAGATCAATAATGTTATAGAGAAGTGACAAGATAAAGCAAAAGGGGTTTAGACTTTTAGGGGCAGCAAATTGTGGGAAGGTAAATATATGAGGAGACTAACAGAAGATAGGGTTAGATAGTAAGGTGTGTGTAGCCTCTTTCTCGATACTGTCGCATCTCTAGGATAATGTCTTTATCCCTTTCCTGGTATCGCAGTTTGGGTGGGGGACACCTTCACAAGGGGATTTTATGTCCTGCTTTCAAGCAGATAGATGGCGAGCAGAGAGCTCATCTGTGTCTACTTTTTCTCAATTTTTTCAGCCCTTATTTCAGAGTGGCCTATTTTGGGGTGGCATACTCTGAACCCCTTCACCTACAACCAGCAGTCATGGCTCAGGGCTATGCTCCAGGAAAGAATGAAACAGAAACTTCCAGGCATTTTTGGCTGTCTGCCCAAGAGTCCAGGGATGGTCCTTTGCAGATGAGTATCTTAGTCCATTCCTGCTGCAATAGCGAAATACCTGAGACTAGGTGATTTATGAACAATAGAAATTTATTTCTCATAGCTTTGGAGGCTGAGAAATCTAAGATCAAGGTGCTAACAGGTTTAGTGTCTGGTGAGGACCTGGTCTCCACTTCTAAGATGGTACCTTGAGCACTGAAAAGCAAAAGGAGCAAAGGCCATGTCCCCACCTGGCAGAAGAGATGGAAGGAGAAGAGGGCTTAGCCGGTCTTCTCTAGTCTTTTCATGTGGTTGCCAATCCCATTCATGAAGGCTCTACTCTCATGACTTAATCATTCCCAAAGGCCCCACCTCTTTATACTGTCACACTGGGGTTTAATTCCCAACATATGAATTTCGAAGGGACGTATACATTCAAACCATAGCAATGAGTTCCAGCTGTACAGGCCATTAGAAACAAAACACAAAGAAGCCAAAAGAGGAACCCACCGGAACAGTTAAAGAAATCCAAGCAGATCCAAGCTGACTATCAACAGAGTCTGCTACAAAGACCAAAATGGGGTCTTGTAAATACATAGGCATCTTATATCTGCCTATTTGTAACTCAAACATCAGGTACATCTCTTGTTTGCTATTCAGTTCAATATATTAAATATATGATTTTAAGTAAGAATGCCGCAAGCACGATGCACCATGCCAGATCAGTCGACAGTCAGGGAATGGAGTAACAAAAACAACCCACGCCCAGAAATGTTTGAGAAGGCCAGAGAAATACAGCAGAGATGACTGATAGCACAGGTCCATGGGGCAAAACCACATTCAAGCTCTACAGGGAGCCGTGTACAAAGCTAGTGTTTAAGAATAGTCTAATTATCCAGAGGACATAGGCTAATTCTTCCATTTCTTTGATGCCCTCCATAGTGGCTAGTCCAGTTCTGAATACATTTGGTGTAAAACAATGTTTTATTAGTTCACTGTATACATTAGGTTTTGTGGGTAGCCGTGTGATTTCAGCCTTTCGTGAAGACACATTTAAGCACTTGCAGTTGCTTTTATCTCTCTTCACACCAGGGGGCAGACTTGAGTCTTTTTGCAATCCTTTGTGTGTAGTTCTTATAAAACAATAGCTGTGTCTAATTTAAAATAAAAGAAAGCCTACTGCACTTGGTTACCTCAAAGGAAAATTACCATTTGGCATTTTACTTCTTCTACTGTCGTGTGCTGATGACAGACATTCTGTAGAATCGATTTAAAAGTGTTACCTATCCATCCATTTTGTCTATGTTTCTTTCTACTCCATTTGGGACAACTTTGGCAAATACATTTGAATTTTAAGCAGAAAAAAATATACTATCTATGTTAAAGATCCACCAAGGAATGTATGGGCCACAGTTTTCAAATTCCTAAAGTAGAAAATTTGCCCAAATTAGTCATGTTTAATGTTTTGTTTTGCTAGTTTAAAATCTTTCAGGGTAGCATGCCCAGTGGCCAAAGGCAGAAAAGCCCTGATGTTCCTGCCTGGGAAGGTGCTGACCGTTGGTGGCTGAGAGCTGGCAGTAAAACCCCAGGCTCATGCCTGCCTCTGGTGCACTCCTGGGCCCAGGGTGACCCTCACCATAAATTCAGGGCTCCAAGCAGGAAAGGAATGGTTCACAGCCATGCCTGCTCGGTCCCTTTCAGTGTGTCTGCCTAGAAAATATAAGTTTTTTCACACTTACGCTTTGCCCACCGCTTGAATATGTGGGCATCTGTGCAGGGTGGAACTGTGTTGTCTTTTTGATTTTCATCAATCTGTAGAGTAATGGCTCTAGCTCCGTTGCTTAAGGAGGCAAAAATGAGGCTCCAACTGCAGGTGACTTCTTTGTGTGACCCATTCTTATGGTTGACTCTACCTGAAGGCCAACTCATCAGCTTGCAAATTAGAGCCACTGACCTGGGGCTGGAAAAGCAAAAGCAAGTAAGTCCCTCTTCATTACTGCAGACACCATATAGAGCATTACCCCCTCCTTGCTCCAGCATCGAGTGGCTGCCGATACCCCGATACACAAAACCCAGGTGTCTGACTGCGGAGGGGAGCTCTTCTATCATCCTGGCCCTTCCACCAGGTGGTTGAATTCATACTTTCCAGATAATGAGTATAACTCGGGGAAGACACATCATTGATTCACCAAATCTGCAGATACTTTGCTTTATTCTTGATCACATTGAATACTTTCCATTACTTGAGTTTCCCCTTTCTCCTCTTTCAATCTTGTTTCCATTACCAGCGGCATCAGATGGAGCAGCCGCTGGACAGTTTAATTTATCAGGGTTGTCAGGGCCAATCTACCACCAGTAACAGAACACAGGGTACGTGGACCTGTCCAACAAAGCACACTTAATCTAAATAATTCAAGTAGTGTTTCAGCAGCTCCCTATAAATTAATTCATTGTAGAGTCCTCTGTTAATCTTGCTTTTAATTTCAGAATATGTGCATATTGCACACACATTTCTCTTTTAAAAAAAATACCGTCAGGTTAGAAGATATTTGATATTTAAAATATTTTTCCTCTGATTTTGAAAAGGGGATTGAAAAATCAAATGAAAAGACATTTCTTGAGATCATGGGTGTCTGAACACCGCATCCCACATAGAGACAACCGAGGATTGTGTGTTGTTCAAATCCACTCCAGGAAGGGGCAGGTCCATCTTGTGTTCTTAAACTGATGGGCTGTCCTTCCTCTGAGATCTGGAATCCTCTTGGCTAAAGCATTGGTGGAAACTTCCTTACTTTTCATGTTTCTTTCAAATCATCTCAAATTTACAAAAAAGGTGTAAGCACCATAGAAAGGGCCTTCTGCTTCTCCATTGTGACTCTTTTCCCCTCTGTAATTAATAGATATGGGAGGAGGAGGTAGTTTGAGAATATGAGATATGGTCCTTTATTTTTAAAACATCAATCAGCAAAAGGTTTTTTGATCCCAAATTTTAGTTAATTTTCTAAAGTGGATTGGCTTTCTTAAATCTTTTTACTCAAGATGCATACAGAGGGAAGTTAATTCTTAGTGTCTCTGTATTTTTCACTCCATGGAAGGCAGGCTCTAGAATGCTTCAAAACCAAGGCCTATCCTCCTCAGCCCCGCTTTTTAAAAGTTTTAATTGGCATTTAACATATATACAGAGACATGCGCAAGGCATAAGTATACAGCCCAACACATTTCCACAAAGGAAACACAGCAGATCAAGAATCACAACATTATAAATATCTCCCCCAGCAGATTCTCACCTCACACCCACTCCCATTCGTGATCACCCCCAAGGGTGACTGCCATCCACTGTGGATTTTGCCAGTTTTTGAACTTTATATTAATGAATGTTATAGTATCTGCTCTATTGTGCCTAACATCTTTCACTCAACCTTATGATTGTGTTAATAATAATATAGGAATAAGTTTCATCCTCATTCATGCCACCATATACAATTGTAGTTACTGTCCCTCCCAGATCACCATCTAGATTTCAGGCCTTTTATTCCTTCATTTATTCAACATACACCTGTTAAGCATCCTGAACTTTAAAGCAAACATACTATTACTGGTAGTTACACCTTTGACTGTTCAGTCTGTCCAGATTCTCTTCACTGCTCACCCCAGGGGGAAGCAATAATAGTTGCCCACTGTGTACTTGGCACTGTACCAGGTATTAACCCATACCCTATCTTACTTGATTCTCCCTCCAATCAATCTAGCAATATAGCACTATCTCTGTTTTGCAGACAAGGAATCTGATATTTACAGAGAGGCATCTGCAGTTTGCATAAGACCTTATAGTTAACAGGTGGCAGAGCAGATATTTAAACCTACATCTATCTGTGTGCAAAGCCCACTATAGCAGTCACGTGGATGCCTGCTTCATATCCCTGCAGCTTTGGTGGACTGATCTCATGCATGCTGATAGCTTCTCACCGGCTCTGTGTTCAAGCCCTTTCTCTGGCACAGCAGGTCTGCCCAGAAATGCCAGGGAATTAATGCCCCCACTGGTCATCCTTAACCAATGAGAGAAGAAAGTTGTTGCATAAATACCCCTGCTTTTAATGGGACGATTCCCATTAAATCCCCATGTTTTAATGGGACGATTCTAGCATGCATTTGCCATGGCTCCTCAAGGGGTCCACGGCAGCACTGAGGTCCAGTTGCCCGCAGAGGTACCCGGCTCACCTGTGCACCCATTTGGGATTTCTCTCATTTCCATTACATGTTCCTCAGTCTCTCATGTGGCTTCCTGGAATCTCCCCCCAAATAAAGAAGCTTCACTAAGGTCCTTCCTCAGGGCCTGCTTTCAGGAGAATCCAAACAAGGACACCTGTTTTCTCTACAGCTCCTTGTATTGGGATACCTAGTGCTTCAGAATAAAGGAGCATTCCAGATAATGCCCCAGTGGGGAGTTGTGCAAGTTTTAGACTTTTCCTCCTGACCACAGAATGCCTGGCCTTCAGAATTTCGTGTCCCCTGTGAAGGAGGAAAACAATGTCAAAACCGCTGGGTATCTTTTCTCTTCTCTTCAAGTGAGTTCTAAGGAGGGAGGAGAAAGAGGTGGCATTTTGGTGTGTGAGTGACAAAGGGGCAGAGCAGATCAGGTCAGAGGGACTTGCAAAGCAGGAAGATCCATCAGAGGTCACAAGTTTGGATGCCATGGTTTGACGAGGGATTTATAACCAAGAGCAAAAAGCTTTGGATCTAGGGAGACCTGGCTTCGAAACCGGATTCCTCCCTTTCCAACTAGCTTTGTGTCCTTGACTAAGTGGCTTGCCCTTCTCCATACCTCAGCTCCCTCATGTTATATGGCAGTAATAATTCCGCCAATCTTATAGGATTGTTGAGTGGATTAAATTTGAAAATCTAGCTTTGCACTGTTAACACAACCGTCAGGAGATAAAGCATTTTTTAATCACGTTCACAGTGCGGGTGTACAGGTTAGGACATGGATTCTGTAGCCAGATGGCTAGGGTTCAAATACACAACTTTCCCACCTGCTGGCTTAAGCCTCGGTTTCCATATCTATAAAATGGGGATAATAGTGCAGACTTCTTAGAGTTGTTATGAAGATCAAGTGCAGAGAGAGAGAAAGACAGTGTATACTTCAAAGAGTTTGTATAGCCATGCCATGTTGTAAGCACAATAATGTTATCCATGAGTCTACAAAAATAACAGATATCCAGAAGCGGTGTGGAGACAGGAAGGCCCAGTCATGGAGTCTGGATCCTGACTGTTTGGGCTGACTGCCCAGCTGGTCAGCACGTGAAAAGACCATCCTGAATCCTCCTGTGGGGCAGAAGCTGTGTGTGAGCTGGCGATCAGCCAGGGAGAGACAGAAACCTTCAGGTGCCAGCAGGTGCCAATTCTCTGCTGCAAGTAGGGCAGAACCTGAAGGCTCCAGGGAATGAGGTGGAGTGAGTAGAAGGGATTCACAGAAGCAGAAGGAAGAAAAGAGAGGAGATAGAGTTGATGGAGACCAAGAAGACAGATGGCCACCTCCTCCCTACCAGGTGAAGCTAATGCCACTAATATGTTCTCCCTCCCCACCTAGAAGCACTTCCCAGGAGAGGACAACGTGGTTGCATCCTCCTTAAGAGCTGCACCTACCCAGAAAGCCACTGTGTCACTGGACAGGTGGTTTGTAGGAGATTTGGCCATTTTCTACCATGGAGGCATCTGTGATTTTTTTTCCCTCCAGGCCCCCATAACTACCGGCTTGCTACGCTTTTCGGTACTTCTGTATTGAAAGCCGTCCCTCCCGGATTCCTGGGTTCTGTGCCAAGACAAAATGAGCCACAATAAATCAACTAGGCTTTCCCATCAAAGCCACCTCTGTCTCAACCATCTGTGACTTAAAGGAACTGGAACTAAATTGCATGAATGTTGATATCTTATTTTTCTTTTGTTTGTTTGCTTGCTTTTTGTTTTGTTGTTTACTACTTAAAGAATGAATTGAATGAATGGATGTTTTTGCCTGCTAAAGCTCCATGACATGTACATTCAGGCAAGATGAGGACTTCCTTGGATTAAGTTCAAATTATTTCCTAAGAGGAAACTGCAATTTGGTTGATAAAGAGGGTCCTTTCTGCATTTTACTCAGATGCTGTGGTCATGTTTGACTGATTTGCAGCAGCTCTGAATCTCAGTTTTGTCAAATGTTGCATGTAAACCAAGCTTTTTACTAGCTACTAATCTAGCATGGAAAAGTCCTGCAGTGCAAAATGATAAGAATAGAATGAACTGCAACAAAAAAGAACCTTTAGACTCTCAGAAACTGACAAATTAGCCTGAAGCTCTAGCTATAAAAATGACTAATGCCTAACAGGTGAGCATCTGTAGTAGGCAAATCCCAGACACACAGGGACCCTGCTCCACCTACATGCAATGAGGCCAGCTACGGGCAGTATTATTCCCTAGGTTGTATGTTAGGGAAGTTAGGAGCAAGGGCTCTGCATCCAGAGATTCCTGAAATTTAATGCTGACTTCACCACTGTGCTAGTCAACTGTGGTTGCAAAAATGCTACATAGCAAACAATCCCCCAAATTTGAATGGGTTATAACGACAGATATTCCTTTTTTTTTTTTTTTTTTTTTTTTTTTGCTCATGGGTCTTCAGGTTGGAGGAATTACTCTGCTTCAAGCTTTAGGTCTCTTGGGGTTGGCTGTAAGTTTTAGATTGGGTTCATGTCTGTTCCAGATGCCTCTTGGTGTTATTCTTGTACCAGCAACTACCGAGGTCAGGTTCTTTATAAGACAGATGGCAGGAACTCAAGGAACAAGGCAATACACACAACAGCCTCTGCTTTTGTCAGTTTGCCAACCTTCTAACAGCCAGAGCAAGACACATGGCCAAACTCAAAGTCAACGGATCAGGGATATGTACTCTTCATATTCTACCGGGAGACATTAAAAAGTCACAAGCAAAGGATGGGTTGTATAATCATTACAGGGAGGAAGGGAAGCATTGAAACAAGATTTCAGTCTACTGCAACCACTAAAAAGCTGTGGAAAGTTGTGCAATTTAACTTCTCTTTTCCCATTTGTAAAATGAGGCATAATGATGATACCTGTCTTCTAGGGCTGTTGGGAAGATCAAAAGCAAGAGATAGATAATATTACATAGTGATGAAGGGTACTTCATTGCTACAGAACCCACCCTTTCCATTTGGACCTTTTTTGTCTCCTGACCTCTTCTCTCCTCCATCCCACCAGTAGCATCTCCTTCCCCCAGTTGTTGAATTCTTGGAATTCCTGCTTGGTTTCCTCTCACTTCCAGGACTGATTCAAATCGTTATATTTATACATGAGGTTAAGGCAATGTGAATATCTTTGCAGACTCTCTTGTATTTAGACTGCAGGGAAGAGAAATCCAAATTATTATTGTGAAGCTTCATTTACTAAGAAGACCTTGTGCAATGCACACCTGCACCTCACCCTCCAGCTTAAATGTAAGTGGGAGCTCTGCGAGGCTGATGGTGGCCCAGCCTGCTGCAGGAACAATCACTTCTACATGCACTCATCCCTGGCCTGTATGGGGTCAGAGTGGGACTCTTGTCTTTGAGAACAGAAGTCCTAGCTCCTTGCCACATGGAAGCAGAATACACAGGCTATGCAGACAGGAAGACTTTCCATAAAAATGGAAAGAAGGTCCTTTGAGGTATGCATGTACCCTGACCCTTCTCCTTCCTTCCCCGACAGGTAAGTCATGCTCCCTGTCACATACAGGCAAGTGAGTAGGGGAGGCATGCAAGAACAAAAGTATTATTCCAGAAGAAGACCCTTCAGGGAAACATGAGGACAGGGAAGAAGCAGTTCCCTTTACAACCTGTTTTGCAAATGAGAAAGGTTCATCCGTGGCTGGGAGCTTTCTAGCCAGTGGAGAAATCAGTAGGGTTAGAGTCAGTGGCCTGTACTCATGTCAATATAATCATCTGTTACCACAAGTTAATTCTGTGTAACAAAGCACTCTGAAGCTAAACAGCTTAAAACACATTCAAAACTGCAAAACACTACTGAAAGAAATTAAAGAAGACATAACTAAATGGAAAGATATCCTGTGTTCATACACTGAAAGACTTGATATTGTGAAGATGACATTTCTACCCAAAATGATCTGCAGGTTCAATACAATCCCTATAAAATCTCAATGGCATTTTTTGCAGAAATAGAAAAACCATTTGAAAATTCATATGGAATCTCAAGGGATCCCCAAATAACCAAAACACTCTTGAAAAAGAACAAAGTTAGAGGACTCACATGTCTTTTGATCTCAAAACTTACTACAAAGCTGTAACAAAACCTAAAATAATATGGTCCTGGAATAAGAACAGATATTTAGAAAAGTGGACTCAAATATGGAGTCCAGAAATCTTCACATATACATTTAAATGAATTTTCACAAGGATGTCAAGACTATTTAATGGAGAAAGGGCAATCTTTTCAACAAGTAGTGCTGCGAAAACTTCATACCCACATGATAAAGAATCAACTTGTAATCTTATGTTATACCATGTACAGAAATCAACTCGAAATGTACTAAAGACCTAAAAATAAGAGCTAAAGCTAAAAAGGTCTTGGAAAACATAAGGGAAAATTTTTTGACATTGGATTTGGCAATGATTTCTCAGCTATAACATCAAAAGCACAGGCACCAAAAGAAAAAGTAATTGATAATTTGGATATCATCAAAATTTAAAACTTCAAAACTTCGTACATTGAAGGACACTATCAAGAGACTGAAAAGACAGAATGGGAGAAAATATTTGCAAATCATATATATGATAAGGGACTCACATCCAGGGTATATAAAGAATGTCAACAACAAAAAGAAACAGCCCAATTCAAGTACAGGCAAAGGACTTGGATAGATATTTCTCCAAAGAAAATATACAGATGGCCAATAGTGCAGGAAAAGATGCTCAGCATAAAATTAGTCACTGGAGAAATGCCAATCAAAAGCAAAATGAAATATCGCTCCACACCCATTAGGATGGCTCTATTTAAATAAAAATTAATGGAAAATAACAAATGTTTTGAGGATGTAGAAAAATTGGAATTCTCATACTTTGCTGGTGGGAATGAATGATGCAGCTGCCGTGGAAAACAGCTCAGTGGTTCCTCACAAGGTTAGACATAGACTTACCATAGGATCCAACAACTCTCCTTCTCAAAAGAATTGAAAGCAAGGACTCAAACAGATTCTTGAACACCAGTGTTCACAGCGGCATTATACACAATAGCCAAAAGGAAGAAACAGCCCAAATTTCCATCAATAGATTAATGGATAAACAAAATGTGGAACATACATAGTGGGATATTAGCCTTTAAAAGGAATGAAATTTCTTATACATGCTACAACATGGATGAATCTTAAAAAATATCCTAAGTGAAATAAGCTAGACACAAAAACATAAGTATTGTGTGATTCCACTTACATGAGGCACTTAGGACAGGCAAATTCATAGAGACAGAAAGTAAATTAGAGGCTACCAGGGGCTGGAGGGAAGGGGAGCTATTGTTTAATGGGTACGGAATTTCTATTTGTGAGGATGAAGTTCTGAGAATGGATAGTGGTGATGATTGTACAACATCATGAATGTATTTAATGACACTGAATTATACACTTAAAAATAGTTAAACTGGTAGATTTTATGTTGCGTATATTTTACCACAATTTTAAAAAGAGCTTCAAACAATAAGCATCTATTGTTCCTCACAATTCTGCAAGTTAGCAGTTTGGCCTGTGCTCAGCCAGCAGTTCTTCTGGCCTCATCTGGGCTCGCTCCTGTGTCAGCTGCTGAGTCGGCTAGAGGCTGGCTGGTCTGGCATGGCCTCAGCTGGGAAGACTTGTCTCTGCTCCTTGTGTCTCTCATCATTCATCACGCTAGTCCAGGCTTGTTCACATGGCAACTGGGCAGGGTTCAAAGCTGCACAGCCTCTAGAAGCGTAGGCTTGAATGGGCACTACATCTCTTATGCTGCATTCTGTTGGCCAGAGCAAATCTGGTGGCTAAACCCAGAGTCAAGGGGAAGGGAGACAGACTTCATCTCCTGATGGGAGGAGCTGCAGAGTCACATTGCAAAGGACCTGTATACAAGCAGGAGAGGAAAATTGGAACCACTTTTGCATCAGCCTACTCCAGTTTGACGTTGTTGAGAACGTGTCAGGACACCAAATGGTGGCAGGATCTCAGGTATCTAACCTAGGAGCTGTTTACGTAAAGCGTTTAGTGCATGATCTCAGAATGTAAAAGTGTAGGGAAATACACACAAACACCAGTTACTGCATACAATTTTCTCTCCTAGTAGTTAAGCACCTATCGGATTGTTTTTCGATCAAGGCTGCTACTTTGCAGACAGCACTTTGTAGGAGCTGTAACTATGTGGAGCCGCTGAGACATGGAGAGAGCCTTCAAAGTGACAGAATTTTGGAGCTGGAAGGGAGCCCAAGAAACCCCTCTCAGTGCAGACAAGGACCATAGACCCAGCAAGGTAAAGTGACGTGATGAAGTCTTCATAGTTGCCAATGACAGAACTTGGACTAGAATCCAGACTGTCCTTTATAGGACATGGTGGTGATCTCATTGTCCTCAAAATATGTAAACCCAGCCCAGCCATCAAAGGAATTTGATCTGTTCTTTGGGACCTTACAAGCATTAGTCTCACCTAAGAGCTTATTAAAAATTCAGAATCTCAAGCTCCATGCCAGGACTGCTCAGTTGGATAAATTGCTGAGCATTGTTTGAATATGTTTTTATAAGGGAAGGTTAAATACTGGAACTGGTAATTGAGAGGAATTTTTGTAAAACCTGCTTTGTTCCCTAAAAGGACTGGCATTAATGTATGATAAGATCCCACATTATGAGTGTAGCAAATTATAAATACAATTAAAATCGTGGAAGAAAGAAAAAAACAAAAAGAAATGACTATTTCAAATATAATACAAATATACAGGACTTGCACATGAACATAAGCAATAGTTAAGCTACAACTTTGATTTTTTTCACACCTCTTGGGAGTCCAGTTGAAATAGTTACAAGATTTTTATGAATAGATAAGGGCAGTGGGAAAAGTAGAATTTTTTTTAGGAAAGTTACACTTTCTAACTCTAATTTGTAAATAAATTGTAAATAAATAAGGCTTTTCTAGGGGGACACTGAATGATGTAGTGAACCGTGTCTTCAATAACATTCCTAGAGCAAGAGCACCACAGGATTTCATCTGTTTCTTACGGCATCTTTTTGTTAAATTTGTGGTCTTAATATGAAAACACGACTGGTGGAATGCAATTTTGGAAACAGGAAAGATAATGTTTGAGTCTTTTCTGGGGCGTGTGTGAGTGTGTTATGTGTATCCCAACTTTATCCAAGACATAACTCAGGGAAGGGTGTGTCAATGTGGCAAAGTAGCTTAGAGAGGAAACAAGAGGATTGGGATTGTCTCTCTGTGTTGGTGCAAGAGTTCTTGCTATTGTGTCGATATCATGGAGGGAGTGAATAGGATTATCCTGCAAACCCTTTTCAGACTCCTGCATTCTGGACATAAACTTTCCCTCTGGAATATTTGAGCACAGTCATAATAGGATAAATACACTCCATCGTTAAGTCACAGGACACATTCGAGGAACATAATACCCCAGAGGCACCCTTCATGTTGTGAATCAATCATTCTCCCTTTTCTGTTTTGGATGACTGTTTCTTTTTCTATAAAACAAAACAATGACCCTACTAATCTGGAGTTTAAGAACTAGAGAACATTTTTTCCTTTGATTTTATATATATATAGAGAGAGAGACAGAGAGAGAGAGAGAGAGATCTAAATATACACATATACATGTATGTGCATATGTGTATATATATCTCAGTTAAATCTTTTACTAATAAGTATATAATTTTATATACACACAGGCCGAATTGACTGATTTTCAGAATTTCTGTTGAATTGAAATACCTTGGGTTGTGAAAAGGGGGACCTCAGGAGTCAATCAAAGGCAAATGGTTCTCAACCTAAGTTAAGGCTGTTGCAGTGGAAATGATTTGATTTGGTTTACTGGAAGCCAAATATGTGGATAATCGCAGGAAGACACACAAACAAACTTGCAAGTGTTCCAGAGTCTGTTACATGTTAGGAGGCTTTTATAAGAAAGTTTAGGAGAAGAGAGAGGGACTCTTCATCTCCGAATTGTCCTTTTTCACTGGAGGGCACAATACAGAGGTTACAATCATTGGCTACAGATTGCAAAATACAGGCTAAAATGTCTATGTGCAAGACAGTCAGTAAAACTTCATGATTCAGAAACAAATCAGCCTCCTTTTCGATGTCTGTAGGTTATGCATTAATCAGCGAGTCAACAATTTGAGGAACTCAGAAAAGATGCTTTACTCAGGGACAGGATGTTGCCATGAATCACAAGACCTCTCCAGGCAGGTTAATTTGGAAGCCTGCAAGATGTGTCCTGTAGGTTATCATGGGCTACCCGTGCTGCCCAGACTTCAATGTACATACGAATTACCTGGAGATGGGGCTGAGAGTCTGCATTCCTAACAAGCTTCCAGGTGATATGGATCCTGCTGGTCCCCACTTTGAGTAGCAGGAGGAGAAGTTCTAGCAATGTGGTTCCCAAACTTGGCTACACATTGGAATTGCCTGGGGAGCCCTAGGAAATTACTAACACCTGGAACCACCATCAGGGATGTAATTGGTCTGGGGAGAGGCGTTGGCTTCGGGAACATTCATAAGCTCCCAAGGGGATTCCAATGTGCAGCTGTGGCTGAGAACCTCTGCAGTCAAAGCTTCCAGATGAAGCAGAATCTCTCACTACCTCAGCCTTTCCTAAGGACTATTAGAAAACCTCAAGGGGCATTCTTAAACTTTTCACTGGGTTTCAAAGAGCCAAAATCTTTTAAATGCAAACACATCTTATATCCCAGATAAATAGGCAGATAGATGGATATCCTTGAGATAAATGAAACTCCTTTTGCTACCAAAAAAAAAGAGACTCATGATTTTATTCTGTATGTAGCTTATCCAAATCAAAGAAATGTCATAGAGTTAACACTTGTGCTGTGCAGAAGGAAAGCTCCGTAGACTTGCAGGTTTCTCTGGGTGGGCCAAGTTAGTAGGTAGAAAGGCACCAGGCTCCACTGGTGGGATTGGTAAAGAGAGTGAGGATGAAGGGAGCCTGCCAACTCTTAATAACATTAATATATTAGCCAATATCTTGGATTGGGTTGAAGAGATATGATTTTCCTCCTCTCTGACCCAGCCATACCCCGCAACACCTGTTCTCTCTTACTTAGACTTGCTTCAGTCTTTGACCTCGCTGCAGTCTTCTGACCTAACAGTGCCCTCCTTTAATAATCGCCTTCCAACTTAGATTTCTTGGCTCGTCCCAATTCTATCATTCATTGCTACCTGCCTGCTGCCATACATGCATGGCAACTGCCTGGCAAACACCCATTCCGGGGTGTATACAGCATCTTGCCTTGGCAGAAGCTGCCCTCAGGGTGCTGCATATTTGCTGGAAAAGTCAAGCGACCATTTGGTTTGGTGCCACTCCAATGTATTTTAACAAAGGAATAATTTACATGTAATAAAAGATACAAACCACAAATGTACAGCTTGCTGAATTTTTACGTATACATATGCACTCATGTGAGCACAACCCAGATCAAGATATAGAACATTTTCATCACCCAGAAAGTTCCCTTGGGCCCCTTCCCAATGAGCACCTTTCTCTGAGGGGTAACTATTATTCTGACTTCAATCACCAAAGAGAAATCGTTGACTAATATCTAGGAAAGTATGGCAAAGCTGGTCTTAATATTTAATGGGCTTAGAAGTTTCTGAGACATTTGGACGATTTGGAGCTCAACTTTTCTCCTCTCTTTTTTCCATGGGGCCTACATTTTTCTTGGCATCTAAGACCAGTCAGTTTCTGAACTATGAAGTACAGTATGTGGTTACAGTACCAGTTTAATACTTTAAAATGTTAATTGCCTAGCCATTTTATTTCCAGATGAACAAATTTCTTAACATTTATTTACTCCTCCAAGAAATAATTTTCACATTTGTAAAGCTCACTTGACATGTCAAGTTGGAAAAAAAATAGTAGACATTTAAGTTTTGGACACTCAAAAGTAGAATTTTGTTGGCCAGATTTAAAATAAACATGCTTTGTGCTTTATAAAGTCTATAAGAGAAAGCGAATAATTTTGACCTTTAGCACTGCATATTAGCAATATTTCAAGCATCATTTAATCAGTTGGTTTGTTTTTGGGAGAATAGTTGCAATTGATGTGTGGACTATATACTTTGTTGGTTTTTAAATTTTTAAATGTCAGAATCTTGAGCAAATGTGATGTAACAAGATGTTCCTTTTGTTACACAAAGAATTTCAAAGTTGTTGTAAAGGCTAATTATTTCAAATAGCAGTCAACTTGTTTTTTCCTCAACTCCCATAATTCTGAGTTTTAAACATCTTTTCTTTAAAAAGCTTTGTTTCTGGGAATATTTTATATTACCCCCTCATTGTGTATGCTTACACCCCTTTCATTGTATCACAAAGTGGGTGGGCTTTGACTGTCCTTCCTACTCCTTTCAGAGTTTAAGTTCAGGGTGCTGACAGGGAATGCTGTTTTTCGTATTATGGTGAGAGGCAGCGTTTGTAATAGGTTTAAGAGTGGGCCTTGCTTTCAAACCCTCCACCTACCTAATAAATGACACTGGGCAAGTTCCTCTCTGAGCCTCATTCCCTTTCTTTGTACAAAGGGGTAATAATGCCATACCCAGAGTCATACTGTGATGATTAAACATGGACAAAACACTTCTAATCATCTTGACTCATAGTAAATGTTTAATCTGTGTTAGTGACCAGAACCTCTTTTTGTATTTCTATTGTTTTTGTCACATGGATAGCTTTTATAATGCTTTAGTCATGGCTGTAAGTGTGCCCAACACCCAAATAGTTTTCACTGTACCTGTCAGATAGGTTTTTGCCCCTTCCCTTCTCCCTCCTCCACCCTTCTTGACCTCCAATGACTTTTACTTCTCTCTGTGCCATGTGTGCCTATCAATTAGTTCCAAAGTATTAGAGAGTACATGCTATGTTTGTTTTTGCAATCCTAAGATACATTACTTAGGATAATAGTCTCTAGTTTCACCCAAATTACTGCAAAAAACATTAATTCATTCCTTTTTATGGCTGAGTAGTACTTCATGGTATATATAAACAACATTTTGTTAATCCACTTGTGAATTGATGGGTACTTGGGTTGATCAGTAACTCTTTTAAACCAATTCATGGGTTAGTGGCAGTCATTTTATTTATCAGTTCACAAAATCTTTGAAGCTCAGATCATGGCACAGTGATAAATTCTTATTTATGCCCATTATACCCACTGTTGCCTAAGGTTGAGCTGACCACCCAGCAAGAACTTGGCCAGTGTTCTTCTATGCTTGCTGTTGCTTGAAAAATCCTTTGAGAACAGGATTGAGTTTTTTTATTCTGGATAATTGACTTGGCCCACAAACTGAATTTCTTTAGGAGTGAAGAGACCTGTGTTTCCTGTTCTCCTTTGTCCCAGAACCAGAGACAAAAAATGAGGTGATGCCTTTCGTGGCATGTGACCCCTCCCACGGAGAGACCACATTCAACTTTTGGGGAGTCTTGCTTCTTTTTGGCATAGCCCATGAATCAAACACTAGAAGGATTCCTCCACCCCCAAATGGGACCTATGTAGCTAGTGTAACTCTAGATCAAGGGTCAGCAAACTTTTTCTGTGAAGGGCCCAGTGGTAAATGTTTTACACCTCGTGGGCCATATCATCTCTGTTGCAACTCAACCGTACTATTGTGGTACAAAAACAGCCATATTCTATATGTAAACAAATGTGTGGCTGTTTTCCAATAAAACATTTTTAAAAAACAGGTGGAGGGTCAGATTTGGTCCATGAGCCATGGTTTGCCAACTATGCCATAGCATAGTTTGCTCTAGATCAATGCTGTCCAATAGAAATAAAATGCAAACCACAAATGGAAACCACATATTTAATTTTACATTTCCTAAGTAGCATATTTTTTTAAAAAAGTTCTTGATATATTAAAACATCTTGATTCTTAAAGACTTTTAAAAGACAAGATTTTTAAAATCTCAGGGACAGATGTCTTACCTTATGAATAAACTAAATTTGCTGAAGCAACCTGATTATCTAAAGGCCTAATTAAGAATTTTTAAGTGACTATAGGAAACTTTGCATAATTGCTAAAATACTCATTTCTGGCTGATTATTTGTAGCCTATATAAATAGAACCAAAATTATAACCATGAGGTTATGGCAATTGCAAATAATTTTTCAAATCTAAAACTAAAACAAACTCAAAGATGAGCCCTGGCCATGCCCCTGTTTATACTCTATGCTGACTCATCCTTTATAGGCAAAAGCATTAGCTGTAGCCTGGCTTAATGATTCACACAACTCAAGAGGAGCCTGCTATCCCAAGACTTATCAATAATGAGTTTCTACTCATATAAATGCCCCTTTCTCGATCCACATCAAGGATTGCCCTTCCCTATCCATAGATTCATAAGCCTTTCCCATTCTGGCAGTCTGGTTTACCTGCCTTTGTATAAATGAGCCCAAATCCTAGCTTTTATGTCTGTTTTCTTCTGCATCTCCCTGCTCTGGCCAGTGTGGAAGAAAGAGGCATATATGTGAATTGTGACTGGCTGATCTAGGATGCTTCAGCAGGGATGGCTCACCTCTGAGCCTCCTGCTGGCTAGCCCAAGTTTGTGTACCTGGGAGAAGTAGGTGAACAAAGGCAAGCTTCTTAAGCCTGGACTCAGACTTGGTATAATGTCACTTCTGCCACCTTTTTTTGTCCAAGTAAGCCACATGGCCATCCAGATTCAAAGGTAGGGGGACATAGACTCCACCACCTCCTGCTGCAAAGAACTACAAAGTCCCGTTGCATAGGGAGGGGGATAATTGTCCCCATTTTGCAAGTAGTCTGTCACTGAGACTGATATCAACTTATAGGATTGGCCCCTGTGTGATGTACTCTAATGAATGTGGCATCTTTCACTACCCTGTGTGTGTTTATATCTCATCCTGAAATACTAAAAAATAACATATTTATTCATGCATGGTTACACTCTTTTTGATACCTACCCCCAAATCAAGCTGAGATGCCAGTTCTATTCACAGCTCCCAGTGTTCTGTCTCAGGCTTTGGGTGCTCAATATCATTTCTTCTACCAGGACATTTTCCATGTGTGTCTGATTCATAACTCATATTGCTCTCCTTGGTATCTCTGGAGCTGGTGTGGATGTCCTGGCCATTCTGGAGAATTAGCCAGGGTTCACTTGATAGGAACACCAAGATAAAGTCTGTCTCTGCTCACTGCACGCTTCTTATTCCAGCTCTGCTTTCTATTTCCAGAATCACTATAATCATTACCAATATGATGTATTAGTTAAGGTGGTTCTAGCTGCTGTCACATATTAACTCATATCTCAATAAATAAGCTGAATAAAATAGGAGTTTCTTTCTCACTCAATATCAAATGTGGATTTTCCTGGCTAGACAATGGCTTTCCACATGGTCATTGAATGATTCAAAATCCATCTCAGAGCTCTAACATCCCCTAGAGGCTAAGAGTATCCTGCTAGATCTTCTCCAGCCTGCTGGCAGGCAGAAGAATAAAGAGAAGAAAGAGAAGAAAAGGCATTTCTTTGTAGCTTTGGCCTGGAAGGGACATACATCCTGCTCATATTCCATGGGTGAGAATTGGTCCCATGGCCCCATCTACATGCAAAGAGTGCTGGGAAATGAGGTCCCTGGCTGAGAACAGCTTTGCAGCAATAGCTTGACATTATGGGGGTGAAGCCCAAGCTTGTTCACCTGGGAGAGGCAAGGGAAAGAAGGCAGCAGCCAGCAAGATTTCCTGAGCCTAGACTCAGAATTGGTATAGTGTCACTTCTGCTGCCTTATTTTGCCCAAGCAAGCCACACAGCCATCCAGATTCAAAGACAGGGGACTTAGACTCCATTACCTCCTGATGCAAGGGAACACACATCTTTAGCGGCCACCTAGCATGTCTGCCACAACGATCAAGAATGCTGTTGCCCATGCTCATTGGTGTGTGAGAAAGGGGTCTTGCCTTAGTTCATTTTTGATATTTTTCAATTGTGAAATATGTGTCTAAAAAGGTGTATTGCCTGCCTCTTGTATCCCATGTCACAACTTTTAGGGCAACCTTTTGCATTCCAGCTGTTGCTGAGGCAACTTGCTGCTCACCTCGGTTGCACCACTTACCTGTGCTCCTGAACATGGTAGCGGCTTTCCTGTCACCTACGGGCTGCCTGTGGGAGTCCCCCGGGCCATTCTGACTCAGGAGATGGGAGCAGGTAGATGGTTGCTCCCATCTCCCTTCCTTTGAGAGTTCAGTTCTGAGACACAGTCTTCACAGCTCTGCACAAGAGCCGAGCCCCCATTGGCCACAAATAGACAGTCTTTTGATGCACCTTTGAATTGGCTTTTCCCCCTTCCCTGTCAAACTCCCCTTACCACCACCACTGTCCTTGACCTCACTTTCCAAAATAATTGGCCACTCACAGGCAAGCCTTTGTCTCAGCTCTGCTTTTGGGGAGCCCAGGCTGAGATGTGAAGATAGCACATGTGAAGTTTAAAGAATAATACTAAATTCTTCTATCTACTACCAAAGTTGAAAAATAGATTGTGGAATCTGGTCTAATTCATCTTGGGGTACTCCCTGCACCTAGAAATAATTTTTTGTTTGACTAAATGAATAAACTAATGAACAGAGATAATTCCATAAACCTCATTACTACCTAGACACTGAACCAGAAGACAGCAAGCAAATAATAGTTAAATTCCCAGCTATAGTACCCATAGTCTCGAACTGACTTTAAACACAAACACTCCTGACTGTCAGCTATTATCTAACTAGTTAACTTCAGCCCGACTACCTTATGTTCCAAGCAGCAAGAACCCAGGCTATAAACTGCTCACATTCACTTTACCAAGTTAACAATAAATAGCAAGTCACTTTTGAGGATTATCCTCATATGGAACTGGTCACTAAATGTGTTGGTATCATGGTGCTTCAGGAAGCAGAGAAAATGACAAACAATACAACATTTTCCAATAAATGTAATGAGGAAATCTTGAGTTCTACAAAATATATGAAACCTTTCTTAGATACATTCTACTTTCATTTGTGCAAAACATAATATTTTTAGTTAGTGAAGAAATTGGCTTATTTGGATCCCATGTGAATACGATTATTATATAATTTTTTAGAAAAAGATTTTATGGTTAGCAATTCTCACCACCACCTCCACTCTGAGATTTCATACCCAAATTCTCTTTTTTCCAGGGATATGTGATCCTCAGCTACTCACCCAATTAGCCCCACCCACTGTGGTTACCAAGAAAACAAAAAAGGTATATACAGAAAACTGAAAGAAAATCGATAAAATATTTATTGATAATTATCTAATGAAAATATCTAATGATACTACAAGATCCAACCAAGAATTAGCATTTCTTTTCATAAGGATCCAAGTATGTCTGTTTATTTGTTGTGATTATGTACGCAGATGTTCCTAGCCACATGCCTTAATGAAAACAAGAGAAGTGGTTGTGTATAAATAGAGTAAGCATTTAGACAGTTTAGAAGTAGATACTTGGGAGAGAGCCTTGGTACTTAAGTCATAGGAATAGTTGGTTTGTTGGCCTCCTGAGACATGTTTACCCAGAAAGACAAAATGAAACACAGTCTAGAGGCGCAGAGAAGATACGGTTTTTGAAAAAGAAATGTGAGGTCTTATTAGGGCAAAGCTGTTAATTACACACTTCATTATTGTCAAGGTTAATACAGTCTATGAGAGCAGAGGCACTTTTTCATCTCTTCTCTGGGAACAAGGGGAGACAGCTGTTCTCACGGACAGATCCATTATAGCTTATCACCAGCCAGCAGCCCGCAGAAGCAGCGCTATGAAATATGGCCACTGTCACTGGGAGCCGGAACAGCCGGTCCAGGGCACGGTGGAAAGACAATGAGAACCATGGCTTCAAGCTCAGATAGATTGGGTTGCATTGATTTGTAATGCCTGGAGGTTCCGCAGCATAAAATTCACCGATACTCTTGCAGTTATTGTGTTATGGATCTCTATAAAACTGCACAATTTCGCTTTCATGAACATCAGATGCTATCGGTAATAAATAGCGGTTCTTCTGTTTGGAAACCTGGTTAAACCGTATTGGGAAATTCTGCATGTTTGGATTTTATGTTAGTATTGCTTTGTCGCATGTGATTCCATAAAGTGAAACCTGTGTCAGCAAAACAAATATTGCCTCCGCTCTGGTTTAAACAGGTCTTCCTGATCGAATAGGTATAATACCCTTCTTTACTTTTACGTTTTTGGGCAAGTCAACAATCTGTTTTTAACAAACATTTACATTTTGCGAGCCCCTGCTTGTTAACACTGAGTTAAGAGTTTTCAAGGAAACCGGAAAGCATATGCTTTTTTTTTTGTTTTTGAGTAATACATTTACATCATCAATAAACATTTTCAAATGCTAAAAATGAAAATGAAATCCAAGAAAAGACTCTACCTTAGTTAGAACATGCTTTAATTTCTTTTGATTTTCATTTGGTTGGTTGGTTGGTTGGTTTTTTGTTTTTGTTTTCATTTTTTTTATTATAGGTAGCTTAAAATGTCTTCTTTTCAAATGCCTGCAACCACACCTTCACTTTCATGGTTTTATTCATCAATAACTCTAAAAATTATAGCTTCATACAAAGATCACAATGCTGAAGAAGCAGGGGTACCAAAACGGTGAAATCTGTTAAGGTCATCATTTTGATTAAGCATAAAAAATATTGCACCTTTATAGGAGTGGGAAAATGAACAGTGTGGCTCCTAACAGTCAACTATAACATCAAATAATTTTTATGTAATATCTAACATAATATTTAACACTATATACATGTATATGGGACACAATACATATAATACATTTAACACTATCTCATATATAGCTGATAAAATATTTATTTAATACTATTAGATGTGTGTGTATATATACATATAATGCTGACTCCTCTTATACTGTAAAGTATATCTTAGTCTAACTTTTTGTGTTATAAAAGTAACCTTGATTGTAGAAAATCTGGAAAATACACTAAGCCCATTGTATGTGCAGTGTAAGCTTCAGACCAGCAGCAGCATCACCTAAGAGCTTTTCGGAGCTCCAGCATCTCAGGCCCACCCAGACCTATTGAACCAGACTCTCCCTGTAACAGGAGCCGTGGGTGCTTTGTGTGCACATGAAAGTTTGTGAAGCACTGGTCTAAAGCATAAAGTGCCCTTAATCTCCCCACCAAGAGATGACCATTGTCAATATTTTACTATATTTCTATTTTTTTCCATGCTTATCTTTCGGTTTAAATCTTTTTTTATTGAATAATATAATATTAATAATTTTGTGATGTGCCAAGTAACAAATCAAACAATTTTCATGCATAGGGAATATAATAAAAGCTAGAAAATTCTGCAAATTCTATCATCTCCTACATATACGTAAATAGTACTTGTGACTTATACTAGGCAATCGCCGTAGAATTGACAATAAGGAACAGTCAGTGATGTCCTTGCTTAGAATACTGGAGGAACAGATGCGGTTTAAATCTTGAAAGTCTAATTTTGTTAATTTTTCTGACTCATATATTGCATTTTTAAGAAAGATACCAATACAGCACAGATCATAATTTGAAAGTATTCCATCTTTCAGATCTAATAAGGAGTATTTATATAACAATTATTTTTTTGAGATACATCTGTTCAAATTCAAGAAATGTTACTAATTGTGGTTTTTTAAAGTCTATTACATCAATTATTCTATTTCTTCCAGCATGTAAAGCTGAGATTTATTTCTTCTGTTGCTTATAGCTTCCTTTGTTTCCTAAATGTTTATCAACCTAATTTAACAGTAATTTTTTTTCCAAAAATTAGTTAAATAACTACCATTTATTAGTACTTTCTATAAGCCAGAAATCATGCCAACTTTTTTGCACATATTACTTCATTAAATCATCACATTAACCCTATGAGGTAAGAATTTACTCTTCCTATTTTATGGGTTAAGAGACGATGGTTTAAAAAGGTTAAGTAACTTGCCCAATATCACATAGCTCATAAGTGCTATATAAGCCTAAGATTCAAAACAATGATAATAAATACTTCATTGTTTTTTATTCAATGGGTAGTCTTTATCTTCTCTAAAATAACATTTAGATCATAGCAATATTAACATTTCTCCTTCTATAGAAACATATATTAATAGTATTATGTTTCTTGAGTTTCCTGCTGTAAATTTGCATGTAGACTGAACATACTTCTCTGGATGTGTAGTGACAAGCACACAGAAACAGCAGACTCCCTGGTTTTGAGGCCACAGATTAATCTGTATGCTCAAATAGCAACCCTCTAATCTCTCACAGAAATCTGAATGAACAAACTTAGGGGACAAAAGAAAAATCTATGAAATAGTTGTTTATTACAGTTTGGTTTTTCATTTGCCAAATGCAAGACATTTATAGCACAATTAGTGAGAGTAAAGGCTCTCTCTAAGAGTCTTCATTATGTTATTCTTGGTCATTTAGAAATATTTATAGATAGTATGGACATAGACCCATAGATGTATATATACTGTAGATATCTATCTATATCTAATATCTAAACATCTATCCATTTACTTATTTTAGAATGCATGAATGGATGGATGATGGATAGATAGAGGCCTCTTTTTCACAGCTAAATTCCTTTTTTCAATATTTCCCAGAAACAAAGTGAGTTAATTTCAAGCCTGCCCCATGAACTCATTAATGAAATTGGAACGGTTTTAGTGGGAAAACAAGGAGATTTAAAGGACCCAGAACTTTCAAAGGAGGTATTCAATTCAATAATTTTCTTATCTCAAAGGAATCACACAGGAAGAATTTTTTTTTTCCTTCCAAATATCTGTGTTCTGGTAGCGAACTCCAAGAACAACAGTCTAGCCCTCATCATAGCCATTTATTAACTTGCTGAAGATGAGCTAATAGTTTTTCTGGATGTAAATTCGGGAGGGCAAATGATTGAGATGCCAATTTGATATGAGCAGAGAACCTTTTCTTCTGTAATCACAATGTCATCATGGCCCCAGAAACATTCTGATCATCTCTGAGCTTCAATCTTCCAGGAAGTGATGAACTGATGATTACCTCCCTCCGATTACATCTGTTATTTCCTCCTCCACCTGGCTCATAATTCTCCTCTTCCAGAAAACTTTGCTATATTTTTAACTGCTGCTTCTCTGATCATTTCTTTACTCTATAGTCTTCATGTTTTACCTAGTCTTCATTCTCAATTCATTTCATATTTACACATTTTGCCCACCTGAAGGCAGTATGTTCATTGACGGTATTAGCATATTTTATTAATAAAACTACTTTGTAGCCCTTCCCTCCATCTTCCTCTATGATTCTGGGGTAAGGGGATCACTGAATATCATCAAGTGATATTGTTCCTCTTACAAACTGGAGAAGAAGTAATGAAAAAAATGAAACTAAATCACATAGCAAGTGTATACTGAACCTAGAATTAGGTATACCGAGACCAGAACCTAGAATTATCCATATTTTATACATTCAACAACTCATTGCTGGGGGTGGAATGTACAATAGAAATATGCACATCAATGACTGATGAGATGACCAATTTGATGAGTTGTGATGTGACACACCAAGTCTTTGCATTGCCGACTGGTGCTATTTTGTTTAGCTCAAAAGAGGCTAAAGAGTACCACAGAAAGATAGCTAGACTGGGAGAAGGAGGACCTGGGTTCAAATCTGAGATCTGTTACATATCAGTTGGCAAAGCCAACTCTAAGTTTTCACTGATCTAGGTGAGCTAGATGATCTTTTAGGTTCCTTCCAATGTTAAGATTCTAGAAAGGATACTGTGGTACTAGAGTCGAATATTTCATCTATTCGGAGAATGGGAATGGTGGGAGGCAGAAAAGAAAGCTTAATTGAAATATTGTTTAAGATGGATGATAGAATTTTGAGAAGTAATTTTTTTCTAGGCTATAGAGCCAAAGATAACATTGAATATAAAAAAAATATAATGTAGTTAACTACTATCTGTCAACTTCAAAGAAAATCTGGATAAGAATTTTGCTAAAGGATTATCCAAGTAAGTCCAGTAATTCAGGAGACACTTCAAGACCTTGGTATACATTATAGTCATTTTTCATGTGGCGTATCAGTCAACACAGTTGCCTGGGATTAAGCATACCAGGAAGCTACTTTTGGGGGGAACATGAATTCCCAATAACATTTTATTTGAGTAATTTGTTCATAAAAAGAGAGAGTAGGAATGTGCAAGAGTATAATTGCTGTCCAGAATGCTGGCTAAAAGACTTTTAGTTGATACACTGTGATGTAAACAAACTGCTACTATTTTCTTAAAAATCTGTGCAAAACCTTATTGAATAGAAGAGGCGGCCAAGAGTTTAGATCCACAGGAGGTGGCAGGACATACGTCTAAGAGGGCTTGAAAAGCATCCTGAGCAAATAGAGAAGTGGTAAACAGGGAAATGACATACAACTGAAATGAACTGGGAAGATACTCAAACAGACTTGATATTTTTGAGGCTGGGTGATTAGCATTCATAGTTAATGCATTAGAAGATGTCCATTTCATCCTTTCCACTTCCAAGGCTGCTCACCCTTCCCTGTTCATAGATATTGTTTTTCCCAAGTTAATCTCTGGGGTAGGCATGGATGCTATTGCTCTGAGGAAAGGTCCCTCAGAGGGGGACCTTATAATTCTCTCCCTGGGGGATGCTCCAATAGAACAGCACCTATTGTGGCACTCAATCAATCAATTTATGTACCACAATCTCCAATAATGGTGGCATTCCCTACAATGGAATAAAAAAAGGAATAGGCAAAAAAAGGGGGGGTGGGTAAGCTATTAATTCATGAAACAATCTGGATGAACATTAAATGTATTTTGCTAAGTTAAAGAAGCCAAACTGAAAGGCTCCAGACTGTATGATTCTATCCATGTGATATTCTGGAAAAGGCACAACTATAAGAATAGAAAACAGATCATTGGCAACAAGGGTTTGGGGAAGGGATAGTGCTTGACTAGGGGGGAGCTCAGGAATTTTTTTCAGGGTCCTGTAACTAATCTGTATGGCACTGTAATGGTGAATACATGATGCTTTGAGTTTGTCAATACCCATAGAACTTTGTAGAATGCAGAGTGAACTAAGGTATGCAGTTTCAAAAAACAAAATGCCAACCAGAAAATCAGAGGATCCCAGGATAGAATGCAGACTGAGAAAAGAATCCAACAATTACACATGTCTGACATAAAGGGGGCACAGAAGGGGGCACAGAAAAAAAGGTTATTAACCTTGGTAACTTTGGAAAAGAGTGCTTTGAATGGAAACTGTGACACTAAAGTCAAAAAGAACTGGACGTAAACATTGTACTCTAGTTGGTAAAGCTGTTTCCCATGGTAGAGTGAGTTAGTAATTCTGAAACTTTTGTACAATTATATAGGGACTGAATAAGTGAATGAATGGCAGCTGGTAGAATTCAAGTTTTTTACTGTTAGAGAAGAAAATTACAAATAAGTAAGGAAAAAGCTAGATTAGATTCAGACACATCAGTATGAATCCATGTTTAGCTTAATATAGATACAGATGGATAGATATAATTACAGTCATGTACATAGATTAGTATACAGACATGTATTTCCCAGCTCTGTTCACTTAGAAAGCCTGGAAGTGATGACACCCAGTAGCACTGAGTATACCCAGGACTCAGATTTTCATTTCTAATACCATTCTCCAATAAAAGGAACCAGGAATCCTTGAGGAAATGGATGATTTGAGGGCAGGGGCAAGGAAAATACAAAATGAGCCCAGAGCTTCTTATAGTGACAGAAAGTAAGGAACTACTCAAAAAAATAAAAGGGGGATTATCAAAAGGACAGACACAGTAGCCACCCTGAAAGAACTCTTAATGACAAAAGCCAGAACCATTTGAGCAACAAAGCAAATAACACAGTGTTGGATTATAAATAACCCAAAGTATAAAATAAATATCCTTGAGTCCATCCATACTGATATAAATAAATGATTGCATAAATAGATAAATCGGGGAAAATAAGCAGGTCTCCTGTGCAGAAAAATTCCAAATACTTCATATACATACCCTCCATACCCAAAGGAGTAGAGCTTAATTCCCTACCCCTTGAGTATGGGCTACACTTAGTGACTTGCTTCTAAAAAATACAATATATGGAACGGGGGGATTAGGGAGGGGAGTGTAACTTTACTGTGTTAAGAAACCTGGCAAATATTACCTCACCCAGGTAATCAAGGTCACTCTCATCAGTGGTAAGTCATGTTGATGGTATGTACCCTGGATATCAGGTGATGAAAGTGCTACCTTACTCTCTGGTCTTCCTCCTCAAAACCGATAGCCCCAATTTAACCATGAGAAAAACATTAGACAAATCCAATTCAGAGACATTGTACAAAATACCTGACCAGTACTCCTCAAAACTGTCAAGGTCATCAAAAACAAGGAAGGCCTGAGAAACAGTCGCAGACCAGAGGAGACTCGGGAGACAAGACAGCTAAACATAATGAGTGGTCCCGGATGGGATCCTGGAACCCTTTATGTGGAGTTTCATTAGTGATAGTACAAGATATTAACAATAGGGGAAAATGGATGAGGGGTCTATGAGAACTCTCTGTACTCTTTGCAACTTTTCTATTGCTCTAAAACTATTCTAAAATAAAAAGTTTATTTAAAAGAGAAGGGTATAGACCAAAAGTATTAGTCAGGGACTGTTTGGGAGGAAGAAAACAAAACCTTGTCTTTCACTATGAATAGTTTGAGAAGCACTGATCTATAAAACCTAAGCTGCAGGACAACTTAGACTTCTTCCTCCAGTTTGAAACCTTCTATTGTACTAACTGAGATGGTTTAGAACTCCTTGCTACTTGCTCAGAGGTATTTTTCTCTTAAAATCCTGGAAGTCTGAAGTCACAACACTTTGTTCTTTGTTCTTTCATCCACCCCCATCATATTTTGCTGCAAACCTTGTCATTGTCAAGGCACAGCTGACAGGCTTTCTAAGTGGTTTGCAATGTCTTTCAGTTCCTGGTATTCGAGTGTTATTTAGGTTCATTGAAGGGAACAATTTGTCCCTAAGATCCAGGTACAGCCACACATCATTACTAAGCCATCCAAAATTCAGCAATGATGATACATAGCAGTGTGGCCAGAGCAAACAGTACAGTTGTACACTTAATAAGAAAATCACATTTGATCGTAAATTAAATCACACAAGTAATCTTCATGTCATTCCTTATTTACAGTTTCAGAAAGTGCCTTCCTTTTCTATAAAATC
This sequence comes from Varecia variegata, assembly GCA_028533085.1. Taxonomy (NCBI): domain Eukaryota; kingdom Metazoa; phylum Chordata; class Mammalia; order Primates; family Lemuridae; genus Varecia; species Varecia variegata. Next base: position 191,454,500 of record CM052436.1, on the reverse strand, counting down.
TCATGACCTCAATTATTATGTGCCTTCTTTAAAAGGGTAAAAAGAAATGTATACCCATTTCTAGCTATGTTAATATTCAAGTGACTATGCTTACTGGTTTTGCAAATCATCTGAATAATGAATGTAAAAAAATAATAAATATGCTTTTTATAACCAAACAATTATAGACTGTTAAATTATAATTGTCAGCTCATTGCTGGATGGTCAGGGTTTATGATTTAGGTGGAAGAACAGAGGGAGGGGGTTTGTCCATAAACTGGTAAATAAAATAGTGATAGCCTATAGAGTGTTCTAATTGGCTTTTGATGATGCATTGATCTCTCTATTGAGATAGATAAGGACAAATTTGCAATTTGAGATTGTTGTTTAATATTTGATTTATTTCACCACTGAAATAAATCAAGAATTTTTTTGTGATTTTTTTTTTTTTTTTAATGAAATGTGCCTGAGTCTTATTTTCTTCTGTGGTTTAAATTGGATGGAGTGGAGGTGAGATTCCTCCATCAATTTAAACACATGAAATGTTTTCGTTAAACATTATTCCCTTTGTTATTCCCAGACAATCGTTCGAGGAAACAAACCCTGCAAGGAAACGTCCATCAACGGCCTGTTGGAGGATTTCGACAACATCTCTGTGACCCGCTCCAACTCCCTAAGGAAAGAAAGCCCCCCAACCCCAGATCAGGGAGCCTCCAGCCATGGGCCCGGCCATTCAGAAGAAAATGGCTTCATCACCTTCTCACAGTACTCCAGCGAATCTGACACTACGGCTGACTACACGGCCGAGAAGTACAGAGAAAAGAGTCTCTATGGAGATGATTTGGATCTGTATTATAAAGGCAGCCACGCCACCAAGCAAAATGGGCACTTCGTGAAAATGAAACATGGCGAGGCCTACTATTCTGAGATGAAGCCTCTGAAATCCGATCTTGCCAGGTTTCCTGTCGATTATCACACGCACTTGGACTCTCTGAGCAAACCAGGTGAATACGGCGACCTCAAGTGGGGGTATCAGAGAGCCTCAAGTAGCTCCCCTCTGGATTACCCGTTCCAATTCACGCCTTCTAGAACTGCAGGGACCAGCGGGTGCTCCAAGGAGAGTCTGGCATACAGCGAAAGCGAATGGGGACCCAGCCTGGATGACTATGACAGGAGGCCAAAGTCATCATATCTGAATCAGATGAGCCCTCAGCCGGCCATGCGCCAGAGGTCCAAGTCAGGCTCGGGGCTCCAGGAACCAATGATGCCATTCGGAGCAAGTGCATTTAAAACCCATCCCCAAGGACACTCGTACAGCTCCTACACCTATCCTCGCTTGTCGGAGCCCACAATGTGCATTCCAAAGGTAACGTTCCCTGCCTCCCTTGCCTCAGGTGTGCAAGAGCCTCCACACAGGTGGGGCTAGCACGACCTTCGTATACAGTCAGATGCTAAAGTGCTTGCTTGCCTTTTAAGTGAGAGTCGGTATCAAAGTCCCACCTTCTTTCCACCCATGAGCCCCAAGGGCAGAGGGTTTAGGATGAGGTACATGGGTTCATTAAAATCAAAATCTGTCTTTTGGGACCTCCTGCAAGTTTTCTCATTAAAAGGCAAAGAAAATTTTATTTTATTGAAAGATATTCTGATATATTAATGATAAATATTCTGTGATCATGTTTTACCAAGTTCTCTATTAAGAAGTATACAGTTTTAGATTATTAATGGAGTTCCTGCATTCTGGCAAAGTTTACCTGGACCTGCTAAAAAGGAAAAAAAGTCAGGATAACATGGTAAGTTTTTAGTAAAGCTAATTTTATTCAACTCAAGGGATGGTCCTTCATTTTGACAGAATGTTCTTTCTACTATTTTTGTTTTGAACTATCAATTTTCGTATGAAATTTTGGGGTAAAAGATAGTAGCTAGCTGCTGGAGCTTTTTGGTATACTTTTTATTTTGTTTGGTTTGTAATTTCTCTCTTGATAAAACAAAATTTTTTTTTTTAATGTTAGCTGCTGGAAATTTGCTTTGAAATTTGACTAGTCCATGATATCCCAAAGTTTGGAAACTACTGCCGGAGAAATTACTGAACATAAAAGCAGAAACTTTTCCATGAGGCTCTAAGGCCCTTTGGAAAATACCTTAGAGAGTTTGCAAGGGTTTTGTTTTGTTTTGTTTTGTTTTCCATGATACGTTAGAAATGTTTTTGCTACCTCACCTGCACAGCAAAAGTGAAAATGGAGACTTAGGTGGTATAGACCATGGATTCTGTAGAGGTCTCAAACCGATTGAGAGGGATGTGACTTCTAACACGGCAGTCACATCCACCTGTACCAAACACTATCTTCCCAATAGCTTAATGGGCAACACAGCAAACTCTGGTAGGCAAGCCTGCCTGTGCTCAACTGCTGTACTGATTATAGGTAGTTGGTATTTTTCCTTTGCTTATTATTTCTCATAAACCTACGCCAAGATGTTGAAGAGAAGCCGTTTAGGGACATCCTGGGAGTTATTTAAGTCATACTTTAGAAAAAATAAAAATGCTGTCACTTTAGGTCCCAAGATATAAAATTAAAAACAAATACTGAGGAATAAAGAACTGAGATAGGTTCCTCCAGTTAAAAGTCAAATAATGGCAATGTCTTTCGTTTCATAGTGTTAGTGTATTTGAACACTCACGATCAGGGTATCATGACTTCCATTTCCTGTGCACATCACTCTCTGTGAAGACCATAATGGCGGGAAGCCCTTCATAGTTCTAGAATGAAATAAGCAAATTAACATGTTCCATAGCTGAATCAAGTTGTATCCTCAGGCTTTGAACATTGGTGGTCTTTTTTTATCTAGTGGTAAAGAATACGATGTTGTGTGTGTGTGTCTATTTGAACACTTGTATTAAAGAGCTGTTTTTGGTCGTAGTCATAGAATGTTCCAGGGGCTTCTACCTTTCAGCCCTGGAGCCATATTTGGTCCATGGACATGTTTGTCCAACCCAATATTCAATTCTAACATCCAGAGAATTCAAGAGATTTCACTCAGAGCTCTCAGTTTCTGGAGTTTCAGGCTTCTCTGGAAAAAAACAATGCAATGATATTCCTGGGTCCACATCTTCCTATAGAATGAGGAATAGAATTGGCTGGAGGTGAAGGCTAATGTCCCATGAGCAGGGACATGGGATCACTAGTTTAGCACAGCCCTGCCTAGGCTACTTCATTTGTGTTTCCCACCAGCCTAATTTTTAGAGCCTTTTGGGATTTAATATCACCACTAGCAATGCCTGTGCACCCATTTCCCAGGAGGGGAAACCAAGGTGCAGAGACTCACGTGGCACACTTAAGGTTTCATGGTTAGTTGGTTGCAAAGCAAAGACAAGAATCCAAGCCTAGTGTTTCTCTCAGTCCACTACTTTCCTATTATGTGGGCCTATGTTATTTCAGGGGTTCAGCTGCATTTGCCAATAAAACCTGTGCGAAGTCTCAGTGGCCACTAGAACTTTAGGGTAAGTAGAGGAAGAGAAAGAAGGAAGGCGGGAAGAAGGGGGTGACTTGCTTTATTCCTTGCAGTTTCCCTCTTGCTACAGACTTCCAAATATAAGGCAAAGCAGACCTGCCCTGAGATCTAGCCTTGTCAAACCCAAAAGCAACACAGAGACTATTGTGGCTCAGCCCTTATAATCAGGACTCCAAACACAGGAAGCTCGTGAGAAATTCATGAGCAGGTTTTGTGCGAGGGCAGGAGGTGGGAGGCGTGTTAGTAATTAAAACGTTGACTTGATTAAAAATATAACATCTCTCTAAAAAGACTTAGGTGCTTGTGTCTTTAGAACCGTACTCTTAAAAATCTACCAATCACATTTGGATTTCCAGCTGAGGGAAGAAATAGCGGATCACGACTCAGATAATTTGGCTTTATCTCGAGGAAAATCCTAGAGGAGGGTGGGTGACGTTCACATCTCAGATTCTAAGAGACAGCACGAAACTTGTGTCGGTCTCCAGATGGAGCAAGAATGAGGAGTGTGTGTGTGTGTGTGTGTGTGTGTGTGGTGTGGTGTGTATGTGTATGGCACCAGTTTTACATTTGGGTCTAAAGAAAAAAGAATACTAATGTTATCTACCCCACAGTGAAAAGCTCCTCCAGTGTTATCTACCTACCTAATTTTCCTGTTAGCGTGACAGGAATCAAGAATGTTATGAAATCTGTTGGTCTTGCATCCACTCCCTACTTTTAAATGTTTTCTTCTGGGGCTGAGCAGATGCAACCTTGAGGGTGGGGAGGAGATCAAGCCAAACAAAACCGTATAGCACCGTTCCTACCCCAGAACTGTAAAAACTGCCAGATGTGGAGAGAGAATGCTTGGAGGGAAACTGGCTGGAGATATTGTCCCCATGTATTTGATTTTGCTCATTCCGAGGCTCTCCCGGGACCAGGCAGCTCCCTGCTCGTGTGTCTTGGTCTGAGCCCTGCACATCCATTCCTTGCTCTGGCTGCAACCGCTGGGAAGCCCCAGCGTAACAATCCTGCCAGTTCATTAAGTGCTCGCTGTGTGCCAGATACATGCCTTGTCTTGTTGAGCCTTGCAGACCTGTAAGGTGGGAATTCTTGCCACCTCCATACAGATGAGGAAACTGAGGTTTTGCGAGGTTTAATAACAGCCTGTTCAGGCAACTCACAGCAGAGCCAGGATCAAACTCCTGGGGCTTAACCTTTTCACCAGACATTGCGTACATCTCCACGCATGGCACAGGGGCAGCTTCTGAGGGTGCAAAGCCTGCAGCCTGCCTTATTGCAAGCTCCTTTTAATACCTGAAGCAATGAAGTTACATTAGCAATAAGTAAATTAATTAGCAATTAGTTCAGCACTTAAGTGGCGTCATCCTGTTTCACTCTATAGCAGCAAATCTTTATAGACTTCCCAAAGTTTATGAAGTCAAATGGCTAAGCCAGGACTCAAAACTAGGTCCCTCTGACTCCAAAGTCTATGGATTTTGAAATATTCCCATTTCCACAGACGAAAATCCAGGGGCAAAAATGTGGACATGAGGTCTCCGGGCCCAGACACGCATGCCGCAGGCAGCCCTCACCTTGCTGCTCACTCTATAGTCTCAACCTTGACACTGTCAACATTTTGGACCTGGTAATTCTCTGTTGAAGGGGACTGTCCTGTACATCATCAGATATTTAGCAGTGTCTCTTACTTGTACCTACTAGATGCCCATAGTGTCCCTTCCTCACTTGTGAACAACCAAAATATACTGCCAAATGTCCATGGGCTGAGGGAGGGCAAACTTGGCCCCAGTTGAGAACCATTGTTTTATAGCTACGATTTATGAAGCACATATTGGCAGTTAAGGCTGCAGATTTTGGAGATAAACTGGCTGGGTTTGAGTTTTGATGTTGCCACTTAACTAACTGGGATGACAAGTTGCTTAACTGTGCCTCCACTTCTTTATCTATAAAATGGGGATAAAGAGTCTCTGGCTCATCATGCTATATGAAAGTGAGGTTAATAAATTAGAACAGCCTTTTTTTTGAGACAGGATCTCTCTCTGTCACCCAGGCTGGAGTATAGTGGCATGATCATAGCTCACTGCAGCCTAAAACTCCTGGACTCAAGCAATCCTCTCACCCAGCCTCCTGAGTAGCTGGGACTACAGGCACATGCCACCACACTTGGCTAATTTTTTTTATTTTTTGTGGAGATGGGGTCTCCCTATGTTGCCCAGGCTAGTCTCAAACTCCTGTCCTCAAGCAATCCTCCTGCCCACCCTAATTATTAGTACACATAGTCTACACATCAGTCTTGTGCAGCATGTAGACAGATGGTGGCTATGGTGTGAGGGTTACTATTTTACAAGCACTCTGTTGAGCATTTTGCAAACATTACCTAATTTAGTCCTCACACAATTCCAGAAGAAGTCAGGATCATCTCCCTTTGAGAGTTGAGGTAGCTGAGGCTCCAAGAGGCTAAATCTTTATGGGCTTCCTCAAGTTTATAAAGGCAAATGACCAAGCCAGGATTCAAAACTTAGGTCCCTCTGACTCCAAAGTCTATATGTTTCAGAATATTCCCATTTCCACAGGAGAAAACAAGGGATAAAAAGGTGGATGTGAGGTCTCCAGGCCTAGACACATGTGCTGCATGCAGCCCTCACCTTGCTGGTGAAGACTGGGTGATGACTCAGGTGGATTTGAGGTGCACAGGGAATGCAGTTTATTCTCTCTGTTCTTGGTAGGATGGAATTCTTGAGAAGTTCCTTAGTGTCACCCAGACTGTGAATTGTGGATAAAACTTGAACCATGTGCTGGAAAGGAAGGAATAGGTATAGGGATCACTAGGACTCTCTTAGGCACTTATTCTACCTTGGGTGATGGCCTTGTTTGATTTTTTTTTTTAAAGATAATCCATATTTATTTTCTCACCCATTACAGAAGAGCACAAATTCTAGAATCAGATTTGAATATTTACTGGCTGTGTGATCTTATCTGTGCTTGGGTTCCTCATCTGTAGAGTGTGTTAGTATCTTCTTTAGTCTTGGTCTGAGGACTAAATAAGATTTATGAACATAAAGATGTTAGCACATGGAAAGCACTCAGTGTTAGCCCTTATCCCCAGGAATATTTCCAGTTGGAAAACACGTCGTCACCTTATCTGTTCATACCAGCCATAGGAATGTTCTCTCTGTGTCATCTTTTACAAATTTTCAAAAAATAGGAACAGGTTCCATCTGACTGCCCTCACAGCCACTCTGTGCAGCCTGTAAGTATGACTGTCCTTGCTTTAGAAATGTGTGTTGCACAAGGCCAGAGTAGCTGCGTGACTTCTTCAAGGCCATGCAAAGCCTCCACAACTGAGCTGGCCCGAGGACCCCAGTTCTGCCCTAGTGTCTGCTCTCCTCTGTAGAATGAATGAAATTCTCAGACCTCCTGTGGAAGCCAGATGCTAAGTGAGAACCACCATAACTATACATCTCCAAACGACCCCTCCACTTCACTCCTGCAAGCTCCTGCTTCACTCCTGCAGCAAAAGTGAACAAAGCTGCAGCTCAGGGTGCCCCAAACAGATGGCATAGTAACGGGTTCTGCAAGAATGATGGAGATGAGAAAAGGATGGCACAATTCCCCAGACCTTCCTCGTGGGGTCAAGTTAGGTCCTTGATTACACTGCCATGGCTTTTCACTGCTTAGGTATCACTTTGCTTTCTCTGGGAGGAAAAAGCACTTGAACCAGTGGGCCCAGTCTTCCTGCATCCATAATTTAATGGCTCACTGTTCTTTGTGGCATGCCCACATTCAGCCATGGCTCCCGGAACAAACAACAACTTCTTTTCTATTTAGGGTCCCAGCAGAACACCTTTCAGAGGTCCATCAGGGGCCTGAAGGGTTATGAAATGACAATGGTGGCTGCACCAAAAATCTAAGAGAGAAAAAGAGAATCACTTAATGACTTAATATAATAATGGGCATTATTGCCTTGAGATTTGCTTTCTTTGCCTTATAGACTCCTAGAGGATGTTCATTTAGGCTCATAAAACTTCCAAAGAGGTGATTCAGTGCAGTATCTCTAACATCTGTCCCTTCTGATGGAGACTGTAGGTGTCTTTTGCATATGAATGGACACATCTTCCCATGAATGCTCTTGTCGTTCAAAATAAATTGTATTTTGGTCATTAGGAGTGGGTTTTCCCATTACCAAATTAAAAAAGAAATGAATCTAACCTGGCATTCTCTGTCCCCAGCTCTCTCTGAGACCCTGACACATTTGAGCAATATTCTGAGGCACTGAGCCAATCCCCAAAGGCACAGAATCCCTCCACGTTGCTGCAGGCGGTGACGGATTGCAGGTCAGAATAATCTGCTCTGTCTCACTGCTCTTGAATAGGGGATACATTCTTCGAGTTTGGAGCAGCAACTGTGGGGGGTTAATTGGATATGCCAATTCAGAGGTGAAGGAAGAGCCTGAAATACCCGTATGCTTGAGCTTGTGGGTTGCAGATTTATTCATTTCTTCATTTAACTAGGCTCTGCCTATTTGTGGAGGTCACGAGCCGCATGTCTGAACTCTCTCAGTGTGCATTTGCCATATATTTCATAAGGCAGGGAAGTACATGCCTTTTCCAATTTCATGTCACAAGGTATAAGTTCCTACATGCCTAAATAGGGATCCAATGTAAGAGTGGTGGGAGATTCCCTTGCAAAACACTAAACATGGTAAGTGGCTTTCTGCTCCAGGCAGGTTGGAAATCGGCAAGTGTGTCTGACCACCCAGAACTTAACCTACTTCCCAAGCCCCCTGCATCAGGAGACACCTGGATTTTTTGGTGCCCCCGACCTGCTCACAGCCACTACTCATTGGCAGTGGTGATGCATGCTTGCCTCTTTCATAGAAATTGAACATGAGCTCAAATCGTGTGCTTGCATCCCTTTGTCATCCGTTCAAGGTGAATATGAAATATTTGCTAGGAAATAGGGCCACTCCATTTTGTAAATGAAAATAAGTAACTCAAAGAGAACTAACCGTGGTCAGGTACGAGTTGAAGTTTTACGTCAAGCAGGAGCAGCAGCAACTGTTTTATTAGGATGCATTTCGAGACAGAACAGTTCCCCAACACCCTGCAATCTGGGAAACAGAATGGAGCTCTCAGGATAGCAACCACCTCAGTGGGAGTAGCGGAGGCTGGAAATGCAAGAATGGAGACGCAGGAGCCAGCCCATCGGCCACGGGCCAGGCTGTCCGCCCCTCATCAGTGGTGTCCCCACCCCATAGCAGGGAGAATTGCAATTGCAGAGCACAACCAGAGGGGCTTACCAGTCACAGGATTTGATGAATCCCATTCCCCTAACTGCCAGTCTCTAAGCTGTCCCTGCAGAGAATGGGAGACAGCAGTTGTTTTTCCCTTCCCAAAGCCAAGGCTAATCCTGTTATATTTTCCTTTGAGTCAAGTCAGGACAATTTAAGATGTCCTTCCCATGCTCAGATAATAGAGGACACTGTGATTCACGTTAGAGCAAGCAGCACCCAGTCTGGCTTTGTCACTTTTGAGATGAGCAGTCCCTTTGTTTTATTGTGCCCCACAATTGGAACATCACACTCAGGCGCTAGAACCAGCCACCGCCCGCTCCCTGTAACTCTCCCTCCTTCATGGAACATTCCGAAGTCCTCATTGTGTGGGCACAGACTCACTCACACCACGGCCACCCCACGCACGCACCGGTCCAGCACGATCCAGCCGCGGTCTTCCTGTCGTCGGTACAGAAGGCCACGGTGACAAATAGATGCTGCAGCAGGATTTTTGTTTTTCCTTCTTTTCTTTCTCCCGCCCTCCCTCACCGAGCCTTTTTTTCCAGCCTTGGCATAAAACGGTCAAATGATGTTCTACTGCAGAATTCAATTTCACAGTTCAGTTAGGTCCTTGATTACACTGCCAAATTCAGATTAATGTGCGTTTAACTAACATGGATCAGGGGAGTTCTGGCTGACAGCCAGCTGTAATCGGAGCACTTGATAGCTGCGTGGAGTTTTATGCCCTGTCCACCCCAGCGCACCACTGGTGAAATTGATTGATTAAATGAATTCATCGCTATAATTATTTATAATTTTGATACATCGCAAGCCTGTGTCTGACCCTATCCTTGGAGATGTTGTGCTCATTTGTGGAAGGGTAGTCCAGCCGAGTTGTTAACTGGGAATTATTTATTCTCATCTAGAATATAGCTTTATTTTTTCACCCTTTTTATTTTTTGGTAGGGTTTGAATAGAGATGCAAAAAAAAAAAAAAAAACCCACATTTCTTTAAGAATTAATTTGTATGGTATACTAAAAGGTGGCAGGAAACGAAAAAACAAGTGTATGTTATTAACCATTTCAAAAAGGAGGGGAATCATGACTGTTTGTTCATTTTGTCAGTATTTCTAAAGATTCCTGTAGAGAGAATTCCTTCTCAAAATGTATACGATTTTCAGTGACAGTGGCCTCCGGGTCACACTGCGCCTAAGCGGTTTGGCAGCCTGGGGGACGATTTGCACAATGACCCATCTAGTCTTCTCTTAATACATCGTGCCGGATGGAAATCTCCCTTAGAATATCTCCATGGTCTCATTTCTAGGGAGTTACTCATTCACAAAATCAAGGACTGTTCTCTTCGGAGGGGTGGGGAGATCGCCTCTGTGGCATCTCTTTGTTGTTTTCTCTCCTGCCTAACAGCTGTCCAGCCCTGCTCTGCACCCGTCCCCTTGCTGTCAGGCCTGCGTGGGTAAATTACACGCATAAATCTTTTGCAAATGGTTTGGATCGTGCGTAATGGGAAATACATTGGATTCACTTTTTAAATATTGTCCCTTTCACTGGTCCATCCATGAAATCACTGATCATTGTGATTTCACTAAATGATCAGACCCCACGTCCCTCTCACAGTACTATAGATAAGCCTGCTCCTACAGACTCCAAGCCTTCTCCTTTTTTTTCTTTTTCTAGAAGGTATTTGTGAATCAGGTTGTAGAAAAGATTGCACCGTTCACACTTGGCTCCTTTCCTTGTCTTTCTTACATACATGAAGAAGTGCATGTAAAACACCAGGCATGGGCAAATTCGTCATCTTTGTCTCACCTACTTCCACATATAGGTGATCATGAGAAAGACAACTTAGAGCAGGATAATTAAATAATTATCCAAGTCCAAGAGCCATGTAAGAGGGCAAAGAGGCCTCATCGCAGAAGAAAGCATGGGCTTGCTTTCTTGAAAGAACATACAGAAGAGAGACTGGGTGTTGGGTTGTAACTGAATGCAAAGTTCTGCTTTGACCAAAAGAAAAATGAAAATGATGAAATAATTAGATGATCAACTCATTTTCCTGTGATGATTATTCCTTTTTTTGTATATTTGGAACTGATTTTCCAAGCCAAGACTGTTCAAAACAAAACAACAAACAAAATCTTAATTTTTCTTCCACCCTCCCCCAGCCCCCAGGCATTAGCACTCATCATCCATCATGTTCTGGTCCAATTCTTGCATTTTGCTCCAGGCTGCTCAGACATCTGGGCCCCAGTGAAACACCCTGACCAGGCGTTATCTCTGTGGTTGTCACTGCCTGCTCCACTCGCCTCTGTCCGGACCAGATCCCTCCTCTTGTCATTGAATCCTATCTCTGTGAACTTATCAAGAGCCCAAGGGCTAAAATGACTCTATCTGAATTTGAATCCTAGTTCCTTCCTTCTTAGTAGCTTTGGAATCTTTGCATGACCTACTTAAACCCACTGTGCTTCAGTCTTCTTAATTGCAAAACGGAACAATTATGGGGCCTATTGAATCGTCTAACTTGAGGTTTACATGCAATAATGTACATAGGATGTTTAGAACAGTCCCTGGCACCTGGAAAGCACTCAATAGATATCAAACATCATTATTAACATTAGCATTTGCTATTTCTGTAAGGCAAATCTAACAAGTCGCTTAATGGGAGGGGCCCCACTTTGTCTCCCAGGAGAAGCCCTGTGCATTTTAGGGAGGAAGGAGTGCTCCAGCTTTGAGACCACAGAGGTGACAACTAATGGTGGAAATGCCAAGGCAGGCAAGAAAGCAGGGCTGCGGGGCCAGTGTGCTGAAGGCCCTCCCTCTGGGAGTGGAGGTTGACCTGGGCTGAAGAACTTGGATGTATAATCCTCTTGGTAGTACAGGACCATGTTCCCTGTATTGCTTGGGGACAGTTTTATCTCCTTGTGCCTCAGTTATATCAACCACAGAATGGGATAAATTGCCCCCTGCTTGATCCCCAGAGTAAAAAGAATGAGTTCTGTCCCAGTGTATCACAAGTGATATGCACCGTCATGGAACAGAAAGTTGGGTCATGATCCAACCGAGGGCCAAGCAGGGTCACCCCTGCATTTCTCCTTCACAGAGTCAGCTCTTTGTGTGCCGAGGGAAGACCATGTGTTCCCTCACCCGAGGCGAACAGTTAATTCTCCTCTGATGGGTACACCTTGCATTTGACTCTAAAAGTCATCTCTTGGGATAGTGGTTGTTCCTCATCCATTGCTTCTTTAAGAGTGTGTGCCTCTTACTAGCAGCCACGAAAGCAAATAGCACCTTTGTGTCTCAATGATCCAATTTCAAAGACACTTAGCTCCCAGCAAACAACTCTGCATTTCTTCTTTAACTGGAAATTGTCCCCTTGGTGCAGGCCGGCTTCCCTTCCTTGATGCCATCGTGCCTCGTGCCAGCTGTTAAGAGTGGACTCTGATAACACCACTGACAGATGATAAGGAAGAAAAGTGGCCCAGTGCATTGGGAAGCAGTGTTTGCAATTCCTACAGGGTACAGCTTTTCTGCTTTTAATATATCTTCAGAGATCAGTTACACATGCTTGTGGGGAATGAATTCAATTTTGTTTAAAGTACAAGAGCAAATCCTCCAAGGAAGGCACAGGGAGGTAATGGCACATGATGGCTCCCAGGACACACTTTCAAAAATAAAGTCAAAGACCCTGTTTCTCTTCATGCTCTGGCCTAGCTGACTTGCCTAGACTTGGCTAATCTTGAGCTTAATTTAAAGGAATAATCCAATTGTTTAATTTACACCGACATTTCTCTGTCCCCACTTGCATCGTAGACACACACACACACACACACACATACACACACACATACACACTCACATACACATACACACTCACAAACAAGTTTTCCTGGCATAGCACAAATACAGGGGCTTAGAAAAAGAAATCAGCTTATTTTTGAATATAATATTATATGTTGTTCAATATATTACAATTAAAGCCACCTTGTCTTATTGTTTTGAGGATCAATGTATAGGAATATATATGCCACAGGAACATTGTTCCCCTTTAATAAATGCCAGCTTGTTTAATAATATTGTAATTACTGTTTATTTTCTTTTACATTCCCACTACTGTGCTAAGAACCTTATATATAACACTTTACATAATGACACCACTTAGAATTTATTGGCCAGTCACTGTTCGAACACTTTGATGTATATTCAATCCTTTAAAGTTCACAATGACCTAAGGAAGTGGATGTTATTATTACTCCATTTTACAGACAAGGAGACAGGCTCAGAGAGGCTGATACGACTAAAACTATCAGAGTCAGAATTCATCCCTAATATGCACCTCAAAAGCATGCAACCAGGTCAGGGCCCCGGCTTAGCAGCTGCCTTGGTTCCTGCTGCTGTTGGTGCAGTCTGTCTGAGTGGTGAATTTGCCTGAGTGGAGTGTGGGGTCCTTGAGGCCAAAATGGCTGCATTTCTGGGTGTGCAGCAGCCCAGCGTTGTCACCATAGAGCCAATGGACAGTGCAGAAGAGTTGAGAACGGTGCCATGATGGCAATTTTAAAGAGCCCACTGTGTGCAGTCCTGCTGCCTGACTTGATGGAATTGGCATCTTTGATGTAGTGTGATGGGGCAGGAACTGCCTCCTGCCCCTCCCTGCTTCCATGATGCTTCCAGATCTGAGGAGTGGTACACCCCATCCCACTTCACTCCTCGGTGTCATTTAACTTTATTCATTACTCCCTTCTTGAAATACTTTCCTCCCTTAGCTCTAGGGCAGCCTACTTCCTTAGTTTCCTTCCTACATCACTGGCCACCCTTCTCTGCTCCTTTTTGCAAGATCTTCTTGCTCTTTCTGGTCTCCAGATATTGGAATTCTTGGACCGCCTCTTACACATTCAGCATCATGGGCTTTTAATGCCAACTAAACACTGATGACTCTCAGATTCATGTCTTTAGCTTCAACTCATCCCTGGACTTGGGGCACATCTGAGTCACCTAAGTTACACATCCATATGGATATCTAATCACCCTCCCAAACTTAACATGGCCATAACAGAACTCTTGGCTTCCCCACATGTATTAGGTGCCTATTGCTGTGTAACAAATTATCCCAAAACTTCTTGGCTTAAAACAACAATAATCATGTATCATCTCACACAGTTTCTGTGAGTCAGATCTCCCATCGTATTAGTTATCAGTTGCTCTGTAACAAACTATTTTACAAGAAAAAAATAATGCTGTTCAACAAATTACCTCCAAAACTTAACAAATATTTGCTATTTCACAGTTTTTGTAGGTTGGGAATTTGGGAGGGCTTAGCTCTTCAGTTCTGTCTTGGGATCTCTTGTAAGATCACAGTTAAGATGTCAGCCAGGGCTATAGGCATCTCAAAGCTAGGCTGGGGCCAGAGGATCCAATTCCAGAGTGGCTCACATGACTGCAGGCAGAAGGCTTCAGTGCCTTGCCACATGGACCTCTCTGTAGGATTCTTGGGTATCCTCATTACTTGGAAGCTGAAGAAAGCCAGAGCAAGTGATCCAAGTTAGAGAGCAAAGAAACTTACCATCACTTGTCCGCATTCTTTGATCACTCAGATTAACCCTGATGCAGTGTCGGAGGGGACTACCCAAGAACATAAATGCCAGAGGCAGGGATCCCTGGGAGCCATCTTGGAGGCTGAAGCCACACCCACAAGCCTTCCCTGGGTCCCTGCCCCTGGTTTCCTCGTCTCGTTAGAGGGCCTGTTGCTCAAGGCCAAAATCCTGGGAGTCCTCTCTGATTCCTCTCTTTCAAGTTCTCCTCCAATCCATCAGAAAATCCTGTCACCTCTATCTTCAAACCTGTCCCTGGATCCCACCATTTCTCCCCTCACCTACAGGAACCACCCTAATCTCAGCCCACGTTGACCGTAGTAAGCTATGGGCATTTCTGTTTCCACTCTTGCCACCAAAGTCTCTTCTCCAGCCAAAGTCAAACCGTGTTGCTCCTCTCTGCTTAGCAGCTGCCAATGGTTCCCCCATTGCTCAGAGCAAAAGCCAGCATCCTTGCCAAGGCCTCCACGACTGGCCCCCTGGCTGCCTCCCCCACTCTTGTGGGGCCTCCTCGCTGTTCCTCAAACTCCAAGCCTGGATCTGCCTAGGAATCCTGCATGTGCTGCTCCCTCTGCCTGAACAACCCCTTGCCAGACAGTCAGAGGGCTTGTTCCCTCACTTCAGCCAGATTTCTGCTCAAATGGCACCTCAGAGAAGCTGTCCATGGACACCCTATCCCAGATGGCACCTCTCTGCTCCCAACCCCTTAACTCTGCTTTAATTTGTCTTCCTATCACTTATCACTACTGGACCACAAACTGTGTATTTATTAGTTTTCTTGTTTGTAATCCATCTCCTCTAGAATATCAACTCCAGGAGGGCAGAAATGCCATCCATTTTGATTATTGTTGGACCCTCCCCCCAGCACCTGAAATGAAACCTAGCACGTAATAGTTGCTCAAATATTAAATTGAGGAATGAATAAATGAATGAATATACTACATGAGAATAATAAATTCAGCTAGAACAGGGCTGTCCAATAGACTTTTCTGCAGTGGTGGAAATGTTCTATATGTGTGCTATGGGGCCTGGCAGCTATTGAGTTCTTAAAATGTGACTCAGTGTGACTGAGGAACTGAATTTTTATTTTATTTAATTTTTATTGACTTTAAGTTGGCACATATGGCTAGTAGCTACCATATTAGAGCAGATCTAGATCCTCGATGTGGATGGTGGGGGACAAGATAATTTCATTTTAGTACATCCCAGTGGAGTGACAGAAACTTCCTGGGGCATTGTGTCAAGGAGAAGGCAGAGGTCTCATCAACAAATCTTTTTCAAGTACCTTCTTGGTAGCCAGCACTGGGTTGTTATTAGGATCTTACCAAAAAAAAAAAAAATGTGCATGAATTGATTAGCACTTTCTGCCTTGGACAAGAAGCATGTCACATGATATGATGTGGCATATTTATCATTCCAGGGGTGGCCAGAGCTTCTTCCTGATCCATGATCCCCTCCCTGGTTTCCCCACCCCTGCTCTGCCTGCCTCCCCATTCTCCTTCACTAAATTCCCGTCTTGTACTCTTCAAAATCAGAGTAGAATGTTCTTTGCTAGGATCTGGTCAAATTTCCCTTTCACACACACCCCTGCAATGTTTGGTTGCTCCCAATTATATTTGTACTTATTTGATGAGAACGTTGCATGTGGTTTTTTTATCTTTTTTATTTTTTGAGACAGAGTCTTGGCTCTGTCACCTGGGCTAGAATGCCGTGGTGTCAGGCTAGCTCACAGCAACCTCAAACTCCTGGGCTCAAGCGGTCCTCCTGCCTCAGCCTCCAGAGTAGTTGGAACTACAGGCCTGTGCCAACACGCCCGGCTAATTTTTTTTTCTACTTTTAGTTGCCTGGCTAATTCCTTTCTTTTTTCAGGAGAGTAGTGTTGCTCTTGCTGAGGCTGGTATTGAACTCCTGACCTCAAGCAATCCTCCTGCCTTGGCCTCTCAGAGTGCTAGGATTACAGGCATGAGCCACCACGCCCGGCCAAACGTTGCGTGTGTTTACCTTTTGGTCCACAATGATGCAAAAGCTGCTTAGCCCGGGGAGCCGATTTTTCCTTGCTGTGTTTTGTGCGTGCGTGGTACATATCACCCTCTAGCATGTGAGTTCAGAAGCATGGGAAAAGGCCTCCTACTCCTGAAATTTCTCCCCAAAATGCTAGCTGAAGACTAATGTCCTTTAATGAGGGATAGGGATTTTTCATTCCTGATCAAGAAAACAGGGTGTAAACAGCAAATGCACCTTGGATAAGCCACACATGAACCAACTCCCTTCCTGTGGTGCACATGAGTGGGAGAAGCCCCTTCTCTTGGGGTAGCTGGTCCTGTTGGTGCCCAGCCCAGATC
>CM052436.1:191371965-191437306 GCA_028533085.1 Varecia variegata | reverse complement strand
TTTTTCGATGTTGCTTCACACAGACCAAGTTTTCAAGTCAAGATGACCCAGTAAACATTTATTGAACCTACTGTGTGCCAGGCTCCTCTACAATCTCTGTTGACACAGTATCTCCTGTCACCTTGCTTGAGATCAGGAGAAAGGAGACGACGGGAGTCTTTTCCCTCTAATAATAAGAATTTATAGAAATTTTCATGCAAATGTAAAGCTCTTAAAAGCTGTGTACTTAACATTCCTGGCTCCTGAATTAGCATTCAGTTCTAAGCACAAAGATTATCTCATTTAATCCCCATAACAACCCAATGAGGTCAATAATGTTATAATACCCATTTTAGACATAAGGTAACCCAGGCATAAGGAGGCTAAGTAATTTGCCCAGTTCCCTCGCCCTTCTCCTTTTCTGGGTAGTGGTCCTCGTGCCACAAGCCTCCCTCTGGACAGTCTGAGAGGGGCTTCCCTTCTTAGGCCATCCTAAGTGCCACCCAATACAGTTTATTGTGTGTCACTACCTCTAATTCTCAAACCCTCTATAGTATTCCATGAACTAGCAGCGTCCCCTGGGACCCTACGAACATTGTTGGGCCGCACTCCCAGACCTATTGAACCAGATCTGCATATTAACAATATTACCACAATTGTGCACATTGCAACTGGAGACCTGTGGGGTTAAGAGACTTTCATTCGGGGGTCAGTGTAGTAGCCAAGCACAGTGCACTAAAGGGACTTGTGTGATAAAGATGTCAACCCCCATTTGGGCTGCCCTGGTTAAGTGTCCACTAACCAATTTCACTGACCGTTTCTTGATTTTCTCATAAGGTCTATTAAGTAGACAGGTATGAATTCTGCCAGGTATGAGCCCCTCACACAGGGAATAGGCTCCCCACAGGAAACTCTCATGCTCTACCGGACCATGGCCACTGTCCAAACACACATACACACACACCCTTGCAGTTGGCGTACAGATGTATGATAAGATACACCCCCCTCCCCAGCAGGTGTGCTCCACTGACACCAACATACTAAAAGCCCCCTGAGCTTCTATTCTGGGGAATGAGGAGCCAGTACTGGATCCCGAAAAGGCACCCCAAATGAATCAGATTCCACCAAATCAAGTATAATGATCTGTTACAAAACACAGTGGGGGGCAGGTGCTGAGAGGCACAGATGGGAGGAGCCAGGGACAAAAGAACCCTGCCACACAAAGGCACATTGATCCAGAGAGTGCTTCCCAATGAGGCCTGCCTCCTCCCAGGACCAGCAAGGCTTCCTTATCCCTGGGGGCACCGTAGTGGAGAGAACAACCTAATTACTACCCAGAGAAGCCTCGGGTGAGACAAGTGCAATTTGCTTGTGTTTCCTCTATCTGCATTTAGGAAGTTATAGATGGTTACAAACTTTCTAAGTCTACCCAGCAATCTTCCCTATCTAGGACCTTGAAGTGGATAAAAATTGGTTTTTAAACAAAAAATGCCAAAAAAACCCTCCATGCAATGAATTTTACTCGGTTTTAGGGAAGTAGCTCTGGTCCTTCTGCAGTACTTAATTACTCTTACTTTGTACACAATTGTAAACATCTGTGAGGTTTGATTTCTCAGACAACTATAAGCAACAAATTAGAAATAACCCAGAGTGGGTTGGGGTGAGGTCATGGTGAAGAACTAGTAAAAGGAGCAATTCTAGCACCAGTGGTAACAAGAAGTAAAGTGCCCCATGACAGCTGATCAGCAAAAAAAAAAAAGTCATCCTAGACTATTAAAAGTACCTATATAAACTCAAAAGCATTTATGGTAGGGATCCCAGGGACTGATATACTACACAGTCTGATCTTCTCATAATGAATTCCTGGTTGTCAATAACCATAAGAAGTCAAATTACATTTAATTACACTTAATATTTTCAGTTTAAGGACACCGACTGTTACATTTTATAAACGCTTCCATAATCAAACAGATTTCTAAAAACTGTTAAGGTCGTGACACTTAGAGTTTAGTTTCAATGTTGTAGAAAATACATTAAAATGGAGTAACCCATCTTTCCACGAGAACAAGTTAGGTGTGGCACTGCTTGACTGAATATATCACATTCTGATTTGCATGGCATGCAGGCATTCAGGAGTCCCTACTAACTGAATCCACAGCTTCAGAATATCAGTTCAGCCAAAGTTACCTGGACATCTGCAATATGCCAACCACTGTATTAGGTGCTAATAATACATACAAAGATGATTAAGAACCAGGCCCTTTTCTCAAGAACAATCTAACTTAGGAATTCTAAACCGTCTTCTCAATAATCAGGGTGGGGGGTGGGGGCGCGTGCTGCTTCTACTCAGTATCGGTTGAGTGGAAGCTACATTCTATGAAAGCTAGATGTCTTGGAAAATGATCATGCATGACACAGGTGGAGATTCCCTACTATCCTGAACATTTGAATAGTTATATTCACCTAGGGGTCCCCAACACAAAGGAAGGCACACACAAAGCAATCAGAATCTTTCTCCATATTTAGCCATGAGAAATAAACAAAATATCAAACTGTCTTTAATAACTTCCCCTGAGAGAGGAAGAGAGAGAGAGAGAACAAATAAACTGAATTCACTTATCCCACATTTGTTCAATGTAAATTATTGCTAGACTTGAACAAATAGCAAGAGACAAAAAGTCATTATAGACTATTAAAAGTACCAGTATAAACTCAAAAGCATTTACGGTAGGGATCCCAAGGCTGACGCTTTTATCCCCTTATGCTCTACCTCTGCAGAGCAGAGAACCAAGAGAATGTGGAGATGTTAGAGGACCTGAACCTGCTGCTGCTTGACCCCCTTTTAGGGGCTAACACAGACCAAGAAAAAGACTTCCTGCACACTCTGAGCAGAAGCAGCTGGGGATGAAAGATCCAGCCTTCAGGGCCCCTCCCCTCCCTGGGATCCCTTCCCTTAAGTGCTGGTTGGAGGCAGAACTTTGTGAATCTCTCTCTGTGACCTGTGCATATACACCTACCCCATCCCCACCCCCGTTCATTCTGGGCACACAACTTGGACTCACAGCAGTAGAACCTACAGCTGGAAATGTCTAAGAGAACATGCAGAAATTCAGGCCCAGAGAAGCAAAGGCCCTTCTCCAACCCATGGCTCTCTAGACAGCTAACCACTTGAAGATTTTTAGCTGCTTTCTCCTCAAAAAATTTGCACCAAAATTATAGTTTTGGCCAGGCATGGTGGTTCATGCCTGTAATCCTAGCACCTCAGGAGGCCGGGGTGAGAGGATCGCTTGAGGCCAGGAGTTCGAGAACAGCCTGGGCAACATAGGGAGACCCTAGCTCTACAAAAAATTTAAAAATTAGCCAGGCGTGGTGGTGTGCACCTGTGGTCCCAGTTACTTGGGAGGATAAGGCAGGAGGATCCCTTAAGCCCAGAAGTTTGAGGCTACAGTGAGCCATAAATTGTGCCACTGCACTCCAGCCGGGGTGACAGAGCAAGACTTTGACTCTTAAAAAAAAATTATCGTTTTTTCCAAGGTGACGTTCTTACCTCTCTCCCTATCAAGGTTCATCTTTTGACAAAGGAAGGAAGAAAAAGGGAGGGGGGAGATGAATAAATACAGGAAAGAAGGGAGGGAGGGAGAAAAAGAGAAGGAAGGAAGAAGGAGGAAGAAAAGAAGGGAGATAGAAAGGAATGAAATAAGGAAGAAGGGAGGAAGAGAACAAGAAAGACAGAGCTACTAAGAAAAGCTCATACATTCAGCTTACTGCCTTTTTAGTCTTCAAAAATTGCTACAGAGGGAGGCAGTGTCCTTTCAGCCTAGAGGAAATCCAAGTAGTAACATTCTGGAATCCTGGCAATCCCTCTCCCTTCCATCCTGAAAGCAACTGTTCCTTCCTCCACCCCCCCCCCAACTTACCTTCACTGAAGACGAAATCTGAGATAATGTCAAAGGGTTGGATGTGGACTGCAGACAGGATCATGGTGACCGTCTTCTGCGGATCACTGGAGGCCAGTGAAATGGTTTGCTGAGCTTGACACTCGTAGGACTTCCCAGCTGGGGTGACCAAGGCGGAGAGGTGATGCGAGTTGGCTGTGTGCTTCCCAGCTGCGGTGGAGGCCCAGAGCAATAGTTAGGCTCCTCTCATGGCAGAACCCTCCTTGCTCCTAACCCTTTGTGCTGGATAGTTGGCTCTTGCCTCTCAGATCCAGACCCCCCAACCCTGCTGTCCCCTCTGTGTCACCTTGCCAGCACTGGAGCTCTGCAAATGGTATCAAGTGGCGATGAAGGCCAAACACACCTATTCTTTCGTGAACCAGGGCTCCTTAGATATTAATTTAGAATTCCTCTTTGGAAGAGGAGAGTGATACCTAAAAACCCAGCCCTTTTTCTATCTAAAACCTAACAATGGCGATTCCAAAGATACAGAAAGAACAGTGACTTGGTTTTCCACATTTCACACAGGCTTAGCAAAGAATAAAACATCTTCCTCAACAGAGCATGCCGATTGCTGGTGTTCTGGGCAATGCCCTTGCACACACACATACCCTAGGGAGGTTTCCACCTTCTTTCTCCTTTTCTGGCCTAAGTTTGTTTTTTTTCTTTTCTTTTTGTATTTTGGTCTTATTTAACTGGGGGATATTTTGCATATAAATTTTGATGAAGAAAAAAAATGCTCCTTTTGAGAAAAAGGGGTGAAAAGGAAGAAATGGCATGTATTGTTGCATGTGTTCAATAAAAATCCTTTCCCAGCTGGTGTCTGGGTGATGGAAAGCTTCATTATGAGTGAACTTACAAAAAAATAAAAATACATTTAAATATGGTCTTCGATGGTGCCTGCAGATAGGAACTTTATTATTTGGCAGATGGATGTTCCTCTTGCCACAATATTTTAGGAGGATTTGGGCAAACTGTTGGAGGGATGCACAGGAAAATCTAGTAAATTAATACTTGGTGCAGAATCCACTCTGAGGAGGCTGCAATGACTGAATATCCCGTGTGAGCCATACTGCCATGCGCAAAAATACAGTGAAGACCGGCAAATCCTGACCCAAAAGGAGAGTCGCACTGCCCTCTCGCAGTTTTAGGGCATGAGAAGAAAACCAGGGTGCAAAAGAAAACTAAAATACGGCTTTGCCCTTCTCTGTGCTCCTTGCAAGGCCGAATCATAAGAGGCCCTTCCGAAGCAGCCAGGGGATGCCAGGCACTAAAGGGACGTCTCGTGTAGCATCAGGCCATGGGTAACCGATTGGTCTTCAGGCCCAGGGTTCCTTGTGGATCTACAAGGCCTGAGACCCAAAGGATTCGCGGACGCTCCAGCTTCCCCCGCTCTGGAGAGCAAGCCAAGGCCAGCATCGGTTTCCAAAACCCTGAGGAATTCGTCCTCCAAGCCTGCCCTCCTTGCTGTGTCGCTGCTTTCCCAGGCTCCCTCCCCAGCCTCTACTCACCACTGACTGCGTCTTTAAAGTGGGTCTTCTCAGAGGAGTCGTAGACAAATTGCACCTTGCTCAGCCTCCAAGTCGCCTCGGGTCCCTGGGACGTGTTGTGGCTTTCCTGTCGAGCCAGGGAGGCGCGCGTCAACCTCCCGGCAGCTTCTGGGTCCTTAAACCCAGAAGGGGCCGCCACTTCCCACACCCACGCGGAGCCTGCGGCCCCTCTGCCCGCTGGGCTCGGAGTTACCTTTACAAAGAGCATTTTGAGCGCGTAAGCGCGATCCACCCAGAACACCTGCAGCTCCGACTCGCTGGGGCCACAGCGGCCCTTCACCTCCGCTCCCCGGGTCAATGCGATATCGGCCTGTTCTGTGATCAGCTGGGAACACAGACGCCCCGCGCCCCCTCAGCGCGCCCGGCCCCGGGGGGCTCCAAAGGGCGGCGCGTCCAAACTCTGGGTTGCACGCTTGGGCGCTCCTTTGCGCGCGCGTCCCACGTCCCGGAACATGCGGTTAGATGCTCTACGTGCAGACCCGGCCGGTAGGGAGGCAGAGAGAGGGGGGTTTACTTTCAAAGCAGGCAGGGCGAGCAGCAGGCGTTACAAGCCGGAACCCCCATGCAGCATTCGGGAACAGCCTGCAAGGGTGGTGGGGAGAAGGCGGGCGACCCAGGTCTTCGAAGGGCCTTGAGGGAGGGTGCCCTTCGCCCTGGAGCCCTAGGAGCAAGCCCGGGGTGGGGTAAAAGGTTCCTTACATCTACGTAATTGCTGGCCCACACATCATAAGGTACAATAAATTTGGCTGCAAACTCTGCCATGAGACACGTCGTCCCATTTTCCCGCACCACAAATATATCTTTTTCAGGGTTAGTGGAAAGGCCTGAGAGATTTTCCACTTCTTGTTCTGCCATGATTTGAGCCATTGTATCTGCGGAACAAACAAAACAGTCCCATCAGTTCAGAGCTCAGCCAGCCCACGCATCCCGGGCTCTAGGGTGGAGAGACCATGGTTTGCGGGCTTTGGGGTGACAAAGTTCCCTGCCAGCAGCTGCGCGCTCTCGGAGCCATTTCTCTAACCCAGCTCTAACAAACTCGAGTCTGTTGCTGTTAATTTATAATGACAATAAAATTTTAAAATCCTTACTCATTAACATAGCTGGCCTTTTTCTGCATCTTGAGGTTTTAAACCAAATCTTTCTTGCCAATGATCTGACCCCACGAAGCTGGCCTGTCTAAGCTCTGTCTGGGATATGCCACACAGGTGTGTGGCTCTCGGGGGAATTCCCTGCCACCAGCAGGGACGGCCCTCTTCCCTCCCACAAAAGAAAAAAAACAAAGGGCAAAACCTAAGGGCCATATTTTTATCTTGAGCTACTGGCTTTACTTTGCCGGTTCTATTCTCTGCAAAGAGTGCATCCCGCCCGCCCAGTCGCCGAAACGCTACTCACGGAACAGCATCAGGAGAACTCGAAGTCTGCCGACGCTGGGGACGGCTCTTCCTCGGAGATCCATGCTTGTAGTGCCGCGAACCAGGCCAGACGTGCTGCTGCAGAGGCCGCCCAAGAGGGAATCCCTCAAAGTCGCCGCTGGAGTGGGCCGGGGTGAGCGAGGGGCGGCGAACGGAGAGCCAGGAGGGAGGGAGCGCGAGTTCCAGGAGCGCCGGCTGGGACTCGGTGCCTGGTGCCGCACCGTCCGCTGCTGCCAGAGTAAGTCAGCTCACTGCAGAGGGAACGAGCGCGAAGCCAGGGAGCTATCCACGGCTGCGAGTGCTGAAAGGAATCCGGTTGTGTGGCAGGAGTGGTTGTGGCTCGGTTTGTGCAGAGGGCCAATGAGATTTGGGGGGGGCGCTAAAATTCACCCTAGGTCTGTTTCCTGTTCTGCAATTGCATCCGCAAAGATGAGTCTATACTGAGAAACTTAATAGCACCGTCAGACTTATTAAATCTCCCTATCAGGTAGCTGCAATGTGGTGTAGATATCATATCACTGCATCTGGTTCCTGAAAGAAAACGGTAGAGCACAAATTGTTGCTGCTTTGGGGAAGAAAGGGGTATGCAGGAATAGAGAAGGAAAATGCTATGGCAACAGTTTCCTGCGTTTGGAGGCATCCCCTTCTCTCTGCTCTCAATGAGCTCATGGGTTTAAAGTTAAATTGACGCCTCCTCAAGCGAGGCCATCAGACAATGCAGTAGATCTATGTGGGCTTATTGTCCTGTGCACTCTGCTCCTGGGTGCATAGGACTCTTAACTCTGGGGTCACCTACCCTCACTCATTATATTGTGACCACTTTGCCAAGAGGGATGTAAGCAAATCTGAAGTTTGTGAGAGTTATCTGGGGTCTCTTAGGACAGGAATTTTAGAATGATGCCCTAGGTAATGTCACACAGTTACGTAAGAAAAACACACACGGATATTACTCTAAAGCCTCTAGTGGAACAGAAAAATAAATACTACTGGGCTAATTCCTATATTTACATTTTTTGTAGCTTGCTTATTTTTCATTTTTGCTCTATAAATCAAAATACAGCTTTCAAAAATAGATATGCAGTCCTCATCAATTGTTGTGATGTCCAAATATTTCATTTCTTAGAGCATATTTCATTATGTGAATAAATAATTGTGGCATCAGCAATATAATATCATAAGACAGACAATGTCACATTAAGGGGCAAATTGCAAAGTATTTTCACCTGCACTGTCTAATGTGATCCTCCCCACAACCTCAGGGGGTAGGTAAAGGAAGGTATATACATTATTGTGGTTGTACACATCTCAAATGTGAGGCTCAGAGAAATTAAATGACCTTCCCAAATGTCACATGATCGGTTAGAATTAAAATAGAAAAATCACATGCTTTAACTTTGTAAAGATCATCTTCATTTCTCCTTATATAATACTTTGACCACAAAATATACCATATTTTGACTTCCATAAAAAATATTTAAAAATCAAATAACAAGCTGGCACCTAAAATCTCTGTTAATAATTCACATTTCGGAAATGTCTAGGATGCTGTTTTAAGTATAATCATATTCTGACATGGTATTTGCTACAAAATGTCTATATAATGTTTTTGGCTTTCAAACATATTCTTATATCAATAATTAGATCACTGGCAATTCAAATTATGAAGTAATATTTAAATTGATACTGTATTTTTACATCTTTACTTTTTTATCTGTCTTTGGTGTTTCATCCAAACATTTCTTAAGAACTTTACATAAATGATTATATATAGAATAATTGAGGAAAAATTGTGATTGATATAAGGTCAATTCTTATCAGTTGACAGTGTAAGATATAGATTTATGTCTTACACTTTTCATGTTAACAATTATTATTAAAACTTATTTTTATATAGTATTGTAAAATTAGAAAACAAAGAGACATACGATAAAGTATTTATTCATATTCCCTCCCCCCAATCTCTCTGTCTCTGCAGTACTTTAACGAGAAAAGGAATGGGTGGATTTCAGTCCAGGATTCTCTATTTATTAATTTTGTGACTTCATAGAGATTTTAGTTTTCCTCATTTAAAAAAATTGGGATAATAGATCAGGGGGTGGCTAATTAGGCCAAATGAGCCAATGAATATAAATGCATTCAAAACAAAATACAAATTAATTTAGCCCATAAATATTAACTGAAGACATACTACTTGCATTATGTTTAGTGCTTTGGAAACCAAAAGATAAATATTATACAAGCAGGAGGAATACCAGCAAAAGATTATGACAATTTTTCTTGTGACATGTTATTTCAGATAGCCCTACCTTATAAGTTGTTAAAAGATCAACTGAATTAATTCATGATTATCTTCTTTAATAATAAAAGATTATATGGGAAGTAGCATTGGTCATTGATCTTAAAATGTTGCTGGTGATTTATAAATCAGATGATAGTTCCTTTGAAAAATGGTTTCTTTCCATATCTGATATAAATTATTTCTTTGTTGATGCCAGAGATTACTCAAGTGAGTTGAAAGAAAAAAAGGAAGCAATATTAACCCTTTCATCCTGGTAGGATCATCTTCAAAGCACAATGAATTCAATGCCCAAAAAGGTGTTTAATCTGAAACATGGCTTACAAATACCCATGAATTTATTCATCTTATTCATATTGATACTTACATTGCAATAGGAATTGGATCATTATAGCTACAACTTTTGCCTACATTAATTAAGCAACTTTCTAATCATCCTGGAAAAAAAAATTCTTCAGTTTCTTACAATAATCAAAGGGGTGATAAAGCAGCAGTTTACCATTAAATCATATTTTAAAATATTAACAAAGTTTCCCAGAATTTGCTGCATTTCTCATTTCTCAAGTCTGAAAGAAGGTAGAAGGAACTGATATAAACATGTACACTTGTGTCGGTGGTGACTGTGTCAATTTTCATCATTGCTTTTGATGGTCAATACAAAATGTCAAGGGACAGTGTAACCCAAACACACTGGATTTGGGATCTCCTCTAGATCCTCTAGGTTCTGCTAAGGATTTTCTTCAAACAATATATTTACTCATTGAATTAGCCTTTATGAATATCATGCCATCAGGTGGTTGCTGTTTTATAAAAGGAGAAAAAAAGGCCCCTGCACATAGCTTCCAGTTTGGATGGGAGAAAATACGAATGTATAGAAAGATGTGATGTGGTCTGGCACAATGTGTGCATAGATGTTTAGGAAAAAGAAAAGACAGCCATCCCAGGGCAGAGGGTGGTTGGAATCGACCAAAGAAGGCCTCTTGGAGAAGGTGGGTCTTGAAAAAAGTAGACAGATTGATGTGGGGTGGAAGCAAGAAAGGGCAACGCAGATGGAAGAAATATCTATCGAACAGGGAAGTCAATGTAAAGATATAACTCTTCATCCTTCCATGTTTATCAATTTGCAACAAAAAAGAAATTAGGCTTTAAGTCCACAGTGCCTTACATACTAGATAACTCCTATTTGATTTCCTCATTTGACAATTTACCTGTATACAGCATATGCAAAAAAATGGCATATGCAAAACTTGTCCTAAATAAAATTAAACTTTTCAAGTTGTTAGGTGCATCTCTTTGTACTTGGTTGTGCAAACAGTTGACTTGTATTTGTAGAATCAAGAGACAAAATTATGGAAATCAGTAAACAATACTAATAAGGAAAGCATACTTAAGAGCTCCAAAAGCAAACAGCTGGGCTTTGATTTATTGAGGTTTCAGTCTACCTTACCATGAAATGCTTTGCCATTCACCACCACCAAGCCATCCTACACACACACACACACACACACACACACACAATGGAAACACACGAATAACAGAAACAAAAATAATTTAGCTAAACTGAGCAAGATGCACACAGCTGTTAAGTCAGAATTACTACTCACCAAAACCTTTCCTTTTGTTCAGCTTATGTCACTAAATAATTATTTCATTTAATTTAATCGCTGCCTTTGACTACCTCAGAAACCCTTTCTAGGACAGAAACCCTTTTGGGGCAGAAACTGAAAAATAAGTGTAAGCAAGAATATTTTGTGCATGCATTGCCAAGCCTTAGAATATTTTCAAAGGATCAGAAAATTGAGTTTGGGCCTCCAATACACTCAACCGGCATGCTCGTGGAGTAATTCCCCTCATCCTATTACTTTTTTGGTGTCTCTTGCATCTGCTTTAACAAACAGGGTCTGTTTCTGCAAGAAGGGTAACCAGTGGAGAAAAATGATACCAGAATAATGGGCTTTTCATTGGCTATGTTCATGCTAATCCTGAAGAAATGTCCTTATGAGTTTATTTATTTTTTGAGACTGGGTCTCACTCTATTGCCCAGAGTAGAGTGCAGTGGTGTCATCATAGCTCACTGCAACCTCGTACGCCTGGGCTCAAGTGATCCTCCTGCCCCAGCCTCCTGAGTAGCTGGGACTACAGGCGCATGCCACCATGCCTGGCTAATTTTTCTATTTTTTTATAGAGATGGGGGTCTCACTGTGTTGCTCAGTCTGGTCTTGATCTCCTGGCCTCAAGTGAGCGCCCCACCTCAGCCTCCCACAGGACTAGGATTACAGGTGTGAGTCACTGCACCCAAGCCCTTATGAGTTCATTTAGAACCAATGCCTTTAAGGAGGGGGAACAGAGAGGACCCAGATTCTTACAACAAACTCTGAATAAATGGATAGGGAGAGGCCAGATTTAATCATCCCTCAAAAGTTCAATAGCAAAGAAATCATTTTTTTCTTTTGAACTTGACATTCACTAAATGTTCTGGTCAGGTTTAAGTTAGTTACAGAGGGATTTAGCTGCCACTAGCTTCAATGTGTAAGTTTTGGGCTGTGGGGCACAATCCACTCTGCTATCTTAGCAGTGAGGAAAACCTTGTTAACTTGTGGGCAGGGGACCTGTCTGTAAAAACAAGAGTCATTTGAGTATTTGTTTTTGTTTTGGGTTTTTTTTTTAATCCTTTAAGAACTTTTCTCTCCAAGAAGTAAGATCTATCTCAATGTGTCTAAGGTTAGACAAGCTATGGCTCATTTAAAATAATTTTCTATCTGAATTCTGAGATAATGCAACTCTCTAAAATGTCTTTTATGACATGTCACGGGGCCCCCTTGTTCCCTCAGTTAATTACTCTTTTACTTGTCTGTCTTAAGTTATCTGCGTATTAACCTGAAGATATGTTGGGAACTAAGGATAATTTATATGAATGGCCTTTGGGAAGGAGGGTGAGGTGAAGCCCAGAGCCCACAGTGGCCCTACAGAAGCTTTGCCGGGCAGCCACTGGAGTCCTGGAATGCCCTGGATGCCCTGCGGTTGTAAGTCTAGTACCGGACCTTTCCGTGATGGTTTTCGTGAAACCATTGCAAGATGAGCTGGCATCAAGAAAGTTAAAAGGGGAAAGAGTGCGTTGGAAAGGCGACTGGAATGGGAGTCTAAGAAGCCATGTGTTAGCTACGACTTTATGATTCCAGTAGCGACAACATCTGGAAGGAGTGTCTTCACCTCTCCGTCTTCAACATGCCTTTCCTAAAAGACCCCTTCAGGACTATATGTCCCACGTCTATGATTGACCTTACAGGGAAGTAATCTGAGCAATTCCTCTGTTGGGATGGGTGGGAATACTGGGAATTCCATTATTAAAATGTAACACCTGGAAGTGCAAAGGAGTGTGCGATGGTCAGGACACCTGGGCCATGACCTGTGGCGTTACCTTTGGATGGCTCCGCGGTAGGTGGGCCTGGTTGCTGCGGACTCCATACCTGACAGCTTCTGTGGGCACCAGGCAAGATGCGCTGCCGGGCGTTTCCCAGGCCTGCACCCCTCGATAAGCAATGTCCTCAGCCTGGGAAAGATGTGGCGTCTGGCACCAGAGTTGGGACCCCTGGCACATTCGCGCAGCAGCTCCGGGTATAGAGGTGGAGAAAATCCCTGCCCAGTTGCAAAAGTGAGGTCCGTACCGGCGCCAAAGCCCAGGGAGAGAGGTCAGTCCCGAGGGTCCTGGAGTTAAGTAAATTCGGGCCACAGCGACAGGAACCACAGGGTCTTTGGGTTTCCTTCGATTATCGAGGAGAGTTAGGAGTAGAAAAAGGAGGAAAACAGTTCCAGGCAGAGAGCTTGTCCTGGCTCCTCAGCGACCTTCTTTGGCGCTCTGACGCCCCAGGAAGCCTCGGCAAACCTTGCGCTGGGGCAGGAAGGGTGGGCGGTGAGACCCTGGCGCGCTCTGGCCTCGGGCCTCTAGGGTCCCTCCCCTGCCGTGAGAAAAGGAGACTGGTGTGGGAGGCGGGGTATTAAACAGGGGAGAGGAAGGAGATCGGGTCACAGAGGGTTCGCTTTTCTCATTTCTTTTCTTTTCTAAACCTCCGACAAAGTATCCTCACCGCAGGGACATTCCCCCAAGTGCGCCCGCGGTCCAGCCTCCAGGTAAGACCGGGAGGATGCCGCGCTCCAGGGCCTGCGGCGCCCCGGGATCCCTGCGGCCGTGCAATACTAGGACAACCCTGGGACCCGTGGGAGGTTTTCCAAATAAACAATAGCTTCTGCTCAGAGGAGGTCTAAGCAGAGCCTGCGACTAGGCTCTAAGGGCGTGCCGGCAGCCCGGGGCGGGTGTCGAGCAGGCAGCGGCCTCTGCACGCCGGGCTGGCGGCCGCCCGGGAGACGGGCAGGTTTGGGTCCCGGGACCAGGAGGTGAGAAGGTGACTGGTGTCCCTCCGCTACGGTCCCTGGTTGCTAGGCTAAGCTCCAGGGCAATAGAAGTGGGACTGAAACTCCCACCTTTTCCAACCTCCACCCCTTGAGGCGCCCCGGGCTGCTAGAGGCCCTGGGCTATGAGATTAGGGCTTTTTTTCTGCTGCTTCCCTCCTCCCCCAACAGTCTGGGTTGGGGACGAGCGAATGGCATTCTCCACCCTAGGTCGTTACTGGAAGAAAATCCGTCCCCCACCGCGCAGGCCGCTCAGAGCCCGGGTGCACCCGGCCACCTCTCCCCGCCCAGCCGGCCTGGTGTGTGGCCCCGCGCTGCAGGCGGGACGCGAGAGCCCACGTCTGGCGGCGCCAGCGGGTGGCCTGTACCCGCCCCTGTCCCATTCTCCAGTGGACAGAGCCAGATAAGAACTCTGGGAGGCCCTAAACCTGATAAACACCATGGAGACCCACCCAATATTTTCTCAAAATAAGGGTAAAAAAACCACACATTCGGATATTTTTTTCTCTCTGTGGCGACCATTAGGTTTGGGGTTTTTTAAATTTTAAAGCAAATTTGGGGGGGGTGCTCCAGCCTTGCCCTGGCGTGTGAAATCCCCTAGGCCTCTGCCGTCTCAGGTCTGTCCTCCAGAGATGTCCCCCATCCAGCAGCTCCGGGTGGGCACCTGCCTGGGCAGTCCCCAGGCCCACATCTATTCCCTACCTCCTACCCCCGATTTTCTAATGCTCTGGGGCTTTTTTTTTTTTTTTTTAAATTTCAGAGGAACAGCCGGGTCTACGGAGGTTTGCAGCTACCGCCTCGCCCACAGCCTCGGGAGCCTCAACCCAAGCCAAACGGGCCTCGGAGCCCACAGCAGCAAAGCCACCGCAAGCTGCGCGAGCCAACGCGGGTCACCCGGAGGTCTGGAGCCCCAGGGGCTGCAGCGCCGCCGTTCTTCCCGGGTGACTTTGTGGACGCGCACAGATGGGGGTCGCCTCGGGCCGCGCACTCGGGGCCAGCTGGAGCTCCCGGGAGCCCGGCGCTGGTGGATGGTCGTCTCATTTCCCGACTTGATGGCCTGGAACCTGGGATTGCAGGGCCGGCGGGGAGAGGGTGGGTTCAGGGACCCTGGCGTCCAGGCGCAACGGTCGGGTGGGCGGCTCTGGATTTTGGTTGGGGGCGGGATACATTTGTTAGAGACAAATCTTGATTACCCCGTCCCCTCGTGCCCCGCTCCAACTCCCGCAAGGTTAAGTTTTCTGTTGTGGGCACAGGCGCCGCGTCCCCTGTCGCCGTGGACGGCGGGGTTGTCAGAGCAGTGGCTGTTCACCGGAGCACCTGGCGCCGCGCAGCCTCCGCGCCTCAGACCTTGGCGTCCGCCTGTGCCGGGCACTTGGCATCCTTTCCAGGGGAGGCTGCGGGAGGCCAGGACTCGCCCTTCGAATGCCCAGAAAGAGCCCCAGGGAGGCATGAGAGCGGCAAAAAACCTCCCTCCATTCCTAGTCCATCGCCTTGGACTGGGAATCGGGCTCCCCTACAGCGCTCGCCCCGGACTCCGGAGCTCCGGGGCGCAGCCAAGAGAAAAGGCCAACTCCAAGAGGTCGCCCAGGCCACAGGATCGCCCAGGGCGTAGAAAGACGGCGGGACCAGCTGGAGAATCAAGGCACAGTGGCGAGGGAGGGTTGTAGAAGGGTGCATGGGAAATGCACTTTGAGACACTTGAATTTCCTCTGTCCTGCCTTTCAGCAAGACCAAGAAAACCATGCACCCCTGAGAGGGAGAGGCTGCTTGTCCCTGTCTCTGCATCTCACCTGTGGCTCAGGCGCCAGTTGGAGACGGAGTGGGGAGCCCGAGGAGGCTGAGCTCAGATTGAGAGGAGAGCAGCTGAACTGGAGAATGGTTAATTAGGTCATTGGGAGTTCCTGCCTCTGGGCCACAACTGTGGGATATTTCCTTTCAACTTCCCAGAATCTTCCTCCATCTGGGGAACTCAAACTCGGACTCTGCTCCAAGGCGTTCATCCTAGGCTGGCTGGGTCTTGGAGAGCGCTGAAAGGATCACACCTGGGGTCTCAAGGAATCCCTAATCTGGGGACACACCTTGACAGAATACACCCATCCTGGCCCAGACAGCCAGGAAAGCCTCAGCTCTTTAGAGGGCCAAGAAACACCACATGGTTCGGCGCAGCCAGAGTGCGGTTCTTGGACCCATAGCATCGCCATTACCCAGAGAAGGCAGAATCTGTCCTCACCTAACCCTACTGCATCAGGACCGCATTTAAAAAAGATATCCGGGGAACTGGTGCACATTTACATTAGAAAAGCTCACGCCTGGTTTATAAAGCCTGAGTTTTAGCCATTGCTCAACCTTGTGCCTCCCAGCCTCCTCTTCATCATCTGTCAAGTGGGAGTTGTTCTGGAGGTTCTGGGGAGCTCCTACGCTCTCCTCAACACATATGAGACCAAGGAAATTGGAACTTTTAGTGGATGGAGCCCAGGCAGGAGTGTGTTTTTAAGGTCCCCAGGTGATTTTAATGACAGCCAGGAATGACTAGTGTAGTAGTACCCACTTTACAGATCAGTTGGGATTAGCTGAGATGAGGCCCCAGCCCTGTGCAAGACAGTATGTACAATGTTAACGCCACTGCTCTTTGTAGCCTAATTCATTCTGACTCCAGAAAGTATGGCCTTTGACCAGCTAATTAAGCTTGCTGTGCCTCACTTTCCTTACCTGTAGAATGGAGTTGATAGTAGTGCCTGCCTCAAAGGTGTTGTGAGATTTAGAATCAAATGTTTAGAATCAAAGTCAGTAAATGTTCATTTACAAGGCAAAATCACTCTCATTTTAAACAAAATGGCAGACGGGCCTGATTATTTATCTCACTCCACTACCCCCACCCCAACCAGCCCTCTTTCAGAGCACAAGACCTTATTTTTGCTTCAATATGCATGTCAATTTTTTAACATTTTTAGCATAAAAACCAATATTTTAAGTTGCTTCACAATTCAGTAAACTGGGTCTTCTGTGAAGGTTGATTTTGCCACCTAGAGTAACTCCATTCCACGTCCACCAATTTTAGAAGCACTAGTGTGAAGTGTGCTCTTGGCTCTGTGCCTTCCCAGGACAGCCACATGGGAGGGCCTCACCTGGAAATGCTAATTCTGTAGGTTTGAGGTGGGGAAGAGTATTTGTGTATCTAACAAATTTCCAGGTAAGGCTGATGCTTCAGGTCAGAGGGGACCACACTTTGAGAACCACAGTGCCAAATGAGTGGTTGATTCCGAGCATCTCAGACATCTTAATAGCAGCACTGTCAGGCATGAGCCAATGTGCCCAGCCATAGGTGTACTTCTTACAGCCAAATAATGCAACCCAGCTACTAATAGAAGTCTGTTCATTACATCTCTTCAAGAGAATGAAATCTGAAATGGGCCTTGATAGGAGTATAAATGATCACAGATATTGCCCCTCCTTATGTGGCTACAGTAATACATTTCACATACCTGTGACTATACCTGTATAGCTTTATATTGTGGTTATTTTTCTGTGTTCCCTGCTAGTTGAGGACTCCTTGAGGGCAAGGACCATATTTAATACATCTCTATATCCCCAACACCTATCATAAGGTCTGGAACACCACAGATGCAAAATAATGTTTGCTAAATTTACACTTCTCTATCACAACACTTTGTTATTTCTGGGAGTCACTAATGCCAGCATGTGCATGAAGTTAAAATAATTTGTAAATAAATAACCATCATGTTCTAAAAGTATCTCTACATTACCAATGGTTGATGTCCAGGCTATAGAGATTTATGGGTATTTATCAGACACTGTTTTAAGCTCTGTTCTAAATAGATCAACAAGATGGTAGGCATTTTCCTTGTCCTTGATCCTTTGCCCTTGCTGTTCCTTCTACTTGGAATGTTCCTCCCACACCTTCCCCTCCATATCCATATCCGTATGACTCCATCACTCAGCTTCCCCAACTGTGTCTCCAAATGTGACCCTCTCAGTAAGGCCTTTACTGGACATCCTGTTTGGAATGATACCTCCCCTCCCCTGCCCCCAGCTAGACTCCTCATCCTTCTTCCTGGCTTTATTTTTCTCCCTATAATATACCACTTTTTTAACAGGTTTATTTCATCAAATTTAAGGCATCATATTATTGTAAGACACACCACTATTTTATATACTATTCAGCAAGCAAAATATGCTGCCAATTAAATCATGGCATGCCATCGATTAAGACTCATTCAGAGTGTTAAAAGAAAAAACAAACTTACATGGTTTGGAATTGATAAAATGCATTCATTTACATTATTTATCGTCTGGTCCTTTTCAGTAGAATAAATATTTCAATCTTTTTTTTTTAAAACTTCTCTAGCTCCAATGCCTTGAAACATAATAGACATCTAAAATGTTAAATGTGGGAGGATAAAATCTGTGTCTTTAAAAGTGAAACCAGGGATCAAGTAAACAGTTATAAAACAATATAATAAATGCTCAAATAGAAGGTGGCAGGAAGTTTTCTTTGGACACAAAGAAGGACCTAGCTGGGGAGAGCTTCTTGGGGCGGTGCTAACCAAGCTGGTCTAGAGGGGTGTGGGAGGCAGATCCACTGCAGGGGAGGATTTCAAGCAGCAGAAGGCACTGCAGCAAAGCCCAAGGATATAAAAGACTATGAAAAGTTAGAACTAGAAGTTATTGCATCTGACCGAAATGTGTGTTGTGATTCTCAGCCTTGAGAAAACATCAGCATCACCTGCAGGGCTTGTTAAAGCACATTGTTGGGCCCCATCCCTAGAGATTCTGATCCCGGAGGACTGCAGTGTAGCAGGAGGATTTGTATCCCCAATAGCTTCTTGGTGGTGCTGATGCTGCAGGTCCAAGGACCACACTTTAAGAACCCCTGGTGTGGGGGGAGGAGGCTGGATGAGGGGACCAGCCATTCCTATGGCAATAGCCATTTCATGTGCTACTGCATCCTCAGCCTTGGTGCATACACTGAGATGAGGTTTGGAGACCACTGGGGGAGAGGGCAGCAAGGGGCTTTTAATTTGTTCAATACAATGTGGAATAAATAATGCAGAGATTTTTCTATAGCCTCCTAAGTCTGGGGAAAGTAAACACCTTTCCTTGTGCATAAGTTGCCCTCTTGCTCTTCAGAGCAGCCTGGTACAGATGAAAGGTAGTGTATTTGTTCTTTTTCAGTCTTGTTATGGGAAGACACCACTATGCCCAGCTAATTTTTTCTATATATTTTTAGTTGTCCAGCTAACTTCTGTCTATTTTTAGTAGAGACGGGGTCTCGCTCTTGCTCAGGCTGGTCTCAAACTCCTGAGCTGAAACAATCCACCCGCCTCGGCCTCCCAGAGTGCTAGGATTACAGGTGTGAGCCACTGCGCCCAGCCTGCTCAGTCAGTCATTTTGAATGTGGCAGCCACACAGTACATCTGCTCACTCAACAATGTCTGGCGCCCCACTGACTAATACAGTGAAGTTATCATTGTCCATGCACGCTCATCCCAGTCCACTCTCCCTGGCTGCCAAGTTACATCGATGTCGTACAAACCATTCTCATTATATTAACAATGGCAGGAAACTTTCCAGACAGACCTTGTATTTTTAAAGACGGCTGCCAACAATCCCTCCAATTCTTGTACATTAATGTCCCTCCTCCAATCAAGAGGCAGGTCTACCTTCCCTCCTGTGAGTCTGAGCTGACCTTGTGACTTGCTCTGACCAACGGAATAGACCAATAGAATGTGTGGATGTGATGCTGTGTGTTTTGGTCTAGGCTTTAAGAATCGTAGCAGCTTCCTTTTCTGTCCTTTTGGAGATCCAGCTTCCAGGTAAAGAAGCTTGAACCTGACCACTAAATGCTGGGAGACCATGTGGAGAAGGAATGGCCCAGGCAGCCAGCCCAGATGAGGAGCCCGAAGTGTGAGTGGAACCATGTTGGATGTTCCAGCCCCAGCTGGGTTCCCCACCAAACGCAGCCACACAAGTGACCCTGGTCAACACCAAATGGAGCATAAGAACTAGCCAGCTGAGGCCGGCCAACCCAGAGCAGCATGAGAAATAATAAATTGTTGTTGCTTCAGGCACTCAGTTTTGGAATAGTTTGTTATGCAACAACAGATAACCAAAATAGCAGGGGCCAGATCACGTGAAGGTTTATAGGGTTGGGAAAGAAGTTTGGCTTTTATTTTTAGTGCAGAGGGAAGCATTAGAGGATATTAAGCAGATGAGTAACACGATCTGATTTACACTTCAGGAGGATCACCCTGCTACTGTGTGGAGAAAGGGCTGTAGGGGCTCAAGAGTGGGTGGAAATGAAACCAGGAAGCTGTCACAGGAGTCAAGGTGAGAGATGACAGTGGACAGTGGCTACAACCAGGGTGGTTATCCCAGTAGTGCTGAGAAGTGGTTCCATTCCAGAAATATCCTGGAGGAAAAGAGCCAGTGATACTTACTTATTGATTACACAAGGGGATGCGAGACAGTGAGTAATCAAAGGTGACTTTTAGAATTTTAACCTGAGGCTGGAAAGACAGTAGTGCCATTAATAACTAAAATGTGGAAGCGTGGGCAAAAGCACCCAGGAATTCTAATGTGAATAAGTTAAGTTTCAAATGCCTATTATATTAATATATATCCAGTGGCAGCTTTGAGTATTTGAATATCAATTAAGAAGACATTGCTGGATGTATAAACTGTTAAGTCTGATTACTAAGGATCCTTCTTGCTACTTCAAGGTAGGGCTGTGTTGCTTTGCCCTGCCCCTTAAAGCAGGGTCTACTTTCTCCTGCAAATGCAAAATATTAGTGAACCCAAATATTAGACTTTCATATTGAGAATTAAATTTAGAAAAGCACATCGTCTTTGAGACAGAGTCTCATGGCTTTCTCAGCACTTGGCATGCACATCTAGCGGACTTGGGATGATTAATGGACACGATTGTTCATGACCCACTTATGTGGCTGCTTCTTCCATTTTAAGGCCTTTGAAATCTGGAAGGCTGGCTGAATTCCATTTCAACTAGAAACATCACCATCCTTTTTTTTTTTTTAAATCATAAAACAAAACAAAATGCACCACTCACTCATACCTTTAGAGGTTTTGTTGTTACTAAACTGCAGCGCATACTATAGCATCTGTGTAGCTTTCATGTTTTCTGTCCTATTTGTTAAAATATTCACAATGGGAAACAAAGATCCGGGGTTGATTAGCTGCCACTGATTTTGGCTAATCAATTTTGATCATTCAAAAGTAACTTATCGTACTGTAGATTATTCAGGCCTTTTGTTGTTGTTACCATTTCCTGCCAATAGCCTCCATATCAGAGCATAGGCAGTGAAAGACAAAAGAGGGAGCAAAAACCTTTCATATATTTTTCCTGATTGGATAATCCATTAAGCAAACTTTAAGACTTATCTGTCTGCATGACATTGAGGAGTCTGCCACCTTATAGGAAAGTTAAGACACATATATGAACATCTGGAACCCTCCAGCAGCTGGAAGTACCATTTCTTTATTTTTTTTAGGCAAAATAAGTCTAATTTCTATGTCCTCCCCTAAAGCCACTAACTCTCCCAGGTTGAAGGGAGCCCAGTGCAGCAGATGCTCCTGGGGCTCCACTCGTATTCCCTTGGCCCTTCTCCCATAGCTTTGTTAGTGTCTTGCTCGTGCCGATGGCTTCCTGCCTCAAGCACTTGTGACTCCCTTCTCAAGGGTGTTTTCTGGCCCCAGGAA
This sequence comes from Varecia variegata, assembly GCA_028533085.1. Taxonomy (NCBI): domain Eukaryota; kingdom Metazoa; phylum Chordata; class Mammalia; order Primates; family Lemuridae; genus Varecia; species Varecia variegata. The sequence continues at coordinate 191,415,990 of CM052436.1, read as the reverse complement.
CTTGCTTAGCTCATGAGGGGCAGGCGGTAAGTGCTGGGGAGTTACTACCCTCCAGAGCAACTCTCGTGCAATGAGAAGAGACATTTGGAGGATGAATACCCTTGTCATCACTTTGGCGTGGGACCATTCTGTAAAGGATGCTACACTGTCCCTCACGGAGGCCCCAGGAGGACTGTGCCCATTGCCCACAGCAGTAACGTCTCCATAATTATTCCTTTATTGTTTTATCTCCCTCCCCACAACCCCTCCCTATGTTTCCTGGGATCACCTCCCAGATAAAATACTTGTACTCAAATTCTTGTCTGAGGGTCTGCTTTTTGGAGAACACACACTGAGACATCCGGCATCATTTCATTGTCTTCTTCTAGGAATTGTACGGTAGCACTAGGGCTTGTGAAACCCTGGGGAGTCAGGGAGGGCCCCACTCCTCAGTCCCAGAGGTCACTGAAGCCTGTGTTTCTGGTCCACTCCAGCATGGGCATGAGCTCCCTGTCCAAGGCAGCCTTTTCTCTCGGCAGCTCCCTTCTTTCTATAAAGGCTTGCAAAGTAGGAGAAACCAAGCCTTGCAAGCAGACAAATAGCCTTCCCATAGAGGTTCTGCCACTTCCTGGGCCCTGGACTTCAGAAAGCCTGTGTCTTTGAGGGCTCCAGGACCCTTTATTGCCTCTCCTCCACAAAAGCTAGAGAACCGTGTTCCCATTACTCTGCCCCTCAACCTCTGTCCCTTCCCTCTTCTCTACTGCAGCCTAAGTGGGCTGGACCAAGAGCTGGCAAACTTTCCCTGTAAAGGGCCAGATAGTAAATATTTCAGATGTTGCCGGTCATACAACTAACTAATTAACCCTGCTGTTGGAACACGAAAACAGTCAGAGGCCACTTGTCAGTGGATGAGTGTGTTCCGTTACAATTTTATTTAGGGACACTGAAATTTGAATTTCATACCATTTTTATGACCCATAAAGTACTTTTAACTTTTTCCCAACCACATAGAAATGTAAAAACCATTCTTAGCTCATGTACCATACAAAAGCAGGTGAGAGACTGGGTTTGACCCCTGGGCCATAGTTTCTTGACCCTTACACTAGACTTTCAAGAGCAAAGTTCTGTTTAGATTTCATTATCCTGCTGAGCTCCTTTTGGATTGTTATTATTTAAATCAAATCTAATTAATGCTGGGAATACCTGGAATTTATTAAGTTCTGACATATTAACAACAAACAAATTCTTCTAGGGCAGGGAAAATATCCCTGTGCATTTTCCTCATAGCACCTCATTTGGTGGTATACATGAATTAATTTATAATAGCACCAAAAGCATGGAGCTTATTATTTATTCTTTACTGTGCTGAGTGCTGTGCCGAAGGGCTCGCTCAATCATTTCCTCGTTCGAAGCAGAAATGATAAAACCTATATGAATAGGTTGCCATGATAATTGAATGACATTTTTGTCTTTGGCAATGCTCTTTGTTAATTGAAATTGTAAATTGTCAGGACACGAGTGAGATATTTTATTAAGGAGATAGATAGCTTTAAAGAAACAAACAGAAATTCTAGGGGAGAAAAATTCATTGAAGAAAATATGAAACACATTTGAAATCTTCAAGAATAGACTATACCAAGCAGAAGAAAGAACCTTAGAACTTGAAGACAGGTCTTTTGAAATAATCCAGTTCGACAAAAGTAAGAACAAAAGAATAAAAAAAGAATGAGCAGAGCTTTTGGGATGTCTGAGACTACATAAAGTGACTGAACTTACAAATCATTGGTATTGCAGAGGGAGAAAAGAGATCAAAAAGTTTAGAAAACCTATTTAAGGAAATAATCGATGAAAACTTCCCAGGACTAGCAGGAGAGTTAAACATTCAGATCTAGGAGGCCCAATGATCCCAGGCAAATACATTGCAAAAAGGTCTTCCCCATGGCATATTATAATCGGAATGACTAAAGTCAAAGTGAAAGAAAGAATTTTAAAATTATCAAGTTACCTGTAAAGGAAACCCCATCAGACTAACAGCAGACTTCTCAGCAGAAACCTTACAGGCCAGAAGAGAATCGGGTGGCATTTTCAAAGTGCTCTAAGAAAAAAATTGTCAGTCCAGAATTTTATGTCTGCCAGAATAAGCTTCATAAATGAAGGACACATGAAGTCTTTCCCAGAAAAGCAAACTCTGAGAGAGTCTGTCACTACTAGGTCAGCCCTAGAGGAAATGCTCAAAGATGTCTTAAACAAGGAAATGAATGTCTGCACATATATAACGCGATATCTTGGGGATGGGATCCAAGTTTAAACACAAAATACATTTATGTTTCATATACACCTTATACACAGAGCCTGAAGGTAACTTTATACACTAAATAATTTTGTGCATAGAATAAAGTTTGTGTTAAGTACTTACATGTAGAATTTTCTGCTTGTGGTGTCACAACGGCACTCAAAAAGTCTTGGATATTGGAGCTTTTCGGATTTCAGACTTTTGGATTAGGGATGCTCAACCTGTATCCCATTGGCCAAGGCAAATTCCATGGTCAAGCTCAGAGTCAGCACAGGAGGGAAATGCCAAATGACCCAGACATGGGTAGGCATGAAAAATTGGGGCTGTTAATGCAAGCCATCTACCATATGAGCACAGCCTAAAACTGTAATTGCAGATAGTTTTTAAAAATACTGTATTACTAGTAAAAAACAAGTTGAAAGTGTAGAGGATAAGAGGGGGCTTCTCATAAATATTTGGTCAATGAATACAGTTAGCTCAAAGCTGAAGATATATCCAACATAACTGTTTGTGTGGCTAGGTAAGGAAGTATAAGTGAATTCATAATACAGTGGTACAACCTGTAGAGTTCACTATGCTGTGTTATAAACACCACACCCCAACAGAAATACCAAGTTTTTTCCTAAGGAAAAGCAAAAGATAGAAGCATAAAGAGTTGTGTGTGAATTTTGAGAAAATTAGATACATACCTTGCTTGAAAAGAGTAAACAATGAGCATTTTGATGGATCCGTATAACATTTCCTCATTCGCATTATACGGTATCAAAGTTCAGAAGTGACTAATGGTCAAATGCTTTTCCCCTTCGTTTTGTTTGGTACATTCTGATTCACCTGAAGCTACTGGGTCATGGTGGGAGTGATTAGAGATACAATATTAAATTGGCCTCCACTGGAAAATTTTTCCAAATTTTATTGTGGTGGAGATTCAAACATTTCCAGGATGAGGCAGCTCAGGGACTGCCTCTTACCACGAATTTCCAAGAAAGTAATGCTAGGAGAGGAGAGGAGTGGAAGAACCATTGTATCCTTTATCGAGATGAGCGCAGACACCTATTTTTCCTTTTAATGTAAAAGCAAGGATGCTGCTATTTTTAACCATTTCCCTGTTCCTTCCCCTAATATATTTTTTCATTATTCTAACTTATGGAGCAGAACACTTTTCATGAAATATTATTAAAGAAGATGGCTCATAAATATTCATCCCAGAGGCACCACCCCAGACTTATTATGACATTAAAGAAGCAATTATTAAAGTGTGTGCTTGAGATTCTGTTAAACGCCAAGCTCAGGGAAAAGTTGCAGAAAAGTGTGGTCTAATGTTAGCTTTATCCTAGTGATGATGAAGGAGAAGCTATTTAGGGTTTGGAATGAGGTATCCCTAAAATAACCTCAACATTAAATAATACAGGTATTCCCTCTTCACGTTCCATAATCTCTTAATATTGATGGTCCCCACTGTTAAATGCCTGATGGCCACCGTGACAGTCCTACTGTTGTAAAAGAATGCTAACAGTAAGAATTAAGAAAAAATGTTTTTCTCATTTTAGCCTTTTATTCAGGTTTTCAGAGACATTTCCTGCCCAAGAGGCCACATAGACAGTTACAAATCCTTCATTTCACCTCACAGAAAATAATTTAAATAGTCATTGATAGTTATTGATGACCTGTTCTTTGTAAAGCAAAGGAACAAAGCCTGAAAAGAAATTGATCTGCACTGAGGAAAAAGTCTTATGCATAGATAGCTTCTAACGTATAAATGGATAAATTAAGGAAGGCAGATTATTCCTTGCCTGGAAGAACGAGAGAGCTTTTTGGAGATGGCATTTTTGGAGGTTGCTTTTTAAGGACAGAACATCATTATGTAACGTGGTTAGAAAAGATGAGTGCTATGTGTGTGTTAACAGAGAATAGTGATAAATTCAGACTGGCTAGGTGAGGAGGCAGCTTGGGGCCAGAAACTGAATGCTGTTATCACTAATTTTAACATTTGTTAGGTAGTGGATAGGAATTCTGTTATTTACAACCAGAATGGTAATATGATTAGAAGTGTCATTTGGGAAGATTAATCTGTGTGTAAAAAGATTTGAAAGGCAAAGAAATTGAATAGGAATTTTAAAATTCTGGGTGTTAAGGAATGAAAGAAGTTGTAAGGAAGGAGAGGGAAACTTTGAAGAAAGGGAGAATTCATAGGTTTATATCTAACAGATTGGGTGTGGGAGGAGATGAGATGAAGCAGAACAACATGGCCCCAAGGTTTAGCACTGGTTATGGACTATTAAAATGAACAGGGAGGACAGATGGAGAAAGGGTCTCCATTTTTTGTTAATTACATACAATGTGCACACGGGCCATTTATTTAACTCTTGGCAATCTGGGAGGAAAAATCAGAGCCTAGGGAAAGAAAGGTCAAGGCAAGAGTTATAGAGAGATATGCAGAAAAGTAGAAATTGAAGGCATGTGATTGAATGAAACAGCTAAGGGAAAACATATAAAAAGAATATTCTCTAAGTAAACATGGTGAAAGATATATTTCTTTCCCTTTTTGAATTGCATTCTGGGAAGCTCATTGCCAAATTTGAAACCCAGTTGCAGAACTGCTCCTTAAGTTTACATTTTCTAACAAAATGAATCTCTTATACCCTACCCTATCTTTAAAATTTGCCCCCCTCTTTAAGGCTTGGGCTTGAGAAGCTTGTATAATATTTTTGGAGTATGCTGTATTTTATGAACTTCAAGTTGCAAATATTTTTCACATTGTAACATCTCTGGAATTGAGATGTATCTTAATCACTGGATGGCGTGTCACAGTTTAATTAGCAGTGTGTTTTCATTCTTTGTGATATATAAAATAATGGTACATAATATAATCAATGGTGCCTTAAATATGATGAAATACAGTATTTCCCAATGTGTTTCCCTATCTTGGCAATCTGGCTTTTCCATGAATCCTTTTATGCCCCTCAAAGGAGAAGAGCAATCTACTTAGGGAAGGAGAAGTATAGTACTGTATGATTATTTCCAACCAGTCAGAAATCGGCAGTTGAATTTCTTTTCTGGGCTGAAAGGAAGGATAAAGGTAGGAACTGGGACTCAAGTGCCCTGGCTCCCAAATTGGAACAAAAAGTCCTGAGGGCGGGAGAAGCAATATGTAGCAGGAACCCAAATAGTCTTGGGGCCAAGTATAAAGCACGCTCACTTCTTGCTTCTTGGGGCATAGCTCTAGAAAATTTCAAGCCTCCTGGATTTAGTAGCCTTGTGGTGTTGGAACAACATGGTGCTAGTAGCTGACAAGTGAGGCATTTGGAGCTAAGCTAGTATCTCTGGTTCCCCCAACAGCCTAAAATGATCCAGAAGTTCTGCATATCACAGAAGAGACTTGGCTGAGCAGGGACCTTGAACCACTGGGGTGGAAGGGCCCCCTTTGCAGGGCTGCAGTAGAGGGCAGTCAGGACCTACTCAACAGCAGGGAGACCAGACACTCCTCTCAATTGCCAGGTGGCCACATGAGCTACTCCTCACACTCAAATGCCACCTGGGGAAAGAAGCAGGGAGAGTTCCTGAATGGAGAGGGACCTCTAACAGGGGACCTCTACTGTAGATTCTACAGTAACTGAATATGTCCCCAAAATAAAGTTTTTTTTTTTTTTTTTTAGGCTGGAAGACACTGAGTTACTTTAATTGACAATTATTTTTTCTTCATAGTAAGTGAGAATGCAGGAGTTGAATGCAATATGGCCTTATAATAGCAAATAAAATGCATCTTTCTGTTGCACATTTGAGCTGCGTGTGCATTTTAATTCTACTACAATGGACCCCTTGGGGGATGATGTCTCAAATACTAAAAGTAGTCTCTGTCGAAGAAGGAACTGATTCAGGATATACACTGGAAAGTATAAATATTTATGGTAGTATAGGAGAATAAAAAGCCAGAGAAAAAATGATCAGAAAAATGGGAAAACTAGAATTACCTCTCAAAAGCAGAGACAAAAGGGGACGAGAGATGAGTTCCGTCAAGTGTTTTAGAATGGTGAGCTTGGTTGAGCTCCTGGAAGAAGCCATCTGATTTGATGAAGAGAAGCCATTCAGAATATTTGGAAATTGGCAATCCAAAAGTAGTGACATTTTATTAACCATAATTTTTCATGAGATGTTAGTGCTGAAAGATAGGTAGTCTAACTCCCTTGTTTTACAGATAAGGAAACTAGGAACCAGAGAAATTTTACAGAATCCAGGTCAGACCACAAATATGATAAAAAGGAAAAACATGTATGTTTTATCTGGAAGTTAACTAGAATCTGCGTGTTTTCCATCATGTGGGGGAAAAACATGTTGGGGGCTTGAATAAGTCCCCTTTAGAAGTAATGATAGGATCATTTATATGAAAAAGGCAAAAAGTTTACTAGGAAGCATCGTGGGAGAAAATACTCTGACGAGTGTTACATGTGTTTTAATTTTTTATTAGAGAAGTTGGAAGTTTAATTTCAATATTGATGGTATCATAATTTTCTCTGCTTTGTTCAGAGGAACACACAGAATCAATTTGTACAAGCATATACAACAGTTCAGTTGGTGCTATGTCCTAAAATCAGTAATCTGATTAGTTCTAGACTACCGGGTTTCCATGCGCTCCTCTTGGCTTTGGTGGCATGGCTCAATTCCCAGCGCAATACTTTTTCATGCACTGTCTGCAACACAACTACAGCAGGCTTAAAGACCATGCAGATTAACACTGTAGCAAATTGTTTTGATATTTAACAGACATAAAAAGGTCATTTCCTGATATGAAATTCTGAAAATCTGCATATATATTTTTGTGTAAAATTAAATTAGTTATGTATTTTTTTCAAACTAGAACTTGAAGTATCAAGAATGCCCACATAATTCATATACACATATATATAGACTTTTTCATTATGCTAAAAGTCTTGATAGTCAAATTATATTCTGTGCCATACGTTTATGTAACCAGTATTTATTTGGCATAAGGTTAACTGTGTCTGTATGGATTAGTCTTAATTGGTGCTTGTGTAACATGCAAACATAGTTCTAGTATTCCTGTTTACTAATCTTGTCATGTGGCAATACTTAGATGATTTTTGCTCTATAACAGTGTGAATCAAGGAGCATAAATACTTTATACATGGTCACATTTACAAACGTTTGCCAATAATCACTTCACAATCTTTATGGTGTAATAGCGAATTGTATTATCTGGAACCTGCAGAAGCAATTCCTATAAAGCAATGTCAGATTTCAACTTTCTTAAATGTGCCCAACAGAGTTCCCCTTTGAGTACTGATGAGTTTTGGCACAGGTACGCTGTTCCGCTATATTTTTGTATTGTTCTAATAATTTCCACAACTTTTACAGGAAATTAGCTTCTTATGGCATGGTAGAGACATGGCACTTACTGATGAGGTAACTTAGATGTAGAAAAATTTTGCAAAATTATTTGTCTAGCAGACCACCACTTCTGCTAATGAATTTGTAGACAGAGTTCTTTTTTCTTCCCAGTGCATGCACTTGCTATGAAATTGCTAATGCACTGTTTTTTGCTGCAGCTCAAACATGTCCTAATGCATCACAAAGCAGAGTTGTTAACACCAAGCTCATGTACTTGTGATGATTATTGTATAGCAAACATGTTTAAGTTGGATTATCAATGGCTAAACTCTGCTTTATTGGAATAGCAAATTTTTGTGGATTGGTAGCTACTTTGGGTTTGGCCAAGGAGATTCAATACTCAAACCGTTAAACGGAAGTATGTAAGTCATTCCAAGTCTCTGTGGCTTCAGGTATCATCTTGTTTACACAGAAAGGAAACACAAAAGAAAACCGCTTTTGTCCATGGAGTTTGTGTTCAGAAGTTTGGGAGGGATCTTTTGATTGATGCTCTGTGGTTTTGCTGCTTCAGTTGGCATTTTGGAGTTTCAAACTACTGTTGCTGGTCTGCGGTCCATCTCGGCTTCCAATTTCACCATCTGCTGCATCTCCTTCGCCTATAACATCAGAAACATGGCCTTACATGTTGAAATCCTTGCCTCAAGGCACTTAACAATCCTGGCCTCTCTTCTTCTCCCATAAACATGATGTTGTCACTACATCCTTGCTACTTAAGGTGCGGTCCATGACCAGCAGCATCTGCATTGCCTGGGACCTTCTTAGAAATGCAGAATCTTAAAGTCGTCCCTGGACCTACTGAATGAGCATCTGCATTTTAACAAAAGCCTCGGGAAATTTTTATGCACATTGACGTTTGAGAAGGACAATGCCAGGAAAATCACTTGATACTTAGACTGTGCCACAACCCACTGTTTAATGTAGCTTCCATACACGGACACAGTGCTCTGACCGTGTGTAGATAATTTAGAGTCAGTGTTGCTCATGTACAACTTATTCCCCCAGCAGCCTGGAATTTAATTATGAGTAACTCCCTACGAATCTAATTGATGGAGTAGTTCAGGCGAGAGCATATCACATTGGTTTGGCTGGGGTGTCCTGTAAATGGAATGCTACAGGAATATATAGGGTTCTAGGAATCATACTGTCCAAACGCTAGCCCTGTGGGCTCTTACTTCTCTGGGATAATTAATTTTTTACAGACTACCAGGAAGTAAGCCATGGTGAATTCAATCTCGTGAATTAAGACTGTCACTAAGACAACCAGCTGGTTCAGGAGGAAGAAAGGGGTCCAATGAGGGGACGGTTTGGTTACAAATAATTGTTTGGCAACATAGGAAAAAATCATAACAGTTCATTTCAACTTTTACTTTTCAACTGACAGCCTGGGCGCTTTTGCCCAACCCAATGCGTTTACCTTTGGAGGAATGGGGACTCACCCCTTTCTTTTTTTAGCGACACACCACTTTGAATTAAAGGGCATTTAAGAATGGAAACATGGGTATACGAAGATATAAATCACAGGAAGATTCTGAAGTGCTCTGATGTTACTATTCATGTCTGCGTAGGTATTCCAACTAAATGGAAGGTCAGTGGGAAGGTTTGGTCAACTCTGCAGATCATACTAGAAGCATTTAAATCTCCCAAATGAAGTCCTGTGACAAAATTAGTTTAACCCATGGACCATACAGTGATTTTCTTCTTATTTTTGTATTTTGGCTTTAAATTTCATTTTGGTGAGATTGGATACAATAATATGAAAAAATTATATCTTTCTCTGTAAATTTGGGATGGATGGTTCCCTCTACCCACATATTTTTTTTTATGCCGGGGGTATAGCAATACTCTAATAAAGAAATGAAGAAATGGAGAAAAATATACAAACATGAAACTATGACACAAACAGTATTCATAAGGGATGACAGTGAAACGTTATCAGCACTAGAAATTAAATACTTCTATGTTCAGTAATTAGTCATAAAAGATTCTCTATGCCTCTCCCTCCTCTTTAGCATTTTAAGGACAATATTGAACACAATATAGAAGGAAGGATCATATGACATTAACAGACTATTCCAAGAGCCAAGTTCTTATATGAGTTGGGTGGCCATTCATTCCCCATTTGCCTGAGACAATTCCAGTTTATGCCTGTAGTCCAGGACATTATGAACAGTGCTCCCTTTTACTCTCAAAACTATCCTGGTGTAGACAACAAATTATATGGTCACCTTCCTTAGGAAGGATGATTAGGGTCCTTAGCAGACCAGACTCAGCAGAGAGCATAACAAGAGTGATTGTATAATGCTTCTGTGTGCACATCATAACTCTCCATCATTAAAACCCACCAACAAACTTTTAGTGGGTGTTTTAGGAATTACTTAGAGTCATATTAACATCTGTAAATGATCTGACTCTGTGACCCAGTCTTAGCTGTGGTCAGCCCACATGACAACTGTATATCACGGCTCTTGATGTCTGAGTATGTCTTCATTACCATGACCTGTTTCCCAGATGTGCAATTGGAAATGCTGGCTAAAACATCATCAGAAATAATTCTCCAAAGATTTGGGGCATTTAGGTTTGAATATTACATCAGAAATTCAAGCATAAAATCGCCAAGCTTTTAAATCCAAACCCTTCAAATATTAATTAGTTATGACCAGACGTGAATCATAATCTGCACCGAGAATACTAACGTAGTTGAGAAGGAAAGCAACGTCTTGCTTATCAGAGTTTCAGTCCTACCTTGCGTTTGGGACACTGCATGACAGGATTTCAAAAGCTGTTTGTACAAAAATAGTAATGTCAAAATTGAGTCATACATACAAAACAAAGAAAATAAATGAATATTGAAGTGAATTTGAGAAATGAATGTAAAACCATATACAGAAAAGCAAAATGCTAAGGAGAAAAACATGTACACACCCATCAGTGACAAACTTTCCCCTAGTTGATCGCAACAGGAAAAAAAAAAAAAAGAAAGAACAAAACAATCGATGCCTGTCAGCCCAAATCTGTGCCTCTCTTCTGCGGCAGTGAGCCAATAACCCGACATGTAAGCAAAACCTTTCACCTCTCTTTATTCAATGATAAGATTGATGATAAAAATCAATTTTTAAGACTTGAGTATGACAGTAATGGAGTCATTAACGTTTGAAATGGTACACGCCAAGATGGATGAGATACTGCGTGGCTGGGAGGTCTATGGAAAAACTTAACTAGGAAAAACACCCCCGACCTTCAGAGTTTTTAATTAAGTGAATAATTAATTGGCTGACCAAGTAGGTAAGGCCATAAAGTGGCTTACAAAGGACACATGAGGTTAAGCTCCAGAATTGAGACCAAAACATATTGACAGTTGAGTTGTTTCTGCCAGTGCCCCCAACATAGGTCGAGCTGATAAAGTAGAGCAATTCCATGCCTTGATTTGGAAGCGGGGATTTGGGACAATCTTTGGGAGTAGGGTCAGAGGAAAGCAGTAAGAAACCTCTAAGGGAAATATTATGGGAGAATGTTCAAATTTATCTTTGGCTTAGAAATAGAAAAAAAGTCTTGGGATTTAACAATGGTTTGGAAGATTGTTTTAGAAGTGCGGAACTGTCTGGAGGCAGGGAACTGTTTTTGCTAATGAAATGTTTACCTGGTTATGGTGGGAGCTCTATAACCCAGCTCTAGACCTTGCCTTTCTTATGAAGGAAGAAAAGAAGTAACTGTGTCTTCTGCACTGTGCCTACAACAGTGTTGTGCCATACAGAATAACTTCGAATTGACAGCTTTCTGACCTTTAAATTGCAAAAAATTATATACCAGAAAGATCTGGGCTTGAATTTGCAATTGGACAGGCCATATTTGTAAAGCAAAGCTTCACAAAGAAATTTAAGTCCAAATTCTACATTTGCCGGAAGCATCAATATGCTATCTTGAGTTTCTTTTCCTTGAATCTCATTAAATCTTGATCAAGTCTCGAGCTTTTTCATATTCTGTGCTTTCCTAAGCTTCTGTGACTCAAAGTATCAGTTGTGGGTGGTAGACATTAAAAGACATTACATGAATTTTTGGAACAAAAAGCTAGCATCCTCCCAATACGATCCAATCAATGCAGCTATCACTAATCCAGTATTTTAATGCAAGAATTCTGGTGTGCTTTGGATTAGCCAGGTATTAGGATAAGAGCTCAAAGTGATATTTTTTAATTATGTACTTTGGCTGTGAAACTAGAAACATGAGATAACTGTATTCTCTAGCTCTGATATACACCACCATTGTAGTGATGAGTAATTTTGAGCACACTTAAATTCTTTAGTCGAACTTGTTGCTAAGCAACACAATAATTTCTAAGTAGTTTCTTAATTTAGTTAACTAAGACATAACTGTGCCTTACCTTTCATTGTGCCCTTCTAAGAAGGATTTAATAAAACCTTCTCCAAGCCATCCTTTTCCCCACCCAACACTGAATCACTAAAGTAGATTCGAAAGCTTTGGAGACAGTGGCTTTACCCCTATGCCTGTCCCCATTTCCCCCCAGGAACACTTTCGGAGGGGTGCTTTATTGGCAAAAACATAAGCTAGGTAACTTGTACCAGAACATGGTGTGTCTATGAGTTGGTCAAATGAACTGGACCTATGGGACAGTAAACATGTATTGTTCCTCTCGGGGATCAGGGGACTCAGTCATGAATAGAAGTGTTTAGCTGAACAGGAAAATGTGAAACATAACTCAGAAGTATGTTGATGAGTAAAACTTCTGTCCACCAAAAAGTAAAGAATCTGAAGCCAGAAGTTAGATTTATGTGTTACCCAACTGCAATACAAATAAAGATTTTATGGCTTTGTTTTACTCTCTTTTAAGGTGCTTTTTAGTATAATTCCTACTTAAGTATTCTTCAGTGGGAGCCATTTACTTATTAAGAAAATCACACACCTTAAATAGGATTGCTTTATGCATGGGAGAAAATGGGAAAGAACCATGGAGCACAAGTATATATTTCGTCAAAACCTCTTTACAGTTACTAAGTTGAATTATCTTGAAATAATAACTTCCAAACCAACTACAGCTAAAGAGTGAAATTTGAACTCAGAGAGACAGAAATTTAAACTGCTCCTGAGGGTCATGTTGCCACATAAGCTAGAGGCATTTCATCAAGTTGAACAGACAATGTTGAAGGCTGATGGGCTGTTGCCCACGTGGGATAGAGCCCACCTGTCCTGTGCTCCAGGTAAAAATACATTTATCTTGTTGTTGGTATACACCCGATGGCCTAAGTCAACAGTTGGCATCTGTATAACTCTTTATTTGTATTTCTTTTATTTAGAGTTTTGCCTTGCTGGGAAAAAAGCACGAAGAGTATGTTATCCACTCATACTCAGGGGTTTGTAAAGTCATGGAGGCTCGTGACCTCAGATTCCACTGATAGACCCTAGGAAGGCTTTTAAACTTTTAGATTGAGGTTGAATTTAGGCAGTTTCTCTCATGTGCGTTTAAACATATTATCAATTGCCTGTAGGTTACAAATTACAAAACTCTAAGTGAAAATGGAGAAATAATTTGTAACCTCTGATTTCCATCCTCTCACTTTTAGTAATGTCATTCTTAGAATCCCCATAATACATCCAAGTGACAACTTTTTGTTCTTTTTTTTGGCACAGCCACATTTCTTTCCTGTTCCCAAAAAAAGTACTTTCTTTTCTTTTTGGATAAAATGGAGAAAATAAAGCAATGGGCAGCACATCCTTCTATTCACCTTTCCATTACACTACTCAGGCCCCTGGCTTTGGCAGAAGGGTCACTGCGGGCCAAGGCATGTATATCCTGAAGCTGGCTGGCTGCCTATATCTTTTCATGTATTTTAGGTAAAATACCTGCTCATTCTGTTTCTCTAGGAATTCTAGGTGCTCAAGCTGGACTTTTTTCAACTGATCCATTTCTTTGGACTGCTTCATTGCGAGCTGCAAAAAAAAAAAAAATTCTGATAAACTTTGGGTTGTAATCTTAAAACTTAGGGATGTGAGATGGGCTGTAAGTTTATAGTTTAAGTGAGGGGGATAATAATTTTAAAAAAGTAAGAAAAATAATCTGAAAACTGGGAGAGTTTAGACTCATAATTCTTCCTGGGAAGATCTTTGCTGTTAAAATCTTAGAAAATAACAGAGCATTTATGCATGACTCAAATTTGTCTTCATTTTCTGTATAAAATGATGCCAAATCGTTATCGTAAAGATTTTAGTGAGAGGTTACTTTAGCTTTCAGGGAGCAGAGAAGCTGGAATGTTTAATGTACAGAAAAATCAAATAAAGCAAATTAGCTAGAGGTCTGGTATCTAAGCATGAGTTACTGTTTATAGTATTCTAAAGGAAGAATGCCAAGGAAATTATAAAATACTTACTCTTTTTCTTTCTTCCAGAAACTTTTTAGTATTGCTGCTGTTTAACTCCCTGACTCGCCTAAAAATAATGGGTACAAATAATGGTTGGCATGACATTGAATGGAATTAATATTATATCAAGTAAATAAGAGTTGTATTCCATTAAATTTTCTGGTGCTTATCTGTATACAATTATTGCTTCTTTTTTTTTCCTAATTTTCACTGCAGCATTTTCAAAATAGAGAAAAATATTTTAAAAATTTGTGTATACATCACCCAGATGAACCAATATTAATGTTTTGCCATGTTTATCTCATATTTTTAAAGGCAATGAAATGTTACAGATATAACTGAAGCCACCTTTGTATGCTACCTGATTCTATTTCCCTCCTTCCTCTCTTCCCAGAGGTAACCACTGCTCTGAATTTGGTGTGGACCTTCTCATCCACATTTTTAATATTTTTAGCTACATACAGATGTGTCCAGGTGTAATATAAGTGCTTCTCACACTTCCCTGTGCATATAAATCACCTGGAGATACTACCAAAACCACAGATTGCTGGGTCCAACCCTCCTCTCCCAGAGAGTTTGACTCAGTGGGTCCAGGGCAGGAGATCTATATTTCTAATAAGCTCCTAGGTGATGCTGCTGGCTACTGGTATTGTTTTGTGTGTTTTCTAAATTTACCCAAATGGTAACATGTTCTGGGTTTCTTTCTACAACTTCACTTCATCTATGTTCTGGAGATATATCTATGTTTCAAACTATTTCATTATTTTCATCTTCTGTATGGGTTTTTCCATTTATAGGAGGTGAGAATTCTGCCACTGAACCACCAATGCACTGCTTTGGAGTTTCCATTTATGACCAGAGTATAATGTTTCCTTGCTGCCATTAACAAAAACCAGGTTATTTCCAAACAATGCAACAATGATCTGGTAATAGGACCCTGCGATACTTGCCACAGTAAGTGTCTGTTAATAAACAGAGGAATGAATAAAGTTTAGTGCATGTCCCATTCATTGCACATACAGGCAAAGGTTTCTCTAGGGCATATATCTAGACTTGCCAGTTGGTAGGGCATGCACAGCTTCCTCTTATTTATGTTTTTGACACAGGGTCTTGCTCTGTTGCCTGGGCTACAGTGCAGTGCAGTGGTGTCGTCATAGCTCACTGCAACCTCAAACTCCTGGGCTCATGGGATCCTCCTGCCTCAGCCTCCAGAGTAGCTGGGACTACAGGCGCATGACACTATGCCTGGGTAATTTTTTTTTTTAATGTTTTATAGACATGAGGTCTCACTATGGTTCTCAGGCTAGTCTTGAACTCCTGACCTCAAGAAATCATCCCACCTTGACCTTCCAATGAACAGCTTCCTCTTTACTCCAAAGCAGTCGTCCTAATTTGCACTTCCGTCTGCAGTGTCTGGATGTTACCTTTTGTCCATAATTTTGCCCACTTTTGGTACTTATCAGACATTTACATTTTTGTCAGTCGGTTGCTCTCGTTCTGTTGCTTTAACTCGCATTTCTCTCATTACTGGTGAGGTAGAGTCTTTTTCATGATTGAACAGACCTATATCCAGTTGAACTTCTGTAACAGTTGTACGTCGGATCAGGTTTTCTCCGGTTTCAGTCAGTTTTGGATATTTATATTTTTCATGGCAATTCTCCATTCCATCTAAGTTTTCAAATTCATTAGTAGCTTTGTGTATAGTAGCTTTAGTTTTTAAAATGTTTGTTTCTGCAGTTATCTCCCCCTTCTCATTCCTAATATCATGAATTTTTGCTTTTTCTCTTTTTTTTTTCTTGATCAATTTTGCTGGAAGTTAACTAATTTTATTATTCTTTTCAAATAACAAGCTTTTGTTTTTGTGGATGCCTTTTATAGCTCTTTTTTTCAATACTTTCTGCTTTTTAAAATTTATTATTTCTTTCCATCTGAGATCTTTGAGTTCACTCTGTTTTTCTAACTTTATATCCTCTTTAAGTGGTTTGGCTCATTAATTTTCACATCTTTTAAAAAATTTATAAATCTAGGCTATAATTTATACTCCAAATATCACTTTAGCTACCTGTACACACCGAAAAGTAGTGCTTGCATTGTCATTCAGTTATAAATACTGTGTAACTTATGTTATAATGTCTTCTTTGATCCAAGAACAGAAGTATACTTTTCAGTTTCTATATATCTTTCTTAGTGCTATGATAAATTTTTAATTTTATTTCTTAGTAGTTTGATAAAGTAGATACACACACAAACAAATGCACAAGGTTTACCAAGTAACTAGCCATTTGGCATAGAGAAATTATTTTTTTTCTAAAAACAGCCATTTGCAGATGTTTTGGAACCACCTACTACTGGATATAAAGTTACAATAAATAAGTATTTTAAGTCAAAGTAAATTTTAAAAACCTTGCTTGTTAGTTAAATTAGCAGTAACTCCAAATTGAAGATAATTTGACCCCAATTGAGCCGAAGTCCATTTTGCAACATAGTTGAAAAAAATGATAAAAAAGCTATTTAATCATTAGTACATTTATCATGCTGAATTCTATATTTCACTTTGGACAGTCTAACACTGTTCTAATGAATGAGGTTTTATTAAGGCTGGGATATCTGATGTTTTGGGGCTGAAGAAGAAGGTATCATTTCCATGTATTTAAGGCCCTTAAATGAAGTTCCTCATCTGAGCACAACATTGAGAACAGCACTTTTTAAAAATAAACAAGAACCAGAGAGATACCACAATATAAAGGTGAAAATAAACCCTGATTAAAATGATTAATAATCTCCCTAGAGCCTTCTTACTGTGGGACACAGATAACATTCCACGTTGATGGGAAACGTGTTGTTGATGTGCTGAGAAGGCGATTCCTTTCCAGGTCGCAGTTACTGTGGGATTCCATACCCCACTGGTAGCTCAGTATTTCCAAACAGGAAACACTGAATAAATTTTATCTAATCCACTAAAATTTCAGCACAAAAAATATGCTGGATTATGTGATGTTTTATATTTTATCATATTTCAATTTTAATATTACTTATTGTTAAATAATTGAAATGTGCTTTAAAAATCAACTACATCGAGGTAGTTAGACAACCTTCCTGCCATGTTCAGTAATAAGGAAACACGAAGTAACCAGTGAGCACACACACAGAAGGCCAGGGAGCAGGGGAGTTGGAACTTGCGTGCTCCACTTCACAGTGCAAAGCCTCTAACAGCTTTGCCTGTGGTTAACAGAGAGAGAAATGACCTGAAGTCTAAACTTCATGTTCATGTTTAGCCCCAAGAGCTAATCTAAACTTTGTTCTATATTTGATGGACCATAAAACACAGTGTTTCTGTGGGACATGGACTTCAGCCAGAGGGCCACCTTCTAGCTAGGTATTATTCCTCCAAAAGAAGGAACCCTGCTGCTCTTAACTACTGGTTAACTACTAGCTCAGCCTCTTGGTTATGGAGCTGATGGCATCTGGATTCTCAGAGGCTTCCAGAGGTGGATGATGGGCACAGGTGATCATTGGGAATCAAGGGCTGTCAACTCCTTCTTGTGGGTAACATGACTACTGATGCCTTCTCCAATCCTCTTTACTAGCTACAGCTAAAGGGTTTGTACCTGACACCTTCTCTGGAGGTCACACAAACCTCCCCCCACCCCGATCCCAGGTAGCCAGTGGCTGACTAATACAGAACTACAAATGCCAGACACCCTTGCCTCAAACAGTGACAAATCCATGGTGCAATTTATACTCCAGAGCTTGGGATCAGGCTGCAGAAACCCTAGGTGAGATCATGTCCCTGCTCAGGTCCTGCCCTGGTCCCTCTGGCTTCCCCCACCTGCCTTCTCTGAAGATCCCTTCCTCAACAAATCGCAAGGACCTGTCTTAGTCTCTCTTTCCAGAAAACCCAATTAACACAAAGATAGACCAGACACACTGAGGGGAGGGTCTTAAGATGATCCCTGGTGTCGAGGACTGCTGGAGGCAGGTCAAAGGAACAAGACTCCCTTCCTAAGCTCTGCTGCTGCTCATGACCAGCCCATCCAGAGCAGGAATGGGCTCCACCTGAGCAGGGATGGGCTCCACCTGAGCAGGGAGGGGCTCACCTGAGCAGGGAGGGGCTCCACCTGAGCAGGTGAGACACTTGCGGGACAACCCAATGGAACAATGCAAAGGATGTTTTGGAATTATATTCATTGTTATGTCATATTTTATACAATTTTGTTTGTAAATGAGCACAGATATACTGAACTTAATAATTTTACTGGTGTAGTAAACAATCAGAAAACTTTGGAGACTACTGCTCTACAGCAATAAGAAATCTTCAGAGTAGTTATAATAGCAGAACTCTTAGTTAAACCCACGAGTGTTTATCACACATAAAAATTATTGAGATTTTGAGACTTTGTCTTCAAGTCAATGCCAGATTCCCACAGTGTGCACTCTCACACTTACCTTTCCCGTTCTGCTTTATTCTTGATAGATTTATCTTGGCTGATGGCTTTGCTGTTTTCCATAGAAATCTTAGCCTGGTGTGCCCGCATTTCCTTGCTTTCCCTATTAAAAACACACAAACAGGGAGAGGGAGGATGGAAAGTCAGTGTTTAACAGAGACTCACTTGGGGAAGATGGAGTTCTGGAGATGGATGGTGGCGATGGGTATATAACAATGTGAATGTACAAATTCCACGTGTAACAATAGCACTATGCTCACTTTTCTTTTTTAATTGAGCTCATCAAGTTATTCTGTATTTTGGAAAAAGGAGGGAAGGAGCCCTAAGCTATATGGATGCTGATCCCCGAGGGGCAGTGAGCCACCTAGTGGTGAAAAACAGTAATGGCCTATAAAGAAGGGACTATTTTTGTCCATAAAATACAAGGATTTCCACCTTTATCCTATGCTATTTGGGACCAGATGGGCTGCAAGAGGAAGAGAGGATGTTCTGAGCCTTACAAGTGACCTTCCTGTTTCTGACAGCATGGGAATGAAGGGGCCTAAATAGTTTCAAGTAAATGCAGGGAGTAGCGGGTGACTGATGACTGTGTATGTGATGCATGACAAACACATAGCTTTATTCATGTGTACGCTAAAGGCATAACATTTAAAATACCAAAATGAATGTGAATAACAGGGATTTTTTTTCCTGTAACCTACGGAGTTAAAGCATTGCCTGGAAACCCGTAACCAAGGAGTCAGGTTACCTAGGCACTGTTGTTTGCTCTGCATCCAAAGGGATGGAGGATGGAGGACGCTGAAGTGGAGAGTTCTTCCATCAGCTACCTTAGAGCCACAACAGCAGGAATACATATAGAAACTCTGGTCCCCCCAAAAATCGCTCTCAAATTTCTCCAGAACTTATTAGTAAACTAACCATTTCTGTATTCATTCATTCACTCAACAAACACCAATGACCAAATGTTGCTGACAAGTATTAAGAAAGCAAAGATATTTAACCAAGAACAACAATGTGATGATGAAAAAGAAACACCACCACCAGGTGCTTAAGAAAAAGCTTAAATACTGCCGTTGCTTTGAAAAATACCCCTGCCATAAATTTATTGTTTAAGGTAAATTAGTAACTAGATTATGATCTCTTCAGATAACTTCCTAAGCAATACAAGATAGTTTATTTTGCATTTTTTCTTTCAGATAATGCCTACTGTTTGTGAGCTAATATTTTTTTTCTTTATTCAACTATATAAAAGGAGATTAGAAAAGTGCCTTATTCTGTGAAGTATCTTTGAATAAGGGTAGACACCTAAAATCTCCTATTGTAGCAACCATCAAACGCAGAAGGATGAACATATCTTTCTGCCTACTGAATCAAGGGCATTTCTAAGGGAAAAAAAAAAGACAACTTCTAATCCTATAGAACTAAATAGAATACTTTAAACCACATGGAGTGTAGGACATTAATCCATAGAAAATATAGCATCATATACCTCATTTAGTTGCCTCAAATGAGAATCAAAAACTATGGCAAAAAACCCAGTTCTTATGGCAAAATCTATCACTCCAAAGTAAGATTGGAAATTTGGGCATGCAACCAGATAATCTATGCAGTTGGTAGTTTAAAAGTTTGTTTGACTTATTTGCAGAATGCTTCTATTTTCTACTCTTTGTGTGTATCAACAGACCCTGACTGTGGTATACAGCAGGTACTCAGTGGGAAGGAGGCAAGCCACAACCAAGCTGTGATGAAAAGATGTAACTGACATCAACACTCTTCTGCCCAGGGAAGAGCCCAGCTCATCATCTGCAGTATCTCAAATGCAATACTTGCTTTGCTGAAGTGGGGACAGGCCAAAATAAACTGCCACTTTGCTGTTTCTTGATCAGGCCCTTCTGTTAATAAAATGCACAGATGTCCTACTAATGTAAAGAAGGGGAAAGGAAGCTCTTTCCACAGGTAGCCATTGAGCGATTAGAACAGAATCACTCCAGGAGCTCAACTGGTCGGTCCTTATCTCCCTCGGTGTCTTCTCTTCCTAAGCGACTCCAGATGATTTTCCAAAGGCCAGTTCCAGCCCTAGCATTCTGCAAAGCCCCTACGACCACTAGGAAAAGGTAAAGCTCCCGTGGACTGGATGCCCTCAGTGCCTATGACGTTTTTTCATACGTATCACATGCTACTTAATTTGACTTAACTTTGCATGTGAGTGTAATATTTTGCCCACACTTGTAAGCCCTCGGATGGCAGAAGCTATTGCTCATAGCTCATCTTGCTCACGTTGGCTATATGATAAGATATACACATGAGCTCAATATTATATGTCAAATTGATTTCACTTATTACCTTCGCTAATACACACACATGCACAAAATCAACCTTTTTGAAAAATGAGGTGCTCGCTCGAGAGATGGCCGACTCTCCTACCTGTCGTGGGACAGTTTCAGATGCTGGGTCTGCTGCTCGTGTGCGTTGATGAGCAGCTTTCTCAGCAGCTCGCACTGCTGGCTGAGGTGCAGGTCCCGGATTTCTTGCTCCTCCGCACTGTGGGTGTTGATCATTTCTGACCATTCCTTTGTGTGCTGTGCCACAATCTCTTTGACCTGTTTGGGGAAAAAGGGGATGGTGCCACTTGGAACCCTCACAGGTCAAGTATGAACCGAAAGCACACTATTGTTCATGTATTTCAGATCCCTCCCACCGATTTACTTGGTGAATCATTGACACACCTATAACCTGTAAAAAATAATATAGACTAATCAATGGGAATCAGGAAGTCATTGCTTATTAAACCGAGTCAATCACTTTGGCTCTATATTGTTAACTGTGATGTGTTACTCCACTGCCTCACTTGCCCATGCTCTAGTTTGTCTGGACTTGGGCTGCTTTACCAATTCCATCAGGATTCTCCTCAACACCTCACACTTTTACAGCTTCACTTCCATAAGTCCAGAAGTCTGAATAGAGAGCTGTGCGACGTCATATTCCTGGATCGTGACTTTCTGCATCAACCCTAATAGATGCTTGGGTAGAAAGTCCTGCCCTCCTGGTATCTGCACTCTTTGCAAAGTGGTTTTGCAGTTTCTCTTGTCAAGAGCTAGAGTCTATTTCACCATCTCCTTGAACCTGGCTGGCCTGTGACTTGCTTTAGCCAATGAGACAGTTGCAAATGTGATCCACGCAGAGGCATGGAGGGCGCCTGTGCTTTTGCTATGCATGAAACCCTGAGGCTACCCTGTGACTGAGCCTGTGCTGGCCTGCTAGAGCTTGAGAGGTCGCCCAGCAGCCAGCCAACCACCAGATACACAAGTGAGGCCAGCAGCCTTTGGCGGACTATAGACACATGAGTGAGTCCAGCTAAAATCAGCAGAAGAACCTCCCAGTAGAATACAGCCCAAACTTCTGACCTCCTAAATTGTGACCTGATAAATGGTAGTAGTTGTTTTAAGGCACTACATTTTGAAAAAGTTTATTATGCAGCAAAAGCAAACTGATATTGCAAGGTTTCTTCTTATTTACGCAAGTCATCTAAAAATCATGGCATGTTGCTCAGGCATTAACTTCCAAACATTCTAGTTAAGAGAGAAAGAGAGAGTGGGGAACAACTCTCAAAGGCCCGTGGCTTACTGCCTCTGTGGAGTTCACGCTCTATGAATCATGCAGCACCAAGGAGAACTTCATCTCGAACAGCCTGGCTGATCTATACATGCAGCGGGGCATCGGGCTAGATCACAGAGCTGCTTACAGACAGATGGAGGCTGGCTGGTTTCACCCCAGCTATAGTTGGGAGCTTTCTTTAAGAGCTGTGTTTTTCTCTTCTTTTAAAAACTGTAGAAAAATTGTTTGCATTCTTGACTGGGACTTAGCATGTAGTTCTCCAAATGCCCACAAACTTAATTAAGGTTTCTCGAGCTCGTATTTACGTCTATCTTAGGGGGAATGTGAGTAATTAGGCTCCTCTCTCAGAATATCAACGCTGATGTTTTTCTCATCAATCCCAAACTTTCACAGCAAAGTTAGGATAGAGTAAGAATCAAACAATCCCCAATTTGGGTGGTTTTCTGTCACATATGTTGAATCTTACTTCTATAGGGAAGTTTATTCTGTATTTTATGCAATATTTCCTTTTAGTCTCTTCATTTATTGTTTCACTTGGTACCCTCGAGGGAGACAATATAAACATTATTAGCATATTTTAACAGACAAGACAATGATAGATCTTCCAACAAATGGCTCTGTTCAAAGCCAGTGAGTCTGGGGCAAACATGAATCCTTGGGTCCCCTGGCTTCCCAGTCCAGCCCCAGGCTACTGTTATTTCTGACTTACGCTAGGTACCTGTTCTAAAAAAATTATAAGTGTCTTCTGCAAGTCACTGCTGTAAAAATGGGCATTTTCTTACCTTAGATTTGTGGTCTGAAGTCAGTGTCTGAATTTTAATTTCTGTTTCTTTTTTCATTTCAAGACAATTACTTCCCCTGAAAATGGAAAGTTGTAAATGCATGCCAGAAATTAGATATCTTCCCATTCCCGTGGGCCTTTGCTACAAAGCTTTCTGATGAAGACAATATATTCATCAAATACGGGATGCCATGGCTCATTGGGCAACATCACTTTTTCCAGTAATAGATTCACACCTTACAAAATATTATCCGAATCATGATTACTCAATTCAACCACTACACAAAGAGACACTTTAAACCTAACAATTATTTCATTGTTAAGGGTCTGTTGTCAGAGTTTCCATTTTGGTTCCTATTTTTCTTCAAGCTATTTTTTTCACTGATTCAATAAAACATTTGGGGAGAAAACTGGAAAATAGGTCCTCAGCCTTGAAGTGAATTTTTAATTCTTCCGTTTTGGTTGTAAAGCCAGATTTTTGTCTTTTAAACATGCCAGTGCGGGAGAAAATAGCATTTCTTGGCATCATAAGGTAATTTTTGCTTCTTATTTCATGGTGAGGAGGAAATCTATGCTAGGCAATTGTCCAGCATCCATTGCTGCTTATTTCAATGATTATGTTTTCCTTTTGGAATACACATTTCGGTGCTGAAACAAGAACAGGTCCTGAGCTTTTTGTCTTCAGCATGTATGTTCTGGTTTATTGTAGCCCGAGTCAGAATGCTTCATTATAGTATTAACTGAGAGTTCCTCTGAGAGAAGCTTTGCTCTAAAAATGCTAGGTCTCTCATCAAATCTATTACTTCTCAATGGCTGGCTCTGAGCATGTTTTTTCTCTAGCCTGTTATTCAGTGAGCTTGCAGCACTGCTCAAACATTCCCTGGGCTTAATTCTGCACAAAATCTTTCACGGTATATGCAATGATCGATCTTATCTGTGGGCATAAGCCAAGGACTTCTGTAATATTAAAAAATCAAGACTGCATTTCTTTTTCCTCTAGTGCATCAAACTTATTATTAACTTTCTGGCTATATAAAAATAATTTCTGTAATTTTGAATTTTCCAGACTTCAGCTTGTCCTTTCTGCCTCCATTCATCTTTTCCCCACCACCTTAAACCTACTTCAGTGGAAGCGTGTGGCAGACAGTTATGTCATTAGCCAATAGTTGGCAAGCACTTGCATAAAGCTTCTCTATCTCTGGTCAGTCATTCCTTTCAGCTGCGTAGGTAAAAGTAAGAGGGAACCTCTGGTTTGAGAAAGGGATCCTGCTTAAGACATCTCCAAGGACTGTCACCAGTCTCCCCTTTCACTAATGTTCTAGCAACTTGATTGTAGTAAAAAGTTCAGCCAATCTTGGTACCCTGGTCAATATTAACAACGAGAAACTTTCCTCAGACACGGCTTTCCAGGAGAAAGTATCTGAAGTCTGATTTTGAAGTAACTTTTAATGTAAAGACTTCTGCTGTTTTAGAGTATCTGGAAAATGTTCTACGTGGAGAGGCCGTGGGCAGTGGTGAGTTTGGCAGTACAGGCTCAGGAAGAAATCTGTAGCTGAGCCTACAGTCTCGCCTACACTTCGAATAAAATAGGGCTTCATTTGCTGAGCAACCTCTAAGACTTCTCAGCAGCCAGGGTAGGGGTGAGCACCTTACTTGGAACAACTTATAATAAATATCATTTTGACCCCACTTTTCCTATAAGCATAAAAACAATAATGAAGTAAAGATACATTTTTATTTAATTTTTTGATTGCAAAAGGCAGCACTCATGATTTATTGACTTAGAAAATTATACCATTT
The DNA here is from genome assembly GCA_028533085.1 of Varecia variegata. NCBI lineage: Eukaryota > Metazoa > Chordata > Mammalia > Primates > Lemuridae > Varecia > Varecia variegata. The sequence continues at coordinate 191,391,303 of CM052436.1, read as the reverse complement.
TTAGCAAAGCAGCTTACTCTATGCTGCTTGACTCTGAAATCTCCTAAATATATATTTTTGGCTTGGTGAAACCAAAACTGTGTTTTGGCTTAAAAACACGGAACGAAAATTTTAATATAGCCATCCACAAAGATATACAAAATGATTTTGGAAAAGGTCACTTATGAATAAAAATAACTTTATTCTTGGAGAGTATCATGAAGCTGTCAAAAATTTGCTCCTTAAAAACATGGTGTTAGAGTCTCTGTCTGCCCCCACCTTTCAACATTTTGGTCTAAAATGTCATTAAATATGAGAAAATAATTTACAAAAAAGAAACATGCTAAAGCTCCTGATGTGGTCAGAAGTCTAGAAGACTCATAGCTTCTCAAAACTTACTGTATTTACCACCAATACTGCCATGTGGGCCCTGAACTCTGCCCAACTCCCTCACTTAAAACACACGTCGAAATGTTTTCAAAGCAACAGGCACGGGTTTCTGCCTCAGTGATACACAGTGGAAACAATGGCAGAAACAAAAGTCAGACTGTACATATTAACCAGTGCTCAACAGTTAGTGCTTGATTTGTATTTTTTCCAGAAAATATAATTTTAATAAAAGTGAAGGCACCTCTCCAATGGTCAGGCCTAAGACCAGGGCAGGTGTATGTAATTAGCCACCATTTACTTCTCTAGCGAATGACTTTGGTTTCATTCACATCATGAAATTAGATCTTGGGACCCAAAATTTCACCAAGAAGAGCCAATGTCCAAGAAAATGATAATAAAACCTGTTTTGTTTTCAGAGCTTTAGTTTTCATGATATATCTTGAGCGAAGGTAAAACAAACAAACAAACAAACAAACAAAAAAAACCAAACAAACAAAAAGAAAATCAAGTAGGAAAATATGATTCCTTTCTCCTCTTCTCTCATTCAAAAGGTGGAGGAAGACTAGAAGGTATCACCAGGGATTTCAGGAAGGAGATAAAAGCCAGAAGGAAACCACTGAAAAAGCAGTAACTTTACAGGGCAGAAACCTGGCAGTTACCACCTTAGCCGAGTAGTCCAGGTTAATATCACCAACAATGAGATGTTGTCAACAACACGCACCTCCCAATACCACGTGCTGAGAAGAAGCAGCATTGCTTCTGCAGGTGCCTGCTGCAAACGCTTAACCTCACTCTAATCACGAGAAAATAGCAGACCAACCCAAAAGGAGAGACACTCCACAAAACAACTGACCAGTACTCTTCAAAGGTGAAAAAGTCACAAAAGACAGGGAGAGACTGATGAACTAACACAGACTCAGAGGACAGCTAAATGCAATGTATAATTCTAGAGGGGAATCCAAAAACAGAAAAAATGACACTGGTGGAAAAATTGGTGACATTTGAAAAAGTTTAATTAATGGAATAGTACCAGTGTCAATTTCCTGGTTGGATCACTACACTCTGGTGATGTGAAATGTTAACATTTAGGGGAGCTGAGTTAAGGGTATAAAGGAACTCTTTGTATTATTTTTACAACTTTTCTGTAAGTTTGGAATTATTGCAAAATAAAAAATTATAATCAGTTATCAGAGTAGAAAAGGAAACTTTTTTGAGGCTATCTTTTTCATATTAGAACTGATTACAATGAATTAAAAGACTTCAAGACCTCCTCAGAGAGCCTTCCCCTAAACCACAGCTAAATCTTCTCCTTGACCTGCTATAATGTTAGGGTGTTTAAAATGAATGAGTCTCATGTTGTCCAGGAATAATTTTTTTTTTTTTTTTTTTTTTTTTTTGAGACAGAGTCTCACTCTGTTGCCCGGGCTAGAGTGAGTGCCGTGGCGTCAGCCTAGCTCACAACAACCTCAAACTCCTGGGCTTAAGCGATCCTCCTGCCTCAGCCTCCCGGGTAGCTGGGACTACAGGCATGCGCCACCATGCCTGGCTAATTTTTTGTATATATATATATATTTTAGTTGGCCAGATAATTTCTTTCTATTTTTAGTAGAGACGGGGTCTCACTCTTGCTTAGGCTGGTCTCGAACTCCTGACCTCGAGCGATCCACCCGCCTTGGCCTCCCAGAGTGCTAGGATTACAGGCGTGAGCCACCGTGCCCGGCCCAGGAATAATTTTTAATGCTGGGAACTGAGTCAACATTAAGTTATTCCTTGGCCTAACCAGGCAGGTGAACTGTGGGAAAAGACAAAATATAAAAATAGAGAAAGCCTTCAGAAGGAAATAAACAGCATTACCCTTTCTTCTTCATTGCCTTCTCTAGGATTTTCTCATGCGTCGACTTCTCCTTGTCATACTGTGCCACAATTTTGTCAACTTGCGTGCAGTGTAACTTCTGCATGGTACTGTGTTCCTGAACAAGAAGAATTTGCAGTTATGAGCTGGACTTGCAGCATGGCTGATACACCTTACACCATGTTGGGTTGGCATAATTTTCACCAGCTTTTCCAGAGTCTCATCTGGAAAGCCAGGGAGTAACCGAGTCTAAGAACTATGCAGACTTCCAGTCTCCCCTCCAACACGAGAGTTTCTTATTCAAGGGCATTCCCAACAAGGGGGTTGCCAGCCTCAGTCTAACAAACACTCCTACCCCAAAAGACAGTCTGGTCACCTGCTGGCCAGTGCCAATCATCTCAAAGTCCTTTCTTCTACACATCTCCATAGAATTTCCACTCATTCATCTTTTATCTGCTGTCTGATCCACCAGTCCACTGCCCCTTCCATGCACGGGTCTCAAACACCCAAGTTCAGCCACCATATTTCTTTTCTTTTTTATGCTAAATATAACTATTCCTCATGTGACATGGTTTCTAAAAACCTGGACCATTTTGGAATGTCTTGAATACCACCATTACAGAATGAGAATTACCACTGTGGTTGTCACCATCAGCTGAATTTGGATCTACATCACTTGGTATTTTCACTGACTTCCTTATCTAGATGTACTCAGGAGGATGATAGAATGTTCAGGAGCTCTGGCCTTCAATTTAACAGATATTTAAGATATTTTCCCATCTGCTTCATTTAATTGCTGAAATTGGGGCTGCAATGCTTTGAAAATAATATTTCAGCATCAACATGATTTCGTGGATGATGAGAGAGGCATTTGGCTCAGCCAGTGGCTTATACGAAATCAGATTTCTTTAGCTGCTCATCTTCCCAAATAAAGAAGAAAGCAGTGCAATCAGTAATATATCACTCTAACTGATACCTGATGTTAAAGCCAGTCTCTTACTCTTGAGGCACTTTGAGAAATAGGATAGGAGAATTGGATACACGTTGTCCAGGTTACAGAACCCAGCTCACACTCATATTTCCTTTTGCTTGTTAAAAAAAGTGACAGTTTAAAAATGAATTTATTTTCTTCCTAAAGTAGGCTTGACTTTAAGTAAGTCTAATTCATGAACTTCTTTAAAAGATTTCATAAAATATCAACAGGGAAAGGATTTCTAATTTTACTAAGACTTCATTAATTTCCCAGCTCTGTGAAGTGATTAACACTGGACTTGATCTAAAATTTGTTTATCCATAAATACTTCAGAAACGCATTCGTGCACAAGGCCTCAGCATTCTTGTCTTTGGGAGAGGGAGCAGAGGAAGGTGATGCTGGGTGGGGAGTTTCCTGAAACAGGAACTAACAATGGGGACAAAGGTGATGTTATCTTGCTGTGTTGCTGTGGATTTGGAGGGAGTTTCATATATATATATGTGTGTGTGTGTGTGTGTTTGTGTGTGTGTGTGTGTGTGTGTGTATGTGTGTGTATAAAACAATGTTTTGTAATTTGTGGCTGGAACACCCCATAAATCTAGCCATGTAACTATTGTGGCATTGGGTTAAGGGCATGGGCTCCTCGGTCCTGTGACAAGTCACCTACCCTCTCAGAGCTGTTCATCTTTATAACTGGGATAGTGATACTTACTTCATAATGTTGTTAGGATTAAAAGTCAATTTAATAAAAATCATATTTCAAATGCCTGTTATACCTTATTCAAAATATAGTGACATACTAACTTAAAATGTTTAATACCCATGATTATATACAGAGAGTGACTTGGGGATAAGGGACATGAATCAGAGTAATTCAATCAATAAATCTTTCCTCCACACTTAATCTACTACCCCAGGAACAGAGTAACATTCTGACATATCCTTGAATGTATTCAACTACTCTGGCAATGTCGTGGGGGTTAAAAAAAAAATGCCTTACTCCTAGTCTTCTTTTTAAGATTCAGAAGTCTTCATGTTTGGCTAGCACGTGTTAATTTTCCTGGGCAAATAAATAAGGGGCTTTCTGCAAATCTCAAAAGATATTAGAGGTGCCACTTTCCTGTTTATCTTGCAAATATCATTGAAAGGAGGGTGGAGAGGACTGTTTCTTTAAATTTCCTAAGACAATATTCTGGTGAACCTTATTAACCTGAAAAGACATGAGGAATGTTTGTACCATAAAGTCGTTCACAACAGATTCAACTCTGTGTGATGTGCTTTACAAGGGCAGGGCAAATCTTCTCTGCTGACCAGTACATGGCACAAAGCCTGGTACAAACTAGATGCTCAATTAATATTTGCTATGTGAATAAAAAATTAGCATGGGAAAGTAGCAAGAGGACTTGGAATCTGGTCCCAGTTCAGTCAACAATTAGCCACGTGGTCTTGTGTAATGTACATAAATCTTTCTAGGCCTCAATTTCTTTAGTGGAAAACTGAGACAAGTACCTAACCTAATTCATGGGTTGGAGCTGCAAAGTTACACAATGTATGCAGAAATATTTGAAAAATTAGAAGCATATTGAATTTAAATGATTATAGTTAATACAAGTATCAAGAAAGCTGGTTCTGAAAAATTGTTTCTGTGTTTTTCTTCATGCTCAAAACCCCATCCCTGTGAGGTAGGGCAGTGATAAATGAGGGGTTTCAGGATAATTTGGTTCCCAGGCGCCACTTCTTTCAGAAATAAAGGGGGATCCTAATTACTAACTTCCTTGTGACTCCGATCAAGCCTCAGTTTCCCTTTCTGTAAAATGAAGGAGCCAGGAAACGAAACGATCTCTAAGTCCATTTTACTCAAAAAAGAAAAGTCTGTCATTGATTTTATTCTTTAGGTCCTTAATGAAATCATGAGACTATGGATTAAATCATGAGCCACTATGGAAGAGACACACATCTTTTCATTCCCTCTCAAGCCATGAGTGCCAAAATTAAATGTGTCGACTTAAAGTCAATCTTGATTGACATTTTGGGGAAAAAAATGTACAGCTTTTAGCAGAATCTGTTTATGTTTCTTATCCGAGTTAAGAGTAAATTCAGCTTCTTTTGGGAAAACCTGCGGCTGCAAGTCATTCTTGTGACGGATGTGACTATGGGCATGACTGACCACACCACGAATAGTGCTGAAAAATCTGAGTAAATCATGTCTGCTCGGCATGTAACTCGGAGATTACCAATGGGCTGGGCTCACTCTGTGCATGGCAGCCATGTCTCCGCCCCCTCCACTGCACAGCAGAGTCACATGTCTGTTCCTGGGGTCTGACTATGAATTACAACTGATGGGTTTAACAGCAGGCTTGGTGTTAACAGCTAAATTGCTTGCAGAGCAAAGAGTACATTGTCCATGAGTAGCTTTACTGAAATGCCGGAGTGTAGTGGGCTTCTCAGGCATTTTACTGGACTCATTTAACATCGATGTTGCAAACTGGTGGCCCGAAGGCTGCATCCAACCTGCAGATGTAGTTTTTAGGTGGGTTTTTATTGACCTCCATGGTTTGAAGAAGAGATATAATTAGACGTAAATATTAAATTCTTATATGATCAGGAAATTCATATAAGATTTCCGATTTTATGCCTCTGCTTTAGAGAACACAGCTGGCCCATATACTTTCTAGGCACCAGTGGTGGGGGCTGAGTGTGACGTGGCCTCTGGAGAGGAATGAGTCAATACCTGGACAACACCTGAGTCAATACGTGTTTTTCTAGAGTCAATACCTGGCCTATGTCCCTCAGTTACTTCCTATAGGCATTTGAATTGTAGTTCTCCTTCTAACATGTTACTGGGGATATTTATCCTACTTTGGGTTTTATATATTTTTTTCTTTTGCTCCAAGGATTTGACCACATTGGACAACTGAAAAGCATGCCTGCCTTTTAACAAAAGTAGCCCCAGCTCTGGACCCCAATGAGTCATGTGCTAGGGTAGGATTACTGCTGCTTAGTTCTGCTTTTTCTGTGCCTCATTTAATGGACACTTGAGACCCATTCCCCTAGTTTCCATTTCAAATTGAAGAGGTTTGTTCTGGAAAGTGAAAGTCTGATTGCCAGCTGCATCCAGAGGGTCAAAAGCAATTAGCCGTCTCATTTTCAAAAAACTAGGCATTTTTATGTGCACCTTGGTCTCATTGCCCCTGTTTTTTCTTCTCAATATTTAATAGCAGGTCACACATCTATTTCTATGACTCTTTTGTAAACGGCAGATCCTCATACTCATACCACTATTCCGTTATTCTCCTGAAGCTAACCTTCAGGTTTGGTAATAAACTCTCTATTGGACTACACATTTATTTCTTAAACGCCCGGAATTTATTTAGTTCATGGATTCTCTGTTTCCCTTTACATCCAAGAAGTGGAATTATTTATCTAGGCTGATACGTAAGAGCTGAGCTCTTCCTGCAGTTGCTGAATATGGACTAAGAATCAGTCTCTGCTCTTAGCTACCAAGTGCCAAGGGTCGGCCATGCACACAGTAATAGTGAGGGTGTAGCCCAAGTTATCTTCTCTCCTCCATTGGTAATTTCATAACCCAAGGCTTTGGAGTGGCAAATCTTAGCCCCCTCTTAGGTAGCTTCAAAACTATTATAAAAAAGTTGTAGACTTTCTGTCACTGAAATATGGAGGAATTTATTCTTTCTATTGCTTGACAGCAGCGTGAAAGCTCTGTTTCCTTATGCAGGTCTGATTGGCCTCTTGCAAGCAATTAGTAGGGTTACCACTAAAGGGTCGAGGAATAGTAAAGAGTGCTAAATAATGTTCCCAAAGAAACAGTTCTCAAAATTTATTGTGCATAAGGGAGAAGCTTATTTAAAATATAATTCCTATACCCTCTCTTTGGAGACTTATAACTGAGTCTCAGGTGGGCACAGGAATATGCAATTTGATGAAGCTTCCAGCTCTTGGTCCAATGATCATGTGTTGAAAAACCAGTCCCAAAGGAACCCATGATATTTGTGCCCTGACAGACTTAACAACTGCTCTTAAAAACCTGTTACTGAGACCATCAAGAAAAAGATGTGTAGAGAGAGGAAAAATCAGTGTGAGTAAAGTCAGAGGCAGCTGAACATAGTGGTTAAAAGCTTGGGTTCTCAAGTCAGACTGAATTTGTTTCAAATCCTGGCTCCATCATTGTAAAACTACGTGATTTAGTTAGGCTGTTTCTTTTAAATGTAAATTATCTCGTCTGTCAAATGGCTGGTAGACTGTTTGCAAAAATGGCCACAATTATTTCCTTTTCTGTATCCACTCCCATTTCTGATGTGATTTTGTCACCTGTCAAGAGACAGAGTCCTCATCCCTTGAAGCTAGGCCAGATTTATGACTTGCTTTAGCCAACGGAATGAGGTGGAAGTGATGGAGTGCCAGTTCTGAGCTGAGGCGTCAAGAAACTTTGCGTGATCTGCTTTGTCTCTTGGGACCCTTGCCATGTGAATAAGCCTGGACTAGTCTGCTGGGAGACAAGAGACCACATAAAGCAGAGAGGAAGTGGTTTAGTCTTCCTAAATCAGCCCGCCCCCATCTGCCCACTACCTCCACTACCAGCCAAACTGGTAGTGACAGCAGATGCATGTGTGGATCCAGCTGAGACCAGAAGAATCATCCAGCTGAACCCAGCCCAAACTGCAGACCCACAAATTTGTGAGCTAAATAAATGGTTGTTGCTTTAAGTCACTACATTTCAGGGTGGTTTATTATGCAGCAAAAGCTAACTGATACAAGTTAATATAATTATAATACTCCTTTGTATAATTGTTATAAGAATACACAAGAATAAGTGCTTACAGCCATCTACATGCATTAGCTAGTATTACCATTTTAATGTAGATAGGCAAGTAAATATACATACATATTATTCATCTTAGAAGTTGGCTCAGATAAGACAGTAGAAAATATTAAGGAAATATTATAGACTAAAAATTATAGAATGTTTATAGACAGGAAGGTCTAATTATTAGAAAATAGTCATCTGCAAAGCTCTTGGACAATTATAAAAGATAACAAAATGTTTTTATAAAAGTAGACAATGTGGTAAGTTATAAAGGACATGGGTGTTAGGAGTAGTCAAATAGGGCTTGTAACCAGCATTAACTAGTTATATTACTCTGGGCAAGGGACTCACCTCTCTGAATTTCATTTTATTCATGTCCAAGGTATGGAGAGTATTATTTAGGTTTCAAGGGTATGGTGAGGACTTGAGAATATGCATAAAATGTGTGACACAAAAGTGGCACTAAAAAAAAGTTTGACTTATTATTAGTACTTTTGTTATAAAAAGACTCTAGAATGCAGAGTGGGTCCCCTGTGTATTTAATGTGGAAGAAGGAATGCATTCATAAGCTTATGTTCACACACTTGTGACTCAAACCCCTGAAGTGCAAGAAGAAATGAAAAATAACCAGAAAAATGGATCCCCCTGCTCAGAAATGCTTCTGAATAGCATTCTGAAAAACACAGGGTAAGTACTCATATCTTGTAGCAATTTAGCTCTGTTACTCGACCTAAGGAATTTTGAAGGCTAATACGTCCTCTAAAAAAAAATGTACACTAAAGCTGTTATGAAAGTCCATACAAATTCAGAAGGTAGGATTTTGGGAGATGGAACATCTTCTTTTAGGTCCTATTATAATGTGGCACTTTAAAAAGCTTGAGGTTGTTTTTTACAAATGAGGCAACTTGGATGCATTCAGCCATATGGGACTTATTGATCATCGAATGATACGAGTATTTCCTTGCCAACCAGAGAGAAGCAAACCAAAGGAATGAAGCCCAAGGCATCCTGAGGTGGAAGGAAAACCCACCAAAGCCAACTCTAAACTGTCTTAAATTAATAGAAAACCAATTTCCCATCTTTGCTACTTTTCTGATTAAACATACAGACCTACGAACTGACCAAACTCATTTTTGACTATGTGGACTGAAAGGTTTAGACAAGGGAGTCAACAGACAACTGTGCTCAGTCCATTTGAGTTTTAAAAATTGAGAAGCACCCTTCCTTCATAACTGTCCAGGGAACCAATATATGGACACTGTTCAAAGTAGATGGCGATTTTTCTTAATGTCCCATGTGCTATCACTGCATTTGACCCAATGAGGGGAACTTGTCTACTTAGTGAAGCATCCAATATCCTACACAGGATAATGCGGCAAGACCAAGGGATCTGGACCCAGATGATTCAGGTTTAAATAACAGTGAACTCTGGGGCATCAAATTGTTTAATTTCACTAATCCTTAATTCCCTCTTGTGTAAAATGGAGACTTAACCAGAATTTACTTTATAGGGTAGAGAGTGTTAAATGAGACAATACATTAAAGTGCTGAGCACAGCACCTGGAAATGACTGAGCATGCAAAAATTCTAGCTTCTATTATTGTTGCTACATTACCAGTCACAGTATATTTCCTGGTCATGCCTCAAGAAAATATTAAATGAGAACAAAAAATTTATGTTTCCAACTAGCCCAAAGGCCATTGAGGTGCCTGTTCAATGACAGAGATCCAATTTAAATGCAAGAAAAATCTGTTAGGTAATACTGCAGCATATGGGAACCAACGCCATTCCTAATAATTAAAGTCATTTAAGTTGCATTCTCTCTTATTCCCTTTTCTCTCTCTCTTCCTGTTGCCTTTCCATATTCCAGCTTGTTGCCAATAACCAACAAAATTGAAATCCCTACTTTAAATAGCTCTTTCTCCAAGAGCCCCTACACCAAGAGCCCCTACCTTTTTTTCTCCTTTCTCTGGGAGGGAAGTCTGGAAAGAAGGATCCTGTTTGAGGGCTGTGAAGTTTCTCAACCTACAGGAGAATTTCTGGGGCCACCTCCTGCTGTTCTCTTAAATTTGCAACTAGCTCTTATAATTTCTCACAATCACTGCCAAAAAGGCCTCTTCTTATGGGTAAAAAGGAAAAATAAATATATTTCAGAAGTAGGCCACTGGGTAGGGTTTACATAATGGGGGAAAAGTGAGAAGTGTCTCTCTCTAGGAGACACGAGTGGGAGGTTCAGAGCTTGCTAGCATCTCCCTCCCAGCACTCTGCGAGGCAAACTATTTTGACAGGAACCCAAGGAATTTACATAAGTAGTGGCTCAAATTGTGAGCTGGTCTTCAATAGTCAGGCTGTGGCCCAGTATTTTATATAAAGTCATATTAGTAATGGAACAATTTTTAAATGGATAAAGTTTTCTTATGTGTTTGAAATAACTGTTAGAAATGCAGACTACAGATCAGTGACAACCACTCCCAAACAGACTCTAATTTTTAATTTCATTGCTAATGGTTAAAAATGAAAGTACTGCTGTCAAGTTGGCTGCTAGGGGCACTGAGTCATTCAAGTTTCTTGCTATGACTGATTTAGTACATCAGTACATAATGCAAAATAGTAGCTTTAAAACACTGTACCTTTGCATGCTTCTTCTTTAAAGAATTTAGCTCCTTCTGTTGTTTCTTTAAATGCTTCAAATAAGCCTGTGGGGAAATAAAGAGGATTCAAAATAGGTTTTTTGAGGTCACAATGATTATACTTGGTGAGAAACAAAAAGACATTCACGTCACCACATGTATTAATATAATACAAGAGTGCTTGGAAAATGATCAAGCAATTTTACCTTCATCTGCTTTAAATCTTCTATCCTTACTTGAGGGATAAGTTCAATACCTAAAAAAAAAAAAAAAAAAACAAAAAAAAAATTAGGTCACTGTGTGTACTAAAAGTTAGAATAACTGGTAATATAAAATTCACATATTGATCTCATCTAAAGACTCTGAAGGAACTTTACATGTGATGCAATGGGATATAAACATCTTAAATACCTATTACAAAACAATTAACTAGACGATTGAAATGCTTCATTATCTTAGGTCAGGTCCCTTACTAGCAGAGCCGGAGAAGGGGATTCATGTGCACATGATTTACTGAGAGCAGACTCTTGGGAGAAACCCGTAAGGGCGTGAGATAAACAGGATAGAGCAGAGGAAGAAGGCAGGATGGGTTTCTCCCTGAAATCTAGCCTCAGCCTGCTCCTAGGGGGAGCTCTTTAGTATAAATGGTACTCAAGAGTTGTTCTACCTTGCCCAAAGAAGACTGGGCTTTTGTAACCCTGTATCAGTCAGCTTAGTCAGCTAGAGAGCTTCAGATATTTTATAAAACCTTCCAGGTATTTCTGGGCAAGAGAACTCCCACGGTCTCAGGGCAATTCTCTGAAGGAGTAGCTGTAATCCCCAATCAGCCAAAACTCAGGAGCTGGGAAACGGAGCAGCAGCCCCATAAAGGGGCTCTGATCAGGCACAACAGCATCTATTAGTTACTGTCATCTTTGTACTTCAAGGCATATCATACCAGTCCATTCCCTCCTTAATTATCAAAGAACAAAACTATTTTTTAGCTTCTCCCTTTTACCAAATTTAATCGTAGCATTTAAGCAACACGCTATTGAGCAACAGTAATGCCTTTAACATACAAGCAATAATGAAATCAAACCATTACATAACGGGATGCTGCCAGGAGGACCTGGAGTAATATACTAAGTCATCCTGCCATCTGAGTGATGCTGGGCCAGGTGTCGCCATGGCAACCACAGCTGTAGACGAATCCCCAAACAGGTTCTGTCTGACTGCAGATTTTCATCTTAAGCAAACAAAATGAATGTGCACTCTGTACTATAACTGATTTCCATTAGCATCCCAAATGCTAGATATGATATATTCAAGAAAGATAGGCATCAAGTCCCAGGTGTTTCAGTTTTATTCATTGTAAGATTTGCACATCCAATGTGAGGGCAGTAAGGCAGTAAGGAGGAGAGTCTTGGGGGAGAGAAATTGGTATTGTGATCTGTAATATGTTATGATAGGAGTGGGCAGGGTCCCTGGGGTTCTTCTCTGATCTCTTAAGTATGATGCCACAAGCTACTTCCCTAGTGACTGAGGCAGCATGAGGCAGGGGAGTGAATCCTGGCACAGCTAAGAGCTCCCTATCTTTGGGTCTCAGCTCTCTTGTCTGCAAAATGAACACGTGAGGTCCCTGAAGGAATGTAGGCACTTCTCGTAGAATCCAGTACTGTGACTTAGACTTTCAAGTCTCCTGAGTAAAATGTCAAAATGAAACTGTATGTAGACCCTTTCTCAGGGCATCTGTTGAAGAGACTAGAGTGGAGGGAGGTGACAGTTGCCTGGTTCCTTCAAACATAGCCGTGTTTGGAACCAGGGGTGAGGCACCTCTACTCACACACACAGTTCCTTTTGAACTAGGATCACTTTTGTCCTTTGCCTGGTCACATGGCACTGTTTTTTTCAGGCCACTTAATGCACTATAATTACTAATGTCTTTATGTACTAGCGAGTGTGATACGAGAACTTGAAACATAAACTCTCCCATTTTCCACCGCCTCTCTTGGCGTGGCTAATGTTCATAATAACCAGGCTGGTATGGAACACCCAAAGTCTATGTTATTACCTTGCTCTCTATTCTCTCCAGGGAAGAACAGACAAAAAGCTGCAGGCCAAGTACAAATTGGGCTACTTTTATGCAGTCTTATTTTCTAATTTATTTCACAAAGCTCAATGCACACTTAGTTTCCTGCTAAATTACTATGCTGCTTTGGCTTGGGAAAGCCTGTCATTTCCTACCTTAAATGGCAGCACTCTGCGTACTTAACTGTATGAACGACTTGATTTCCTTATACTGAGGACACTCAACCCACATATAAATGGGAACTATATATACTGAGTCAGAAACCATGAGGAAAAGAGAAATTCTTATTAAGGTAAGAAGAGTGAGTTTAGTAAATGACTCATGGTCAAGGAGGATATTTAAAATATTTAATTACCAGTATGGAATGGGCACCATCCAATCAACGGATGCCTGGCCAATTAGAATGGAAGCCAATGACAAATAACCAGGACAGCTGTTTCCCTACATACAGGCTGAATATTAGCACATGAGACACGTAATTCTCTGTGATGACCCCTCTGATGATCTTTTGTTTCATCCACAGGGAGCGACATGGAGTTGACCTTTAAATACTCATTGATAATTTTTACAAATAAATAATCATGGGTGCTAAATATCTACACATGAGGGAAATTATCAGTAAGGGAATTTAGATGTCTAAATAGTCATGACTCTGTTGGTTCACACACCCACTGCCTGTCCAGATAAGTATCTACGCAGTAGCTGGAAGAGTGGGATGAGTTAGCTAACATCACTGTGTGAAAGGGTTTTTTTCCCATAAAGGAAATCCAATTTGAATATTTCCTAAAACTATGGATATTGTACCCCTTACAGCTAAGGTGGGTGCCGGGGATCTAGCAGATGAAACACAAATGTTGACTCCCTATGACACGCTCAGGGAAATTAAGCAGTTTGTCCAATCCACAAGAAAATAAGCTGCTTTTTGTGTTTTATGGGACAATGAAAATTGGCAGAATTAACAGTTTCCAATACCTTCATAAAAGATTCTTTAGAAAGGGTCTAAAATTGCTGGAACAGAGAAGGGCCCCACAAATCTCCCTCACCTTTCTTGGCTTCCACCCCAGAAGCTAGGGCGGCCGTGGTGGTCGGTCTGAGCTCGGAGCTACTCTGAGGGGTCACGTTTGCCTTGGCGGTGTTGGCTTTTCCTTTCTTGTCATTCTTGGAAGTGTCACTGGGCACGTCGGCTATGTCACTCTGGAACAGAAACATTTATCTTGACCCAAATGAATGCCACTCAAGGTCAAATATCTTGCACATTCTTTTTTTTTTTTTTTTTTTGAGACAGAGTGTCACTCTGTTGCCTGGGCTAGAGTGCCGTGGCGTCAGCCTAGCTCACAGCAACCTCAAACTCCTGGGCTCAAGCGATCCTACTGCCTCAGCCTCCCGAGTAGCTGGGACTACAGGCATGCGCCACCATGCCCGGCTAATTTTTTTTATACATATATATATATATGTTTTTAGCTGTCAGATCATTTCTTTCTATTTTTTAGTAGAGACGGGGTCTCGCTCTTGCTCAGGCTGATCTCGAACTCCTGAGATCAAACAATCCACCCGCCTCGGCCTCCCAGAGTGCTAGGATTACAGGCGTGAGCCACCGCGCCCGGCCCACATTCTTTATTTTACAGAATCCAGTCTGTACCACTCAACTTCGCCTGTTCCCCTTTCTCAGATTTCTACTCTCTTAAAGACTGTTTGCCCAGCTCAAGTAAAGATTATGTAGTTTTCTTAGGCTTGGGGCAAAGGAGGAAGCCAAGGAAAGGAGATCTAACTCCTTGACAAGCAGAGAATACCTCCTCTTTCCCCAGCTACTGGAAAGACGCTACTTCCACCCCAAACTGAAGAGTTTGGTAAAGAGAACAAGTAAAAGCACAGAGACAACCCAAGTGTGCACTAGAATAGGAGAAAGCTGGAAGGCAAGCCCAGTACAAAATGAGGAATCATTAATAAATGCCGTTTTCATTAATTCACTGAACTAGGTTAGCCAGTATTTCAGTGTATCACAGAAACATCCTATACAGTAGAGTCTGAGTACCCCTTATCTGAAGTGCTTGGGACAACAAATGTTTCAGATTTCAGATTTGTTTCAGATTTTAGAATATCTGCATATATATAACGAAATATCTTGGGGATGGGACCTAAGTCTAAACATGACATTCATTTATGTTTCATATAGACCTTATGCATATAGCCTGAAGATAATTTTATACAATATTTTAAATAATTTTGTGCATGAAACAAAGTTTGTATACATTGAACCATCAGGAACCTAAGGTGTCACTATCTCAGCCAGCCA
Source organism: Varecia variegata (assembly GCA_028533085.1). Taxonomy (NCBI): domain Eukaryota; kingdom Metazoa; phylum Chordata; class Mammalia; order Primates; family Lemuridae; genus Varecia; species Varecia variegata. The sequence goes on along the minus strand of CM052436.1, from coordinate 191,376,293 downwards.
TGTGGCATCGTGTCTGTGCTCAAAAACTTTCAGATTTCGGATTAAGGATGCATTTTCCTAAAAGCACCATGTATGTTTTCCACTTTTTTTCTAATGGGGCAGAGGTCCCCAAATGTGAGTTAAGCCACTGGCTGTGAAGTGGGTTTTTCTGAGGGTGGTCACATTTTTTTTAAAACATGGTTCACTCTTGTAGACCCTTGAACCTACTGTTGAATTGATAAGCTCAGTTTAAAAAACCCTCTTTAAATTTGCTATGTTAATTTGTTACTTTGTCTTGCTTTTGTAATCACTGTTCGACAACCAAACTTCCCCAAGTTGGCTGTCTTTAATCAACCATTTCTACTTACGGTTTCAATTCCCATCGCTCGCATTTGGTCTGCTCTCTTTTCCGTAATTGAAAGAAATTTCTTTGGATCTGATAAAGCGTCCACAATATCTGGGGGAAAAGAAAACCACTGGGTTGTTAATTCTCTGTTGTACTACAAATATCCAAGAAGATTCTGCTAATAAACTCTTTAGGATTCTGGACACCTGTTAAACTTTCTGTTAACTCTCCTCTAACACGGTGAGGAAAGCACAGCCAGTTGCAGAAAACAAGAAATAAGTAAAGGCAAGAATAAAAGACCAGACGATATTCCCTTTTTTCCCTTAGTTTTTCCCCAAATAAAGAAGACAGAGTGGCAGGGCAAACCAAATTTGCGTTGGGTTCTGGATTTGTTTTTTCAGCAAGTTGATTAATGTCCAGTTTCTTCATCTGGAAATTAGGGCGGATACCACTTACCCTGCAGCGTTATTGTGAGAATTCAATGAGATGATGAACATAAAAAGTCCCTGAAGCTTAGTAGGTGCGACAGTACTAAGTCTTATTTTTCAATAGAGAAGGTGAATGCATATTTAAAGCCAATTTTGGTCCTATGGTAGATAGATCGAAATCTCTCTCCAGTGTTTTCTCAGCTATAACTTGAACTTAAAAAACAGTAAGATTTCATCTTTTATACAATGTTGTTTGAAGAGTTCCAAGTACTTTCAGAGTTTCATATCATTTTGCACAATTTACTAATACTATAGAGGGAATAATTATTCTCGTTAATTCAAAACACTACATAATTTAGAAATTAAAAAAATTGTGTAAGTTTATATATTTTTCCCTAGCAGAATCACCTTCCTAATTTCTTTTTTTGTTGTGTCCTTTCCTGGTTTTGGTCTCAAGGTGATACTGGCTTTATAGAATGAGTTAGGAAGGATTCTCTCCTTCTTGACGTTATGGAAAAATTTTTGTAGGATAGGTACCAGTTCTTCTTAGTAGGTCTGGTAGAATTCAGCCGTGAATCCATTCGGTCCAGGGTTTTTTTTGTTGTTGTTGTTGGGGGATTTTTTATTATTATTACTGCTTCAATTTCAAGGCTCATTATTGATCTGTTCAGGATTTCTATTTCTTCCTGATTCAGGCTTGTACTCAAATCTACAAAAGTCATGAAAATTAAACAATTTGCTGCTGAATGATCCTTGGGTCATTGATGAAATTAAGACGGAAATCAAAAGATTTCTTGAACTGAATGACAAAGGGGATGTAAGCTTTCAAAATCTCTGGGATATAGCAAAAGCAGTCCTAAGGAGAAAGTTCATAACCTTAAATGCCTACATCAGAAAGAAAGATCAGAAATCAACAACCTCATGTCACATATCTCAAGGAACTAGAAAAAGAAGAACAAACCAAATCAAAAGCCACCAGAAGGAATAACAAACCTCCGAGCAAAACTAAACAAAAGGGAAAGCCAAAAACAAACAAAAAAGCAATATAAAGGATCAATGAAACAAAAAGTTGGTTCTTTGAAAGGAGAAACAAAATTGATAGACCACTAGCCAGATTAACCAGAAAAAGAAGAGAAAGGACTCAAATAAGCTCAATCAGAAATGAAAAAGGAGATGTTACAACTGATACCACAGAAATATAAAATATCATCTGTGAATACTATGAAAACCTCTATGTATATAAACTAGAAAACATAAAGGAAATGGATAAATTCCTGGAAACACACAACCTCCCAAGCCTGAACCAACTCATTATTTTTAATGGATGCATAGTAGTCTATAAAATAGTAATATATTTAACTAGTCCTGACTGATGGACTTAGGTTGTTTCTGATCTTTTTTATACAAATAATGCTGTATGAACTTTGAGGCATATTTTTAAAAAATTGTTCTTTACACCGATTAAAGAAATAAGTAATTCCTAGCTTAAGTACTAGGTGAAGTATAAAAGTCGGAACTTAACTGACTTGGTTGAACCTGAGAGGGTTTACTGGATCTAACCTTGTAGAGTGATTTTAGACAAACTGACCCACCTGAAAGCCAATGAGACAAAATTTACAAAATTACTTAGTGCCCTGAAATATTAACATTTTCTTTAAGGTGCCATATTATTCAAGAGGAATATCAGCATAGCACACTTCCCTTGCTGAGTAACACCACAGTCTTTGAGGATGTATCCTCAGACATGAACTACATCTTTTCAGTTTTAGCATCAAATGCCCTCTGTTTCAGCCTCCTCAAAATGTATAAATAAACCCAGCACTTTCTTTATCAGAACATTAATCTGGGCTGCTTTTCATTCTGGAGAAAGCTGGTCCCCCTCTCCACTGTGAAGTGTTACTCATCTTTCAAAGACCAAACAACTACTAAAGTCTCCCTCAACCCCACTCTGGTTAATTACTCCTTAGGTCAATGCTCCAAATGCTCTTTGGCTCTCCTGCCCTTTGGGTACTTTTATCATGTAATGGGATCCCCTTATTTATGTATACACATATAGCTGCTTATGTATATGTATACAGGGCTGGAAAACTCTTGAGGGATAATGTATGTGATTTTTTTCAGCATTGCATCTCTTAGCCAGGACATTCATAGAATAGGTACAAAATAATAATTGTTAAATATATTTTTTTCCTTTGAGAAAAGCATTTTTAAATGAATATATAATTGAAGTACCATTTTTACTAACTAGTAAATGTTAAAAAAAATTACATCTCCTACACTGCTGATGGGTTATTTGGCAATCTGTATCTAAAGCTTTAAATACACATGCACTGCTTGATGTAACAAATTCACTTCAAAGAATTCACCTTCAGAAAATGATCACGGATATTTCTGAAGCTTTACATTTAGGGTTCTTAGGTGCAATATTGTTTATAAAAAATAAAAATGACTTCAATGTTTATCAATACCAAATTATGGCATAGATCAAAGATAATCCTTCACAGCTGATAAAAATATAAAAATTTTTCATGACATGGGAAAATACGCTCCATTAAGTGAAAAAAAGATTAGAGTTCCAAATGAGTATATAACAGTAAGATCCAATTGTATTACAAATAAAACATAGAAAAGAAATGACATTGGAAGTAAACAGTAGTTCTCTCTGGGCAGTGGATTTATGAGTGACCCTTATTTTATTCTTTGTGCTGTGAGAATCTCTCTCGAATACACATTTTAGCTACCCTACCTTTTATAGAAGAAACCTGCTATATGTATTTGTGGAGCAAAGTGATGAGTTCACACTATCTTTCTGTAGCTAAATAAAAATTTGGTGATGTATATTGACAAGTTTTCTTTCTTTTTTCCTCGAAAATGCTAAGCGTGAGGGTGCCAAGCTTCATTTTGAATTGTTCCTATATAATCAACAGGGAATGTCAATATTCTAGAACACAGACTCTATAGATCTCCTGGTTCAGCACATAAACATTGAGTGTGGGAGTTTAGTTAAACAGATGAAGTAGGAACACATTTTGTACAAGTCAAGAGGCTGTAAAGATGAGAAATTTGGAAAAAGACGGTTCTTATACTATCTTTGTTATCTTTAGGTAAGACCCTTAAATGTCATGTCTGGCCTCAATTTCTTCACATATAAAAGAGATGACCAGAGAATTCTGAATAAACTGTCTTTGAATGTCAAATCTGAAGTTAAGGCATCAACTGCAGAATCTCATCAATGGTAAGGCAGTACAGAAATTCAAACGCTTCTGATAAAATAAGTGGCCACAGCAACTTGTCAGGAAAGAATACTCACAGGACTATTATTAAAGAGATTAATTTGGATCAATACTTAAATATCGACACTGGTAATAAGCTACATTATAAATACAGATATTTCTTCCGCATAGATCTACATACGCCCACGTCCATTCTGAACAATTGTAAGCATTTGGACTCTCTTTACATGAAGTGCTTGGCACAAAGTAGGCACTCAATAAATGATTTCTTTCCCTTTTCTATTCAGATGGCTCATTTCCCAGGAATGAAATACAGAGTTTCACTTGAAATTTAACCCACTC